>OZ005610.1:18310000-18910000 GCA_963930655.1 Myrica gale | reverse complement strand
TATCGTTATCAGTTAATTTTTTTGGCATTTTTTTACCTTTCGATAATGCTTTTGCTTTTCAAACGCCAACTGAAGAATTAGCTTCAACAAGTCCTCTCGGGAAGGACGCAGCTGTGAGTAATGTCTAATAATGTACATTAGAATGAGTGTGAGTGGGCGGCGGGCCCTTCGTGGCATAGAATAACTTCTACCTGCAGCGCAGTGGGGCACCCCCCCTCCCCTGTAAACACCAGTCCCAGTAGAGACTTCACTACATGCACACGTCTATTTTTAAAGCCATGATATAGTATCTTGGTCATCCCTTTAGGATGACATCTCTGTTTGTTCCTGAGAAACTGTACATGGGTCATTTCCGAAAACGCCTCTTTTGTATACCTTGGTATCAGCGAGTTTATTGCATTTTCTGTTGTGTGGGTTTGGCGTAAAATATTATTAATTGTTTTTGTCATCCCTGATGGTGTGTAGTGCATCTGTTGGCTATGTTATGCTTTCCCGACCAGGGAAAAGAAGAGTTTGTATTGTTCTTTTTCGAAACAGAAAAGAGACAGGCATTTCGACTTATTTGCTGTACTTGTTCTCTTACCTGCCAATTGCTGTAGTTGCAAGTTAAATGTTTCTGCGAATTTTCTTTACCTCTCAAGAACTTTTTTTTGTTGAATTTTTCCTCACTAAAATCCGGTCTCTTTCTTCCTCTTTGTTGTTTGTAAAGAGCGTGGTCTTCTCACACCTAATTAGGGAGCTTGTTTATATTGCAGTTGGAAGGAAGATAGAGGTGAACCACAAAATTTAAAGGTGAAAGGGGTGATTGAGACTGGCGATTCTCTGAATTTTGTTATTTGTTGGGGTCGGAGCAGCTGAAGATAAGTCCATTCTCCAGCACTGCCAGCACTGCTGGTTATGAAAAACTTATGGGCTGGCAGAATAGTGCGTAATGGTTTCATGTGACCACAGTTATGAGTTAGTTGGTGTTCCGTGAGAGGTTAGAGGAAACGTCCCCAAAAGGATAGTTTTTCTTTCTTTGTAAAAGGAAAAAATGGAGCCAATAAGTCAGAAGTCTCTTGAGAGAATAGTATCACAGAGGGCTTTGCAAATTGGGAGCTCGTTTCATTGCCAAATTTGTGTTGTGGGTTTTCTCTGTGGAGTCTGTCTCACCTCTCTACTTTTGGCTGCTTTCACTTCAATTGGTTCCTTCGAGTTGAGTGGGATTTCGTTTTCTGCCATTTCAATGGGTGCTTCACCAGGGACTTCAAGTTCAGAAATCATCAGTAAGTAAATTTCCATACTCTGTTTTTTTCCCCTTCTATGTCTTTCTATTTTCAGCATATTGTCAGGCTATAAAATCATAAGCCCAGTAAAGAAGCTGAATTCCTTATAAAAATCATAATAGTGAAATGTTGGTTATTAGTGTTAGCCAAAATTGAGTCGTTAGTTGGCGACCAGGAAGGTTTTATTGGGGTTTAACTGACAATTCAGGGGGAAGTTCATGGATGAAAACAACTTATTGCGAACAGTTTGTACTCACTTTCTCATTTGACTTGGGCAGCAACCTTCCATCTAAAGCTTGTAGTCGTACTTTGTGTTCCAGTAATTGATTGAAAATTTTCCTAATTCTTGTGCCTTTTAGAAATGGGTAACTATGAAGTCCGATTTTTAATTAATTGGAAGTTGTTCATTATTGATTGCTAGCTATGTACAACAGTTTGTGACTTGAAATTTTTTGTTTTATCTTGGCTAAAGATATGGTTACTAGGACGAACTTCAATTCTGAGCAAGTGGAAACAGAGAGATTAAGGGATTTGCAAACTAAGAAAGAGAGAAACGATGATGAAAAAGTCTCCTTACTATATTCAGCTTGGAGTGCCATGTTAAATGAAGATAGTGAGTACTTGAAGCATTTGAGACTAACTGGATACAGTGTGCCAAGAGCCCCTCATTTGGAAAACTGCAAGTTGACAGCACAAGTGAATCAATGTCTTGATAAGCGGTCTCAGAATGAAAGCTTTCCATCTTGGGGAGGGTGGAAGGGATTGCTAGACATGCACCCAGCAGCTACAACCAATGAGCAGCTGAGATACTCCAGGCTTAAGGCAGTATCTGAAGGTGCTTATCCTCCCTGGGTATGTCTCTATCATTTATAAGTCAATAATAATGTTTTTATTATCTGACAGTATTTTTAGTTAGAAACCCGCTACAGTTGGAGGTTTTAGGTATAGATTTTTTTGTGCGTATACATGATGGTTTTATGTACTTATATACACATTCCCGGACCAATATTATCATAGCTATATTTAAGGGAGAACAGGGAGTTAGGCTGGAATAGCTACACTGCTTCCCCTTTCTTTTTTTCCTTTTTGCCTTTTGGTTCAGGAGAGCTGTTTCTGTTTCGTTGTGAATAACCTTTGTGGGTATATTAGAGAGTGCTATGAAAAGAGAAAACAAAAAGAGAGAGCATTTGGATTGTAGATCTCGCTTTGGGGTTGATTGTGTGTGATATTTTCCTGGAGGGATAGCATTGAAGTTTTTGTCTAGACAGGAGAATTGCAATCTCTAATTGATTGGTAATGCTTAAGCTCCTCTATATTTTTGCGGTACATATGACAATTTGACTCTGACATAGATAGTAGTTTGGCAGTGAGAGTTGCTCCACAATCAAGAAAATGTTATTATTTACTGACAGAATAATATTGGTTGAAGTGATGATACCTGTACGACCAGTAAATGATGACATGCAAAAGAATAACTCAAATTTCAAGATGACAAGAAGAGGTCTATGGCTAGATGGATGGTGACTGTTGGTGATATCTCTAACAATGACCATTTACATCAATGTGAATTACCTTGCACCTTTTCATCTCTACATAATTCTAGAACATTTTCCTCTTGAAAATGTAGGATCTGAGATTTCATTTCGGAGTGTAGTAAATTATTGCGAGTATCGTTTGTGTCTGTGTAGTGGAGATTTAGGTGGTACAGTTTGTGCCATTTTAGTTTCTGCCTTTCTCCTACGGACAGAATTTTATGGACCTTTAAAGTTCCACTAAAATCTGGTAATCATGAGTTAGATATATACCTTACTATTACTAGAGTTCACTTTAACACGCGCGCGCACACACGCACACACACACGTATACATACATACATCTATATACTAATATATATAATGTTAAAATGAAACACCTAATGGGTGTGTGGCTATAATATCCGAGGGGAGACACTGCCATGAACATTTCTGACCAACAAATTTAGAATGAAAGTGTCAACTAAAAATGTTACCGCGACATTCTGTAAAGAATTTTTACATATCTTTAGATATTAATAAACTTACTCAAGTCTCTACAAAATGAGCTCAAATTGCCAAAAGATCTCTCTGACCTCCACTACTCTAATATCACCATTGAATACACCATGTCTATCCATAGCACAAAGTTAAGGATGACCTTTGTAATTAATGACTCACTATTGTAGGTTACTGGCTCAGATGATGAAAACTACCCCTTGACTAGAAAAGTGCAACGTGACATATGGTTCCATCAGCATCCATTGAACTGCAATGACCCAAGTGTAAAATTTCTTGTGGCTGATTGGGACAGATTACCTGGAATGGGTAGTGGAGCACAGCTTGCTGGAATGTTTGGTCTTCTTGCTATATCAATAACTGAGAAAAGGGTTCTTGTTACTAACTACTACAACCGGGCTGACCACGATGGATGCAAGGGTATGTACTGTAGCAATATGTGTCATTAATCATCGATTTCTCTGGGCAACTTGATATTGCTATTATTTGAGCTGCTACTTTCATTTTTTGGAAAAACTCCAAAGCTGTTATTCAAACAAAATTGATATTTCACAATCATCCCATATTGATGATATTTTGGTGTTTGCAGTTCAATAATATCTAGCTAGTTTCATGTATCACAGCAACATGATGTGTTCATCTATTCTCCTTTGGTATTCAAAGAATCTGTTCTTTAGGTTAAAAAAACTTAAATTTACACCTTGTGACCAAAAGTATCTTCAAAATTGTCAACCCTTGACACTATAAGTGGCAAATATTGTACTGCAGGTTTGGCCCGCTCCAGCTGGTCTTGCTATTTCTTTTCAGAAACATCTCCAGAATGCCGAGATCGCGCATTTGAGCTTTTGGGGAGTGAAGAGGCATGGAAAAGTGGAATCATAACTGCAAAAGAAAATTATACTTCAAAGAGAATATGGACTGCAAGGACTCCTAGGTAAGCTTCTGTGTGATACCTCGAATCTCATATGAAGTGGGAGATTGGTTTTATAAGGGTCAAGTCTCATATTGAGACCTTACTAGGTTGAACTGGGCTTTATAATGATCTAAGGACCTTCAAGAGCAACCTTAACTAGTCCTTTCAAAGCCAAAGCACAGATGTGGCTAGGACCGCTCGGATACTATTTGTAACGACCCAAGGACAAACACTAGCCACATCTGTGTTTTGACTTCAAAATGGCTAGTCAAGGTTGCTTTTGAAGCTCCTTATATCATTATAAAACCTAGTAAGGTCCCAATGTGGGACTTGGCCCTTATAGAACCAATCTCTCATTCGTACTCTTCTCTCACTCCATGTGGGATTCGGGGTATCACATCCTACATATCTAACCAATTGAGTTAACCTGAGATTTTCAGACTGACTTCTCATTCCATCGATTTTATTGCAGGATTTGGGGGAATCCTTGGAATTATTTGCAACCAACAACAGAAGTAAATGGAAGTATACTTGCTCATCATCGTAAAATGGATATAAGATGGTGGAGAGCACAGGTATATCTTGAATTGATCTGCATTTTGGGATCTTATGGTATGATAAGAAAGGAAATCTTCCATCTTATATAGTCATGGGACCATGTGCAGTTTTAGAAGAGAACTGTTGTCCAACTTTCTGAAAAAAGGAAGAAATAATGAACATTTAGAACCTGATGACAATCTTCTTGACATCGGTCTCAGGCAGTGCGATACTTTATGAGATTTCCAACAGATTACACGTGCGGCTTATTAAATGGTGCCCGCCATGTGATATTTGGAAAGAAAGCTGCAAAAATGGTTCTGCAAAGTCTCAACAACGAATGGCCAAAGGTTTGTCAATCTTCTCCCTTTTGTCCTCTTCATCTACCTAGAGGATAGGTGCAGGGAAAAATTTTTGGCATTGTTCTCCAATTACAGATCATTGAGGAATTGAGAAGTTTCTCTCTGCCTCTCTCCGTATATCGGTGGTTGGATGAACTTCTTAGACCCTGTCTTACTTTGGGAGTTCCGTTTGAAGATATATAGGAATAAATCATTGAACTTCGTTGTCTGCTAGTGTGGCAAGTAATCCGTATTCCGTGGTGTGAGATTTCTCAATTCAGTTTTGAATCTAGTTGTCCCTGGTATTAAAGATATTATTTGTTAAAAAATGTATGTGGTAATTAAATAAATCTTACTTGTTTTGAGTAAGCCTTCGTAATCTGGTTCCAAGTTAGCAAGTCCTATGGATTACACATACTCTGGTATACTAGCCCCTATAAATGTGTAGTGTTATATACTCAGACTTGGAGCTTTTGGATGTATGTTATGGCCAAGTCTAAGCATGGTGAGTGGAGTTCGGCATTTAATCGTTTTAGTTTTGAAAAGCCAAACAATTTGTTTTCGTTTTCGTTTTTGGGGGCAAAACCAAGATGAATTTGTTTGACTTTTGGGTTTTGCTTCCCGATTCGAGCCCCCCTCCAGCCTCCCTTTTTTTTTTTTTCCTTTCTTTGGATGTCTGGCGATTCCACCACCACCACCACTTGGATTACTGCCTCCCAGCAAAAAGGATCACCGCCCCCGAAACCGCTGGGAGGCAGTTGCTGGTGGTTTTGAACAGCCCTAGTGGGCATGCCTTCACATGGCGGCTAATATATGTATGCTTTTTGTAGCCATAAGCAGTATCTTGATTAAAAAGGATTTAGATATAACTGTTACATGTCATACCACGTACTATTTTCTCTTTGATGATTATGCCTCATGAGAAGTCTTGTCTCAGGGAATTGCATACACGCCAAGTTCGGAAATAGAAGAGTATGTGTGGTCTAGTCACAAACCTTGGGTACCTAGGCCGCTTCTAAGCATGCATGTAAGAATGGGAGACAAATCATGCGAAATGAAGGTAGTAGAATTTGAAGAATACGTGCATCTTGCTCAACGCCTCAGGAAGCACTTCCCACAACTTAACAGTGTGTGGCTTTCTACGGAAATCCAGGTAAAGTATTCTTCCCCTTCCGCTTCCCCTTGTCTTGATTTTTCAGAAGTAAACTGATATTTCATGCTTTAAGCTTGACATAATCACTTGTGTAATCTAAATCCAGGAAGTCATTGATAAGTCAAAAAGCTATTCTGAATGGAATTTTTACCACACAAATGTGACACGCCAAGAGGGAAACATGTCTATGGCTAATTACGAAGCGAGTCTTGGTAGAGAGACTAGCACAAACAATGCTCTTGTCAATTTCTTAATGGCAGACGAAGCCGACTTTTTCATTGGAGCATTGGGTTCCACTTGGTGCTTCCTTATAGATGGAATGAGGAACACGGGGGGAAAAGTAATGGCTGGATACTTGAGTGTGAACAAAGACAGATTTTGGTAGAGATTTTACCACTTTTTTTGCTTCCTGCATTCAGTTAGTATTAGTTTTCCCATAATGATGCAGGTTTTGTAATGTACCAGGCGCAGAACTAGAACACAATAACGTTGTATATTGCAGAAATTATACAACAATCCTGTAAATTACAGAAATCATACCAAACTGCCATAACGTTGTATGGTTCAAATGAAGTTTTACTTGTTTCGGGTCCTTTCCATCGGTAGGTGTGAAACAATTCTCGACAATAATAGAAAGTAGGGTTTTTATTATTATATGTTGGAGTGCAAGGAGAATCGGCTGAGTTTGGATTGGTTGCGATTTTTTTTTTTTGTTGAAAGTAGTGTATATTCTATTGGGATCGGTGAAAAAGTTGTTGAAGTTTGTAAAAAAATTGTTAGAGTTTTTATATAAGTTGTTGAAGGTAGTCTTAAAAAAAAAGGATGGAAAACATTTCGTCTCAGTTTCGTCCTTGCATCACTGCAACTCAATTTTACTCCAAGATAAACATCCGAATTGTACGGGTCAAATCGAAAATAAATATACACACATCGAATTAATTCTACAATAGATTTTATTTTGTCATGTAATTAATATGGATAGTATTAAATGTTGTATGACAGACATAATGTATTTATCTCTTTTTGGAATTGAACGATCTAACTTGTATAGCAAATTAGAAAAATTCTATAACAGTTGAAAAATATATAGCTACAGTAAAAAAACTATCACAACCAATGTACAATTTCATTCTTTCTCCTGAAGATGGAAGAATGATCATCTTTTCCAAGAAAGCTAAGTGAGCTGAAAAGAATAGTTATTAATCTGCACAAGAACGAGAAAGAGAAAATACCAATCACCAGATTAAAAAAAATAGCATTTTAGTCCTTAAGTTTTACCACCTTTTATTCTTTAGTCCCTAGATTTTAATTTTTCAATATTTTGATCTTTACATTTTCAATTTTTGACAAAAGAACCCTTCCGTCAGGATCCGCCTGTTTCCTTAATGTCAAGACTTGCCAGATCAGCATTTTGTCACGTCATTTCCAACTCATACCGGAAAAATGACATTTTAGTCCTTAGGTTTTACCACCTTTTATTTTTTAGTCCCTAGATTTTAATTTTTCAAATTTTGGTCTTTATATTTTCAAATTTCCACAAAAGACTCATTCCGTCAAGGCTCCGTTTGTTCCTTAACGGCAAAGCCACATTAGCAGACAACTCAGAAGCTCATCCAAATGACAGTGTTCCGGTCCTTCAGGCTTTTAGCCCAAAATGAAGATGTTTTTGTTAATCGAAGTAAATATAAGATTGGATGTCCAGGGAAAATTAGAAGGAAAACATGCCATCAGTAAAATGATAAGACTCTGCTCCTATATAAATCTCACTTTACATAACAATACAACAACTGACAATAACGGTGACGCCTTCTTAACGAACAACAAATCGATCGCCAACAACCACCCACCGACCCAATTATGCAAGGGGAAAAATGAAGGTCAGTTGCCAATGGGAGTTAACCTTTTTAACTCCCTCTTCTTCGTGATGGACCTAAAAGCAAGCAAGTTTGAAAGAGATGTTGATGTAATTATTCTTCACCTTCCTCATTGACTTGATGTACCACATCCCCACCTCTTGCTGCTGCCTGTTTCCTATGTTTCTTGCTCTTAGCTTTCTTTAACATAAAGAAGTTAGACTCTATTGAAACAAACAGTTGGAAAACTTTCTCTCTCGTGTATAAACGTTTGTGAATAGTACAGTATATATAGAATACAAGATCTGAATCTCGGTGTAAAGAAATAACAACTTTTAGAAAACAAATCCTAACAGAATTGCAGACGCGCGCACTCAGGTAGGTGCTGTGGGAATGATAGGATCGCGAGGTGTACTGGAGAGAGAGAGGCACTGATGTGCTGGCACATTGTGCTGAGCTGGAGAAGGTTGTTGGTGTTGCGTTAATAGCCCCCCTCGAGTCCAACGACAAAGGAAGAACGGTGAGACTCGTACGCAACTGGTGAAACCTAGTAGAAACGAGAGGTTTGGTGAACACATCAGCGATTTGGTCTTTGCTGGAAATAAAAGCAACAGACAACGTTTTGGCCGCAACCCGATCACGAACGAAGTGAAAATCGATCTCCACATGCTTAGTGCGAGAATGAAAAACTGGGTTGGCGAAAAGATAGGTCGCGCCAAGATTATCGCACCAGAGAGTAGGGGCCGTGGGGAGAAAAACCTGAAGCTCTCGGAGAAGGGACTGAACCCATAGAAGTTCGGCTGTAGTGTTGGACAGGGACTTGTACTCAGCCTCTGTACTGGATCTGGCAACAGTCTGTTGTTTTCGAGAAGACCAACAAATCAAATTAGCACCAAAGAAGATGCAGAAGCCGCCGGTTGAACGATTATCATCGGGGCACCCAACCCAATCAGCGTCAGTGAAAGCATTGAGAGTGGCCTGGTTAGAACGCCGAAGATGGAGCCCGAAGTGAGAAGTATGTTTCAGATAGCGGAGAATTCCCTTCACAACCTGCCAGTGAGGGTCACGAAGGTTATGCATGAACTGACAGACTTTGTTAACTGCAAACGAGATGTCCGGTCTGGTGAAGGAAAGATATTGGAGACTGCCCACAGTGCTGCGATAGAGAGTCGAATCTGAAAATAGAGAGTCGGAGTGAGCAGAGAGGCTGGAAGATGAAGCCATGGGCGAAGACACGGGTTTAGCATGGAGCATGTTGGTCTTCTTTAAAAGATCCAGGATGTAAGTCTGTTGGCTGAGGAAGACACCCGTGGGAGTAGGAACCACCTCAACACCTAAGAAGTAGTGAAGGGGCCCAAGGTCCTTGATCGGGAAGTCTACAGAGAGAAGACGAATAAACTTCTGTATAAGAGATAAGGAGGAGCCGGTAATAATGCAGTCGTCGACATACACTAAGATGTAGACCAAAGCAGAGCCAGCAACATAGATGAAGAAACTTGCATCGGCACGAGAGGCAGTAAAGCCAAGTTCAATAAGTCTGGAGCTGAGACGAGAGAACCAGGCGCGGGGAGCCTCTTTGAGCCCATAGAGGACCTTGTGCAGCCGATAGACATGAGATGGATAGTCCGGATGAACAAAGGTTGGTGGTTGTTGCATGTAGACCGCCTCCTGGAGAAGACCATGAAGGAAGGCATTCTGGACATCAAGTTGTTTGATGGGCTAGCCGGAGGACACAGTAAGAGCAAGGACAACCCGAATGGTGGTAGTCTTGACAACAAGACTAAAAGTGTCTACGTAATCAATTCCCGCCTGCTGATGGTAGCCCTTGGCCACCAAGCGGGCCTTGTGACGTTCGAGAGAACCGTCAGCATGTCGTTTTGTTTTGAAGATCCAGCGACACCCGATGATATTCTGAGATGAAGTAGCATGAACAAGGAACCAGGTCTTGTTGGACATGAGAGCTTGAAACTCATGCTCCATGGCACGTCGCCATTTGGGAAAGCGAGAGGCTTCAGTCACAGTGGTAGGATCATCAGGGACAGAGGCAAAAGAGGTATGGTGAGCACGTGGAGGAGGCCACCGAATGGTACCATCCCGAAACTGACTGGGGCGAAGAGTGTTTGTTTGGGACCGAGTGACCATATGGTGAAGGGGAGCAGGGTGAGGGGTGTCCGCAGGAGACACAGAGACAAGAGGAGAGGCAGGTGTGTGTATAGGGTCTGACGGTCGAATGGGCTCTAAATGGTCAGGGGAGACAGACGGGAAAGTAAGGGACCAGAGAAAGGGCCGGAAGGAGAGACCGAAGTATGAGACATAGGCTGGAGTGAGAGTGGAAAAGGAATACTAATTTGGGAAGACATGGAGCTTGACCAAGGGTGAGGTACGAGGGATGACAGGAAAGGAAAACGGGTTTCGTCAAACTGAACGTCGCGAGAAATATACACACGACCTGAGGTAGGATCAAGACAACAGTAGCCTTTGTGGTCAGGGCTGTAGCCAAGGAAGACACAAAGGACTGATCGAAAATCAAATTTATGTTTGTTGAAAGGACGTAGGTTAGGCCAACATGCAGACCCAAATATGCGAAGGAACGGGTAGTCTGGAAGACGATTATAGAGGTACTCGAAGGGTGATTTACCATGAAGTACTGGGCTAGGGAGACGATTAATGAGGTAAACAGAAGTGCCAAAGGCCTCGTGCCAATATTTTTCGGTACACCCGCATGAGCTAAAAGGGTCAAACCAGTGTCAACAATATGACGATGTTTCTGTTCCACAGACCCCATTTGCTGATGAGCATAAGGGAAAAAGAGATGATGGTGTATGCTAGAGACATTGAGCAATGATTTTAATGCGTGAAACTCACCACCACAGTCAGTTTGTAGTTGTTTGATTTTTGTAGAAAATTGACATTCAACAAAACGCTGAAAGGCAGTAAAAACAGAGTGAACATCGGACTTAAGATAGGAAAGAGCCAAGTAAATCGACTATAATCATCAAGAAAGGACACATAGTATTTAAAACCAAGAGAAGAAACAACAGGGGAAGGATCCCAAACATCTGCAAAAATTAAATCTAAGGGTGCATTGGAATGTAAAGTTGAGCTGGAGTAAGGCAAGCGATGGGTCGTGGCTTGAGCACAGGCAGGACAGACCGAAGGGAAGGAAGAGTTGCTGACGGGGAGATGCTGGGATGACAGAACCTGACGTACGACACAAAGTGCAGGATGGCCAAGTCTGGTATGCCACTCAGTGAGGGTGGAGAGATGCACCTGAGGAGATTCAGAGGAGGGAAACACATATAACCCATGGTTAGTGGGACCTTGAAGAAGATGAGTGTGAGTGGCAGCATCTTTCACAGAAAAACAATTAGAGTGAAATTGGAAGTATACGGAATTATCTTCACATAATTGTTTGACCGAGATGAGATTCTTAGTTATATTGGGAACATGTAAGAGGCGACGAAGAAGAAATTTGTGAGACGTAGGAGAGAAGACAAAGGTACCAATGTGGTGTATAGGTAAAGTGTTACCATCCTCTACGCGAAGGTGGTCCTCGCCTTTGTATTATGAGGACTACAAATTTAGCTGGGAGAAATCGGATGTAACATGATTCGTAGCTGCAGTGTCGGGATACCATATAACCCATGGTTAGTGGGACCTTGAAGAAGATGAGTGTGAGTGGCAACATCTTTCACAGAAAAACAATTAGAGTGAAATCGGAAGTATACATAATTATCTTCACAAAATTGTCTGACCGAGATGAGATTCTTAGTTATATTGGGAACATGTAAGAGGCGACGAAGAAGAAATTTGTGAGACGTAGGAGAGAAGACAAAGGTACCAATGTGGTGTATAGGTAAAGTGTTACCATCCTCTACGCGAAGGTGGTCCTCGCCTTTGTATTATGAGGACTGCAAATTTAGCTGGGAGAAATCGGATGTAACATGATTCGTAGCTGCAGTGTCGGGATACCATGTATTGTCCGGTGAGGCTGCGGAAGAGTTGTAGTATGCCATGTGAGGTGGCTCAGACTGGAAGGCCTGGTTAAACCTGTTATAGCAGTTAAAGGTCGTGTGTCCGACCTTAAAGCACACTTGACATGTACGCTGTGCATCAGGAGAAGAAGAGTAGAGTGAGCTTGAGGGGTGATTACATCAAAAGCCTCGCCCACCACGACGACCACCTCCCGGTGGGTAAAAAAATGTCCTCCTCCACGACCATTTCCACGGCCAGTTCCACCACGACCACGAGCTGTAGTAGATGCAGGAGATTTGTGGAGACATTTGCTGAGAGTTCCACAGTAGACGAAGTCACAGATGAATGTTGTTGGAGTCGAGTCTCGTGAGAGAGAAGGTGGCTGTAAAGTTGCTCCAGAGATATAGGTTCGAGTCGAGTGGTGACAGACGAGACAAAAGAGTCGTATTCGGGACCGAGACCTGCAAGAAGATAAGTGACAAGTTCTGTGGATAAGAGAGTTTTGTCGGCAGCACCGAGAGTGTCACTGAGTGTTTTCAGCTTGCAAAAATAGTCAGTGGCAGAGTCTGTCCCCTTTTTGAGAGTAGCAAGTTGGTATTGTAAATGAACAAGGCGTGCTTGTGACTGAGATTGAAAAAGTGTCTCCAAAGCAGACCAGACCGCATGTGACGTAGAAAAACCAACTATTTGTGCAATGAGAGGTTCAGACAGTGAGGAAATCAGTGCACTAAGGATCATCTGATCCTGTTGAACCCACTGAGCATACTCAGGGTTCACTTCTGTGGAAGAAGGGAGGAGTTCGACTGGGGCAGATAACGACCCATCAATAAAGCCAAACAACCGTTGACCTTTGAGATATGGGATCATCTGTGTTAGCCATAGAAGGTAGTTTTCGTGGGAAAGTTTAACTGTGACAAGATGATGAAGGTTGGGAAGAGTGGAAGAGAAGACGGTGGGTGATGGAGTTTTCTTAGGTGTTTCTACCATTGGAAGAGACGGAGGTCATAGAACCTCTAATACCATATTGAAACAAACAGTTGGAAAACTTTCTCTCTCGTGTATAAACGTTTGTGAATAGTATAGTATATATATAATACAAGATCCGAATCTCGGTGTAAAGAAATAACAACTTTTAGAAAACAAATCCTAACAGAATTGCAGACGCGCGCACTCAGGTAGGTGTTGTGGGAATGATAGGATCACGAGGTGTACTGGAGAGAGAGAGAGAGGCGCTGATGTGCTGAGCTGGAGAAGGTTGTTGGTGTTGCGTTAATAGACTCAAGGACAACTAACGGTTTTTTTTATCGGGTATCCAAGTACCTTTAAAGGACACATATTTTATTATCTCAGTCATAACCCTAGAATTGATGAATTTAAGAATGCAAAGTTTCTTGAGGATGTTGAACCTAGTGGGAGTGTGTATCCTCAAGAGTAGGGCTGCAAATTGAAAATGCGGTCCAGTTTTCGGACCGCATTTTCAATTCTCCTAAATTAAAGGACCGGACTGGACCACTTATAAATGGTTCGGTCTGGTCCGGTCTAACAAAATGCGGTCCGATCTTATTTTTTTAAAAAAAAGATCTGACTGAACCGCAAATCCGGTCTGGTTTTGCGGTCCAGTTTGGTCCGCGGTTCGATTTTGTTCAACCCTACTCAAGAGGTCACTTTTGAGGAAACACTTGAAAATTTCTTTTTGCCTTCTTTCGATGGTAGAATGGTTGTCTTAAGCCAAAATAGATAGTAAGATTATGAGGTGACACCAATTCAAGAATATCATGTCCCCGTAAATGAGGTTCAACTTGAAGTTATTCCGAATTTACAATCTGAACTTATTGAGTCATCTCCAACTGACGAAGTTGTGGCTCTAAAAAGATCCTCAAGAATATGTAGACTTGTTATTCTATATGATTACATTGTATATCTAATTAAGTTAGAATCTATTTATAAGAACTAGGTCTGGGATCTTATCGAATGACTAGAAGGGGTGGTAACAATTGGTTGCAAGTGAGTTTATAAAATCAAACAAGATACTTCTACTAATGTTGAACGATATAATGCTAGATTTGTAGCTAAGCGATTCACTCAGAAGAAAAGGCATAAATTATCATGAAATTTTCTATTCGGTCTCTTAGAAGGATTGATTGAGGATAATTATGGCCTTAGTAGCTCATTTTGATTTGGAGGTACATCAGATGGATATGAGAATGACTTTTCTTAATGGGCATCTTGATGAAGAGGTATACATGAAATAACTAAAGGTTTTGGTGATGACAGCCAGAAAGTGTGCAAGTTGAAGAAGTCTCTCCATGGACTAAAACAAGCTCGCGCCCATGGTATTTAAAGTTTCACAAGAATGTTACCTCATATGGTTTTGTCGAGAATGTTGTTAATCAATGTGTATACATTAAGGTCAGTGGGAGCAAATACATTTTCTTAGTCCTATATGTAGACAATATGCTTTTTGCAAGCAATGATTTCAGATTATTACATGAGACTAAATAATTTTCCTCTCAGAACTTTGAAATGAAGGATATGAGTGAAGTCTCTTATGTCATTGGCATACAGATTCACAAAGACGGGACACAAAGAGTCTTAGGACTGTATAAAAGGCCTACACTGAATTTTTTTTTACAGAGATTCAATATGAAGATTGTAAAGCCTCTATAGCTCTCATAATTGATTGAGCTAAAATATTTCATGCTTAGTACATCTAAAACTAATATAATATTTATTATTTAATGTTTTAAATATTGATTTATTTGGAAAAATGGTTAAAAGACATAAATCCAAGTTGTGCATTTAATTGTTGAATTTATATGACTTTAGATTTAATTTATTACCCATGTAATTTTTCTCTATCTTTAACATGTTTGTACTTAAGTCATACTATGTCTAGATACATTCAAAAATCATTTTTTCATTTGCACTATGATTATTGGCATTATAATTCTTTTATGAATTTAATTTCATCATATATTCCTCTGAGCTAATTAAGTATTTTTGTGCAAGGTGGTAAAATTAATTATTTTTAGGACTTATAGAGGATAATGGACAGTGTATTGGGACACTTGGCAGCACAAGAAAGTCTCTGGAATATGTCAAGAGCATTTGAGCCTTATTAATGACAATACTGAAAGATTTAAATCTAAGCCTTACATCTATTTTTTTCCTCTCCATTTCTTTTTAACCTAACAAACCCTACATCAGATTCTCCACCTTCCCACATTTCTTAACCTAGTTTTTTTTTCCTACTTTCTCTCTCTCCCTTTTCTTCTCTCATTGGCAGACTTCCCTCCTCTTTTTTATCTCTTCCCTTTTTTTTCTTTGGCCAGATACTCTATTCTTCTCTCCCCGTCTCTTTTCTTTTATTCTATTTTCTCATGGTTTTAACATCAAGTTTTATTTTTCAGTTTTTAGAATAGTTTCTTTTTGCTTTATTAATTTATTATCTTGTATTTCAATTCCTAAGATTTAGAATTATGTTTCTTGCTCTTTAATTTTCTGTAATTTCTATTTTACTTTCGGATTATGTTCTCGTTGTTTGTTTTTCTTTTAACTTGAATCTTTAGGGTTGTTATGAGATGATATTATTTAATCTAAGAATCTTCTGATCTTTTTTATTGATTCGTTGTCATTTACTTTTTAGTCATTTAATTTTTGTCATTTACTTTAATGCATGTTATATTCTTAGTTTATGTTTTGTGTTGAGAGCGTAATTATAGCTTTGTTAGAATGTTTTGATCTAGAGATGACGGTGTAAATCCTTTAAATTGTAAAGTTAATCAGAGTAGAATTTCGAGTATCTGATTAATTTTGCAAGTTCGAGATTTTATATACGAAGAACGTTAGGATTCTCCAATAATATTATCTTTACTATCTTCGTTTAATTTTCAAAGTCTTTTCTTGTTTTAGTGCTTTAATTTCATTTTGAACCTCCTGAAAAATTCAAAAATATAAATTTGAATAGGGTTCAATAAGCTCTTCTTTTATTTTACATCTTCACACTCATTGTACATATCACCACTTTTTATATATTCCTTGTTTTTACGTGAGTTTGAAATTATTCATTGTTATTTGAGGAGACGATCTAACCTTTTGGACTAATTATTATACGATAGAACTCATATACTTGGGATAGCCTTTGCGTTGCTCATTTGAGAGTGAGTTTATAATCAATGGTGAAGAATTTTATAAAGGTGAATCACCTCAAAATGCATTGGACCAAGAGCAGATGAAAATTGTGCCTTATGCATTTGTACATGGTAGTTTGATGTATGCTCAATTTTCACCCGTCCAAACATTTGTCTGGACTTTGGATTATTGAGTCGCTATCAGAGTAACCCTAGTCTTCAACATTCGATAGCTGCAAAGAAAGTAATGCGGTATTTACAATGAACCAAGGATTACATGCTAACTTACACGCATACAGAAATTTACAAATGGTTGGCTATTCATATTCAGATTTGGCCAGTTGTATAGACACCAGAAAGTCTACTTCTGGATATATTTTTCTTCTTGCTGAATGAGCTATATCTTGGAAGAGTACGAAGCAAACAATAATTGTCACGTCTCCTCCATGGAGGAAGAATTTGTTGCGTGCTATGAAGCAACAACACAAGCCATATAGTTGAAGAATTTTATTTGTGATCTTAAAGTTGTCTATTCCATTGAAATACCAATAAGGATTATTTGTGATAGTACGACTGCAATATTCTTCTCAAAGAACAATAAGAGTGGAAGTAGAAACAAACATATCGACATTAAGTATCTAAGTATGAGAGAGCGCATCAAACATAATGTGGTGACATTGACCACACCAATACAGATCTGATGATAGCCGATCTAATGACCAAAGGCTTACCGACAAAATAGTTTCAGGGTCATGTGGAGCGTTTGAGCCTATTTAAAGTGTAATATCTCTCGTGTTGCTATATATTTCATTACGAATAAAGTTGAATTCAGTTTCAATATTGCACATAAAGTAACAAATTTGTTATATCTATTGGACCCAGATAACTTATAATAGTTGTTCATGAAGTACTTTAAGGGATACTATTTATTGTGACGCATGGAAGGGAAAATGCTCGCTATAGAGAGCAATGATGCCATGGTTTATGTGTTGAATACATTGACAGAATTTGAGGACATTTGTTTGACCATTTTAATTTTACCTTTCTTATTAAGTGGCCAAGTGGGAGAATGTGGACGAACTGTTGGTTTTTCCTAGAAAATTATATTGATATTCCCTAAGGTGGTTCACTTCATCTATTGATAATAAGTAATAAGCTTTAATGACAAGGTGACTGACGCTTGCTATTGTTTCCTGGATGGAACAATGAGAGTAGCATAAAGATTATAGGAATTATAAATGTGAGTTCCTATTTTTTTTCCTATATAAAAAGGCTTATATTTTCCATGAGAACCATCCAAAAAGTTATAAGGCTAAGAATAGAAGTCTCTCTCCTACATAAATACTCTACTCTTTTTTGTAGCTATTTTAGTTTGTTGAAGCACAAATGTTTGGAGATAACAGATCCTATTCTAACTCATATTATTTAGTTTTTACATAAAATACATAATATACGTATACGATACATATGTACGTACATATATACATACACTCATATATACAATATTCAGGCATGTATTTGAAATCAATAATTGAGAGTGCATGTATCTGAAATCAATCATGGAGATACGATGACAAAAATTACATTGAGATGTTGGAGATTGTGTAAAATGTAATGGTGTTTGTGTTTGAATTCTGAATATATTCGCTAGTAGTTTTGTGAATGTATTTGAATCCTGAAAAAATGTAGGAAACGAATATAACCATGGTTTGTGTGTTCGTGTGGTGCTAAAGGGTGCTAAAGATCCAATAGGGTTCAACTTTTGTTTGAAGAGAAGACTGACTCGGTGGGAAACTTTAGCTGGGGGTGGAATGACAAAAGTGTAGAACGCACCGTTTCACTTAACGTGGAATGTGTGCCTTTTGGGTAGAAAATCAAATGGGTGACACTGACGTGTAAAATGGAGTCAGATATTTAGGCTGCGTTTGCAACCATAATTTTTTCCAAAATTTTATCTCTCTCCTAATAAAATACTCCAATATAATCTCTCTCTACCATAAAAAATATAAAAAATTACAAAAAATATAAAAAATTACCTCTCTCTTCACCTTTTCACTAAACCCAATACCAACACATATTCTCATACCAAAAATATTACAACACAAACACTCCCTTAGGTCTTGCTTACGTGTGAGATGATTTATTAATGAGATTATGGTAGTGTAACGAAAGTATTGCTTTTTTTTTTTAAGATGACAGATTTAGGGACAAATTTTTACCCGTTAAAATGCACGACTAAAAATAAAATTTTCAAAATATATATATCTCAACCGACTGAGAGACTCGATCATTTGTCCTTTACTCTCGGGAAACTTGAACTGAAAGAAAAGCAAAGCATTTGAGAAAGTGCAAATTATCTCATTAGTTTAAGACCAACTAACTAGGGGCAGTCGCTTTCACTTGACGCTATACGAAGCCATCAAATCCAGCACACTATTTGAGCTACTCGCTATCACTACCAAAAACTATAAACTCGCTATCTAACAACTACGCGTGTACAACACTTCCTCAATCGACACGTGTACAACCCCGGGACAGCAAGTGAGAAATTGCTATGGAAAGTTGCCAACTCATAAGACAGGATGTATTACATACACATTTGGTGCTTTTGTCATCTTTCATAAAGATAAGTTTTAAAAAAACGTTAATAGTAGTAGTAAAAAAGTATAATTATCACTTTTGGTCTGGTTGTAATATTAATTTATTAATTGTCCTAAATTAATTTTCATATAAATCAGGGAGAAAACTTAGTTATATTGTTAGATTATGAGAAAAAACATCATGATAACACCTTTCTAATTTGGCATCTAAATTTTTCCCTTGTCATGAATGAATAGAATGTAAATATGCTAATGGTCGGACGGGATCAACTTTAGACAATTTATTCGGTAGGAAGATACTCTATCCTAAATAATCCTCCTGTTATGTTATCAGTTTAATTTAAAAAAAATTATTTTCTCGTTATTTTGTTTAATTTATTTTCACATTTTGTTCCTTTTTATAATGCTTTTTCTTTTCAAACACCTACCGATGAATGTTTAATAATGATGATTAGAAAGAGGGTCAGTGGGCCATTAGTGGCATAGAATAACTTCTTCCTGCAGCTGCACCACTGGATACCGATCTATGCTCTATCCCTATTGGTGGGGCACTCCCCTCTCTAAACACCAGTACCAGTAGAGACTGCACCACATGCACACGTCTATTTTTAAGCTTGATATAGCTTTGGATGACATGCTCTCTTTGTTCCTGAGAAACTGTACATGGTTCATTTCCCAAAACGTCTCTTTCCTATCTCTTGGTATCAGCGAGTTTATGGCATTTTCTGTTGTGTGGGTTTGGCTTAAATTATTATTAATTATTTTTTTGGCATTAGTCCTATTAATTCTTCATGAATTTTTTTATTCTTTTTTTTTTTCTAAGCAGAAAACCAAGGATGTTGTTTTTACTTGTGTCGGTTGCTTCTGTGGGTTCTTATCGTCTCCGAAGGTTTCCCTGACTCGCTTTTTTGGCAAGTGTCTTTCTGCATGCAAGTCATCCTTGATGGTGTGTAGTGCATCTGTTGGCTATGTTATGCTTTTCCGACAAGGGAAAACAAGAAGTTTGTATTGCTCTTTTCGGAAATAGAAAAGAAAAGAGAGGGCATTTCGACTTATTTGCTGTAGTTCTCTTTCCTGCATATTGCTGTAGTTGTAAGTTCAATGTTTCTGCGAATTTTCGGTCCCTCTCAAGAACTTATGTTTGTTGAATTTTTCCTCACTAAAATCCGGTCTCTTTCTTCCTCTTTGTTGTTTGTAAAGAGCGTGGTCTTCTCACACCTAATTAGGGAGCTTGTTTATATTGCAGTTGGAAGGAAGATAGAGGTGAACCACAAAATTTAAAGGTGAAAGGGGTGATTGAGACTGGCGATTCTCTGAATTTTGTTATTTGTTGGGGTCGGAGCAGCTGAAGATAAGTCCATTCTCCAGCACTGCCAGCACTGCTGGTTATGAAAAACTTATGGGCTGGAAGAATAGTGCGTAATGGTTTCATGTGACCACAGTTATGAGTTAGTTGGTGTTCCGTGAGAGGTTAGAGGAAACGTCCCCAAAAGGATAGGTTTTCTTTCTTTGTAAAAGGAAAAAATGGAGCCAATAAGTCAGAAGTCTCTTGAGAGAATAGTATCACAGAGGGCTTTGCAAATTGGGAGCTCGTTTCCTTGCCAAATTTGTGTTGTGGGTTTTCTCTGTGGAGTCTGTCTCACCTCTCTACTTTTGGCTGCTTTCACTTCAATTGGTTCCTTCGAGTTGAGTGGGATTTCGTTTTCTGCCATTTCAATGGGTGCTTCACCAGGGACTTCAAGTTCAGAAATCATCAGTAAGTAAATTTCCATACTCTGTTTTTTTCCCCTTCTATGTCTTTCTATTTTCAGCATATTGTCAGGCTATAAAATCATAAGCCCAGTAAAGAAGCTGAATTCCTTATAAAAATCATAATAGTGAAATGTTGGTTATTAGTGTTAGCCAAAATTGAGTCGTTAGTTGGCGACCAGGAAGGTTTTATTGGGGTTTAACTGACAATTCAGGGGGAAGTTCATGGATGAAAACAACTTATTGCGAACAGTTTGTACTCACTTTCTCATTTGACTTGGGCAGCAACCTTCCATCTAAAGCCTGTAGTCGTACTTTGTGTTCCAGTAATTGATTGAAAATTTTCCTAATTCTTGTGCCTTTTAGAAATGGGTAACTATGAAGTCCGATTTTTAATTAATTGGAAGTTGTTCATTATTGATTGCTAGCTATGTACAACAGTTTGTGACTTGAATTTTTTTGTTTTATCTTGGCTAAAGATATGGTTACTAGGACGAACTTCAATTCTGAGCCAGTGGAAACAGAGAGATTAAGGGATTTGCAAACTAAGAGAGAGAGAAACGATGATGAGAAAGTCTCCTTACTCTATTCAGCTTGGAGTGCCACGTTAAATGAAGATAGTGAGTACTTGAAGCATTTGAGACTAAATGGATACAGTGTGCCAAAAGCGCCTCATTTGGAAAATTGCAAGTTGACAGCACATGTGAATCAACATCTTGATAAGCGGTCTGAGAATGAGAGCTTCCCACCTTGGGGAGGGTGGAAGGGATTGCTAGACATGCACCCAGCGGCTACAACCAATGAGCAGCTGGGGTACTCTAGGCTTAAGGCAGTATCTGAAGGTGCTTATCCTCCCTGGGTATGTCTCTATCATTCATAAGTCAATGATAAAGTATCTATTACCTGACAATAGATTTAGTTAGAAACCCGCTACATTTGGAGGTTTAGGTATATCTTTTGTCTGTGCATATACATGATGGTTTTATGTACTTATATACGCAGTCCCAGACCAATATTATCATAGCTATATTTAAGGGAGAACAGGGAGTAAGCCTGGAATGGCTACACTGCTTCCCCTTTCTTTTTTTCCTTTTTGCCTTTTGGTTCAGGAGAGCTGTTTCTGTTTTGTTGTGAATAACCTTTGTGGATATATTAGAGAGTCCTATGAAAAGAGAAAACAAAAGAGAGAGCATTTGGATTGTAGGTCTCGCTTTGGGGTTGATTTCAGCTTGTTGCAGTGTTTAGTGCTCAGGTTCCGTATATGTGTGTGTGTGTGTGAATTACCCTGCACCTTTTCACCCCTACTGCCCTACATAATTCTAGCACATTTGTATCTTGGATACGTAGGATCTGAGATTTCATTTCGGAGTGTAGTGAATTATTGAGAGTACCGTTCGTGTCTATGAGTGGAGATTTAGGCTGTACAGTTTGTGCCATTTTAGTTTCTACCTTTCTCCTGTGGACAGAATTTTATGGACTTCTAAAGTTCCACTAAAATCTGGTAATCGTGAGTTAGATATATACCTTACGATTACCAGAGTTCACTTTAACATGCACATACACACATATATACATACATACATCTATATACTAATAAATATAATGTTAAAATGAAACACCTACTGGGTGTGCATCTATAATATCCGAGGGGAAAGACATTGCCACAAACATTTCTGACCAACAAATTTAGAATGGAAGTGTCAACTAAAAATGTTACCCCGACATTCTGTAAAGAATCGTTGCATATCTTTAGACATTAATAAACTTACTCAAGTCTCTACAAAATGAGCTCAAATTTCCAAAAGATCTCTCTCACCTCCACTATTCTAATATCACCATTGAACACACCATGTCTAACTGTAGTCCATAGCACAAGTTAAGGATGAACTTTGTAATTAATGACTCACTATTGTAGGTTACTGGCTCAGATGATGAAAACTACCCCTTGACAAGAAAAGTGCAACGTGACATATGGTTCCATCAGCATCCATTGAACTGCAGTGACCCAGGTCTAAAATTTCTTGTTGCTGATTGGGACAGATTACCTGGAATGGGTAGTGGAGCACAGCTTGCTGGAATGTTTGGTCTTCTTGCTATTTCAATAACTGAGAAAAGGGTTCTTGTTACTAACTACTACAACCGGGCTGACCACGATGGTTGTAAGGGTATGTACTGTAGCAATAAGTTCCATTATTCAACAATTTCTCTGGGCAACTTGATATTGATATTATTTGAGCTGCTACTTTCATTTTTTGGAGAAACTCCAAAGCTGTTCTTCAAACAAGAAGATTGACATTTCACAATCATCCCATATTGATGATATTTTGGTGTTTGCGGTTCAGTAATATCTAGCTAGTTTCATGTATCACAGCAACATGATATGTGCATCTATTCTCCTTTGTTACTCAAAAGAATCTGTTCTTTAGGTTAAAAACTCAAATGCACGCCTTGTGACCAAAAGTATCTTCAAAATTGTCAACCCTTGACACTATAAGTGGCGAATACTGTACTGCAGGTTTGTCCCGCTCCAGCTGGTCTTGCTATTTCTTTCCAGAAACATCTCAAGAATGCCGAGATCGTGCATTTGAGCTTTTGGGGAGTGAAGAGGCATGGAAAAGTGGAATCATAACTGCAAAAGAAAATTATACTTCAAAGAGAATATGGACTGCAAGGACTCCTAGGTAAGCTCCTGCATATCTGACCAGTTGAGTTAACCTCTCTCAGAGATTTTCAGACCGACTTCTCATTCCATCGATTTTATTGCAGGATTTGGGGGGATCCTTGGAATTATTTGCAACCAACGACAGAAGTAAATGGGAGTTTACTTTCTCATCATCGTAAAAGGGATCTAAGATGGTGGAGAGCACAGGTATATCTTGAATTGATCTACATTTTGAGATCTTATGGTTTGCTAAGAATGGAAATCTTCCATCTTATATACTCATGGACCAAGAGCAGTTTTAGAAGAGAATTGTTGTCTAACTTTCTGAAAAAGGAAGAAATAAATGAACATTTAGAACCTGATGACAATCTTCTTGACATTGGTCTCAGGCAGTGCGGTACTTTATGAGATTTCCAACAGATTACATGTGCGGCTTATTAAATGATGCCCGCCATGTGATATTTGGAAAGAAAGCTGCAAAAATGGTTCTGCAAAGTCTCCACAACGAATGGCCAAAGGTTTGTCGATCTTCTCCCTTTTGCCCTCTTCATCTCCCTAGAGGATAGGTGCAGGGAAAAAAATTTAAGCATCATTCTCCAATTACAGATCATTGAGGAATTGAGAAGTTTCTCTCTGCCTCTCTCTCCGTATATCAGTGGTTGGATGAACTTCTTATTCCCTGTTCTACTTTGGGAGTTCCGTTGTGAAGATATAAAGGGATAAATCATTGAACTTCGTTGTCTGCTAGTGTGGCAAGTAATCCGTGGTGTGAGATTTCTCAATTCAGTTTGGAATCTAGTTGTCCCTGGTATTAAAGATATTATTTGTTAAAAAATGTATGTGGTACTTAACCAAAATGAATTTTGTTTTGACTTTTGGGTTTTGCTTCCCGATTCGAGTCCCCCCTCTGGCCTCCGACTCCCTGGTTTTTTTTCCCCTTTTTTGGATGTTTGGTGATTCCACTGCCACCACTTGGTTCACTGCCTCCCAGCAAAAAGGGTCACCGCCCCCGAAACAGCTCGGAGGCAGTTGCTGGTGGTTTTGAACAGCCCTAGTGGGCATGCCTTCACGTGGCGGCTAATATATGTATGCTTTTTGTAGCCATAAGCAGTATCTTGACTAAAAATGATTTAGATATAACTGTAATCATCATCATCCTGAGGGTTAATCTCTGTTACATGTCACACCACGAACTATTTTCTCTTTGATGATTATGCCTCATGAGAAGTCTTGTCTCAGGGAATTGCATACACGCCAAGTTCGGAAATAGAAGAGTATGTGTGGTCTAGTCACAAACCTTGGGTACCTAGGCCGCTTCTAAGCATGCATGTAAGAATGGGAGACAAATCATGCGAAATGAAGGTAGTAGAATTTGAAGAATACGTGCATCTTGCTCAACGCCTCAGGAAGCACTTCCCACAACTTAACAGTGTGTGGCTTTCTACGGAAATCCAGGTAAAGTATTCTTCCTCTTCCGCTTCCCCTTGTCTTAATTTTTCATAACTGATAGTTCATGCTTTAAGCTTGACATAATCACTTGTGTAAATCTAAATCCAGGAAGTCGTTGATAAGTCGAAAAGCTATTCTGAATGGAATTTTTACCACACAAATGTGACACGCCAAGAGGGAAACATGTCTATGGCCAATTACGAAGCGAGTCTCGGTAGAGAGACTAGCACAAACAATGCTCTTGTCAATTTCTTGATGGCAGCCGAATCCGACTTTTTCATTGGAGCATTGGGTTCCACTTGGTGCTTTCTTATAGATGGAATGAGGAACACTGGGGGAAAAGTAATGGCTGGATACTTAAGTGTGAACAAAGACAGATTCTGGTAGAGATTTACCACTTTTTTGTGCTTCCTGCATTCAGTAAGTATTAGTTTTTCCATAATGATGCAGGTTTTGTAATATGCCAGGCCGAGAAGTAGAACACAATAACGTTGTATATTGCAGAAATTATACCGCAATCCTGTAAATTACAGAAATCATAACAAACTGCCATAATCGTAAATACACCTTCTGTTATTGTGCAATTGATTCATGTATGGTTCGAATGATGTTTTACATGTTTCAATCTCGTGTCCTTTCCGTCAGTAGGTGTGTGTGACAAGCGTTGGTGGCTAACCTAGAGGAACACGTTGAACAAACACTATCGGGAGAGCTTCGGGAACACCTATGTTCTTAAGGGCATGTTTGTACTTTGCTCTAGTGGGTGGGCTTAACTTTTGGTTGGGCTTGTCTTGTTAGTTGGCCTATTAGTTGGTTAATAGCCCAACAGATATGTTACAGCTTTGTTTAGGTTTATTTCGGTCGGGCCCAGCTTAGTCAAGCAGTTATAAGGGAAGCTTCTATTCGGGGAAGCTTCTATTCGGGAGAGGGGATCGAAGATCAGAATACGCGCACTGTTTGGGGAGATTTGCCATCTCGAATGGGCAGCTTAACGTAGTTCACGTTATTCATCAAAGAAGTACAAGTTTATCAAAATTACTCAGTAACTTGTTACAGGGTGAAACAATTCTCGACAATAATAGAAACTAGGGTTTTTATTATTATATGTTGGAGTGCAAGGAGGATCTAGTCTTAAACAATCATTGTTCTATGGTTGGAAAAAATTTCATTTGCTGCAAGATAAAAGATCTGATTTGTATAATGTTGGTTGGTCAACCCAAATGACTAACCGATGATCGTGTAGCAACGAGTTGCTTGAATCTGAAACCCTAAGCTTCCCCCGGGCCTACGGCTCAATTCGAAAATATACAATGACACATCAAATGAATTCCACAATAGATTTCATATAGCATTGAAAACAAGAGAAGATCTTGATCTGTTGTTGCATTTAGAACAGTTGAAAAACTTAGTTACAGTGAAAAAAAAAAAAGCTATCACAACCAATACGCATTATCAATCTTTCTCCTGAAGATGGAAGAATGATCTTCTTTCCCAAGAAAGTTAAGTGAGCTGAAAAGAATAGTTCTTAATCTGCACTAGAATGAGACAGAGAGAGAGAGAATACCAATCACCAAATTACAAAGAAAAAAGAAAAATAAAAAGAAGATCGTAAATCGAATTAGATACAAGATTGGATGTCCAGGAAAAATTAGAATGAAAACTGCTATCAGTAAACGAGAAGACTCTGCTCCTCCGTAAATCTCACTTGACATAACAATACAACAACTGACTGACGATGACGATGATGCCTTCTTAAGGAACAACAAATTGATCACCAACAACCACCCACCGGCCCAATTATGCAAGGGGGAAAATGAAGGTCAGTTGCCAATGGGAGTTAGCCTTTTAACTCCCTCTTCCTCGTAATGGACCTAAAAGCAAGCAAGTATGAAAGAGATGTTGATTTAATTATTCTTCACCTTCCTCATTGACCTGATGTACCCCATCCCCACCTCTTGCTGCTGCCTGTTTCCTATGTTTCTTGCTCTTGGCTTTCTTCGCCTTCAACCTGCGTTTTTTCTCATTTGCATCGACCCAGGTGTAATCAGATGGTATGTGGAAAGGATCAACCTCGTCCTTATACCGGTGACTGTCGCTGTCACTAGATTGCCCACCATGACTCCCTCTCATCCACGAAATCCACGACGTGGATCCCTCTGATTCCTTGGACTTAGCATCCTGGAAATGTGCTGGGCTGGAGAGAGGGGTTGAAAACTCCTCTGATGGCTGAAGTTCCTCAAATTTTGTGAAAGTAACGAGAACTCTAATAGTTGGGACAATTGGGATTGCAAGCTGCAGAAAGAGGATTTGATTTTAGAATGAGGTCAAAAAGCAGAAGCTAGAATGCAAAGTTGTCTAGTCATATGATTATCACAAACTTCTCTTTCGAACTTGAACAATAAATAATTGGGATTGAGAGAGGGTGCTTTTATCGTCACAACTGATCTACTAAGGAACCTGGGTTCCTATTCCTACACTTGAAGTTATTAACCAAGCTATGAGCAGACATATTATAGAACACATCGCAAGGCACTATAAAAGCTTATTATCTAAAAGTGTGTGCCTAGGATGTAATCCCAAATTGCAAAAACATTACAAGTGTCATGTATATGAGGCAAAGTTGACACCAATCGTACTAAATAAGCAATCTGGATCCATCTTACTAAGTTTCCTCGTGAGGATAAAAGTACAGACAAATAAAAAATGCAAGGCAGTTTTGATAGGAATAGATAAATATTTTAGATGCTAAAAGAGCCCTTAAACCCATAGACATCCTCCTAAGGGAATAGGGTGCAATAGTTGTACATCCCACGTCAGACTGACCCCTTAAAGCAAAATATTTCAAATTTTGATCCATTTCTCTCTACTTTTATCATTTTCTCTCAACCCCCCAAAAATAAATAGAAAGTAAAAATAATGATAAAAACAGGAAGCCTGTTGTTGGTTATATATGCTTCCGAGCCATCATCACCATGTGGATAGTCAAACTAATAATGCTGTCACACCTAGTAGTGACGATCAAAATGATTCCCAGAAGGTAACTGGCAACAGTTAGGATCATAAGAAAAATTTTCTAAACTATAGTAACTGACTACAAAAACAACCAGCATAACCAGGAAAAAAGAGGGAAAAAAATTGACTGGAAATAATTTGGAAGCAGACCGAGCATAATTTTTACTAATTTTAAAAAATCATCAGTTATAAATAATTGCTATTGGTAGATTATACATGTCCCATGTACCCACATAAGAGAGGAATATGTGTCACTGAGCCAGAGGTCATTGGCATAAATTATTGGAGTTTTCAAACATCCAATAGTCATCACTATGCAACCAGAAAATGTTAGCAAGATTAACTGCCAAAGCAGCTTTAGATAATTGACTTAATCACCATTATGTAGAGTACCTTCAGAGAGCACATTACAGGAAGTGAAAACTGAAGAAGGATTCACACAAAATCCTATAAGATGGTTATACATACACTTTGCAAATCAATAAAACGGTATTTGTCTCAGGCCTAGGTACCTAATACTTTCTTTTATCATACAAATTGGGGATTCTTTCCTATTGTTTTCATCTTTTTCTTGTCCATGAAGTGTGCATGTGAGAAGAGTGATATTGAAGGGTTGAAAGTGCAAGGAAGGATGTTCATGAGATAGGACCGGACACTCATGATCTAGGATATCTCAGGCGTCCAAATCCCACTTGACTATTTTAAAACCAGTTCTCCTATAGTTGCCAAGCAATAGCAGCCCAACGATAACCTAATCAATGAAGAGTAGTGCAAAGCCATAAAGCAAGAAAAAATAAACGCAAAGCTACATCAAAATCTATAATTAGGTTGTAGAGCTCAAGGACTCAAACCCATCACTGGTATAGTCCTTTAAACATCCTCTGTAAAACTCTTGGTAAACAAGTGAATAGACAACAGCAAATAACAAGGTGAAATGTTCCTATTGCATTAAATATGCCATAAGTTTTTCCCTAGTAACATGAATGCTCATAGTTTTAATGCCCAGTCTGTCAAAAGAAACTAGCGCATTCATACCAAAGAGGCAAACACCTGGAATTCTACTTTTAGATAACTCTTGAGTCCTTTATATCCTCATCTATTGTTCCTTCTGATTAAAAAATTAAAAATTCGTTTACTGATTTCTCAAATGCTGGAACCACAACCTGTGGATCCTTCTGTAAGAAACCTTCACCAACATGTATAACAAAATTAAATTTCATATTATACAGCAATAATCAACAAGAAGCTTACTTTGATAAACTCTATAACACCCCAAGTCTGCATTAAATAGGAAAGGAGAAGAATTGAGAATAAAAGTTCCAGATTGATTCATTACTAGGTGGAACTAGCCCTTAAAATGACTTTAAGGAGCTTCAAAAGAAACCTTGACTAGTCCTTTAAAGCACTTCCTTTAGGAGTTGTAAACCATAACAAAGCGAATTTGGTAACAAGCATGCGGTGTTTGGCAGGCCCTGACAAGGACATCAGAGGTCTAATGAAGAGAAATTGTAACATCCCGAGTCCAATGTGAAACGAAAGAGGAAAATTAACTAAAAAGGAATGGTATGAGTGTCAAGCCTCGTATTAGATGCTTTCTAGGTGAACTTAGGTGGTGTTTGCAAACTTTATGGGAGTTGGTACAAAAGTGAAGAAAGAGATGATTTGAATAAATTTGTTATGTTTATTGTAATAGAAAAAGATGATTTGATGGGGAGAGATTATTTTATAGTTATTTATTATTATAATAACTCTAAGGAGTTTCAAACGCAACCTTAATAGGTCATTTTAAAATATAATGCAGTCATTCAAAGTCCCTTGGGAAATTACACACTTCGAGCTAGATTCACCAAATTGCAATTTACCCTCAAATCTTAGTTGAGAACACAATAATCATGTATTTTCTCCATTTTTTTCCAATTTCTCCTAAAACAGGGATCTTATGGGACAGTTAGCACTATTTCAATTACAAAATACTGCAAACAGAGGTCTTTTTTCCCATTTCAATGCCTACCTGAGATGTGCTTTAGCTTACGTTAACTAATTAACATCACTCCGGTGACACATGATAACACGGTCATATTCAAAAGGACACATCACAAGAGATGCTAGAAGCGATACATTTAAAGAAGAAATGGACAATTTTCAGCAAACTACAACATGATGATTTGGCAGAAGAGGAAATCAGTCAGAAGTTCCTATTTCCAGTTGCACATATTAAGGGTTCCACTTTTTTTACTCAATGTAATAGGTAATTGAAAATGTCCAAAAAAGGGGGCACAACCCTAGTATACAGAAAGTATCCAAGAGAAATACAAAAAAGAAACAAAAGGGAGGTGGGAGAGAAAGGGGGGAACTCAGTTGCTAAATTTATTTACGAAGATTAACAAGTCCAATATGAGGTAAAGGTGAGGCAATCAGTAGCAATTATGCTGGCCAAAAGCGACCAAAAAAAAATAGCTTCAGACTAAGCACTAATAATCTATGATCCTCAAAAGTGTGGGCACTCCCATCTCACTATACTACCTCATTGGACACCAAGTACCACACCTCCAAATTGTAATACTCCTATGCTTATAGAATTCCCAATGTTATGTTTTAAGTTATGGTAGACAAATAAGATGCTAGTGAGAATCAGAGGTTTACAAGAATAAGATCGAACTCCAAATTGCATTAGAATCCACTTCCCATATGATCTGGAAATTTTAAGAATGAAATAAGAACTCTAGGGCCATTTCAGCAGTTCTGAGTGTCAAAGGGGCATAAGTTTTACCATTTTGCATGACAATATTATACCTATTGTGGAGAAACAGTGAGGAGGGACAGCTAACTGTTTCTCAATGGAACTTATTCCAATCTGTAGAAAAAATCACTCCCACCTCCCCTCCCCTCACCCCAAATGAACAAAGAAAAGAGGGAAAAGAATTCAACAATACAACGACCAAAAGACTTCGATCTCATCTGCCTTAGCTTTTCTTCTTGAATACAATAACAGAGGCTTTTCCCACTTCGTAATCATCCCAATAAAGTGGAAAACAAATGGACAAAGGCAAAGACAGTTCATGAAGTAGATTAATCATAATCAACACAGAAACTGGAAATCAGCAGATATCAATAATTATAATGTAATTATAATGCAAAACCAACCTAATTGAGTGAAAAAAAGGGTTCGGTAAAGCTGGTGTATCAGCAATAACAAAACAGGAAGGTATATCTCAAATTACCTTGACAGGAAAGGTCCCATGTGGAAGTTTAGTTGTCAAAAGTTCCCTGAGTCTCCTAACAGCCTTGACCTTATTGGCCAAGATATCAAGTAGAGGCAGGAGCTCATCTGTTTTCAGAGGGAAATCTGGTGTCAACCACAAAACAGGTCTCAAACCCTTTTTATATTCACTCTCATGCTTAGCTTCACCAGTGACACCTTTCTTCTTTTTCTTCTTACTGCTTTTATCCTTTCCCTTCTTAGCATCTCCTATATCCTCCTTAGGAAACTCAGCTAAGGATTTTTGATGATCCACTGGTTTCTGGTTTCCACCTTCTGGGGCCAACTTAGAGAACTTCTTCAAAATCTTTGAATCTTCAGGATCATCACCATTATTCTTCGAAGTTTTCTTGTTCCAACCAAACCAACTTTTTTTCTCCTTAGCACCATTGGATTCACAATTGTCATTGGAGCCTAATGAAGCATTTTCGAGGTATTCCACAACCCCATGTTCCTCACCCTCACCAAAACCATCTGAGTTCCCCATACGAAGTGCAGAATCCAGTTGCATCCTTTCCTCAGCTGTCAAAACATCATCATAGTCATCATTGTTTTCAGCATTTACCATCCTTTCTTCATCGTCCACAGCAAACAGTTCCTCATCTGTCATAGCACCAGGGACCCGCCTTGACTTCACGCTCACCATCACATGAAGCATATCATAAACTTTCGCCTTCCAATTACCAACCATCTCAGTCCTCTCCTGTCGCCTCCAATTGAAATGAGGGATAAGCTCAGCCTGTGTAACATCAATGCCTGGCCTATACATATTTGTCTGAGACATCAAAGCCACTTCATGGGCAACTTCTGCTTCTGTTGGTTGGGCACCAGCTCCTTCCAAAGCATTTGTAATTTCCTTCTCTTTATGGGAAAGAACGATCAAAGAACCAGGTGACAAAGTCACATTGCCATCCTCTGAGGAGAACCCTTCTCCAAGAAACAAAAATGTTTGATCAGACCTTTGAATCTTGAATCCATCAAAACCAGCAAGGGTCATATCAGCTCGAAGATTAGAACCACGCTTCCAAATGCGGTAGGTATCTGATGGGGCAATGCGGCCAATAAATGGAATGACCGAGCTCTCAAAATGGAAAGTTATCTCCATGTAAAAATCACGAATACGGGCCATTGAGGCAACAATACGTGGCAGCCTACGACACCATTTTGCCCAAGCAAGAGGCTGGTAGTGCCTTGCAATGATCATTGCAATTGACTCCTCTCTAGTGCACACTGCCTCTTGGAGAGCGCTCCAACCGTTCTCATTCTGGAGACTCCAGTCCACACCCGCTGCCATCAAAATCTCTGCAGAGATGGGGTCCTGGAGTCGCACAGCAAGATGCAAAGGAGTCTCGCGACCAGGAACATCACGGCGATCGATAACAGCTGAGACAGCGTCAGCCTGGAGCTCAGCAGCCAGAGACTCCCCTTCTGTATTAACCTGCCCGGCCTTGGCAAGCAGAGGAAGGGTCGAGATAATGCGCCTCAAGGCAACATAGTCTCGGCACACTACCGCTAAATGTGCTGGGCTATGGGTGTACTTTGAAAAATCTTCCATTGGTCCTCTTTCTGCCTTCTCTCCCTCTTTCTAATTCTACCTAAAGAGTTCGTTCCATTTATTCTGAGACCCAAGAGATAGAGCTAAATTTCAAAGAGAACCAGACAAAAGTTGTATTCATTCAAGAGCTAGGGTAGAAAATGGAAAATCCAACAGAATCAGGGTTTTCAACTGGCGTAGCCCTCGTTTACCTCAAATTTTGGTTATGTTTCTGAAGATTCCTCAAATGGAGAACCACTCATAGAAAAATAAAATCCAAACTCTTGGCCCGAGTTCGGTCATCGCGGCGAAAAAATCACATGCTCGTGTAACTCAGATACTGAAATCTAAGCGCACAGTTTTTGCCTTGTGTTCAATCCTAGTAAAGTTGTCACAGAACTCAAATCTGTACAAGAGCCAAGAAAACTACAAATGAGAACTAAGCTCAAATCAGAAGGAAAACCAACCTTCAAATCTAAAGAAAGATTGCAGTGATTTTCTAGACCAAACGGAAACAATCTTTCTCCCTCGCTCTCCTTTTGTCTATGTTAGTTACTAGGGGAAAGTAGCAAGAAATGAAAGCAACTCGAATTCTGGACCAGAGATTGTTCAAAGAAAATTTGCACTTTCCACTTTACCGAGCCTAAAAAGAGCTACAATCTTTTTATAATCAAAGCAACAAAAGCCAGGATCCAAAGTTTCAGTTTCTTTTCTTCCTCCATTTTCGCAACGACAAAACAGACATGAGACAACTACTTTAATTCATTTTGAAGAGGAAAAAGATTGAAACAAAAAACACGCAGAGCAAGAAATCAAGAAAAAACCTGAGAAAGCAACGCGTGAGAGACAACGAACTTTGAGACCGATCGGTTACAGTGAAGTCTGCTCCAGCTCCAAATTTTGAGCTAGACTAGAGAGAGATAGAGAGGGAGGGAGGGTGAGTAAATCGTACAGTTGGTGTGGGATTTGAGAGATGGGATCTAACGGTCAGGATCAGCTCTACTATCTCTTTCTCTCCCTGAATACCGTACGAACTTCCGACCATTAATTGCTGACAATACAGCTCAACGTACGTACCTTACTCGGTCTTGAACTCGTTCCCCCAACTCCGATCTCTCTCCTCCGCTCCTCTGTCGTCTCTCTGTATTTTCAGGTCGAGTCTCGTCACTTTTGCTTTCCAGATGCTAATTCAGAGCATGAACAACTTAAATACCCTCAATTTTCTGGAATATTACCGGTTAAAAAAGAAAACCCGTCGACCATCGCAGCTGCTATGTCAGAAGCTTAAAAAGAAACTAATGGAAAGAAGTCGTCGCCGTTTTGTTTATTCAAAAAATCCCCATCTGAATTTTGTCAAGTCGGGGTGGTTGAGTGTAACGGCAACTCTCCCTTTTTATAACCACGGCCGAATCTGACTGCTTCTCTGCTTTAAACAGTAGCCACGTCAAGTTCGCCGCATTAAAATGATCGTATATAGCAAAAAGTCTTTTTTTTTTCTTTATCTCACGTGGTCGGAACTTTTGGTCCAACTCTGAAATACAAACTACGGTCCACTGAATCGATCCCACAACGTAGAGAACAGATAAATTAAGAACTCGCCTAGCAGCCTTTTTTTTTCATGTGCCTTTCTTTTTCTAATCTTTCAACCAATCAATTGAATTTTACTTAATTTTTTAAGTAACAAACGAATTGTTCTAGAGAATTGTGTCCTATCGAAGACGGACCTCGGAGTAGGTGGAGAGCGCACGAAGAGAGTGCACATAAAGCTTTTGAGCATGTGCAAAGACCTCTCACTACACAAATGTGACACCCCTATTTATTTTAAGTTGTTTGACATACTTAAAAACTAATATAATAATATGTTCTTTGGAGTTTTCCGGTCTAACTTATTACCCTATCAAGCTTAAAAATCATTTATCTTATTATTCAAGTAAGTGTTTGCATTTGTTTGCATATTATTTCTTTATGAGCTTCATATTTGCTAATAGAAGATTTAATTCTATTAAAAGTATTTCCAATGCATCCTCCTATAATTTTATTACGTGGCATATTTAATTATTTTTTCCTAATCTTCAATTATTTTTCAGCTTATAGCTAAATATAAGGTAAGATATTATGATCTTGAATATTTTCCATCATCCTCCCTTGTTTTATAATATAAATTGCTAATGAGAGTTTTTATCCTTAGTTGCTTTTACACGTCTTAGCCAACTATATAGAGCTTGCCATTGGCTCCTTTGTTGACTTAGTGACATGCAAGAAGATGTGGGAGCTGGAGAATTTCGGTGGCTACATGTGTGTGGGTGCAACTTGGTGTGTAGAGTTAGCCGAATGAGTGCCTACCTAATTTCATAGGAGAAGAGAGATAGTGAAATGGGGGAGAGTGGCGCGAGACACCAACTGACCAAGGATGAAAAAGTGAAGTGGCATATCGTAGGACAGACCAAAGGAAAAAATAAGCGAAGGAGAAAAAAAGAGAAGAAAGAGATGGAAGAAAGAAATAGGAAAGGGGGGAGGGAGATAGGTGACTGGCAGCTCATTTCTCCTCGTGTTTGTCGAACAAAGTGAGAGAGATAGAGAGTTTAGATAATACCAACACCTGATCGAAAGTGATAGAAGGAGAGAGACATATGAGAATAGGGAAGAACCAAGAGATAAAAGGGAGGAACCGAAGAAGAGGAAGAGAGGAGAAGAATGACTTGTTTGGTCCACCTGTTTGATATAGATTTTATGTATAATATATAGTGCTCGTGTCAATTTTCTTCCTTGCGCTTACATTCTTATTTCTCTTGCACCTTGATACGTCTGGTAAGTTTGAAAATGTAGTAGTTGCATTTATAAGTTTATTGAACTTATTTAACTTGATACTTATTGTTAGTCTATGTGGAGCCTGATTTTATCCTGACTCGGGCAGTACCCAACTAGAGCGTGCATAGTTTAAGATAGGGGAGACTCGGAGGACTGGGCTGACTGGAATCCCGGGATAACCGAGACCTACACTCATGGGCGGAACCAAGCCATGGCGAACCATGGTGGCCGCCATGGTTGGCTCTGCCCAAAATATATTTTTTACATGTGTTGTTTTTTATATATAAATAGGTTGGCCTGGCCCGCCATGGTTGAGCTTTGGGCCCGCCATGTTTTGAGTTTTTTTTTTCATGTTAAGGTAGCCTTTCCATATACAAAATAGTGGCTTCTTATATTAGTCATTAATTGCATCACAAATATTTATTTTGGTCAACGTCTAAGAATAAGTCCTACTTTTAATTTTTTTAAGGCTAATTTTATAATATCATTGATAGAAGGGTTAATTACAAAAGATTTCATCACAAACAACCTAACATATGCCACAAATCTATAAATTTGTTTAATTTGTATGAATTTTATTTTATTTTGTTTTGTTTAGATAATAAAAAGGTTTTTCACAAAAAAACCACGTAGCGTGGAGTCATCTAATACTCCTAATGTGGCTACTAGTTTTGAAATTGATACTAGTTTGAAAATACCTCGTATTGAGTTTAGTCCAGATGATATTGTTGCTGACCTAGGGATACGTAAATCCATTGAAGAATATGATGCTAGGATTATTGATCAAGTTCATAGGGAATATTTGATCAAAGGTCATTGTCAACTGCGTAGCCATAATTTTTCCAAGAAGAAATATGGGAGTGATATAAGGGTTTTTAGGGCGGCATGGTTCAAAGATTATTCGTGGTTGGAATATAGTGTATCAAAGAATGTCGCATATTGTTTGTGGTGTTATTTGTTTAGGCGATCTAGAGGGGCAAGGTCCGAGAGATATGTCTTTACTTCTGTGGGATTTAACACTTCTGTCGTTCGAGGCGTAGAGAGCAAACAATTACTTATTTGCATTATTTTTGTGTGGAAATGTTTTGCCAGGTTATTGATTTAATTGCTCAAAAGATGAATGATCGTTTCACGGAAGCAAGTACGAAGTTACTTCTTTGCATAGCATGTCTTGATCCAAGTGACTCATTCTCAACATTTGATCGTGATAGGTTATGTCGTCTTGCTGAGTTTTATCCAAAAAATTTCTCAACAACTGAAAAATTGTTTCTTAGAGATCAGTTTGACACCTACATTAGAGATGTTAGATTGCATGATTTTTTTCTGAGCTTCAAGATATTTAAGGTCTTGCTGTGAAGATGATTAAGACCAAAAAGAATATTTTGTATCAACTAGTTTATCAGCTTATTGAGTTGGCATTGGTCTTACCAGTACATTGAGAGGGAAATTTTTTAAACTATAGAGAACGAAGTCGTTTTGCAACATTTTTAGAAGATGCACCTGATCGAACGAAGTCATTTCTATTGTGCATTTGACTTGGGTTTTTGTAAGACTTCCTTGCTGAAATGGGTGATGTGCTTATATGATATAACCAATAGAGTTGCTAAGCCACATCAGTGGCCAAAACATGCACTTTTGAAGGCCAAGGAGCCACGGGTTTGCTTGGGTTATTGTTGAACATATGTCATGTTGCTTTTGCTTTTGTGATATGTTTTACATGCATAATATTATGAAGAAGAGTTCTTAATGTTGGCCAAAGGGAATGGAAGGGGCTGTATTGATGAAATGACATATCAAAGCCAAGTAAAAGAAGTCAAAGGGCTTAAGGATGGTGAAGTAAAGCTAAATCATCACATGCATGGTTTTTATAATGATTTTGAAATTGTATAAACTATTGCATGTGATTTTTCTTACTATTTTGTCATCAAAATGAGTGTTGTGATGTTGTTGAAATAAGGAGGATGATTGGATCACATGATGTAAGGCATATGGATACTTGATTTTACCATGCAAATAGCTATTGTAGAGTTTTTAGTGAAATATGCTTGCTGTCCAAAATGACCCAAAGATTCCTTTTGATTTTTTGGATGAAACTTTCCAGATAGGTTGTATGAGTGTTCAGGACATTCTTGTAAAAATTTAGGGGCTCAAATCACAAAACCTGTATAGCGACCTAAATGGACTTTAGGCCCAATAACCCCAAAACAAACAATTAAGCCTTGAAACCATAGGGATAGGCCCATTAGGGTCTAATAAGGCCCAATATGCAATCACTCATGGATTTACATGATTAATTTATTATTAAGCTAAATTAAAAGAAAAAGATTTTTAATGTGCATCAAAGGAAGAACATTAAATATTAACCTTAGTCTTAAGTTCTAATAATGAAAACATAAATAGTACGTAATTAGTACGTACTAATATTTCTTTTCCTCTTTAATGTTTTATTAAAGTTCAAATGCATTCTTGTGCTATGTCTTTCCATTAAAAAGTGAAAGTGAATATGTGCATCTTATGATCGACTTATGTACATTGTGAATTTGTTTTACTTATGATATGTTCACTGCATTTTTATATGCTATACGCATTCCATTGATCGTCTTTGGTGAATCATTAAGATAAGTCATGTTGCATCAACATATCATGGGTACGAGGTTATTGTTGACCGAAATGACTGAAACGAAACTCATACCTTGAGGTGGTCCTGAGATCGGGTGACGATACCGTTCATAGTGTGATAGTGCAAGACACCACTGAGAGGAAAGTGGTTGGTATCCCTAGGCGATGGAACAATGATGCCTAATCGGGTCCTGATGTCGGGGCACAAGACAGTTTCAGAGGAGAGGAGAGACGCACAACCCGGACTCTGAGGGTTAAACAGAACGCAGTAAGGACACCTCTACCGGACCAGAAAAGAAAAAAAATGAAATGACCAGAAAACGGATGCATCATTATGCATTGCATCGCTCATACATCATTATTCTGTTTATTATGAGTATTACTTCTTCGTTGATTTTTTACTGCTGGAGGTTTCTGTTTAATTATATTGTATGTTATATCCCTTCCCCCCTTACTGAGTCAATAGGACTCACCCCTTTTATGTTTGTTTTTTTTTTACTTTTTATTTTTAAGTAGGACGTTAGATTAGTTCAGGGCTAAAGAGATTTTAGATTCATGGTCTGTTTTATATCCCTCATTCCATTGTTTCTTTTATTTTCTTTTGATGGCAGTGTTTTGTTTTTGATTCTATGTAACGCAGTTGTATAGGCTAGGTGGACTGTAGGAAGCTCACATTTTTGTATAACCTAGGCCTATTCTTTTGTAATCTTCCCGAATGAGCTTTTTTGTATCAAATCGTATTTGTTTAAAAGAAAGTATATATTTCTTTATGTTGATTTCTTGCTACAAGGTTTATTTATTTCCTTTTATTACGCTTTAATCTTTTTACGATACTAATCAATTTTCAACCTAATTGGTTAATAAGATTTTCCTAAATAAGTGCATATGATTACGATACGATTTTTGTCATTCTCGTTTTAGTCGTTAACCGACTAAGGTTTTCCTTAGTAAAGTGCAAATAAATCGATTTTAATATTTTGTGCAATTTCACTTCCTTTTTTCAAGTTTCTAAATCGATTTACAACATTTTCTTTTTATCAGTAACCTTTTAATCAAGTCTTTCGCTAAGTAAATTCGAGGGCATTTCAATGACCTTAAGACTTTCTATTGTGATGTAATCCACATTTGTATGCATGTGATTATTGTAGACGAGCCTAGAAGGTAAGTACTAACACGGGACGTGACAACATATCATTTAAATTGCGAAAAAAATTATGAGAGATTAAGCTTGAGCTTGTCAACTATAAGGTAATATTCCAAGCCAATTCGTCCACATCCAAAGGCTAGTTTTACCTAAATTAACTTTTGGAAGATTACGATTAATTAGGCATTGGGTAGTCTTAGCAACATATTTTTGTGATTAGATTATTTTGGTTACTAGGTGCTTTTTGTAATAAAACTTTGGATCTGTTCAATTTCATCAATGGCTTGAATACATCTCCAAAGCCCCCCATATTGATAGGTATGCCTTTGAGACTGATAGAAATGCTTCAATGACCTCTTTGGAAAAAGAATAGTCTGAGGGTTACTAACTATGTAGCCTATTGATTGTGAACTTTGGGTGTGATGGTTTAAGTGTCCTTTTTTTATGGATAAAACGAATCAGAGCATCTTTTGGCTCAATTTAGCATAAAATTCACTTAAGTATGTTATTGTCTCATTGAATTCGATTATAATGAATTATAAAGATTAAAGTGAAAACCACAATACGAAATGACATAATAGTAGTAAGCAACTAGGATTATCTCCCTCGTATAAGAAAGTTAGCAATGTTTATTTAGTGGTCTTGAAAAGGTATTTTTATTTCAAAAAAAAATTTCCTATCTAATCGGTGATCTCAATCTGTGAAAAAAACACACAAAAAAGTACGAAAATTCATAAAATCTCATCTTACACGACTCCTCTTTCTAAACATATTTTTACCCTCACATCTTCCAACAGAATCAATTTCAAAAACTTTATCCTTCTAGACATCTCTTCTGTAAATCTTATCATTCTAACAAACACCTAAAAAAATAAAAAGGAGAGAAAATCATTATCCAAACATAACCTATGAGCTTTTGCAAGGAAATTGGACATCGGAGGATGCTAAATGGGTTTTGAAGCCCCAATATACCCAATGAGACAACTAAGAAAGAATACAAACTCACTTCTGGGAGTCCTATACCTTCTAATAGTTTTTTTGTTTGAAGGGCCATTAGGCCCACCACCAACGGTATACCTGTGCCACGCTGCTATGTGGGTTTATTAAAAAAGGGTGTCGAAATAGAGAATATCACTAACCTATTAGTAGCCAACATAGCCCCCCCACGTGATATGCAGTCGGCTTATCCTTCAGCGAATGTGAATATTTCCCTTCCCGGCTTTAAAAAAAATAAAGTTAATTATAATTTTTCCCCTCAAACTATAATCTGATTCTCAAACACTCCACAAACTTTAACTCGTTACAACTCACATCTACAAACTATACTTCTCGTTACAATTTCATCCCCTAACCTACTGAAGATGTTATATCGAACGGTTTTTGTCCCATGTAAACGACATGTGACCTTCTTCGCCGATTCAAGCGGAATTTCGGTTCCGCAAATTTCATTTTTCAAAAAATAAAATCTACAATTTCAAAAAATAAAAAAATAAAACCATAGACCAAAACTCAGGGTTTCTTCTCTTCCCCCCTCCGTCCCTACGCCTCTCATTCTCATTCTCCTATCACTCTCTTTCTCTCTCACGGGCTCCTTTATCTCACGATCTCTCTCTGACGCTCAAGAGCGATGCTCTTGCATCAACCTCAGCACCACCTCATGTAAGGGTGTATCGCGGACATGTCAGAAGTAGTATTTAACATTCCGACATCCGGTCCGCTAACTAGCGAATGCTCAAAATGAATTCCGCTTCTGACTCTTGCCGGACTTACCGGATAGCGGAATTCTGATAAGGAAAAAATTAGATCCTTTTAACTCCAAGATTCTATGCACTGCAAAACAGTATAAGGAAAAACCTATGCACAAAGAACAAACCTAAATATTTTAATTCCTAAAATTAAGTTGCTTTATAGGTAAAACATGTAGATTTACAACCATTAAACCACTGCAAAACGACTTAAGGATTCTATGCACTGCAAAATGATATTGTTATAACTAGATTTGTTAAGTTGCTTCATAGCCATTAAACCATTAATCAGTTATTATCTATAAAATTTAATCAGTTGTTATCTACAAGCAAATTCGCAACCATTAAACTGAACCAGGCCACTAAACACATGCAAAATCACTGCTAGATACAAGCAGAGTCACAACAATTCACAATCAGATTTTGAACCATTATCTACAAGTAGATTCACAACCATTAAATCGAATCAAGCCACTAAACATATGCAAAATCTCTGCTAGAACAGATCTACAATTACTACAAGTCACATTCATACTACTTTCTCTAAAATTACTTAAGTTGTTGGGATAATTAGTTGAAAGTTGTTACTTTCACACTGATCAGGTATTGTAGTGCACTACTACAAATTCAACATTTGGTGGAATTAAAAATTTAAATGTACTGCGAAATTGGAAAGCATACTGCAGCCTCTCCTGTTCGTTACAATGCATTGATTCACTAAGCTGAAACTGCCCCCGATTCACAACAAATTCAAAATAGAGAGAGAGAGAGATACTGTAAGTTCTAGGAGTAAGGCAACCTAAGAGAGGGGGTAAATTGGTTTTCTAAACTTTTCTCTTTTAACCCTCAAAGACGTGTTTGCAAAGTAACTACTAATTTAGCACAAGTACATAATATGCAACAAGTGTAAATACGTGTTAAAAGTAAAGAGTATGGATAAAGAAGCAAACACGTGATTTTTAGGTGGTTTGACAAACCAACCTACATCCACCCCTCAAGCTCCTTCACCGAGCCTTGAAGTTCTACCACTATTCTTCAAATAGCATATACTCTAGTTTCCGGGTGCTAGAGAACCATACAAGTGCTTTCCCGGGCTCAACACTCAAACACAACTAAGTAGTTTTTCGGGCACACCACTCACAACCCATCCAAGCTTGAGATATACCTTCTCTAAGCTTTTTCTTTAGTGAACAACCTCACTAAAGGAATCACCTCTCTTGATATAAAATATTACAAGAATAAACTCTCTTGATAGAGTGAATATGAAAGTGGAAATCTCTATCTCTTTATTCAAACAAAGATAAGGATATGAAAGTGTGTTTTGTGTGAATGATATGAGAAATATAGAATATGAAGGTTTGAAATATTTCTCAAGTAGTAGATATGATATGTGGTCGTTGTGTATTCATTTTGAATGTTATGAAGGTGTATTTATAGGCCACATATGAAAACTAGCCGTTTATAGCCGTTGGAGGTCAATCTGACAATTTTACCGTTGTACCGATCGACTGCTTCCACTAGTTGTTGCTCAATAGTCATAAATTTGAATGCTGTCAACATCATCCGCTTCATGTAGCGGTCAACCGCTACAAATCATTTTCATAGACCGCGACAATTAAAAAGCCTTTTTTTGATTTTTTGAAATCTCATTTCAAAAACCAACTTCCTAAAAGGATAACCAAGACTTGGGAGTTTATATAGGGATGATTTGAAAACATTTAAAACACATTTTGGTTGTCAAACATATGATAAGAATATTATGCACGGTTTGAAAAAATATGCAAGTGTGTGATTCAAATTCTTGTCAAAAGTAAAACTAAGATTTACAAGGTTATACCATATGGTCTTGAATCTTCACTTTTGTGCTCCTTTCATTTTGTTGATCCTCAATCTCCTTGTCTTTGGCTCTTTGATAAAAATGTATTTGTCTTTGGAGATATCCATTTTGTAAACTTAATTTATTTATTGAAATCATCAAAATCTCGATTGTGCACAAAAGCCAACAGATACAACGATGGAGATAGAGAGACTGAGAGAGAGAGACAAAGAGTAGAGAGAGAGTTAGAGATAGAGAGCTAGAGAGAGAAAGAGGCAAAGAGTAGAGACAGAGACAGAGATAGATAGAGAGAGAGAGAGAGAGAGTAAGATAACAGAGAGAGAGCTGAGGCCTGAGTGTCATCATTGTGCAAAGGAGAGGGGACTTCGGGGAGGGAGAGTTAGGGTATTGAAAAAAACTGTGGCCGTTTTGATCCACATTATATATACATTTTTTAAAAAATTACTAAACGACGTCGTTCTATTGACGTTGTTTTAATATTTTTAGAAAAAAAAATAAACGGAACCGGTTTTCCAGTGAATTGACAAAAACTTCCGCTTCCAGTTCCGCCTCCGGGAAAGCCCCATAATCACCTCCGGTTTCGGTTCCTCGAAGCTACGGACCTCAGCTTCCCAGAACCGGAGCCGGAGCCGGAGCTCCGCCGGTAGCCAGACCAGACTTACACCCTTAACCTTAGGTCCTCGAGCACATGCTCATTGCCCAAGCTCATCAGTCATCAACGCATTGTTGCTGCTTCCCCATTTATGAGTTTTTTTAATCTTTTCCTCCATGAAGAATATGAGTTATATTCAACGTTTGTACAAAAAACACTTTCAATTTGCTGCAGTGTACTTGAAATTGGTGCACTTTGAGGATATATGGAATTTTTGTTTGATTCTACCGAATTTTATGGAAAAAATGTCGGTGAAATTTCATTGGTAGTTTTTGTTTTCAATTTCTTCGAATTTTGTCGATCTGTTTTTTTGATCTTGATCAATGATCTATAATGTTTTTATAAGTAGATGTACAAATGATGGATTTGTCTTGTGGGATTGATTACTCTTTCACATTCAATAGATTTCAGTTAGCAAAATTGCTAATTGATTTCAATTGAGGATTTTCAATTAACGGAATTCTGAAAATTGGTTCCGGAATTCCAATACTGGCATTGCCGGACCGGAACCAGATGCCAATTGGGTCATCCGCCTCTTACCGGTACTCGTAGCGGAATCTCAGATTCCGGCTCCGGTACTACCACTATTCACCCCTACTATTACTGTTAATGTAGTGTATTGTATGCTGTATTATTATTATTTTTACAATTACCTCTAGACTAATACTATCTATTAGGTTACAAACTTTAACGCCGAAAAAAAAATCCTAATAAAAGGATAAAATGATTTAAATTTTTTATTTTATATTTCAAATTCCATCTATTCTCTTTAAATTCGAAATCTTTTCTTTAAATTAGAAATTTGGTTTTTATCTCCTTTGAAATAGTCAAATCCTTAAATTCAAAACCTTATTTAAAATGTTAAATTTTGAAAAGGAGATGGTTTTAAAATTTAAAACATTTGCATTTTGAAATTTAATTCAATCTTTTAAATCACTTGAATCAATTCCGGTATTCCGAATTTCTTAAGATTTTTTTTTTATAGATTTACAATGCATGATTTTGATTATTCTTCTAAAGTAATCAAAATTTGAGTTTAGAGATTGTTCGGAAAAATTTAGGTCCATGATTTGAGTAGTAGACCTATAAATATTTTTATATCTAACCCTAGCCGTCGAAAATTTTTTATATTTAGGTTGGTCGTACTATAATTTCATGATTTTTGGAGATGGATTGACATAGTTTTAAAAATTTGGAATTTAGCCATTGACAAATCGGAGATGCTACTTTTGAAACCGATTGGGTTTTTGAACTGGATGACTTAGCTAGGCTTCGAATTTCGATATGAAATATTTCAGAATTTCTGTAGATATAGTTATGAATTTTTTATGTAATGAGTACCGATTTATTCAGGCTATAGTCTTTGACAGTTTTATCATAACTTAATACACATAAAACTCTAAGACTTTTCAAGAAAAACATGCAATTTTAGAAAGTCTACCATAATAATCAAAATATGTTAACTATACACTTACAAAATATGTAAAGATGACCATCAAAAAGCTTTGATATAAAGATTGAAAACATCATGTAATATCATTGAACATAAAAACATGCTCATGTTTACACATTTCATGCTATAATGTATGACAATTTTATTATAACTTAATGCATAAAAGTGTTTTCAACAAAACATGCCATTTCAAAAAATATCAACTCAATATCATTTGAAAAGTCTAGCATAATAATCCCGCTTACTTGGATCTTCAAGCAAATGAGTCTTTGACTTAGCACAAACAAAACCATAACTGAAACCCTAAATCTGACACATTTAAACCCGAAATTAACTAGTAAGTTCATAAAATATAGATTACCTATCTCAGATTTCTCTAAAATTTCCATATTAAAATATGTTCTTTCTACATATGCTATACAGTTACAAAATTTCATATCCAAAGTCCATAAAATCAACATTCACCTCTGTTCATAGTCAAGTTATACCCTGAATAAATCGGTACTCGTGACTTCAAAAATTCATAACTATATCTACTGATATCCTTAAATTCTGAAATTTATAAAAAAAAGTTGTATAATTATGTTATAAAGACATCCATAAAATTTCATACTAAAAATTCGAATCCTATCTAAGTCATCCAATTCAAAAACTCAATTTCATAGGGACTTCTAAAACCATGCCAATACATCTCCAAAAATCATGAAATTTTAACTCAATAATCCTAGAGATTCTAGTACGAACAACCTAAAAATCACAATTTTTCAACATTCGGATATAAAAATATATAAGGTTACTACTCAGATCGGGACATAAATTTTCTTGAACAATTCTGAACTCAAATTTCGATTATTCTATAATGCTCATCAAAATGGTCTTGAAATTCAATAAATAATTATTAGAGACACCCTATAGTTTGATTTCTTATTAAAAAATTGATAAAAATAATACAATGAAAGTCAAATTCGGAATACCTGAATTGCTTCAAGAGATTTAGCTTGTTGAAAGAACGATAACCCTTCTCTTTTTCTATTGATGGCTTAAAAGAATTGTGCAGACACTAAAACCAGATTATAGATTTAAAGATTCACGCTCCTTGAGTTAAATTTCAAAATGCAAATGTTTCAAAATATCAATTTCTGACTCCAGGTAGAATGGTTCAGTTCAAAGAGAGGAAATTGTTTATCTGGTATTCGAAGGATAGTAGCTTGATTGTGGGTTATATATATGCAAATGATGTTGTTGGGTGCTTGATTATCACCATAAGTATTTAGGGGATGTTCGTTTTGTAAAAAAAAATTTAAGATTTTTAGGCTATGTTTATTTCATGTTTCAAAACGTTTTCAAAACGTTTTTCTCTCACTTTTTCATCAATTTCAATACCATTTACCAATCCAAATAAATTTTTACAAATTCCAACAACTTTTAACACACTTTTCACCAATCCCAAGAGAATATACACTACTTTAAAAAAAAAACACAAACACAAAAACATATCTCAAAACATAAATCAAACACACTACTTTAAAAAAAAAACACAAACACAAAAACATATCTCAAAACATAAATCAAACATAGTCTTAGGATTTTTGATAAAATTGTGAATATATATGTGGATTGAAGTTTTATAAGTTTGAATAAAAAAAAAGATATTTAAGTTCGTGTGAAAAATTGTTGGAATTTGTGTTAAAAATATCTGTGTAGGATTTTTTTTTGTTTTTCTTTTTCTGTACGATTTTCTAGCCTAAGCAAGTATTATTTGATTGTTGCTTGAAGAAAGCAATCACTGTATTTTTTTCCCTTTTCTTTTCGTAATATTGGAAGGCTGTTTCCTAATTAACCTGACATGCTTTATTACACCATTAATATACCTAACGTCTTCCTGCAAGGTTGGGTAGATACGACAAGTGCATCATTCTCCGGTTTAATTGTCGGCTACGGAAGAGTCAATGGCAAGAACGGCACACCTTTGTGGAATTCAGCGCTGGGTATGTGGGATGGTATTATATTTCTAAAAAAAAGAAATATCTAAGTTTTGACTGTTGACGGGTCAATAGTTGGAGGGACGTACTTTTAATTTTAGACGATCGATCATATTTCGTGAGTGGAAATGAATTCGAATATTATTGTCAGTAAGTAATTCCGTAACTTTGATAAATTCTTGTAATTAGATCATCCAATTTTGTCTTCAAATGTTTAGAAGACTAATTTGTTTAGGGGGTCGTTCTGAGTGCAATTTCACAGGTCTCTCTGACTTAGCTAGCTGGTTATATATTATCATAAATGAAATTAGAACAGATCATAAGTACAAGACGGACGTACACAAGAATTTTGCTCTTATAATGTAAGAAATTAATTCTCTGTACAACCACCTCTTTCGCCCTTCCATTATTCAACTTCGGGTGCTGCAATTCCATGCAAACTTCATGAGCATGTGTTCCTTTCGGAAGACATAATCAGTGGCGGATTTATGCAGGGGAACCTGGACTCCGGCTCAAGTTGCCCACATTCAGTATGGTACGTATATTTTAATATAATATATTTTTTATTTTTTATTTTTCAATATTTTAACTCTACGACATTTTTTTTACATTATATAGTAAAAAAATTTCCTAATTTTTCGTTAGGAGTTGACCCATTCAGAATCATTCCTGATTTCGTCACTGGACATACGGAGTTAGGATTAAGGTTGGTAGAGGGTCAGGGTTTGGCTCTCCTCCCATTTGACATATATATCTTCCTCTCGTTTATGCGTTATGATGATTGGGTAAGTTAGTACGAACAAACTTCTGCACCAAATTGCTCAATAGGCGGCCTCCTCGAACTTTGAGGGTCCTATTCTCCTCGGTCGCGAACATTTTTTTTTAATCGTTGGATGTATGAGGGTTTTGATCCCTCAGACTCCAATTTTTTGTGCATTGACTCTTTATTGTTTATAATATCGTTTTCAGTATTTGCCCAAAAAAGAAGAAAAAAAACGTTCGTGTGCGTACTGTAATCATTAGTGGATAATTTTCCCCCTTTTCCAGACGCTAGTAAGTAGAGCTTTTGACTTTAGCTGAAGGATACATGATCTAGGCAGGTAAGTACTCGAAAATTGTTCTTTTTTGTTAAGAAGAAAGTTTTACTTTTGCTTACTGTTTTGCCACTTGTACAATGGGAAATCCTTCATTTGCGTAGCCTCTTTGTTTGGATGCTAAGAAAGGGGAGGAAATAAAGCAGCTTGTTAGTGTTTAGTTGAGTATTGACTTTATTCCGTGCTAAACTTAAATTCTCGTCCAAGTGGGTCATTCGAATTATTACATAAAGATGTTAAAGTCTACAAAAGATTTTGTTGTGTCTGAATCACTGTTTGTAAATTATTAAGCATGTCACAATTGTAATCTCGATTTTTCGCCTTTTTAAGAATTGTATTTACCTATTAGAGGCAAAACAATTGGTAGCTCTATTTTGGCATTTTATTGTAATATCTTTTCTTATGATGGAGAAAATTGTAATGTGGGAAATAATTTTTCTAGGCATATTGGCATGTTGATTGCTCTCAAATAATGGAATTTGGATGTGGTATAAGTTGACACTCATCTTTCAAAGGATATGCCCTTTTGAAGGATATGTGGGTCGACCGCTGTAAGTTCGCTTGTTTCTTCTCTAGAAGCTACTTGTGGTGTTTCCCTTTCCCCAAGTTCGCTTAGAAAAAAATAAAACAAAAAGGGAAAAAAAGCCAATACGATTGAGAGCCAAACAACTTCAGGGATTTTTGGATTTTGAAGAGCCTTGTGGACCATATTTTTCTTTTTGCTTCTCAACCACTAAACTTCTGTGGGCTGGCCTTTCTGCTTGCCTCACACATCCACTGCAGTCTGCACTCTTGAACTGTCTATGGTCCCCTCGACCAACTGGTATGGCTCACAACAGTTCACAACCTTTAGTTTTTTAGCTCTCATTCGGCAGTGCTGCCTGGCTAGAAAGAGAGAGAAACAAAGAAGAAAGGGCGACAGACTTGGCATGGAAACAACTAAAACCTTGTCTTCTTTGGACTCTCCCTTTATGTCAACAGATATGGTAGGATCGTTCGTCGGTGGTTGATTTATTTATTTATTTTTTGTAATTTATTGCAGTCCAAGGTCGCTGTCAAATATCTGTACAAAGCCAATAATCAAAGGCAACTGCCACAATTGAACATAAATTGCTGTAATTAGTAGTTATGGGGTTTCATGGTTGAGAAAGTGGTCTGCTAACAACTGAAAAATAAAAGCTCATAGGAGCCCACTTTGGTCTAGCAAGTCTCTGGGGGATTCGGGCTACCTTTGTTGGAGAACAAGATCCACCCAACAAGAAAAGGAAAAATGTAAAGTGGATTCGGTCAAGGTAACCTGGATCTTCTTCTCTAACCAAGGAACTAACAAGAGTAATTTTCATGGGTAATGATTCTTGTTCATGAAACACAGCTAAACAGGCTACAAGCTTCGAAACCAAACCAGCTAAGCTTCTGTTGAAAAAACAGCTTATTCTTAAGGCTTAAGTACTGATACAGTCTATATTAATTTACTTTTAACAAATCAGTCCTTGGAATATAACTTTGAATGTGCTGGTCCCTGTAATCCGTCTTTTAGACATACAAGTCTTTTCGTCCATCGAATCAGTCCCTGAAGTATAACTTTGAATAGCGTGTTACAGCTACGTAGATTTGGTGCTCTCTCAATGGACGACAGTTCCAGAAGGTCAACCCACAAATTTTAGTCTGGCAATTCAATACTTCACAATGGTATAATCCAATTATGCCTCCCATCATAATTAATTCCTGTGCATCACTGTGGACTACAATATTACACACGGATCACAACTTGAAGCATTCGATATAAAAAAAAAAACTTACCTAAAAGAGGATTGGGCCAGAATGCTGGGGTGAGGGATATCAACAGAAGATATATTTCATGTCAGGCACAATTCTTTAACTTCATCATGAATGGATCTTTCTCCCATCTCTACTCTCACATTCCTCACAAACTTGGTAACGGAAAATACATGCTTTGATGGGAACCAGGTCACAATTTCTGGGCAAACAGTTCACAGGTTATTATATCGTCCATGGATGCAGCAGACCTCCCAGCACCTAAGACGGGAACAAGGTTAAAGATGGGCTCTTCACCAATTTCAACTCTCTGACCCATTCCAGCTAATTCATTGAATGCATTGGTTAAGATGAGGGATAGTGCCTCCAGAGTTACGCCAAGATTTGTTGGGAAGTAGAACCTCAAATTCTGCAAAAGGGAAAACACCATGAAAATTAGGCACAACAAAAACATTATCATAATTAGTAACTGCTTGAAAAAGAGTAACGAATCAAGCAGGAATACACATAGGAAAGCAAAACCTCAGACGATCGTAAAACAAGCAGAAAGGGACAACACAAACACAAGACAGCCCTTTCATAAAAGAGCGCCACAAAGTTGATGGGCCAGCTCTATCAAAAATAACCCAGAAGAAACAAATCTTCACCAAGTTTGTATCATACAATAAACTCATCTACCCAACAGCAGAAAATGTGTCCTATTTAGGTAATCAATAACCAAAGTTTACCTTTTCTGGAGAATAGACTACGGTGGATCGGTTGACCCATATAATACCCAGCCACTCACAAGCCATGAGCACAATTGGCCAAACTATGTTTTCAGGTCTGATGTAGAAGTAGTGCACATTACCCTAACATTGTTTGCAAACGTCACTTCAAGTTAGAATGAGAAAGTCCAATCTTTTTTCTTGGCAAGATTTGGACTTAACCTAGTCTAACCCATTCCATAATTTTACCATTGCAGCTACAGTCCAAGGGCCTAGATAAATCCCATTCTTTAAGGTACAAATGCCACAATCAGAGCATACATATCCACACTGACAAGCACCTATACTATCACTTTTGACAATGTGTGAACGAGTTCCTAACCCATCTCAATGTCATTATTTTCAGTTTCTGTGTGAGTTCATTAATCTATTTTATTACACGTATTGCAGTTTTGCATAAATTTGCTTAAGAAATATCTATATACATTCTTTTGCTGCATCTTTTTCATTTAATTAGACCAGACCTTTTTTCTAGACAATCCGTTTGCCAAGAGTTCAATAGAGATCCAGATTCTAGGAGGTTGCTAACCATGCATATGGTTTAGTTATTTTACATGCTCCTTTGGGAATTGTCAAGTAGACAGACTTCTAATCTGAAAAGCAACATTCTAAGTTAACAAATGAGATATGAAGTCCAAAGGCCCAAATGGCAGAAATCTAGAGTACAAATTGCAAATAAGTTGAGAAAAATGAATATATCAAATTTTGATTCCTAGTGTGTGAATCTGGAGTAATAAGATCAACAATTTTTTTTTTGATGAATAACCTCTAATATTATTAAAAAGAAAAGAAAAAGAGAGATCGGTACAAAGGTTGTACTAATCTCACTCAGAACATACAAATGAAAAAGCTAACGAAATCAAAATAATCCACAAAAGACCCTCCCAGTACAGCAGTAACCCAACAATAAAGGGAAAGAAGAAAAGTATCCTGCAAATGAGCCGAAGAATTGGCAGAATTCTGAAAGCATCGGGTATTCCTTTCCCTCCACAAACACCACCACAAGCACGAAGGAATCATCTTCCAAATTGCCTTAGCCAAAGGGTCCTTAAATTTCTTTTTCCAACTCTGTAAAACTCCCACTACTGAAGCCGACATTACCCAATTTAACTGACTAATACTGAGAACAAAGTTCCACAATGCAGACGCCACCGAACAATGAAGCAACAAATGATCAATAGATTCAGCATCACCCTTGCACAAATAGCACCAATCAATCTCACATATTCCCCTTCTTCGCAAATTATCAATGGTCAAAATCTTTCCATGCATCACTTCCCACACAAAGAATGCAACTCTCATAGGGACTTTACTCCTCCATACATCACGCCACGAAATCAAACTCAAACTATCCCCACGGAGAAAATTGTAGAATGACTTAACTGTGAATCTACCATCTTTGGAACCCACCCAAACCACCTTATCAGAACTACCTCTCCTAATAACATGAGCATAAATAGTGCTGAAAAATGACATAAACTCCGATAATTCCCAATCATTAGGACTTCTAGTAAACTGAAGATTCCATACAATATTGGCATCCCCAACCTCCATACCATCAACAACACGAACAAACGGATCCCGAGCCAAAGAGAAAACAATGGGAAAAGAGTGACAAAGTGGTCTATCACCACACCATCTGTCATGCCAGAAACTAACACTCTGACCCGATCCCACATCATAACGAATATGGCGATGAAACACATTCCACCCATTACTAATATGTTTCCAGAGACTTACTCCATACAAACCCCGCAAAGTTCTTGTACCCCAACCATCCTCCTCGACTCCGTATTTAGCTTCAATGATCTTCCTCCAAAGGCTATCCCTCTCATTAATAAACCTCCACAACCACTTACCCAACAACGCTTGATTGAAGATCAACAACCGTCGCAAACCCAAGCCCCCCTTATCCAATGGAGAACACACCTGCTCCCATCTCACTAAATGAAATTTATGATCATTATCATCACTACCCCATAGAAAATCCCTCTGCAATTTCTCCACTTTTTTAGCAACAGAAACAGGCAACGGATAAAGAGACAAGAAATATGTAGGAAGACTAGAAAGAGTAGATTTAATCAAAGTAAGTCTACCTCCCTTAGATAAATACATCATTTTCCAACCGGCCAAAAATAAGTCATAGGCAAAGAAGATACGTTACAACCCAAAATACTAGCCAATTCAGAAACACCTTCAACCCTACCAACAGGAATCACCTCTGATTTGGTAAGATTTACTTTTAACCCCGAAACTGCTTCGAAACACAAAAGATCAACAATTGTAACCAGACAATTGAAGCAGAGCCGTGATGGGGCCGGGGGATCATATAAAGCAGTTTCAGACATATGAAGGTTGGAGAAGAAAGGAAAAGCCTGAAATAGATTGTCTTCGTTGAGGAAGAATTCCACAAACTAAAACTGAATTTCATGAGTTGAAGGTAATCAAGACTATATGGATCAAGTCCCCCATTAAAAAATGGACCTACTAAAACAGGCTGGCTTGGAATTTGGGATAGAAACAGACCTTTGTGTCTTCCCAAGAGAAATTGTTCTCCATATAAAGTTTGTCAAGAAGATAAATGCAAAATTTTGATACTCTCTCCATTTGCCCCTCTTGGAGTAAATCTTGAAAATCCCTGTTGTCCTGGAAACCACCAAGAGTGTCCAAACATATCTTCACAGCCAGTCCTCTTGTGATAGACAAAATAACCGTGCAGATCTTTCCATCAACAAGACATTTCTGGAAGCAAGAATCATGCCACTGCGATGGCTGAAAACCCCAATAACTGGGGATCCTTACACAAGAAAGGTCTTGCAAAGTTGCAGCTTTCTCATCTGTATCCTCTGGGGCGTAAAGAATGGCCTTTAACTCAACAAGTGCCCTGCAAAAGGCCCAACAAAAAGAGGTGAGTGGAATACAATCATAATTCTAGTAATGTCATCGTCGATCCAAGCTAATGTAGACCACAACCTTCAGCTAATGGGATACACCTTGATTATTAGAGTACGACCTTTTTTCAGGACAGATTGCAAATACACTAGTGAATGAATACACAGATCGAAAACATTTATTAGGGTACCACACTAGAATGTCCTTTTCTGATGATTGTGATTGCATATTATGTACCATCACACCATGTTCTACTGGTTTGATAGTTACCAACTGATCAATGTATTATGTGGTACCATTCCCCTAACCCACAACCCACATGCATATTTATGCTTTCTATCAAACTGTTTGAGCTATATGGAAAATTTACCGCTTTGGCAGATCAGGCACAAGGACATATAGAAAGATAGGATCAAGAGATTTAATAATGCTTCCTTCGTCTAATTGCAAGAGCCTTATGTGCTCAAGGTAAGTTTCCAACTTGTCCTGAATTTTCTGCCTTTCCGACAATGGAACAGCTGTTGAACAGTAAACAACAAAGAGAAAAGCAGAAGTAGATATTGAACACTTAAAGCATTTTGCTACTGCTTCGCTGTTTTCTAGTGCTTGTTCCATCTCAGCAGAAGGGCCTCCAGTACGGAGAGTCATTGTGGGAGGGTCAAGCCCTAACTGCCCAGCCATATATAGTATCTCTGAATGCAAGGTTGCCTGAAAGCAAAATTAGAGATTGGCAAAATGTCAAGAACAAGTGGCTGTATGAGTTCCACGTCAAGGTAATGGCAGGAAACAACAGATGTTATTGAAAAAAATATCCAAGGATTTACAGACTTTGTTCACATACTAGCACCAAACTATTTCATTCAAAATCCAGTATCACTAAAATCAACAATGTAGCCACCTCTCAAAGAGAAGCTATTTTTCTTTTTCTTTTACACTCAGATCACTAGGAAAGCCTACCTCTTGGCAGACAATCCATAACTATTTCTACGATGTGGCTAGGGGAAGAAAGTAAGGTTTGGGAGTTGATATGTAAGACTTTCGTGAATTGACTAAGAAAACAGAACAAAGTGAATGCCTGTTCATGTCCAACATCAAGCCGAAATCCTACCAAACTGTGAATGCCACAGGATAGTTTGCACTTGTAGCTGTCTCCCTCTACTCAGAAGGCAGGACACAGATTCAAACAAACCTCACCCCTATCTATCCTCGAAGAAACTCTGGCCCTTCAGTCAGCTATCCACTGCACCCAACAAGAAGCCTTTTGAAAATGCAATGCACCCAGGAAAATAAGAAACGAGAGAATACAGAGGTTAAACAGGCATCCCACACCAAAAAAGGGTCTCACAAATGTCTTCCCCAAAAACCCAGTACCTAAACGTAAACAACATACAAACTAAAGCAAAAAAAGAAAAAGAAAAAAAAAAGGAACTCAATACCCATCCCACAAGTTGACGAAAAACAACAAACTTCTTAGCAAGAGTGATTCTTCACTTTTATCCAAATCCACCAAAGTGACAAGAATCTGATTTTCAGGATAAGCAAGCACAGCTCTTGCTTGCTGTCTATATATGGTAGGGTCAGGTTTAACTGCCTGGCCACCTCTTTAGCTCATATCAAGTTTATGTACATTTGGCCTTTTCACCTACTTGCTTAAGGTTTTTGGGTTGGATACTGATTTCAGAATCCAGTTTCACTAAAGCCCAAGCCTAATTTTGGTTGAGACATAGGGCATCTTTTTTTAAGTTTCAATTTTGGTTGGGCCTGGACATGAAAGTAAGTGTTGGGAAATTCCATTAGTTATACAGTTTTTGTAGGGCATTAAATTTGTTTAACAAATTTTTTTTTTTTTCAGAAGACAGGAACTTACCAGCAATCAAGCACAATGTGATTATTAACAGACTTAAACACAAAAAGAAAAGGGGGCATGTAGCGTTTGGGTCAGGTCTATGAAGTTTGGGAGGAGGGATGAGCTTCAGGAGGGAAAGATAATGAGGTTTTTTATTCCTGTCTTCGTTTTCCACTAGCAGGACAACAGAAAATGGTTCATCTTTGTCAAAATCAGACCATTTTGTACCCAAGAAGTCTGATTTCCCTTTGAGCCAGGACTTGCTTTTTATTGAATAGCATTCTGTAGTTGTAGCAAACACCAAAACATTCTTATGCTCAAACCGACACAGATAAACTCAAATAAGACTCCATGGAGTAAAAGTAAAACTCATTTAGAGAAATCTAAAAAATACAAAGATGCTCTTGACTTTTAAAGTGACATAAGCTCAAATTAGAATCTATCACCTTCTCATCTGCATCAATCTCTTGACATAACAAAAATATAACATGAAAGAAGTTTCAATGTACTAGTTGGCAAACTAAACCAAGCATAAATGTGATGATTACCACTGGTAATGCTGATAACTAATTGCAATGCCGAAGATTCAAAATTCTATATAATTTACCTGGCTATATGGTCCAATGCAACTAGGTGCCCAGCAGGAAATACTCTGAACATGCAGAACTCTTTTGCTCTGGTCATTCGCAACCAAAATTTCAATGTACGCTCTTCCTAAACCCACTGGCAATAATGGCAGTTCAATGGTACTGCGGGACGGAACACCAAAGGGGCACTTTTCCTGTGTTATATATCTCACATATGTCTCATTTGCTAGATTAAAGTTATTCATGTCAGCGATATAGAGATGAATATATATAACATTCTCCCAACCAAAACCATATCCAGCAAGCTCTAGTTCAATCTTCTTCAAAACAACCTCCAAATCTTCTTGCAATCCTACAGATTAAACAGTTAAACATTGCAATCATGACCTGTAATAAATTACATCCATTGTGCTTGTTTCAGTTTATATGATTGCAGGAAATAACTACTACAAAATCATCATACCTTTCGACGTTTTGGATGAATCTTGCAACCAGCAACAAATGGAAAATGAAGTACTACTTTTTGTTCTTGAAATTTTAAGTCTATGTTTTGCAACTTCATCTAACTCTGTGACTTCGGCAGGAGCCTGGCATGTGACTTCACAGCTTTTTTGACAATCTTCTTCCACTTCAAATACAAAACCGACTTTCTCCTTACTAATCTCAGAGGTTTGGTCAATGCCACTTAAAGCATATGACTCTACCTTATTTTCTAGATGAAAAGACAAGGGATGAAGAATCCCGACTGGAGCTATGGCCTCAGAAGAGTGCAGTACAACATCAAATTCATCGAGTACAATCCGGGCATTCTGTAAATTCACAGTGATAAATGGTCATGACAATACAATAATAACAATAAAAGGACAATTTCAAAAGCAACACAATTATAAATTCAATAAAACACGCGAAGTGACCTAAACCTTAGCAAAGTTGGGATTATGCGCAAGGAAGAGGCATAATTCCAATAGATGAAGTCATAAAGAGGAGTAACAATGGCTAAAATAGCAGAATTGCAGAACTCCAGCTTATTCTTGACATACTGTGACCCTTGTTGTTAATGGTGGGGAGAGGAGAGGTGTCAAAAGCAACAGTCGGATGTGAACTTACACGAAAGAGCGGACAGTCAAGTGTCAAAGTCTCATATTCCCCTCCTTCACCGCATACATTAATCCCATACAACCTGTGACGTGATGGCAGAGTTAACAACCACTTTCACTTTTGCTGGAAAATTTAGTAGGTCACAATTTTCTCTTCATCAAGACAATTAAAATAAAAGATAAAAATAAAAAAATTTCACATACTCTTTCAACTTATGTAGATACGACTTCAAGAACCCTATATCTTTGCCCAAGTGCTTTCCAGGGTCCAACCCCATTGCCGCAACCTATGAAAAATTGAAACAGTGTTGGACTCCAATCTACAAGCCATCCATGTGAATATAAATTTTCCCTCAACATGAAAATAGCTTCTGGTGAGAAAAGAGTTCTACCAATTCTGTATCGAACACTATACTGTGAGATCTAAAACATTACCATGAATGCCAACACTTTGTAAACTAAAATATGGACCTGACCTTTACAAAGATGCAATCTTTACACCTGGACGTCAATTATTACCAACAGTGTTATGTTGCTAGAATCTTCTCAAAGATAATCCAAATGCACAGCTGATGCTCAACCATGGGTGCAACAAAAACCAGAGTGAAATATACACTTTTTTATTTTATACAAGTGATATTTAACTGAAAAATAAAATAGAACTCACTTATTGGGTAACGAGATCAGAAAGTGAAATTTTCCACTTCAAAGTTCCAAAAAAGGTGAGTAGAGAAACTTAGCTTGTGAATTCTTGCTTTTATTTTTGGAGAAACGCCGCTTAGGTCGTGCTCTCTCTCTCTCTCTCTACCCCTCTTTTTCAAAGCTCTCTCTCTCTAGCCTTTGGAGACACGATTCGCAGGGGTTAGATAGCATTGGAGAGCCAACCTTCAAGGGCTAGGCGATTCTTCTGTGTTTTCGTCGACGCATTTGCCGACTTTGTGACCATTGGGGTCTTTGTGACCATGGAGGTCTTTGTGGCCATTGAGGTTTATGTGACCATTGAGGTCTTCATGACCATTAGGATTTAACGGTTGGTGGCAGCGAGTAGTAGGAGATTTCGAGTGGTAGTTTGAGAAGGTTGCGAGTTGCAGGGTCATTGAATAAAGAGTCTTCTGGAGACTTCGGTAGCGAATGCATCAATTTGGAGACTTTAGTAATTTTACTATATTTGGGGAAGAACTGTCTACTTGAATAATACTGTATCAGGGTCATGATGGGCATAATGCTATCTCTTGGCAATAATCTTGCTGTATGTGTAGAAGATTGATTGTGATGTTGGTGGTTCATGCTTAGAAGATTGTTGGTTGTTCCTGCTTAGAAGATTGCAGTTGAGTTTATCATGTCTTTTGTAAGAAACTTCCGCATTGAGTCCAAGGAGTTCCAGGTTTCTATCAGTGCGCTAGGGGTAGTAAGATTCTCTGAATGGAGTTTTAAGTCTTTGAATTCGGTTCACATGGGTAAGTTCGGAGTGATCTGGATGGTGAACATGTCCGATAAGCTGCTGTCAGCTGAACCTGGTCATAATTTTTCTTCCAAGCTCACTGAGTCACGTCGTGGTTTCTTGGCCCAAAGGTGTGTCAACAAAGGTGGCCGATATGTGGTGATAGTTGAATATGGTGGGGGTAGAAAGATGGGGGCGGTGATGGTGCCTGAAGGTCGTTTTGCTTGTGGTTGGCAAATTTTGAACCAGGTGTTCCAGGAGGCAGTATCCCATTTCAGCTTGCTGCAGCGTAAGGTGGTTCCTCTGAGAAGCCCATGTATTCGGCCAGGAGTCTCCTTTGCTAAGGTGGTATTGTCGCCGGCGGGGATGGACGTTGAAGGTGCGAAGTACAGTGCTCCTGGTCAAAATTCACGGGCTCCTGACACTTCGAAATCTCCGCATGTATCAGAGGTTGACGCCGGTTTGATGCCCACGTTAATTCCCTCTTCAGTGTATAACGAGAAAGCTGCAAAGGGAAAGGCTCCTGTTGGTTTGCCGGTGTGCGCTTTGCCCTTACCGGATGATGAATTGTGGAAACAATTTCTGAGCTTGCGAAAGGAAGTCGACAGGCTTGCCTTGCTATTACAACCACGTCGTCCTGGTGGCCCTTCTCCCAATGCTTTAAGCTGTTGCGTTTGTGGATTCACTTTAAAGGCTAAATTCAAGCCGCGCCAGGGGCAAGGAAGCCACGGCTTCGACGGGCAAGGGATACGGGGGGGGAGGGAGAATGGGTCGGCTAGTGGGCCGCTGGTAGAGGGCCCGTCTTATGGTGAGGGGGGATATCTTGGTCGTGGGCTGTCTAGTGGGCCGAGAGGTGATGTGGCTTCGGGGCCTATAGGGCTGGGGGCAGGTTTGGGCCGGGGTGTATCAGAGGAGGGTGAGGGCAAGGGGGATGTGAATGGGTCGACTTGTGGGCCGCTGGTAGGGGGCCCGTTTTCTGGTGAGGGGGAGTCTTGCGGGCCGAGAGGTGGGGGCCCGTTGTCTGGAGCAGGCCCGTTGTTTGGTGAGGGGGGGTGTGAGGACCGTGGGCTGAATTGCGGGCTGAGTGGGCCGAAGGACTGCACGGGCCGGTTTGAGATGGCCCAGGAGCCATTCAGAGCAGACCCAGTGCAGGTCGTGGGTCGCGTAGAAGCTCCGGCAGGCCTGGGTCTCAGCTACCAGGCTCCCGAAGATCGTGCAGGGGGAGGGCCGGACCTGTCTGTGGTGGTCGGCGACTTCCCATTGGGTTCGCCGGCGTCGGAGTGTCTCGGTTGGGGAAACCTGGTGGAGTCACGAGCATGGGTCCACTACCCGATTCTGCGAGGCGGTTGCCGACGTTAGTTGGAGAGCAGCCCATGGTTTCGCCGGCGCCAGAGCACACCTCCGGAGCTCAGCCACTCGAAACGGAGGGGTTGGCACTATCCTCCAGTAGCTGTCGTCTATCACCGCAGGAGGCTACGGGTCTCCTCGGAAAATGCGGATTTGGATTTTCATGCGGTGAATGGTTCCTCTGCTTGCGAAGGGATGGAAGGGGGAGTAAGGTTGGCTGTGCAGGAGTCTGGTGGTCTGGAGGACAGTATGGGGGGTGACAAGGAGCCGTCGGTGGAGGAGGGGCAGGACTCTGGTGTTTTGGAGGCTGGTAAGGGGGGCGACAAGGCACTGTCGGCTGGGGACTTGGTTCCAGCTCCAGATTCTTGCAAGTATGTGAACTCAGATTAGGTGATGAGCTTGGTGGCATCCATTAGAAGAGTGGTTGGAGTCTCTTGTGATGGCCACGAGGAGAAATTGATGTCATTGTTTGCTTCCTTGGAGCGGGAGAGATGTCAGTCTGACTTGACAAAACCCAGTACGTCTAATGGCAGAGGCCGTAGGGAGAGGCAAGGTTTGCACTCTACAGTTAATTACGAAGGGAAGCGTTGTGCACCGAGGAAATCTAGGAAGGAGGGGCGGGATCAGTTGCAGATTTTATGAAGCCTAAGATTATTAGTTGGAATGTGAGGGGGCTCAACGATCGAGCTAAATGTCGTAGAGTTGGAAATTTATTAAGGGACTGGAGACCTGCTTTGGTTTGCTTGCAAGAGACGAAGCTGGCCATGACTTCTATTACTATTATCAGGAGCCTTTGGGGGGGGTCCCATGTTGGTTGGTGTTGTCTTGAGGCGGATGGAGCTTCGGGGGGTATCCTGATCATGTGGGACACGAGAGTTCTCGAGCTGGTGGAGTCCAGCGTTGGTTGCTTTTCTGTTTCGGTGATTTTGAAGAATATTGAGGATGGGGTCGTTTGGGGTTTCTCGGGGGTTTACGGACCGAATGCTGATAATAGGAGACACCTCCTCTGGGATGAGTTGGTGGGGATGTTGGAGTGGTGGGACCTTCCATGGTGTTTTGGGGGTGACTTTAACGTTGCTCGCTTTCCAAGTGAACGTTCGGGGTCGGGGGGGTTCTCTAGTGCAATGTCGGATTTCTCAGAGTTTATTGATGAGGCGCAGTTGATTGATGCTCCCTTGTTGGGGGGTCTCTATACGTGGTCAAAAGGGCGGAATGTCCACTCTCGGTCCAGGATTGACCGCTTTCTTTTTACTCCTAGTTGGGAGTCGTTATTCCCGGAAGTATCTCAGAATAGGATGCCTCGTCTGTTATCCGATCACTTTCCGATATGTTTGGAGTGCGGGGTGGAGGGCAGTGGTAAGAGTCCTTTCAGATTCGAGAACATGTGGTTCAAGGCGGATGGTTTCGTTGATTTGGTTGGGTCGTGGTGGAGGTCTTATGTTTTCTCTGGCTCGCCGAGCTTTGTTCTTCAGTCGAAATTAAAGGCCCTAAAAAGGGATCTCATAGTCTGGAATCGTGAGGAGTTTGGGAATGTCGCGTTCAAGAAGTCTTCGCTTCTTCATGAATTATCTGCTCTTGATGCTTTAGAAGAAAGGGAGCTCATTGATGAAGGGGGCCGTGCAAGGAAGATAGCAGTTTCTGGGGAGTTAGAGCTACTGATTGATATGGAGGAAATTAGTTGGAGGCAAAAATCGAGAGCTCTTTGGCTGAAAGATGGCGACAGATGTACCAAGTTTTTTCACCGTGTGGCCAACTCCAATCGGAAAGTCAACTCCATTCCTTCGCTGGTAGTTGATGGGGAACTTGTGGAGGACAACCAGCGTATTTCTGATGAGATTGTTACTTTCTACGACTCCTTGTATAAGGAACCTCTTTCGTGGAGACCTTTGTTGGATGACTTGGGGTTTGATTCGATCTCTAGGGAGGAGGCTGAACGGCTCGAAGGCTCATTTAATGAAGACGAGGTAACCGGTGTAGTGCGAAGTCTCAATGGGGATAAAGCCCCCGGTCCGGATGGGTTCTCCTTAGCTTTCTTTCAATCCTGTTGGGATGTTCTCAAGGGTGACGTAATTTCAATGTTTAATGAGTTCGCTCAGGCCGGGAAGTTTGTCCGTAGTCTCAATGCCACCTTCATAGTTTTGATCCCGAAGAAGCCGGGGGCTGTGGAGCTTAAGGATTTCCGTCCGATCTGTCTTGTGGGGGGAGTCTACAAGATCTTGGCTAAAGTTTTGGCTAATCGGCTTAAGACGGTTTTAAGCTCTATTATTTCGCCATCTCAGAGTGCTTTTGTGAGGGGAAGACAGATTTTGGACTCAGTGCTGATTGCGAGTGAGTGCATTGATTCTAGGATGCATTTGAATCTTCCTGGAATGCTCTGCAAGCTCGATATCCATAAGGCTTACGATCACGTCAATTGGAGCTTCCTCCTTTATTTGTTGCGGAGGTGTGGGTTTGGCGAAACGTGGTGTAAGTGGATGGAGTTTTGCATTTCTTCTCCTAGCTTCTCGGTTATGGTGAACGGGTCTCCCAAAGGTTTCTTTAGAGGCTCCCGGGGTTTGCGCCAAGGCGACCCTCTCTCGCCCTTCTTATTTGTGATTGTTATGGAAGCTCTGAGTCGGATGCTGACTAGGCTGGGGGAGGTGGGACTTTTACAGGGTTTCTCGGTTGGTGGTAGTAGGGTGTGCATCTCTCATTTGCTGTTCGCTGATGACACTTATTTTGTGTGGGGCTGAAGAAAGTCAGTTCTGCAATCTTCGTTGTCTTTTGCTTTGTTTCGAAGCAGTTTCTGGCCTAAAGATTAACCTTGCGAAATCTGAGGCCATTCCCATTGGTGAGGTGGGTCACGTCCACATCTTGGCTGATACTTTGGGGTGCAAGGTGGCTTATCTGCCCATCACTTATCTTGGTCTTCCCTTGGGGGCTCGTTTTAAAAGCATTGCTATTTGGAGTGATATCATCGAGAGAATGGAGAAGCGGTTGGCTGGATGGAAGCGGGGCTACCTTTCGAAAGGGGGTCGTGTCACTTTGATCAAGTCTGCTCTTGCTAATCTGCCGACTTACTTCTTATCTCTCTTCCCTCTTCCTTCGGTAGTGGCGTGCAGATTGGAGAAGTTACAGCGGGACTTCTTGTGGGGCAGCACTGACACTTCCCACAAGTTCCACCTGATTAACTGGGAGACAGTGTGTCGTCCCATTAAGCAAGGTGGGCTGGGTATTAGACGCCTAATCCCTTTTAACAAGGCTTTACTGGGGAAGTGGTTGTGGCGCTTTGCTTATGACCGCAACAGTCTATGGTGGAATGTTATTGTGGAGAAGTTTGGAAGCGACTTAGGTGGGTGGAACACTATTCAGAGGAGAGGTAATTATGGAGTTGGGCTTTGGAGGTTTATAAGCAAGGGGTGGGCTCTTTTTAGCCAATTCATTAGGTTCGAGGCTGGTTGTGGTCATAGAATTCGCTTTTGGAATGACCTATGGTGTGGGGAGAGTCCTTTAAGGATTGCTTTCCCGTCTCTCTTCTCCATTGCCCGTAACAAGGATGCATGGGTGGCGGATTATTGGGAGAGGAATCCGGGTGTGTGGAATGTTCAGTTTTTAAGGGCTGCAAATGATTGGGAAGTTGAGGATATCTCGACTTTCTATTCTCTTCTTTATTCCAAGGTTTTGAGGAGTGGGGCAGAAGACAAGATTCGCTGGATGGGCAACACGAATGGCATCTTTTCGGTGAAGTCGATGTATGGGCTTCTTTCTGAGCGTTGGGTCATGTCTTTTCCTTGGAGGCAGATTTGGAGGACCCATGTCCCTATGAGAGTTTCCTTTTTTGTGTGGGAGGCAGCGCACGGACGAATCTTGACTACGGATAATTTGTGGAGGCGGGGTGTTTGCATCCCTTCTTGGTGCTATCTTTGTAGGTGCAGCGGGGAATCGGTGGACCATATCCTCCTTCACTGCGCCGTAGCAACGGATTTGTGGTCTTATATGCTTAGGATGTTCAACTTTAGTTGGGTTATGCCTTCTACAGTGAAAGAGGTGTTGCATTGTTGGAAGCGGAAGTTCAACAATCCTCTTGCAACAAGGGTGTGGAAGATGATTCCGTTGTGCGTTTGGTGGGTCATATGGTGGGAGCGGAACAAGAGATGTTTCGTAAACTCTTCTCGATCTTCTGAGGGGTTGAGGGGGTTGTTGATGTATTCTCTTTTTCTTTGGGCCTCTGCTGTTTTAGGCTCTCATTTTTCTGTTTTTGATGATTTTCTCCGCTTTGTTGTTTCTCTAGAGTAGGTCTTCAGTATAGCTCTTTGTACTGTTACCGTTCTCTTTTTATTCAATAAAGCTCTTCTTACTTATCAAAAAAAAAAAAAAAAATCAATCACTGAGAATCTCAGCCATTGTTGCAAGTTAGGTTCAAAGCGGTTATCAAAAGATCCTAATCATAAATCTTTCCACGAGAAATCATTTGGGTTGATTGTAAATCCAAACTCAATAAGCATAATCACAATGATTATCTTAAAGAACAATCATGTTCGTTCAGGATTAAGAAAATCAATCTCAAATTCCTGTCATTAGGTTTTTGAACGAACTGCTCAAAGAAAAACAAACTAGCAACACCTCATTACGGAAAGCCCAACAACTATATCCAGTTGAGAAAGCAAAGGGAAATGAGCTGCATAAACAGTTATAAAGAAATAAAACAAGACAGCAAGTCGAACCAAGAATCATACCTTCACAGTGACAGCCACAATCCCATTTGTTATCTAGTTGGGAATCAAAAGAGAAACACCTTGTTAGTGAGACTGATCTAACTGATCTAAATAATGATTGGTTGCCATTCTGGGCGTTAGTACGCTGTTTACCATTTCTTGAAGGAGCATTGACTGATCCTGTTTCCACAAATATGCAAGAGAAACAAACCCCAACCTTGAACAAACACTTTCCACTCGTAGTCTTTGATAGTCAGATGCAATAGCACCAGAACAAACTGCTGTGACAGAAGGTATCTGCCTTTTGACTTCATTTAACAAAACAAACATATCTTCAACTTCATCACCCGCAGTCATAGTGTAGCTAAGCTTCTGATGCCTAATTCACCCATAAAATCATAGAAAGTGAGAAAGTGAATTATATACGTTAAGTTCATACGACTGGATTCGGAAGTGAATTATCCAATCTTCAATGAACAGCTTTATCTTAGTTTATATCAAGTTTGATCCAACAATTTATAGGTCAAAGGACGTTTGATTATAGAAATTTAAGAAACAATGACAGACTTCAGCGGACTCATGCACTTTCATGCAGATCAAATCTGATCACGACACCATCATATACCAACTCCTAGAACCTAGCCATCTACACCACAGAACTTCTAGAATCCAGCCCATCGTTTAATAGATGAGAGCCTCCTCAAAATATCCTCTCCCCCTTTTGCCTCTGGGTAAGAATATTCCTCCTTTCAATATCATGGGTGACAAAAAGTTTAAACTCAACTCTGGAATCCTGCTTCCTCCATACTTATGGGATTTTATAGAAGCTTAAAGGTTTTTAAAAAAAGTTTCAGCAACCCAAATAAGAGATTCATGTAGCTGCAATTCAATTAATGGCTAGACTAGAGGCAAAGAGGGCGAGATAATTGCTGACCAAACCAGGTCCTCCAGTGTTCATGTACATAAAATATTCAGAAATTTAGCTCTTATTATCCTACTAGTTCATGACATCAAAACAAAAAGTTATCTAAGACTAATAAAGGACCAAATAAGCAACACCTAACATATTGGGAATTCCAGCAGATGGGAGGGACCTTGGCAGAGTCAACAAAATCAACATCAAAATAAGAATTCCAGTAGAAGGGGAAAGTTTCTTCAGAATATTAGTTCTCAAAATCAAAATGTAATTTTTCAATAAAAATTCAAAAAAGAAGAAACATGAATATGGATAGAGCCAAAAGCAAGCATCTAATCGTATAATGATTTATGGAACAAGATTTCACAAGCATCCTCAAGGGTTAACAACTATTTTTAGCAAGGGTAGAGAGAGAAGCTCCCCCTTCTCTCTAGAATCCTCCTCTCTACGCTTGTCTGTGGTTCTCTCTCCTCTCCCCTCTCTCCCCTGTGGGATGTATGGGCTGGGTGTTTGGTCGTTGGCTTGGTTGTGTCCGACTTTGTTGCTACATTAGTTTAGTTTGAGAGTTCTCAAATGGTGTTCTCTAAAAGTTTTCGTGTTGAGGCTAAGGAGTTCTGTGTCAGTGAGAGTTGGGGGCTATGTTGAGTTTACGGAGTGGATCCGGAAGGCTATCAGTTCGATTTCTCTAGGGCAGTTTGGTGCAGTGTGGATGGTCAATATGGCGGGCAGACTGATGGAGGCTCAAGGGGAACGATCTTCTGCCTCGAAAGCCAACGATATGCACCGTGCATTTTTCTGGCCCAAAGATGTGCTAACAAGGCGGGTAGATATGTTTCTATAGTTGAGTATGGGGCAGGCAGAAGTAAGGGAGTGGTTATGGTCCCCGAAGGAGCTGGCAGTGAAGGGTGGAAGAGGTTGGCTGGCTTGTTCCAGGAGGTGGTTGAGCATCTCGGCAGAAGGAAGGAGGGCCTGAAAGGGAAATTGATAGCTGGCTCAGCGTGGGTGAGAGGGGGACTTTCCTTCGCAGAAGTGGTGACGGAGGACAAGCCGGTGGCAGTCGCCGGCAAGTAGTCAGTGGTAGCTGCATGTGTCGGAGGAGAAGGAAAGGAAGGTAAGAACTCAGCTCTGACATTGACGGAGCAAAAAAAGTTTGCAGGCCAGGCGAGTTTTCCCAACGATCCAGTTAAGGATCGGGGGACAGTGGATTTTTCGGGAGACAAATGTGGCATGGTTGTTTTTAGAAGTCGTTTGCTGGCTATGCGTAGAGACCTGGACACGCTCATAAGTGAAGCTGATGGGCTCTTGGATCAGGGCAAGGGTTGGGCAGAATGTGGGGATGGGGAGCTGTCGCATGGTGAGCCTGCGGGGCCTGTTGGGAGGCTTCGTCGAGTGGGCTTGTTGAAGACTTGGCTGATGGGGAGCTGTCGCAAGGTGAGCCTGCAGGACCTGTTGGGAGGCCTTCGTCGAGTGGGCTTGTTGAAGACGCGGCCCAGAGGGGTTCTTTTGTTGAAGAAGGCCCGGGCACGCTGGAGGTGCCGACCCACCTGAAGCTTTCACTTGGCGGTAGGCTTGACGGCACGGTGGGAGTCACCCACCCCCAGTTGTCGACGGCAGGTGTCTCGCCGGCATTGTCTGAGGATGGTGGTGAGGGCATCGTTGTCTTGCCGGCGTCGGTCTCCTCTCCGGCAGGCATGCTCTTGGGCCCGAATGGGTCTGTTAAGCTCTCGGAGTCGCTGGAGCTGCCGGGTTTGGTCCGGTTGGCAACAGAACATGCCGACGAGCTATGTTGAAGGGTTGTGGAGCCCTCTCTTGTTCCTGGTGGGCAGCCGGCAGTGGTTTCTCTCTCGGGGGAGGGTCGGCCTTTGCTGAATGGAAGCCGTGGGTGTTCAACTCCCACAGAACTTAATGGGGACTCTCACCGCAAGGCAGATTTTGAAAGTGTAGAGGGTCTGCCGAGTGTCAATAGGGCAGAAGGGGGGGCGTTGGTTTTAGTGGTAGATGTTGTGCTAGAGAGGGCTCGGGCGGGGGTGGACCCTTCTCCAGGGGCTTGTTTGGGTGGTCTGGAGGTGGGGGAGTGTTCGAGGTTGCTTTGTGTTGAGAGCTCAATTGGACCAAATTTGGCGTCAAATTCTCAAGAATTGGAGGCTGGTGAGTTTCTGGGCGATGATGAGAGGGAGTCGGCGGATGGGTTTGTGGATAAACCTTCGACCGAACCCTTGGCGGTGGGGGGAGAATCTTTGGCGTGGGTCTTGGACATGGTTTCCTCTGTTGGTCTGATGGTTGGGGTGTCGTGTGTTGGTCAAGAGGAAAAGCTGAGGGATCTCTTTGCAGCGCTGGAACGTGATCGGGTGCGGCCTCGTTCGAAAACGTCTAGAAAATCAGGGGGAGGATGCTGAGGGAGTTGAAGGGCTTGAAGTCTTCGGTTAACTATGAAGGGTCTTCTTCGATCGCTAGGAAGACTATGAGCTTTGGGCTGGACTGCTAGGGATTTGGTTTGGGTGGCTGTAGGGTTGCGGGTGGGTGGGAGTTCTTGAGAGTGTTGGCTAGTGGGTTGAGGGTGCTTTGTTGGCTAGTGGGTTGAGGGTGGGTGGGAGTTCTTAGCGTTCTTTAGGCATTTGTGTTCCCTTTTATGGCTTCCCTTTTTTAATTTGTTCTCTAGTTTGTTTGTGTTAGGATTCTTCAGTATCTTCTCTTGTACTGTTGACTCCGTTGTTGTGTTTCGTGTTTTTATTCTTTTTAATAAAATTGGCTTGTGTTATTGAGGAGAAGTTTGGCAGCGACTTGGGTGGGTGGCACACCATTCAGAGAAGAGGTAATTATGGAGTCGGGCTTTGGAGGTTTATAAGTAAGGGGTTGGCTCTTTTTAGCCAATTCATTCGGTTCGAGGTTGGTAGTGGCCATAGAGTTCGCTTTTGGAGTGACCTCTGGTGTGGGGAGACTCCTTTGAGGCTCGCTTTCCCGTCTCTCTTCTCCATAGCTCGTAACAAGGACGCTTGGGTGGCGGATTATTGGGAGAGGATCTCGGGTATGGGTGCTTGGAATGTTCAGTGTTTAAGGGCTACTAATGATTGGGAAGTTGAGACTTTCTCGACTTTCTATTCTCTTCTTTATTCCAAGGTTTTGAGGAGTGGGGCAGATGACAAGATACGCTGGCTCGGCAACACGAACGGTATCTTCTCCGTGAAGTCGATGTATGGGTATCTTCACGGAGAAGATACCGTCATGTCTTTTCCCTGGAGGCAGATTTGGAGGTCCCCTGTTCCTATGAGAGTTTCCTTTTTTGGGTGGGAGGTAGCGCACGGACGAATCTTGACTACGGATAATTTGAGGAGGCGAGGTGTTTGCCTCCCAAATTGGTGCTATCTTTGTAGGTGCAACGGGGAATCGGTGGACCATATCCTCCTTCACTGTGTAGTAGCGACGGATTTGTGGTCTTATGTGCTTAGCATCTTCAACTTTAGTTGGGTTATGCCTTCTACGGTTTGTGCGATGTTGCTTTGTTGGAAGCGGAAGTTCAACAATCCGCTTGCGACAAGGGTGTGGAAGATGATTCCATTGTGCGTTTGGTGGGTCATATGGTGCGAGCGGAACAAAAGATGTTTCGAGAACTCTTCTAGATCTTATGAGGGGCTGAGGGGGTTGTTGTTGCATTCTCTTTTTCTTTGGGCCTCTGCTGTTTTAGGCTCCCAATTTTCTGTTTTTGATAATTTCCTCAGCTTTGTTGTCTCTCTACAGTAGGTTTTCAGTATAGATCTTTGTACTGTTACCGCTTTCTTTTTCTTCAATAAAGCTCTTCTTACTTATCAAAAAAAAAATTTGGCTTACTTATAAAAAAAAGCATCCTCAAGGGTTCTAAAGTCTGATTAGTTCTCGCTCCAAACAGTCCATATAAGGCTAAGAATAGCACACAGACCATCCTACTATTGTTCTCCAACGAATCCTTACCAATTGAATCAAATCAACTTCCTTTTTGGGCATCGTCCATTTAACCCTCTGAAGCCAACTAAAGCTAAGGCAAAAGGCCATAATTCTCCAGGAACTGAGTAAGGAAGCAACAAGCGGTCAAATAACTCTCGAATATCAGCACCAATTCTCAAGGGCCATACTCCTCTTCTCTAGGGGACTTTGCTACTCATACTTCTCAAGGGTAATGAAATCTCATTAGACACTCTCAACGCCATGTAAAAAGAACAAACATCAAAATTCCTCTTGGATCAAGCTCATAAACCAACCTATCCTCCCAATGTCTCACAAGAAAATTAGAATGAAATAGACTCGAGAGCGAATATACAGATTCTTCTTACCAATTAGAGAAAGCACAACTGCCTTTTTTTTAAGGCAATTTTTTTGAAAGAAAAAAGAATAGAAGAAACAGTACAAAGGACTATACTGAAACCTCTAGACCAAACAAGCTAGAAAACTAATGAAATCGAAAAACTCCGAAAAGGGAGAACCCAAAATAGAATTGACCCACAAGAACAAGGACTGCAAAAAAATTGTCCCTCAGACCCTCTATGGACACAGTCACTCCCTCAAAACATCTCCCATTTCTATATCCATAAATTCCACCAAATACAAGTTGGGATCAATCTCCAAATAGCTAAGGCCCGAGGGTCTTTAAAATCTCTTTTCCAGCACAATAAAACTTCAGCTACCCTCCTAGGCTCCTAGGCATCACCCAATTATAGTCCATAATAGAGAACACTAAGGACCACAATTCCCTAGCAACCAAACAGTGCAGCAAAATGTGCTCAACAGACCCCCCATCACATTTGCAAAGATAGCACCAATCTAGCACATTCACGCCCCTCCTCCTCAAGTTGTCAGTGGTAAGGATTCTTCCGTGGGTGACTTCCCAAACAAAGAAGGATGCCCTAGGCGGGGCTAAATACCTTCAAATCTGTCTCTAAGGGAAGCTCACAACGATGCCCCCAACAAGAAACGAATACCAAGATTTCACCGAGAAAACACAATTCTTGGATCTCACCCATCTCATCTTGTCTTCAGCATGACTCCTCAAAACTTTAGAGTAAAGTAAAGAGAAAAGTGTCGAAAACTCCTCCAACTCCCAATCATTAGCCATCCTAACAAACTGAATATTCCACAAAGCACTCCTTGATCCCCACTCCAACCAGTCTGCAACCATAGCATTCTTATTGCATGCTAGAGAAAACAAAAAAGGAAACATATCCTATAAGGATCTCTCTCCGCATCAACGATCCTTCCAAAAACGGACTCTGATGCAACTTCCTACCTCAAAATGGATGTTCTCAGCAAAGGAATCTCATCCTTTGCTAATGTTCTTCCAAAGACCAACACCAAAAGAGCCATTGCAAACCAGAGTGTTCCACCCACCCAAAGCATAACTGTATTTCTCCATGATAACAATTCTCCACAAGCTGTCACGCTTAACCCCAAACCGCCAAAGCCATTGCCCAAGAAGGGCCTTATTAAACAATGCAAGCCTTCTCAAACCCAACCCACCGCAACTAATAGGATAGCAAACTTTCTCCCACTTCACAAGATGAAATTTCTGCACGCTATCATCACTCCCCCATAAAAAAACCCTGAATCTTCTCTAACCTATTAGCCACCGCAGCATGAATAGGAAAGAGCGACAAAAAATAAGTGGGGAGGCAAGATAGAGTAGACTTGATCAACGTGATTCTACCACCCTTGGAGAGAGAGCACCATTTCCACCTAGCCAAGAGCCAACCTCCTCTCCGTCCACTCGATAATATCACTCCAAATGCGAGAACATTTGAAAGTAACCCCAAGGGGAAGCCCATATAAGTGATAGGGAAAGAAGCAACCCGACAACCCAAAATAGAAGCCAAAGCATGCATATTGACAACGTTACCAATAGGGATGACCTCGGACTTGTAGAGATTAATCTTCAAACCCAACACCGCCTCAAAACAAAGGAGAAGGCAACTAAGATTGGGAAATTGACCTTCATCAACCCCACATAGAATGAGAGTAGCATCTGCAAATAATAAATGAGATATGCTCACCCCAATTCTACCACCAACTCCAACTTCGAACCCTTTGATGAAACCATTGCCAATTAATACCTTCATCATCATATTGAATGCTTCCATGACAATAACAAACAGCAAAGGTGTGAGGGGATCACCTTGATGCAACCCACAAGACCCACCAAAAAAACCTTCGGGAGATCCATTCACAACCCGACACCGCCTCAAAACAAAGGAGAAGGCAACGAAGATTGCGAAATTGACCCTCATCAACCCCATATAGAATGATAGTGTCATCTGCAAATAATAAATGAGATATGCTCACCCCACCTCTACCACCAACTCTAACTTCGAACCCTTTGATGAAACCATTGCCAATCAACACCTTCATCATCCTACTGAATGCTTCCATGGCAATAACAAACAACAAAGGTAAGAGGGGATCACCTTGACGCAACCCACAAGACCCACCAAAAAAACCTTCGGGAGATCCATTAAGACTCATCACCACCCCAACCGCTTCCTCTTCATCAAAGGGTCTTTCGAGCCAATCCGCCTAAACCCCTGAAATGGAATCGAAAGCCAAATCATCCAGAAAAGATCTCCAAGAGAAAGACTCCTTAAACAAGGAACAATAATAGCTGACAATGTCCTCAGGAATACTCTCCTGATCCTCCAATAACTCCTCATCCACCTCCAAGCTGTCAATCGAGTTAATTCTACGATTAGAGTTGGCCATATGATGAAAAAACTGGGTACACCTATCTCCCTCAAGCCACAAAACACAATACTTTTGCCTCCAGCTAGTTTCCTCCATGCCAATCAAAATATTCAGCTCAAAAGACACCTCCAATTTTCGTCTTTTTCCTTCCTCGTCAAGATTTCCACTCTCATCCTTCCCATCCAATGAAGATAACTCACCCAACAACAAAGATTTCCTATGATTTAGATCGCCAAATACCTCCCAGTTCCACTTAATAAGATCTTTCTTCAACGCCTTCAGCTTAGCATTAAGCTTGAAACTAGGGGAACCATCAAAATCATAAGAACTCCACCACTCCCCCACCATATCCTGAAATCCTTCTGCCTTAAGCCACATGTTCTCAAAACGGAAAGGTTTCTTGCCCCCACTATGCTAACCGATCTCACATAAAAAGGGAAAATGATCCGAGAACAAACGCGGAAGTCTCCTTTGATAGAACTCAAGAAATAAGGACTCCCAATCAGCACTAACAATAAAGTGATCAATTCTAGAACAAGACTGGGAAGCTCTACCATTCGACCAAGTAAAAGTACCTCCCGACATTGGAATATCCACTAATTGATTTTCAAAAATGAAGTCTGAAAAATCCACCATAGCACTCCCGAAACCGCCCAACCCAGAGCGGTTGCTTGGTAACCGAGTGACATTAAAGTCGCCTCCAATGCACTAAGGAAGGTTCCACCAAGCAAAAACTCCAACCAAATCCTCCCATAATAATCTCCTGCAACGGTCATCATTGGGGCCATAAACCCCCGAGAACATTCACTGAACACCATCTCCAATATTTCTAAAAACCACCGGCACAGAAAAACTACCCACACAAGAGTCCACCATATCCAACACCCTCAAATCCCATAAGATTAAAATGCTCGCCCGAAGCACCAACCACCTCCAAACTACACCACCTAACATGTTGCCCCACCATAAAATCCTAATAGTAGCCCTCGTCACCTCCAACAACTTAGTCTATTGGAGGCACATCACCTCCGGTTTTCACCCCCTCAATAAATTACCCACTATTGCGCTTCACCCTATCATTCAACCCACGAACATTCCAATTCACAATTTTGAGCTTCATTTAGACTTACACGGGTCCCTCACATCCTTTCTATTTTTTCTCAAAACATAGGTCTTCCCCTCATAGTTAACCGCAGATTTCAACCCCTTCAACTCTCTTGTAAGTTTACTCCCCGTCTTACAAGGTGTCATAGGACTCCAATGCCCCCTCTCCTTCTCCAAAGCTGCAAATAAAGCCTCCAAATCCGCCTGATGACCCTCACAAGACAGGCCAACCATATGCCTAAATGAGGTCACCATACCCAACACCCAGTCTGAAGAATCAAGACTGGCAGAAAAATCCTCCCTTCCACTCTGGATAGCACATACTACTAGAGGTTCCACTTCCACAATTGGGTTGACTGTATCTACACACACTAGCTCACAATCGCGAGCTAGCAGAGGAGGCAAAGGGTCTTTTTCCTCACCGGGAAAAAACATCCGAAGGATTACAAGGCAAAGCTCCATCCTGACCAGCGTTAGGATCTTGTCCCAACGCTATAGCAGATTCGAAATCCACACTTGACCCTTTCTCCCTCACTGTCGAACCACCTATAATCTCTCGCTGAGGAGCCCAGACAATTCCCAAAGCCAGATCACCATACCTAAGCCCCGAGAGTGATTTGGAAGAGGAGAGATCAGGAAAACACACCATTGATTGCAATCGGCCACCAGAATCCAGGTAAAGGCTAACCGGAGGACGACCACCAGAGTTTGCGACGTCGACACCCACCAATGGCAGCCGGGAATTATCCCCCCTCCCCTCCCAACAGACAGGGACGACGACTCCCCACTTACCAACGCCAAGAAACATGGGTTCACAAGCGGCCGGCAACTGCACAACTCCTTGGCATCACCAACGACGCCACACACAGGGTTCCTTAGATCCTTTGGTCGCACCGATGGGTCTGGGCACAGAGGGCCCAGATTGGGCGAAGAACGCCTGAAACTGATAGGAGTACTAGGCTCGACCCGCTCGATACTTTCCGCTAAAACCAACTCGCCTGAAGCTGGGACGGGCAGCCCAAAACCCACCGGGTCCACCGCTCCACTCCCCAATCCATCCAGGTCCAAAGATCAAGCTCCAGCCCACCCTGCATATCAGGAGCAGGACCGAAACTAGAAGAGCCTGGCTCGCTTGCAACTTTGGGGTCCAAACCATTGGGCCTGCACAAAACTAGACCCAACCCAATCCTCTCAAGAGACACAACATGCCCCTTCAACATAGCAGACTCACAACTTGAGTCTTCATTAATTCTCGGGCTCAACGAGCACTAGGCCTTACCACCACAATCGTTACAACCCAGGCCCAAAGCTATTGAGCCATCCTCACCCAACAAGTTTTTTTTTTATGACGAGGAAATTCCCCAAAGCCGGACCCTTTTGGCCCAACCCTGAAGTACAAACCCCGGCCCACTGGACCGACCCCACAACCCAGGAAGCAGATAAGTCAAGGGCGATAATGGGGATGTTGGGGCTCGAACTTGGGACATGTTAGAACCCAAGCCGAAGCCTTACCACCACACCAAACCCTTGGGGGTAACAAGTTAAAAGCCTTAATAAGACTCTTCATCTCCTCCTTAAGGCCCAGGAATCTAGTACGAAAATGCTTTGTACAGAACAACTCACCCGAATTGTCCTCAGCTGAAAACTCATTAATACGCACCCTTTTGGGAGCTGAACAGTCAGCTGCCAAAATTGCATGCACAGCCTTCTTCTCCGCATGCGCAAACGAATTGAAGCTTGCCCAAAGCTATTGAGCCATCCTCACCCAACAAGTTAAAAGCCTTAATAGGACTATCCATCTCCTCCTTAAGGCCCAGGAGTCTAGTACGAAAATGCTTTGTACAGAATACCTCACCCGAATTGTCCTCAGCTGAAAACTCATTAATACCCACCCCTTTGGGAGCTAAACAGTCAGCTGCCAAAATTGCATGCACAGCCTTCTTCTCCGCATGCGCAAACGAATTGAAGCTTTCGCATTAACTCCAAAAATCGAAACTATCTTGCGGAGGAGACAGGCTGATGGTTCAACTTAACGGAATCAGCAAATGAAACACAGTTCTTCCAACCCGCATCATTCGGCGATGAAACTCCTTTCCTAGAAGTGCCTAGAAATTCGACGACAGCCTAAAAACAGTCAGCCATCAAATTCCAACCTCTCCCATTGGCACCTTCTGGGATCATAACTGCACCTCTACGTCGACCCTCCCCATACTCAATAATAGCGACAAAACGCCCCGCCTTATTCTCGCACCTCTGAGCCAGAAACGCTCTGGAAGCTTCGTTGAACTTCAATGCGAAGGTCGATCAGCATCTGCTGCCAGCAACTTGCCGGCCAAGTTTGCCATCCAAATAGCACTAAACCTCCCTAATGAAATAGTACTATAACTCTTTCGACTCCATTCAGACACCTTGATCGTACCACTTGCCCCAACTGAGACTTGGAATTCTTTGGCTTCTATTCTAAAACACTGTGAAACCCCCATCGGAAAACAGAGCACCACAACATAACCAGCAAAGAAAACGAGACTACCGACGATTCACCAACAACGAGAACTGAAAACACTAGAGAGAAACATGACCCCCTAGTTACCTCATAACTATCAAAATGAGTGACAGTTGCACAGCTGCCTTAAGATTCCAAGCATGAATATCTCTCCCCAAGAGAGTACAAGTAAGAACTAATAACGGGTCTGGACATAATCTATCAAGAAAACACCCTCACAAAACAGATCCCTCCAGAAATGTTTTCTACCAACATTGAACACTGCCACGAAAAAAGACAGAAAACTCTCTAGACTTTCACTCATGCACTTGCAAGGCATCCTCATCAGACTAGTTGCCTAAGAATATAACTACTCTCAGTAACTGGCTTTACTCCCTTCAACAAATATGATTTACAGAATCCACCCTAATACACATTTCTCCATTCTTTCGGTAACCAATTCCAAAATCGAAGCCGCTTTACTCATGAAACATAATCACATAACAAAAGACAGTCCAAAGGAAGAGACCCGCCTTACAGCAGAGAATACTAGTCAAAACCTTCACCTTTCAAACACCCCACAGGGAACAGTTCATGTCCCAATTCCCAAATTAGTACTCAAATCAACTCTGCTCCAAACATGAAAGACCTGAGGTGATATTAAAACAAAGAACAGCCTCAGCATGATAAAATAAAATAGCAAAATTTGCAGCTGAAAGGTAAAAGATGGATCCTAGGGGGAAAAAAAGAAAAAAAAAAAAAGGAAAGATAAAAGACAGATACCTAACCTCCAGAACCACCCACCAGCCAAAAACTAGATAATACATCCCCTTCTGCATGCCTACATAACAGTTTAAGATGACTAATAAAGGATACATAGGCCACCTTGTCTTAAACCACAAGAACTATTACATAAGCCAGAAGGACAGCCATTACCAAAACTGAAAAATATCATAGTACAAGTACAAGATAGAATCCAAAGTTTTCATGCATTGCCAAATCCAATCCTTCCTAGCATATAAATGGAACAACCCCTCCAAAAGTACACGACCCAAGGCCTTCCTAATGTCAAACTCACAAATGGCTCTTGGAATCTGACCTCTAAATCTGCTACAAGACACTCATCAGCAAACAGGCTGAATCTGCACAACAGAAGCATTTTAGGACTTATAAACTACCTTTTCCAGGATCCTTGATGCCGAACAGCCAGTACCTTAGCCAGTGATTTAAATATGTTCCCTCCCAATCAATTGGCAAGAATTTGTGATGTTTGGAGCACCCATACTTTTAGCAATGAATGAAGTACTCGTGATTCTTCAAATTTACACAAGTCATAGAAATTATGAGAAAATCTCATCCTACCATTTGTATCTTGCAATTATGCACTGTCATCTGATAAAAAATACGGTACTGAATTATTAAGAAACCAAATACCCCCAAAATAATCTTCAGCAAAACCAAAATAAATAATACGAACATAGGGTTTGCCACTTAATGTCATTAAGTAACTTAAAAATGCTCAAGTAATTAGTAGAAAAGACATGGTTACCCTCATTCTTTTTTGGTTGTAACTACGAATACAATATGTTTGCACAGACTAGTTGGTAAATTATTAGATCTTCAAACAACTAAATTTATCCTTCCTTCCCTACGCACACAAATATGATCCTGAGATAAAATACACATGACTTATAAAGAAAAAAGATCCATATTAAGTACATTCAATACTACAGATTTTGCACTAGCCAGAAATACAAAATAACTCGTGGTGGCAACATCAACAATTTTCCTTCGCAGGGATAGGGAAAATAAAACTATGATGATCAGAATATACCCTCCAATTCATCTTAGATGGCATTATTTCATTTTGGATTTTCCCAAAATACATGGAAGTTTCCAACACAAAAAATGAACCTTTACCAATTTAAGTTCCAATATAACTCTTAAATTTGGACCCATTTTTCTGGTATATGCACTCACGTTCTTCCAAATTTGAACCAATTTTCAAAGCTCATCGAAAGGCATTTTTTTTATAAGGCAATTTTATTAAAAGAAAAAGGAATAGAAGGAACAACACAAAGGACTATACTGAGACCTCTAGACCAAATAAGCTAGAACATCTAAAGCATACACGCTAAAAAACTAATAAAATCCGGCAAACCCACAAAAGGATAACCCAAAACCAAATTAGTCCACAGAAAAAGAGAATGCAACATAGATCCCCCCAAATTAAACAAAGACTCAACCCTGTCTTCAAAACATCTCTCATTCCTTTCCCTCCACAAACTCCACCATATGCAAATAGGAATCATCTTCTAAATGGCCAACACAATTGGATCCTCAAACTTCCTCCTCCAAGAAAGCATAACATCCACACTACCTTTCTAGGCATAACTCAATCATAGTTAAGAATGCTCAGCACATGCCCCCACAATCCTTTGGCCATCGAGCAATTAATAAGAAGATGATCAATCGTTTCTCCATCACACCTACAAAAATAGCACCACTCAATCACGCAGACTCCCCTCCTCCTTAAGTTGTCAATGGTCAAAATCTTCCTGTGAATGGCCTCCCAAACAAAGAAAGCAATGAATAAAGTTCGAAAACACCTCCATCTCCCAATCATTAAACATTCTTTCAAAGTGAACATCCCACACTACCTCTCCAAATCTCAACTCCATGCAATCAGCCACCCAACCGTCTTTATGCCTAGCAAGAGAATATAATTGAGGAAACTCCAAACTCAACGGTCTTTCACCACGCCACTTGTCATTCCAGAACCAAATTCTGGAACCACTCCCAACCGTGAACCTAATATGTTCTCTAAAAAACTTCCAACCTTTGCTAATAAATTTCCACAAACTCACCCCATAAGAACCTTGAACCGCCAAAGTGCTCCAACCACCCTCCTCACACCCATACTTCGCCGTAATAACAATCTTCCACAAGCTCTCTTTCAGAATTAAACCGCCAAAGCCATTTTCCAAGAAGAGCTCTATTGAACAAGGGTAGCCTTTTTAGCCCCAATCCTTCAGCACTAATATGGGAGCAAAAAACAATGCCCACCTAACAAGGTGAAACCTATGCCCGTCACCACCACTTTCCCACAAAAAATCCTTTCGAAGCTTCTCCAGCCTTTTAGCCATCGATAATGGAATATGAAAAAGCGACCAAAAATACGTAGGAAGGCTAGCTAGAGTGGATCTAATCAGCATTAACCTTCTCCTTTTGAAAGATAAATGCGCTTCCAACCCACCAATCTTCTATCAAATCTTTTAACAATGTCATCCCAAATACTCACACTCTTAAACTTAGCCCCAAGAGGAAGGCCAAGATAGGTCATCGGTATGGACAACACCCTACGACCTAATATGTTCGTCATCCCTTGAACATCTTCCACTCTGCCAATAGGAATAACCTTGGACTTGCCAAGGTTAATCCTAAGACCAGACACCGCCTCAAAACACAAAAGCAAGCATCTCAGGTTCCGCATTTGAATCTCCTCCTCCCCACAAAAAATCAGCGTATCATCAGCAAAAAGCAAATGAGAAATACAAACCCCATCACTACCACTTCTACCAACCTCAAACCCCTTAATAGCACCCCTCCCAACCACCTCATTCATCATCCTACTGAAGGCTTCCATGACAATAATGAATAAAAGGGGTGAGAGAGGATCACCCTGACGCAAGCCTCAAGAACTCCCAAAGAAGCCATGAGGAGAGCCATTAACCATCACAGAGAACTTAACCGAAGAAATACAAAACACTATCCAACGACACCACTTCTCCCGAAACCCACATCTCCTCAATAGATATAAGAAATTTCAATTCACATGGCCCAATTCACATGGTCGTAGCCTGGTGAATATCAAGCTTGCACATTAATCCTGGAGCATGCGACCTCAATTGCGAATCAATGCACTCATTAGCGATTAAAACTAAGTCCACAATCTGTCTCCCCCTCACGAAAGCATTCTAAGAAGGTGAAATGATTTTTTCAAGAACCTGTTTCAACCTATTTGCCAACATCTTGGCAAGAATCTTGTAAAGCCCTCCAACCAAACTGATAAGGCGAAAGTCTTTCAATTCCATGGCACCAGCTTTTTTAGGAATGAGAACAATGAAGGTCGCATTCAAGCATTTAAAAATTTACCCCTTCGGGCAAACTCATCAAATATACCCAAAACGTCCCTCTTAACCACCTCCCAGCAAAAGTGGAAAAATGCTAAAGAAAACCCATATGGGCCCAGAGCCTTATCACCGTTAAGACTACGGACCACCCCTGCGACCTCATCCTCCTCAAAGGACCTCTCAAGCCAACTCGCCTCCTCTTCAGAAATGGTGTCAAATACCAAACCATCCAAAGCCGGCCTCCAAGAACATGACTCTACATACAAAAAGCTATAGAAATCCACAATACTTTCTAAAATCGAATTAACCCTCCTATTCGAATTGGCCATACGGTGGAAAAAATTAGTGCATCTATCCCCATCTTTAAGCTGCAAGGACCTCGATTTCTGTTTCCAACTAATCTCCTCTAACTCAATCAGATGATCCAATTCTCCCAGCACCTCCAACTTTCTAGCTTTCCCCCTCTCATCAAGGAGCTCCCCCTCATCCAAAGAATCAAGAGAAGCCAATTCGCTTAACAAGGAAGACTTTCGGATACTTAGATCTCCAAAAAGCTAGGAGAACCCAAGAACTCGAAAGACTCCCACCACCCCTTAATCCTATCTAAAAAACCATCCTCCTTCAACCACATGTTTTCAAAACGAAAGGGTCTCTTCCCACCTCTAACCCTGCCATCCACCAAAATAATGGGGAAATGGTCCGAATATAAACGAGATAGCCTCTTCTGAGAGCCTTCAGGAAATAAAGACTCTCATCTAGGATTAAACAGAAAGCGATCAATCCTCGACCAAGAATGAATGACTATTGTTGGACCACGTAAAGGCACCCCGATAATGGGATATCCAATAATCCCAACTCCGATATAAAATCTGAGAACTCCTCCATAGCTGAAACCACCCCTCCCCCCAACCTTTCACGAGGAAAACGAGTGACATTGAAGTCTCCCCCAATGCACCAAGGAAGATCCCACAGAGTTTGAACCCTTGCCAACTCATCCCACAACAAACTCCTACTACTATCAACGTTGGGACCATAAACACCATAAAACATCCACTCTACCCTATCCAGTAGATTCTTAAAGATCGCAGTAACAGAAAAAGAACCAATGCACGAGTCCATCAACTCAATCACCCTCGTGTCCCACTATAACAAAATACCCCCCGAGGCACCATCCGCCTCCAAATTACACCACTTCACATGAGGACCCCCCATACCCTCCTAATCACATCCCTAGACATAACAGTCACCTTGGTTTCCTGAAGACAAACCAAGTCCGGTCTCCAACCCCTTAATAAGTGCCCTACACCTCTAAACTTTGCTTTGTCATTGAGCCCCCTAACATTCCAAGAAATAATTTTAGGCATCATCGGATCACCAACAGTGCCCTCCCCTCACTCTTACCCCTCTTAGAGGTCGCAGCCTTCCCATCGTAATTTATAGATGACTCTAACCCTTTAAGCTCTCTCATTAATTTTCCTCCCTTCTTACTTGGTGTTTTAAAGCCACTCTGCTCCCTATCTCTTTCCAAAGCAGCAAAGAGACTCATCAAATCTTCCTCATAACCTTCATAGGATAGACCCACCATATGCCTAAAAGAAGACACCATTTCTAACACCAACCCCGATGCCCCTCCACTCTTGCACTCATGCCTCTCACCATCTGGGCAACACTGCCAAAGGATCCATACACTGGTTCCTTGACAGCCACCAAAGGCAGCTCCCTTTCCCTATCGTCCTCATCGTTTGACGATCTCTCAACACTATCAGCTTTAATAAAATCAATATGAGAGGTCCCAAAATCATTTACAGCCAAGATATTCAGATTCGGTGGCCCATCCCGAGACAACCCATCAGCAAAACACTTCTCTAGCCCAAGGCCGAAAGCCTTAGACACCCCCACCACTCTAGCTAACTCGGCCCCTTCTAAAAGTACCAAAGCAGAGTCATCCACCAACTCTGTGCCCACATCAATAGCTTCCGACACCCCAGAAGATGAAATCTCCTTTTCGGCAAGCAAGATTGGAGTTTCCAACGTCAACTCCGGCGCGGGTATGGCCTCCGGGAATTCGCCAGCCACAACAGAAGGCGCCGACGAGTGGGCTACCGCCGACGGAAGGTGGATAGTACCACCAGCCAAGCCTCCAAGCTTTGCGACTCCAAACTCATGCGGGAGAGTAGTAACGCCAACGTGACCCGACCCTGATCCATGAAGAACCCCACCTGCCTTCCCATCCAGTGCCCCCGAATAGCCAACTAAGGCCTCTTGATCACCAGATTTCAGCCCAAACGAGGAAGCCCAGCCAGGCAAACCCACCTCTAGCTAAGACAATACCACATCTTCTGGGCTAGAAAGATTGGGCCTGACCCATCTCCCTGTCCCTGTACCATTCCAATCATAATCACAGCATTGTTGCCAGGGTCCAAATGCAAGAAGCCCGGCCCAGACTCACATCCCATCAACTCAAGTATATTGTCTAAGTCTTTTCTTAATCCCAACAATTTTTTCCTCCAAAAAGACACGTCAAGTGCCTCACCGTAGGCCACCTCTGCATTAAATGCCTGGCTCTTGGAAAGTGAAACGGCATCTTCCAGATTTGCATGCGACTCTTTCATTTTCCCCGCTCCACCCCTTCTCACTCCAGCCCCTCCAGTTTCACATCCTTGGAAAAAAAACCATTTGGTTTGGATGCTTTTTCTGCACTTGCAAAGGCATCTTCTTTTTTTCCATCTTCTGCATAACACCCTACAGACGACTCCTGCCTTCCTGTGCCCACCACTGACTTCCCTTTTTTACTACTTTAGTGAAAGAGAGCCCTCCCCTCAGTCCCTCCTGACCATAAAGATGCTTCCCCTTATTTCCACTTATAACTTCACCACTATGGAGGTGATCGATCACCTCTTGGAACACCCCAGCCAGCAACCTCCACCCTTCTCCACCCTTGCCTTCTGGAACGAGAATCACTCCCCTACATCGGCCCTCTCCAAATTCAGAGATGGCTACGTACCTTCCCGCCTTATTTGTACACCTCTATGCAAGGAAAGCTCGCGAGACATCATTGGCTTTCAAGACAAAGGATCGGTCCCCTACAGCTGCCAACAGTTTATCAGCCATATTAACTATCCATACTGCTCCAAATTTCCCCATGGAAATCAAACTAACAGCTTTTCTACTCCATTCTGTGATCTTAACTGCACCACCATCATTAGCAAGCACATGGAACTCCTTGGCTTCGACTCTAAAACTCCGGGAGAAACCCATCAAAAACAACCCCAAACACCACACACCGGTGGCTGCCTGCTAAAGCTACAGAACACTCAACCGGGAAAATCTAATCGAAAGAACAAACTAACAACCGAAGCAAACTGCCGGGAGAAGAGGGAAGAGGAGAGAGAACGGAGAAAACATTTTTTTTCTACTTAACAACAACCTAAAGGACTATGAATAAACCATGAGGAGAAAGTGACATGTCCTAGGACCTGCACCTGTAAGCAAGTAACCAAATCTAACCCTAGGATCAGTCCCGCTTGAAAGCGTCAAATCCAGAAAGGCAAAAAGCTCTGTGTGAACACTCAGCTACGAATTCTAAAGGCATTACAAAAAGTACTTGCTCGATTATAATGTGTATTATTAGTATACATTTACTATACCGAGATGGGATATTCTCAACTTCTTTTTCCTCTTGAAATCGTTTGCTGTAAATAATTTTAAGAAAAAAAGGGCAAAATTTCCACAAGCTAGAAATTTAAATAAAAACCTCGACAGTTTAGCTAAGTGTTCAGCGTGGCGCACTCTTATTTCAATGTCTCAATGCTATCTGAAGAGAAACCTTGAAGAGAAAAAAAAAATATAAACGCTTAAGTTGTTTTGCTTTTCTCAACCTTTAGTTTAAGATAATTTATGGTGACAAATTGGCCATAGTAATTATATGGGTGACGAATTACAAATGGGGATATAGATATACCAGCTCCCTATAGAATAGGGCAACATTCATTCATTGTCAAAGAGTGATTACAACTTGCTACAAAAAAATTTACTCTTGCAAAGAAATATATCGATGTGTATATTCCCAAAGAACAATTTAAGAACTTGGGATTGGGGGGCCAAAAGTATAGCCTCTATGAAGCCTTCTATGTTAAGCATATACATCTCAAAGATCTCCCAAATCTTTGGAGATTCAATGCCTCCCCTAGTCTACATAGGGCTCCACCACTGAAGCCTTGCACAGATGGTATTACAACTTATGATCGCTTTGTTAATTCCGTGAGGAGAAAGAGATTGTTTTAAGTTCCCAAGATCGGATAAGTCGTTTTAAAATGCTTAGTCTCATTAACTACCCTTGGGTGATGCCTAAGAGGGTGGGTGGGGTGCTAAGTGTTGGAAGAGGAAGTTCAACAACCCCTTGGCGTTGACTGTGTGGAAAATGATACCTTTGTACATTTGGTGGAGCTTATGGAGGGAGAGGAATGGACTTGAAGATTCGGGTATGTCCTTAGAATGTTTAAAGGGAAATATGATGCACACTTTGTTTCTGTGGACTAATGGGGTGTTGAGTTCTCCTTTGTAAACTTCAATGATTTTCTTAGTTTTCCAGCTTGTTTGTTGTAGATGGTTCAATACAGCCCTTTGTACTGCTCTGTCACCTTTTTCTATCAATAGAGCTTTCCTTACTTATCAGAAAAAAAGATCGGATAATTCGTTTTATCAAAAAAGTCACCAATTAAAAATGCTTGCCTTGTAGATCCACGTATTCGCCGTCTGAACAATGGCAGCCCCATGCATTCTGCATACGTGACAATTATTTGGTGCCCAACCTGAAGAAATAATTCGGCAATCCCAATCAAATACTAAACAAAGCGAAATAAGAACAAATCTCTATGTGCTTGTCATCTATAAAGAAACTACCCTTTATTATCTAGTATTGTAACCAAAAAAAAAATAGAGCGCAAAAAAGGAAAAAAACTTGCAGCAAGGAGATAAACACAAAGATGTGTACAAAGAAAAGTTTATTAAGACTTTGTCAACAATTCTTATTGTGAGGTAAGAAAGAATCACTTCCATAGATCACCCAGCCTCTTCTTACTCTTTTGCTGGAAAGTTAATTGCCATAGCACCTATATCTATCCAGCGTCAAATCCAATCACAATTCATTAAAAACTCTAAAGCAGAATTAAAGGAAACATCATGCTTCAGAGCAGCATCAATAAATTATACTTCTTCCTGGTTAATACATTGATCAATTACTGCTGTTTCTTTTTCTGATATTTTCCAAAGCTTCAAGAAAATCTTAAACAAATCTCCAACAGGGAAAAAAGAGATGGAGGGAGACTAACAGTTTGGTACATGTAACTATTAAGCTCGTCCACTGAATCATCGGCCGGCATCAAGTTTGCCAATGCAACAACCTACAAAAGCAACAAGACATCACTTTTTTTTTGTTTTTCTTTTGATAACTATCAACCAACCCACACGGATCAAACACAAATCTTAAAACTGAAAACTAGAACTGCAAGCCACTATAATTGGCTTATGGAAAGGAAAGCAAACACTGAATATTACAACTTGGAATATTTGATTGCAATTTGGAATCTATAGTTGTGACACCCCGAGTCTCACATGGAGTGGCAGAGGACAAGTAATGAGAAAATAATGATATAAGGCCAAGACCCACATTGATTCCTTACTGAGTAGAACTGGAGCTTATAACGATTCAAGGGGATTCAAAAATAACATTGACTGGTCTTTCTAAAGTCAAAGCGCAGATGTGGCTAGCGCTCCCCATGGTTCGTTACAATAGTTATCTAATGTTCTTCTGAATCCTTACTTATCAAAAAAAAAAATTTCTTCTGAATCCAGGCTTCTGATTTCCTTATTTCCAAACCCAAATATTGAAAACCCCAATTTTCCTTTTTCCCATTTCTACAATCTACTAGTCACGAAGGTAGTCTTCTTGCAGAGAAATCATTCTATCCTGTAGTGTTTACCTGACTCTTATTTTTCTGCTTTCTTAAACTCTCCAGCGTCCAACCCAAACATGTTTTTGTTACTATATCAGAAGACTAAGTTTTACAAACACCCAGATAGGAGTCAAAACAGAGATTCTATACTCCCTTAGCTTCCCTTCGATTTCCTCACTATATCACGATATCAACCAAACACGGCACTTCCATATTTTTCAATTATTTTTTCAGAACTAACACCGCCCCCCCCCCCCCCCCCCCCGCCCCCCAAATGGGCCTAGGAAGCTTGTCAACTTGCGAACAAAAAAACCAAAAGAGACAAAGAGAATTACGTACATAAGACTCAAAACATTCCTTGTTAGAATTTTCCAGGATTTTCTATGGGACCAAAAAAAGGGGGGAAAGGAAAGAAAGAAAATAAACCTGGTGACCGTATTGGATACACTTAATCATGGCGTAGCAGCTGTCCTTGCCGCCGCTCACCAATGCCACCACCTTCATCTTTTAGCTATCTCCGGCTGGTACGTGAACCGCGTGATACCAACAAACCACCAACTGTGTTTAGGGTTTTCAAAACCGGTGGACGAATGCCATTAACGATCATTTGCCATTGTTTTTCAGAGGGTTTTAAGTGAGTAGGAGCTGACATTTGACCCGAGAAAAGGAAGACCAAAAACACAATTGTTTAGAAGAAAGACTTATTTTTTTATAGGGTTCTTTTTTTCATACTACGTAATTTTAATCTCAAATTGACAGAATAAAATATAATTCAATGGGTTTAAGGACATAAAATTTTTTTTAGCAATCTCTAAAAGATTTTAAAATATCATTGTTTAATCTTTTCTTTGTCCAAAAACAAAATACAACTATATACATGTGTTGAAAGTTCACTTGAATATTAGAATTTGTCCAAGATATTTCTATAAATGACCATAATATTAGATAACTTTTCTTTACAAAATACATATTTTCCTTTATTACATAGGATCAATCAAATATGCTAGCGTGCCAATTTTATGATTGAGGATTGATTTATAAATGTATTTTACAATCTACATCACAAACGGTTAAAATTGTCACGTTGTACTCAACTACACCTTTATCCTATTTTTAAATTTGAGAGTTAATTTCTTGGTAGTAAAATTTCAGAGTCAATTTCGTGTTTGATTTTGTTTTGTTTTGTTTTTGGAATTTGGTTTAAAATTTTAGTTTTGCTTCTTTTTTTAATTTATTTCACACGCAGAAGGTAAGTACATCTAATTTGTTTGACTAACTAGACCAATATCGTTTGTCCTCCAACAGCATTAAGTTATACGATGAAAAAGTCATTGGAGTCTCACTTTTAACTTGTACCAAAAGTCCTAATATGACAATGTCAAACATTGATTTTGGTACTAGGATGACAATACCAAACATCCTACAAGTTAAAATCGAGACTTTAATTAGTGGCGGAACCAAGATTATTGTATTGGGAGAGATAACAATATAATATAGTTAACATGCGTTAAAAAAATTCAAAAATTATTTTGAAATCGATTGATACTATGCTAAGAAGAGGATGTAAAAATGAATTAATCACAGAATCTTTTTATTAAAGCAGGATTCCACGATGTTTTAGAGAATAGAGACATTGTAGAAATTGGATCATCATCCTTTTTTCTTAAAAACGGAATAAATGGTCTTTGGCTTGCCCATTATAGAAATTAAGAATTTTTTAAAAAAATTAAAAAATAATGTTTAATTCGTCATAATTTTCTATACAATTTGTAGCACAAATTAGCATTGAATTTATCGCTACAAAGAAATCAACAAAGAAAAAGTGAATAAACATTAAACACTTATACTAATATATCTTATTGATTTCTATCATTATAGAGACCACGTTTTTTTTACACCACTAAATTTATTATTATTAAAATAAATTTGTATTACTGATTAAAAAAAGCATGTATAGACCGTCAGAATGCAATTACGCTTTTTCGCAGCGTTTCGTGACAACACTGGCACAGACTTTTAGCGGCGGTCAGGTCTGTTCCAACGTTTTTTTTACACCACTAAATTTTTTCCTATATTTTTCTATACATGCTTTTTTAATCGGTAATACAAATTTATTTTAATAATAATAATTCATAGAATGTAAAAACTTAAAGAACAATGATAATAAAATAAAATATATTTCATCAATGATTAATAATATTTTACAATAAATACAAGAATCTCTACAAGTAATTTAAAAAGTAACAAATTTCTAATATAAAATAACAATAAGTAAGGACCGACTAAAATATTCAAATACAATACAATAAGCAAGGACCAATTAAAATCTTCTTCCTTTGACACATCAACATTCTCTATCTTGAATTCCTGTAATATAAAATAAATATCACATGAGAAATAGAAATAAACAAAAGATTTATGTAAACAAAATATCTACTTGTATATAACTCTAGATAAAATGGGTCAAAAAATTCCCCCCCGGGGCAATGCCTAAAGAATTGCATACAACTAATATTTTGGGCCTGGTGCAGATGTTATAGGTTAGAAACCAACAACTTCGTCCAAAAACAACATAAATTTAAAAGGCATTCTGATGCAGAAGAAGAGACCGTAAACCAATAAAGCACACCATTGTGGAATATGAAGCAATTGGAAGGTCGAACCATCTGATTAGCAGGTCATCCTTTGCATACCGAGGAAGCACACCAAAGCGAGCTTTTCTCGTTGCATCCCATTTGTAAAATTCCAACTCCTTGACGTTCAGTATCTTTTCTGCTACCTGAATAGGGTAATAAAAAATGAAAGTGAGTCAGGTAACTTGCAAACTAAACTAAACTGCCAAAGCTGCCATGGGTTGGGAATGTATTTTCAAAAATAAGACCAATAGTGTTCAATGCCTAGAGTGGGCAGGATAGGAGAGAAGATAGAGAGGAAAGGGTGATGGACAGGGGTACGAAATGAAAAAAAAAAACGCCCCCCATCCAGGGGGGAAGGGGGGTGTTCATTTAGATACTATGAGCTGTAAATTGGCAAATGGACCCATAGGGTTCAAATACAGAATCAGATACGAGACGCCCCCTACACATTTGTAGTCTATCTAACTTGAAGAGTAAAAAGGTTATGGAAACGTTTCAATGTAAGACTAAACTCATACTTCATAGCTGCTGGAACAGTTAGCCTATATACCATAAAAACACAAACCATACAAAAAAAAATTCAGATAAAAAAGAGCTCTAAAAAATGTGAAGGTCCTGCATCCTATGTACCACACAAATGAGGCGACACACTGGGCAGCAGGTGCACTTTCAGTGAACGAGTCGGCACAGCAAAGGAGAAGAAAAACACATTCTGACTTCAACAGACCATAATTTACTTTCTTTAAATGATTGCCTCCATTGTAGAATGAAAAATGTGAAATAATGGGAATACTATAATCTATGTTGCACAATCAGCACTGCAAAGACCAATTAAAGGGAAAGGAACACCTGAAAATTTTGGTGATATCCCTATGTTATTAGGATTGCATATCAAAGGACACCAACACAAGTTCACACCTGCAACCGGCATGTGGGTCTCACTCTATGGGATAGGGCCAGTGTCAAGACAGTATACCGTAATAAATACAGGTTCACAGAAATGTTGATTACCTTTTTCCCAATCATACGACCTCTAGCACTTTCAGCAAAATAAACATTGTAGAAGTGGCAGAGAAATGCTTGAGGATCCTTCTCTGATAATTCCTTCAGGTATTGGGCATATCTCACACCAGGAGATGAAGGTTCTGGGATGGCATACCCTTGCTCCTTGAACCACTCCAAATCTTTAGCCAATTTTTCCAGACCTTTCTAATCCTGTGTTTCTGAACTCAGCATCTACAACAAAAAGCACATAATATCTGAACTTTTAAGCTCCTTAAAAAACTGCAAACATTCATGAGCATATACGTACATACATAGGATGTCAAGCCACAGCTAGCACTAGATCTCTATCCCACCAAAACATGGAAGCTTGAAATTTCATACTTCACAACAAAATCATAAAAAGGCCCTAGATGCATCAGATCACAAAGTCACTCAACAAAGATGGAAAACTCGGTATGTATGTTTCATTAGACAACAGCTGAATGCTAAATGATGAATACTCCACAAAAATGCCCGTCCATCTACATTCAGAAATTGAACTCAAAGTCGCAAGTACGCAGGCATTGGAGTATCAATTCCAATATGAAATGCAGAACATAAATTAGATCCAAATGAATAACATCAAACCAAATAGTCGCTTTACTCCTCCTTATTCTCGATAAAAGAAATAGAAAACTAGGAACCCTAGAACCCCAAAAAAGAAACCAAAAGCGTAATAACAGCCCTCAACAGAAATCGAGAACAAAGAAACGCAGTAACAATCCAAGCAGAATTGATCATAATAAAATCTCACTATCGCCTGAGGCAAATCAAAATAACGAAACCAAAGCCCATTCGTAAATCAAAAATTCCAAAAGGGCTCCACATAACTCCAAACAACAAAAAGTCTTCAGAAAAGAAAAATTGAAAACTAACTGATTAAAACACTGACAACTCACAGGAAGGAAAAGCCGCCTTCTCGACTATCCCCTCGAGTGTGTCGTAGACCAACTTGCTCTCGACAAGGAACCTCAAGTAGCCATCGATTATGGGTTCCCACTTTGCCACGGGCCGCTCCTCCGGCTCCTTGACCTCCTTCTCTCCCTCCCTCGCTTGGTCTTTGGTGTGCAACTTCATCGCCACGAACCTCATCTCCTCCACAAACCCCTTGGGGCTTGGACTCACCCGGGTACCGCTTGCGGGGCTTCTCTGCCGTCGTCGCGGAAATAACCACAGCCTTCAAGGGTGCTTGCGTCATCTTGAGATTAAACCGAAGGCGACCACTCTTCTTGAGCGAGAAATTGGAAAGAGGGCTCGAGAACGAAGGAGGAATTGGGATATGCGGTTTGTTGAAATAAGACTGGGATTGGGAAATTGGGGTTAGAGAAGCCATAGAGTAAGAGTATACGAAAGCTTTGGACTGCAAAACACAAAAGAAGATGCAGCAAACTTACATCTTCGAGGATAAAGTAGTCATGCGAGTTTGCATCAAAGGCTCCAAATTTGACGGTTCAAAATCAAACTTCTTAGTATGCGCTCTAAATTCTCAAAAGCTATTCGAGATGCCATTTCATAGCCCTCTCTGCAACCCGAATGGGATCAATCACTAAATCCACGAACTCCTCGGCCATAGGGTTTAGCTTCCAGAACAGGTCCTGCAACTCCCTCATGTCGCGATTGAAGTTCTCTCAACCGACTGCCATGGCGTTGGCGATGGTGCCGCAGCAGCGCCACCTGATTCCTGCGGAGGAGTCTCCAAGCTTCGGCTTCACGAGCCCACGCTGATCCCGGGGGGGAATTTGGGATCGTGCGAGAAGAAGGGGGGGGGCGACTTTAGATTTTACTTGGCGCGGGGGAGCGGGAAGGGTTTAATTTAAAGGGAGAGAAACGGTGAGTTTGTCAAAACTCACCGTTTTGAGCGTTTTTTTTAATTTGTAATTTTTCAGTTTTTTTAATAATAAGCTATATTCATGTTATGTGTTTTTAGTGAATTAAAATCAGTTTTAATTTGTAATAGTATTTAAAAATTTATATAATTACATAACATATTATTTTACACTCTTTTTTATATAATAATCTTAATTAAAATAAATTGGTAGTAATAATATATAATACTTATAATTTAAAGTATAATATCTTCCATATAACATTGCATGATTATTATATGTGTTTATCATATACATGTGCTAATAGATAATATATAATTCATGTACTTTAATAATCTTAATATTACTACTTTATTATTGTATACACATTGTAGCATGCATTGGTACTACTAATAATAATCTTAATTAAAATAATTGGTAGTAGTAATATATAATACTTATAATTTAAAAGTAAAATGTTTTCTATAAAGCATTACATTATTCGTTATATGTATTTATCATATACACGATATGTGCTAATTAACCTAAATAATTTATATATATGTATCTATATACTTAATGACTAAATTATAGCCTCTAAGACCATATATTAAGTTGTGTACTACTTAGATCTAGTCAATAAATATGCAAGTACCATAACAATTATTGACATAGTTTCAAATATATTATGCAACAACTTTAATGTCCATAACACTTTCTCTAACTTCATATTTTATTAAGTATGTCTTTAAATTAAAATTTCCCACATACATAACAAACTAAATTATATATTAACATAAATACAATAATATTTAACATAAATATTAACATTAAAAAAATTACAACTAATTAAAAAAAAATATTTGATCTTATACCCATAGCGGCGGTCAACACACAACCGCTGCTATAGGTTATTTTTCAGCAGCGTTTAAGCTAAAAAATGATTGGCGCGATAGACCCCGAAGATTTAGGTTTATAGTGGTGGTCATTATGATCGTCGCGATAGGGTGGATCTATACTCGCAGTTTTAAGGTCTGTAGCCTTGGTCATCGACCGCCGCTAGAGACCGGAGACATATAGCAGTGTTTGTAAGAACAAACACTGCTATAACTAGACCTGCATCGGTGGTCTGTGACCGCCGCTAAAAGTACCACTTTTAGCCGCATTTTGCAAAAAACGCTGTTAAAGACTGCCGCTATAGACCCCTTTTAGTAGCGTTTTTTTACAAAGCGCCGCTAAAAATACCCTTTAGCGCTGCTATAGACCTTTTTTTTGTAGTGATTATGAACTCTCATGAAGAGAAAAGGTCTACTGGTGGTTGAAGAAAGAGAATGATTCTTTTCTTTTGATTAGTGTAGCTTATTTATTTAAATTTGAAGTTGAAATTAGAAGTAATACACTTACGTGGTATTGAGAATTTAGACTGATTCTTTTTAACTTCCAAAGAGATATGAATTGAGTTTTTGGGTAGTACTAAAAAACAATAACAGAAGTTTTCAAATTTTTGGAGGGCTATAGCCCCCTTCGTGTCTGGTAGTAGATGACTCAAAGGGGTCTGTTTTCGAGATTTTTTTTCTTGTTTATTTTCCTACCCTCCATTTTTTGTTAATGTGTATTTAGAGTCTCCGAACCCCTCCCTTTTTAATAATATTTTTTGTTTGCATACCCAATTTTTTTATAAAAAAAATATCAGGCAACATGGTTACTGCAGAGTTAATGACAATGAGCTGATGAAGTCACCAATGAGCTCAAAAGCAACTATCCTTTTACTTTGGCTTAGTATTTTTGTTGGTCTCTAGGATTTAGCCTTTTTCTCAATTTGGTTTCTAGGGTTTAATTCATTCTACACTAGTCTCTGGGCTCTTTCACGTTTTGCATCCAGTCCATCCATCAAGTCGGACCCAGAGCCTTAACGGAAAATTTCAACATGGCAGACGAAGGCCACTTTAGGTGTGATGAAATAGCAACACATGTCCTCCATTTTTTTTATCATTTTCTACGAAATGTTAAAAAAACCACGTCGTTGTTAGTTTAATTGATGGGCAAAGTTGTAAAATCTTTACTACTGCCCATGAGACCTGCGAACACAAAAATCACTAAAACCTAACATAATCCCCAAATCGTAATCCCAAAAGAATCGTTTTTAGCCTTGGTGTGGTCACGACTGCTTCTGCTTTTGGAGATACAGAGTCGGGAATTGGTCACTTAAAGACCTGACATGAAGGGTAAGCAAACGAGAGAGTTTTGTCTCAGCTTGGATTTCTGCTTAAATTTGATAAGCTGCTCTTGTTGTTGCAACAAGTCGTGAAAGGGGTACTTCCTCAGATAAAATTATCCTCTCATACCAGTTGGAATCGAAGAGCTTTAAAAACCCTTCCTCTGCAACCATTCAGCAAACGGGTTTCTGAAAAAGTCGGTAAGAAATAAGGTTAGAGAGAGATGTGAGTCTTAATTTTCAGGATTAAGGCAACCCAAGAGGGGGGTGAATTGATTTTCTAAACTTTTCGCTATTGGCCCCCAAAGACGTGTTTGCAAAGAACTATTAAATTAGCACAAGTATATAATATGCAATAAGAGTAAATATGTGCTAAAAGTAAAGAGTAGGGATAGAGAAGCAAACAAGTGATTTTTAGGTGGTTCAGCAAACTCGCCTACATCCACCCCTTAAGCCCCTTCACCGAGCCTTGAGGTTTTTCACTATTCTCCAATAGCTTTACACTTTCAAAGCTTCCGGGTGCTAGAGAACCGTACAAGTGTTTTCTCCCGGGCTCAACACTTAAACCCACTCAAGTGGTTTTTCTGGCTTACCACTCACGACCTCACCAAGCTTGAGATATACACTCTCAAAGCTTCTTCTTTAGTGAACAACCTCACTAAAGAAAACACCTCTTTTGATATGAAGATGGAAGAACAAAACTCTCTCAAAGAGTGGATATAAAAGTGAAAGGTTCTATCTCTTTATTCACACAAAGACAAGGATATGAAAGTGTATTTTGTGTAAATGATATGAGAAGTATAGAATAAGAAGGTTTAGGATATTTCTCAAGTAGTAGAAATGATATGTGGTTGTTGGTTATTCATTTTAGACGTTATAGATGTGTATTTATATGTCATATATGAAAACTAGCAGTTTATAGTCGTTGGAAGTTTTCTGCTAAAACGAGCTGCTCGACAGCTACATGAACCGGTCGACTGCTTCAAAAGGTTCTTTGTCTTTGAAGATGTCCGTTTTGTAAACTTCATCAATTTTTTGAAATCATCAAAATCTCAATTGTGCATAAAAACCAACACGAACTACCAAATTTCATCAATTTGCGCCCCTACAAAAGATCCAACGATCAAAGTCGTGCCATGTGTGTTGTGAATGATACACGTGACAGGATTTTGATCCTCATATTTTATTTTAGGTTGCAATTTGATTAATTGTGGAAGTTGGAGGGCTCAATCTATCAAGATTGGTAGTTTAAACTTCTATTTGAAATCTTATTAGTAGTTAGAAGACTCAAAGTGAGTTTTCTCCTAAAAAAACTATATCAAGTATTCTCTCTTCTTATTTTTTTTAACAAACTCCATTACTTTTTTTATTAAAAAAATTCTTAAATCTTTTGGATTCCCCTTCCTCTTCTATCCTTAGTACTAGAGATGAATGAATTCCATACACCTGAAATTTAGATCGAAGAGTTTTCTTTCTGTTGTTGGTGTTGGTATTTCATGAACGCAGATCCAACGAGTTCGGTTGAACAACTTAGATAGTAAATAGAAGTTGAAGAGCCTTTCGTTTATAGTCATTTTAAATGAAACGAGCCACAAATCCTATGTTTAAAGCCAGGATGGATGGGCAAGAAGTTTCAAGCTTGAAGGCAAGTTTCTTACGTCAGCCAAATTATTGGATTTCGTTCCCCTAGAACGTCTGGTGACATCTTTCCTCCTTAAGTCCCAAAACTTAAGCTGGAGAAGGACAAAAGCAAAAGACCAGTTACCATTCTGATTGGGGCGCAAGAACTAGGGCAAAACTGAGAGAAATTGAATGTTACGCCTGCAGTACAAGATGATTGTCATTAGCCCACTAAAAGAAGGTGGCTGTCGGACTCTAGCAATCCTGTGTTTGACTTACGAAACTGTAGTGAGCTCCCTTTACTGTTGAACTGCCGAAAAGGTGCTAGACATAGTGGGAAGCATACTACTGCTACTATGGCTCCATACGGTATGTAAAGCAAGCCGTATGAAGGCTTGCTTATGCCTCCTTCCATTCGAGGTTATTTATTTAAAAAAACTAACTCGTTTCAAGGGGCACATCCCTCCGATGATATTGATACCAATATATGACAATTAATGAATGTCGATATTGGTGGTGGTGAGCCATAAGAAGTGAAAGCAATTGGGGGAAAGAGCAGTAGATTATGGTTCTCAGGTATCCAATCAATTAATCACCTAAATCGGGGAAGCTTAAGCGGAAATGAAAGAGTATGGTGAGGGATAAGGGGGAAGCCACTACATTTAAGGCTTCGCTTGCCGCTTTCCTCACTCGAGCGTGAGCCAACCTTTCTTCCTCTCTTGAACCAACCTCTTTGCTTTCTGAAGATTCGACCCCCCCTTGACTCTGATCTCGCTTGAAGAATTTTGTCTGAAAGAAGGAGGGCCTTTAGAGTTCTACATTGCCCAGGGAGAAAAAACCGGCAATTCAAAAGACCAAAAAGGGTTACAGTCGACCAATTTTGGCATATTTGGCCTATAACCCACTTGACGCTATATCAGATGAGCATTGAGTTGTAACTTCTAATCAATACCTTTATATGGCTATAGGACCAATAAAATCCAGAAAAAAAAACTTTTAGGGTTATGCCCAAGTGATAATCTGCATAGGAGTTGAGCAGTTTGGAGTGTCATGATAGCACAGTTATACAGAGATCATCAACGAACCTCATAATGTCCTCAAAAGTGGCATAACAAACGCAAGCTTAGTTTTCCAAGCTAGAAAATTCAACTATCCAATACAAATATCACATTGGCAAAACAAGTCCTTATACTCCACCCAAAAATATGATCCAAGCTAAAATCTTGATAAAACTAACAGTGCCATCAATTAACTACCAGATGAAAGCATCAATATAGAGTCATCAAAACTGAGGAGATAGAAGGTGGGGGGGGGGGGGGGACCAAAGGAGCCCATCAACGCAACCTTCTTGCTTCCCTTTCAGACTCAAGAAGGGTAAGGATATCACCTTCCCTCACGGGTCCCTTCACATTCCTCATAATGAAACGGTTCTGGTCATCCAGAAACTTGACTCGCACTTGAGTCACCTGACCCCTCGATCCAGTCCTACCCATAACCTTCACCACAACTGCGTGCTTCACTTGAGATTCCATGCTGCATGGGGAACAAATAACATTATACACAAACAAGCAAGAAAATATGGGTATCTGTGCAATATCTTGAAGAATAATGGCTTCCTTGCAACATCAGAGACAGAAAGAAATAATCGCAACAATGTATTTAAAAGACTCTGTTTCTGGGATCAACAAGAAACATAGCTCACTTAGGACGAAGGCATGCAAGTCAGTAGTAACCAGACAATCCAATATCACCCTGCAGTTGATCCAATCAACACCTAGTAATTTCAATCCTATACTATGTCCATTTACCCTGCATTAAATATTTGCTTTCGTCCTCAGCAACAAACAAAACTAAATTCGAGTTATAAGTGCGGCAATGAAACAAGGCTTTGAGTCCCTCATTACAGAAAAGTTCCTAGAACACAATGTGAATGAATGATGTGGTGCCAAACTGTAGAATACAACCAGTTATCTAAAACAGTAAAACCACTTCTTGTATTGATTTGATTATACATGCGACATGGGTATAAATTCATTATACGCCAAAACAGTAAGAGTGTGTGTGTGTGTGTGTATATATATATATATTTTTTTTTTTCAATTTTAATCCATTCCGCCACTTCCTATAACCAACGGTGGGGCTGTAATGGAGCCTTTTAATGACAGTTCGAACTCAGTTCGACTATAGAATAAACTTGCTCGAGCTCGGCTTGAATCGAGCTTTAGAAATGGCGTTTGAGCTCAGCTCGACAAAAATTCACCAAGATCGAATTCGGTTCAAGCTCGAGCGTAACCATACAAAAGAGCCGAGTTCAAGCTCCACTTCAAATCGGCTTACAAATAAAGAAAACGTTTTGGGGAAGAATCAATATTCACATTTTCTTTAAAAATAAAGAAATCAGCACCTTTCACCAATTTCCCTAACAATCAAACACTCCTACACGAATACAATCGAAAAAAGAATAGAGAAAGACGCAGGATCGAAGACAACGAGAAATCTGTGCCCTTTTCGACCGCGATGATGCTCGAAAGCTGTTTCCATAATTTTTATAGTCAAAATTGCATCTTCACACACACAGAGAGAGACAGACAAAAGTGGTTCTTCCAAATCCAAAAAGGAGAAGAAGGAGAAGAAGAAAACAGATTCCGAGCACTTAGAAGGTAGCAATACATTAGGATCAGAGAATATAAATAAAAAAACAAAAGGGTGGGATGAAAATCTTTACCTCTTGGTATTTTGAAGCAAGATCTGAAAGGAGTGGCAGATTCTTTGTAATGGTAAGTTTTTGTTAAGTAAAGATTGGGAAGAAGCTGCCGCTGGAGAGAGGAAGCTAGGGATGCGAAGGAGAAAGAGCTCGCACTTATTTTTTTTTTTCCAAAACTAACTCGCACTTGTACTACACGTGCATGTGTAACTAAATTGGATTTTATTTTTTGGAATTTAGCAGTTTAGTTTTAGGTTTTATCTATTTTACTTTTTACTTTTTAGTCTTTAAATTTAATTTTTTTTTAAATTTTAATCTATAAATTTGTATTTTTGACAGAATATCTTTTGTCAGGATGAGTTAGCACTTGTATTACCCGATTGGTTGGACTTCAAAACTCACGATAATAAGCGAATGAAACCCGTCTAAATGAGAGGAAGCACCAGCGTCGGAGAGAGAGGATGGCCCAAAAGTTGCATGATCGTTGCAATGGCCATCTCATGTTGAGAAAGTTGGAAGTACTTTCTCAGCAGTTGGTGGCGATGAGGTTCCATTCTGAACGGGCCATATTGGCATTGATGTTGAATGAGGTGAAGGTAGCGGAATCAGTTGGGCTTTTGGAGGGAAATGAGGAAGAAGCTCCACAGAAGGATAATACTAACCTTGGAAGTGGGGCTAATTTGAAAATTGATATTAGTGAAGGGATTTTGAAAGAGTTGTTGTTGCATGTGAAGCAAGAACAATCTGCTACTCCACTAAAACTAGAAGGAACTGTTGTGACCAATAACCTGACGAGCCCACAAGAAATGCCGGCAGTTTCAGTAACAATACAACATCGAAGAAATGAAAGTGATTTTAACTGCCCCAAGACAAGTGTGGCAGTGCCAACATCTCCAAATCCTGGGAAAAGGAACCTGCGGTTTCTAAAGACAAATCAACTAAATGCACTCGCAAAGAAGAGGTGGGCTGGTGTGGGATCAGGCCCTTCTGCATCATTAAATGCACCACCCTTGCAGATAGCACCTCCATCAGCAAAAGTGGAGGTGCGGGTTGGTGTAGCTGGAAATGAAGGAAGAATAGCACAACAAGGAGCAGTGAGGGAGCCAGTAGTTGTGATGTAGCGTCCCCAATCCATAGGTGCCATGCAATACCCTGTTTTGGAACATTTTGTAGGATCCACCCAATTTTACCGGAATTATGCTGCCCCCCAGCTAGGGAAGGAGCCTAACAGGTTTGCTGCCCTCTAGCTTGGGAAGGAGCAGCCCATCAGAAGCACCCTCTTCATCACAAAAAAAAGAAAGATGACATTGCCAAGAAGTCACAGACTGGTGGGGGTGTAGCATCACGAACCCAAAGCTTAGATCGACTACGAGGAATTGCTAGGGGGTCGGGGAATCCTCGTCAATTATTCATTGACCTCACTGAACCTGTTGTAGGGTCACAAGTTGATCCAGCTACCCAAGCAAGTCAGAATGCAAGTGGAAAGCAAAAGGAAGATGAAAACAACGAGCTGAGGGGACAAAAAAAGAAGAAGAAGGGCCCCACGGATGAGAGCACAAGCGGGTTGAGGAAGACGAAGAAGAAAAATGGTCATCCACAGTGATTTTGTTTGCGATGTGCTTATTTGAGATTTTGGTTGTGAACTTGGGTGTAAATTTTAACAACGTAGGACCTGGATGTATATTGGTCATGTGCTGTAATTTTTTGAGGGCCATTGTAGCAGGTTGGTGAAAATGTTGGGTTATTTTGGTTCCTACATTGTAGATGAAAGATTTTCTGTTAAGGCTATATGCTACATTTTTGTAAGATCTTCTATAAACAATGAAAGAAGAAAGTTGAATAAGATCAAAGTTTGGAATTTTTTGAATGCACTGATTTTGTAATTGTATCCTTACAAGTCTGCCAACCTGCACAATTTTACACATCTATTGAAGTTGAATGATAACACATTCATTGATTCATTGATAGCACCTAACTCATTCATTCATTGAAGTTGAAACTTACAAAATGACACATTCAAGTATCCTTACAAACTGACAAATTACATTCATAATTAATCCTAGACACAACGCATCATCTAGAATTCATGAAAATTTGGCCGAACAGCACAAATAGACAAAAGGACTACTATGACCATGAACAACAATCCCAATGCAAGCTTATACCTCTTCTCGAGATTGCGATGTTTTTCGATCTCCTCTTTCAGCATGTCCACATTTAGGCTTTCAACATTTAATTGTTCTTGTCACTCTCGCATACATCTCAACACCCTTTTCCCGCGTTCACACATTGGAGGATCAACCCAAGCAAAAAGCCCACAAGCACGCTTCAACTTATAGTTGGGACAACTGAAGAATCAACGTCCAAAATTTTGCTCAGTGTACGATGTCTTCATGTATGTAGAGACACCATAGTAATATTGACATCCCCTCGAGCTTGCCCCACTTTATTTAGCCCAGAAACTTGAACTAGCATTGGAAGTAGACATAACCATACAATAGGAAGAAGACTATGCTGCACAATATACACACAAAACATTTACCTACACATTATTTGCAAGGCAAGGAAAAAACTGCAGAATATAAACAGAAACCATTTACCCATAGCATTGTCAAGCTCATGAAATTTTTTCGTATTTATAGCTAATAGTAGAAACACGGGTTCAAGTTTGAAAATCTTTTGCTCAAGAAAAGTACCAATGAGGGAGGGTCATTCTATAATTGCATTCTCAGGTCACTTTCGGTAAGTAACTAGTATATTTATGAAAACTACAATGAACACGTAAAGATGAACCTGTGTTCTGGTGTTTCTGCATTACATTGTAAAAACTACAATGAACACGAACAGAGGATTTATTTCTGGGCATTACCTTGCTAATTCGATGTTCCCTCAGCCTTCCCTGATAGCAGATCTGAATTGCTAAGTTTCGGGTGTGCCACTTCTATCACGAGTTTATAGCACCTCAAAGCAACCCGTACATATTGTTTAGGGCACAGGGAAACTTAAACCAATTGCAACGACACTGTCTTGAGGGCGAGATGGACTATTCGCATCATATGGGGGTCACTTGATGGTCACGTGTGACGGATAACGTGAGACTTAACACCAAATCGAGGTCCCGAACGGGGTTGAAACAAAAAACGTAAATAATGAGGGAGGGTTGTCACAAGTTGTAGTTTAGGGGGGATATTGAGAATCGACTGTAAGTTTGTGAGGGAAAGTGTAATTAACCCTAATAAAATAGTCACTAGGATTAGTTTTTTTATGGGTTAATTATAATTTTCCTCCTCAAACTATCACCCGATTCTCAAATACCCCTACAAAATTTAAATTTTTGCAACTCACCCCATAAACTATACTTTTCATTGCGATTTCATCCCTTAACCTGTTGAAGTTGTTATATCGAACGATTTTCATCCCACGTAAACGACACATGACCTTATCCTTACTTGAAAAGATATATTTGACCAGCTCGATTCTAAATGAGCCGTCTTTAAAAAATAAAAAAATCAGGTAACTACATATTATTTTTTGGCTCTACGAATTGTTAGAAGCATTGTAGAAGGTCAGGGAGGACTCAAACGAGGGTAAAATTATCTTTTTATGTAAGGAGAAGGTCACATGCTGTTACGTGGGATAGAAACCGTTCGATATAATGACTCCAGTCGATTGAGGGATGAAATCGTAATGAGAAATATAGTTTATGAGGGTGAGTTGCAACGAGTTAAAGTTTATGGGGGTATTTGCGAATCAAGTGGTAGTTTGAGAGGAAAAATTATAATTAAAGTTTTTTTTTATCATTGAGTCCTTATCTTTATGACGATTTGGTCCTTCCATCACTCCTATGTTTGCTCTCATTTTTACTAGTTCACCTTTATTAATCTGCATCAGCATCCTAGTCACATTTTCCATTTTACTAAACCAAACAAAGCTTTAGCCTTCGATCCTATATTCTCCAAGCACAACACATTGTTTAACATTTCACAGTACCCTCACTTGAGAAAATTTCTCCAGCTCGAGATAAACTGCAATTCTCCACAGTTCAAAAAGACAAAAAGGCAATGCTCGAACAGAGCAGCAATTTTTCGACATGGAAACGTGTTTGGATGGAGCAAAACCTTGCCTCTATTTCTGCACCTCCTCTGCCTTTACTTGCCATAACTGGTATCGTGCTTCTTTTGTTGTCGCTAAACTCTTATACAAACTATAGGTAGCAAATGCTGCAAACTGCAATCACCTTCAGGTTGTTCTTTTTCTTGCTGCCCGTGCTGCTGATCTTTGTCATGCACTCGATCACCATATACGGTAGGCTTTTCTTTGCTCCCCTGATTACAAAGAATGTCGTAGTTTATCGAGCGGAGAACGTGGCTTGGGGCTTGGGGTTGTATTACAAGCTAAAATGCAACGTGTCAGATAATACGTGGGGTCGGTTTGTAACGATTTTTTGTTCAGGGGGTATTTGAGATTGACATACAAGTTCGTGGGGGGTTTTTGTAATTAACCCAAATTACAAATACATTAGCTTATTTTCTTCTGTAAGAAAACCAACAAGCCCCAAGGCAGGTACTTTTGTTGTCGCACGAGAAGGAATAAACCCCCTAACTGACTAACTCAAAATCAAAGATTAAACTCACTGATCAAAATCAAACCACAGATTTTTACCCAGAGACTAAACCACAACAAATTTGTCCATACCTGGAGATGGAGAGGAGAGCGTGGCCGACACAGAGCATCACCGGCAAGAGGGCAAGCCGATCGAGGAGTTGTTTATGTTTCCAGGGAAAGAAATAGGAAGAGGGAACCTTGGAGTTGTGTGGTTGAGTGCAGAAAAAAGACGCGGCGACGGAGAGGAGAAGGACATTCCTTCTCCATTAATGTGTGGCGTGGAGGGGATGGGAAGACGTGGTAGAAACTGGAAAGGTGAGGAAGCTGGCTCGAGAAATTGTCAAGAGAAAAGAACCATAGAGTTAATGCTACTAAAGACATTTTTATCCTTTCATGGAAATCAAAGCAATGAGTCTTTCTCCATATTGGCAGCAACTTGTTGTTGTTGTTCTTCTTCTTCTTCTTCAAAGATTTTGCACCGTAGTGGCGGATGCAGGGGGTGCGGCCCTGGGCGGCCGCCCCCCATTGCATCCCAAAAAAGAAATTTTCATTAGGTTTTTTTATTCTTATTAGTAAGTTGGCCTGGGCCTATGGGGGCCGATCCCCATTGGCCTAAGCCAACGATGCACATATTCTGCACGGCCATTCCGGACTGCTGTGAAGCTAATTTGATGCGATGCTCTATGATCCATCATCACTTGTGAGCCCACGTGTGACAATAATGGCTTTTAAAAAAACTTACCCATGTGGCCAATAATGGGCTTCAAATGCAATTCTCGTGGCTCAAGTTAGCCTAACTGGTTGAAATGTTGGCAGGTTGCAGTGCTAGACAATCTAATAGACATTTCGACCTTGGGACCAAAAATGCGTATGCCCAATGATACGTCTTTTTCTAGGCCATAGATAATGAGCAATGGGAAGTCTAAAGAGCCCATGGCACAGGGTTTTGAACTTTTGACCCAAATAAATGGATGCAGGGCGATTCTCGATTGAGTCGATCGCGTTGTTCTACAATTCACATCTAAGATAATTTCGAATATCTATTAAACAAATTATTTTTGGTGATTAAAAGTTTACTCCTATAAAAGAAATCTAAGAATGAAGTTTAAATGTTAGATTCACCTCTAAGTGCAGGAAATTTTGTTTAAAACCTTTGTTCTCACCAAAACTTTTTTATTCTATTTTCATTAGTTTATCGACTTATTGAGTTGATATTGGTCTTACCAGTTGTGACTGTAACCGTTGAAAGAGTATTTTTTTTTGTGATGAAGATCATCAAGAGTGGTTTGAGTAATAGGATGAGAGATGATTGCATGATAGTGTACATTGAGCAAGAAGTTTTTAAAACTACTGAGAACGAAGTCATGTTGTAACATTTTTAGAAGATGCAAAAATGTAGGATGCAATTGTCAACTCTTAGTAGCAGTACATAGTACGGTACATGTATTCTAATATTTTTAATGTTTTTAGTCTTTAATTTTTTATATTGAAACTCTAAGACAATTTTTTACATTATGAAGGAAAAAAAATTTTCTTGTCATTTTACCTTTAAAGTTCGACCCCCTTCGATTTTGATCCTGGATCCGCCACTGCCGCATCGTTGAGGACCGCCATAATTGCAGACAACGTTTGTCTCCACATCAGGCAAAGAAGATACATTAAACGCACATAGCAAAAAGGGGTGGTTCATTCACATAGGATAAACTGTGTCATTTTAAATTGTAGACCTTGACTGGGCTGTTGACGTGGATTAATGAAAGTGAGATGACGAAAATGCTGACGTGTTCATGCATTCTGTTAGAAGAGCAAATGAGGGAGTGAAAACTCCACGAAAATTAAGAAATTCTGCATATTTTGACCAATTCAAGGTAAGAAATGAGGTTGCTCCCTCAGCAAAATTGGGATAAAGTTGAGCCAAAAGATCCCGATTCAAGATAAATTCATGAGGAAGTGGGATCTCTTTAGGATCTACTCCATCATTTAGAAATTGGTTAATAGGTAAAGATACATGTACTTGATGCCCCGCCCAAGAAAGAGACCCAAGTCCTAGTAAGCCAGCTAAATGGTAATTCAACATAGATTCTACATCTTGGAACCAAGCCAATTTTGGAGCAGCTTTGTGGTAATGGAACCAACCAGCGAAAAGCATTAAAGCTGCAAATACCAATACACCAATTGCGGTACAATATAGTGGTAATTCACTAGTTATTCCAGATGCTCGCCAAATATGAAAAAAAACCAGAGGTTATTTGTATTCCTCGGAAACCCCGCCTACATCACCATTCAATATTTCTTAGCTCACTATTGGCCAAACCACCTGGGCACTAGGTCCAATGTGAGTAGGATCACTTAACCACACTTCATAATTGGAAAAACGAGCACCGTGGAAATACATGCCATTCAGCTAAAGAGAGATGATGTAGAGTTGCTTGAAATGGGCACTAAATACTTTTCGAGAGATCTCCTCCAAATCACTAGTATGGCTATCGAAAACGTGAGCATCAACATGTAGGTTCCAGATCCAAGTGGTAGTATCAGGCCCTTTAGCTATTGTTCTTGAGAAATGACCATGTCTGGCCCATTGCTCGAAAGAAGTTTTTATGGGATCCCTATCTACCAAAATTTTTACTTCTGGTTCCGGTGAACAAATAATCATTGAGTCCTCCTCTTTCCGGAAAACACGTACAAAGAGACCCGCCAACAGTTAAGTAATTAGTGAACCTATGAGAGATATTTATACTTAGTCCTCTCTCTGCTATCTCCCATCTGTCTATTTAATTTATTTATTCACTAGAACAATTATGATCTGGAAGTTGATCCGGGACAAGTGTTCGGATCTATTATGACATAGCCACGAGGCGCTCAACGAACACTTATAATCTTATAAAACCTTTTCGGGTCTTTGAATGGATGCAAAAACAATTTTTTTGTACAACTTAGTAGATTCATATCTCAATTATGAGTTCCTAAATAGAACTACTTTATGTCTTACATAGAATATTTTACTTATTACAACTCTATTATTAATATTAAAAACTTACTCTATTCCAAATCGTGCGAACAATCATTAATCATTACTAAATTAAGAAACATTCCAGTATTTATATTTATTCATTCAAAGGCTTCTTTTATTAGTTTGAATAAAAGAAAAAAATGGATTCTCTACTCTATCTGTGTATTGTTTATTCCTATGATATACCAGAGGAAATTAAAAAAAAAAAGATCTTAGAAGGGATATAATGAAATTCTTTGATTGGTTCTTTACATAGAACCGTTTTATTTGACTGATGAGGACAACAAACAAAACAATTTTATTCTAACAAATAGAATTTATAAGAAATAATAAATTGAAAAATATAAAAATTTGAAAATAAATAAAAAATAAAAAATAAGAAATAAACAGAATGCTCTTATTCGAAGTGCCTTGTGATCTTCAATCAATTATGTGCTTCAATATAATTACCTGGAGTAAGCGCTATAGCTTGTTTCCAATACTCAACGGCTTGATCGGACCAAGCCTCCACAATTTCAGAATCTCCCTGTCGAATGGCCTGTTCTCCCCAATCGGAATAGGTAGTTAAATTCCTTCCCTTAGAACCGTACTTGAGAGTTTCCTACCTCATACGGCTCAACAATCAATTCTTTTGGTATCCCCATTTTTAATCTACCATATCTAATTGAATGAGAGTTGTCATTGATCTATCTCATTTTTGTCTCTAGTTAACCAAAAGGGGTTAATTACATGAGTTTCAAACTTAAATTTTGATTAATAATTTAATCAGTTTTATCTTTTCTCCCAACTTCAGAAGAATAAAACATAGGCATTTCCGCTATCATTAGAATTTTCTGAAGGTAACTATCTCGGTTTCATATATAAATTTCTATAGAATCTTTGAAAAAGACTTTATTTCATAAGAAAGAAAAGACTTACTATCTTTGGGATTTGATTCTACACCGCCGCTCAATACTTTAGGGGATCGACTCTATTACATAAGTCGATTCCTAACTTTTATCTCATATCGTGACATAAGTAAGCAGTTCTTATTGTATCGACCCAAAACTTCACTAATTGATCTTTACGATGCTTATTCTATCAATTAGATCCTTTCTTTATCCATAGACTAAAGGATCTAGGCATACCTATTTCTTCATATTTTGACTTCTATGAATGTCACGCCCCGAACGGCACCCCGCGGGGACCGTGACAGCCGCGAGCTATCCCCCGGATAGCTCCAGCGTTCTTACTTACTTACGTGCTTACGGCGGAAACATACAAGATCGCGAGGGATTCAAGCTAAATCTTACATAATCAGGGTTCTCATTAAGTTTGCATACAAAACATATATAATATTTTAAAAACCCAACTAGTGACGGATCTCATCGATCGGGTCACCATTATCAAAAATATGAACTTCATCTGAGTCCTTCTAAGTCAGGTAGTCCTCCTGACTCTCTTCACCTGTGGCATCTGGAACGACACAATTTAAAAAAAAAACGTGAGTCAAAAAGACTCAGTAAGGGAAAGACATAACTTTAAAACATGCTCTTGACTTATGCTTGCTTAATCATGAAAGAAAGAACTTGATAAGAGATGCACATGCATGTTATGGATATGCATATGCCCTTGCTTAAATTCGGCCCCAGGCCCTTGAAAATTACTTATTCATACTTGTGCCACTCTTGGCCTTTTCATAACCATTTCATATCTTTTACTTGCGGGCTCGCTCCATTTAACCCTTGAAGTCAGGGTTGTGCGTTCCCTTTGGAACCGTCTCTGATTTCCCTTGGAGACCTTACATACGGTCAGCTAGCGCACCTTCTCGCATTCGTTCTTCAGTGACTAGACTTGACCCTTGGAGGCCCACACCTTCTCAATGTCCTTCAGTGTGGTTGCACAGCCTCGTGGATTCACCCATCCTTCTCGCATTCGTCCTTCGGTATGGGAGTCCATCTTGATGGTACGGTACCGACCAGTGCCCCTTAACTTAACTTATCGTTTCATAAAACTTTCCATAATCTTTCCATAAAATCATTGCATAAACATTCTCTTTAGAAAAATTCATGCAATGCACATGTCATGTCATGCTTGATCAAAATCTCATGCTTGTTCATGAAATGATGCAGTGTGTCATTCCAGTTTTGAAAAGAACCACTTACTGTCCACTTACTATTCCACTTACACTTGGTCTTCCTTGGTGGTGTGTAAAGACACGTAGATCGCCTACAAGCGATTCAAATATTTCTTAGACTTAAGAAATAGTACGTAATCATATAAATTAAACATTTACATTTTTGAAATCGGTTATCAACCAAATATATATATATATATATATCACTGTAATTCTTTGTAATCATTAAAATATTTTATTTACTCTTTCTTTAACTAATAATATTTAAACTTAGGTTATTTAATCAAACTCTATTACAATGTATTTATATATCTATTAACGGTTAGGGTTAATCAATAATTAATAAATTAGGATTAAACCTAAGTCTCCCATGTGCTCCCCTAAAACCTTACATTAAACCATCAATAACTCTAATCATGATTAAATCTTGATTTGGACCTTAAACCTCAATTAATCTGAGATACTAACCCTAACTAGGGTTTCAAATATTCTCATTACATGATTACGGTTCTTCAATATTTATTACAATTAGCCTTATACTACCATCACAACAATTATAAACTAATTACCAAAACTTACTCTTAGGGTTTCATTTCTTATGACATTCGGCTATCACCAGTTTATGTGCCTCTTTAATCACAACATTAACTCCAAGGGTGATCCCATCCTCCATTCAACAATTTCACAACCTAGGATCTAAAAATCAAAACACAATCATAAGATACCAAGCATTAACCTATTCGGCCAGCACACTCATTTTCCCAAATAATCAAGTTTTCTTTTGTTTCTTTCAACTTGCATGCATCCTTTACACTTCATAATCATCTACCATACATTAAGCCAATAACCTTGCATATAACATGACCAATGACCAGATCCAATTATGCACAAAATTAATCTTGGAAACCTAGGTATACTATATTCGGCCATACCACATAATACCACCTTTTTATACTTAGAAAATTTACGACATGCATACTTTGCACTCTACAATCCATCTTAGCATGCATTTACTTCACACCTTCATCATTCATGTATGACATGTCCAGATCTAACATTCAAACACATATATAATCATAGCTCTAAAGAGATTCACAACTTACAACTAACATAGGCTTAAATCCAACATCCTTTAACATACATTGTTTTCCCTTTGCATTTTTCCCAACATACAACCCTAGATCTAGAATATACATGGCTAGATCTACCCTTAGACATCTTAATACTACCAGATCTAGCAAGATTCAACAACATAAAAACATGAAACATCAAGATCCATTCACCACTAGTTCGGCCAATCAAGAGAAATGGTGGTTCGGTCACTACCTTGTTGTTCCTTCTTCCTTCTCTTTGTTCCTTTGCAAGCTTCTCCTCTCCTTCACCTACAAAACAACCTAAGGTTCTTAATCATTCCAGATCTCACCATATCCAAGCATAAAACAACTCAAACTCTAAGATCTATACAAAAGAGAGTTCGGCCATCAAGAGAAAAACATGTTCCAAACCTTACCTAGTGCTTCTTTGTTTTTCCCCTCTTCTTTTCCTTTGCACAATACCTCTTGACTTCACCTTCTTCTTCTTTCTTGTCCTCCTTCTTCCCCTACACGAAATCCTCCTTGATTCAAGCTCAAAATCCCACCTCTTGGTCCAAAAGTTTCGGTTCTCCCTTGGTTCTTTCTTCCTCTCCCTTTCTCTCTTGGTTTCGGTTCTACCCTCCTATGCTTGTGTTTCTCTCCTTTGGCTTTGTGTTGGTCGACTAAGGTAGCACAAATGAGCACAAATGAAGTGGAAAAGAGGGTGATAGGCATGTAAGGTCACAAGTGAAGACAAAATGGCATGAACCTCACCATAAAATTCGGCCAAGAGGTGTTCCTTCACTTTTCTCCAACATTTCAGCTTTTGCCCATGCTTGTCCCCTTGTCTTGGTCGACCATCACCCCTAGCCACACAACTCAGCTCCTTCATTAAATGTTTGGCCAACTATCTTAGTTCATTTAGTTGAATTCTAACTACTTAGTTCACTTATCCTAATCTAGTCACTTAGGAAACTTAATTAGGATTAGTTCCACTAATCTAACTTTATTAACCTAATTTTCATGGCCCATTGGGTAGTCCATTAAGCCTTTAATTCAAGGTCCATCATCATATCCTAAAGCCCAATTCATAAGCCTAAGGGCTTAGGCCCAATGTCCAACTTCCTTAAGGCCCAATAACACCATTTCAAGGCCCATTGCCATGGGCTTCATGGCAACCCAATATCATGCTTTCCAAAGCCCATCTCCATGATTATTTTGGCAGCCCATTAGCATGCCATTATAAGCCCAATATACACCAAATGTTATAGCCTCATGGCAGCCCAACATCACACTTCAAGGGCCCATCATCACATGTAATTGGGCAGCCCATTTGATTAAATTTCAAGGCCCATCATGCCAAATTTTCGGCCAAGCATGGGCTGTCCATTATCAGCCCATTCTTTTAGGTTTTAAGTCCACCCATTTAAACCTTAATAGCCCAATAATATAATCCATAAGAAAATCCTTCAAAAATAAAATCAAGAATATTGAGGAAAAATATACAATTAATCTAGCAACATGAAATTGGTCACTATAATATTTAAATTCCATCCATGGCATTTGAATCATATCATCACATATTGGAAATTCAAAATAACTACATATACATTTTCTTAACATTAAATCATGCCTTGACCAAGCAAGGTCTCTTTTAATACAAAACAGGTCAGGGAATCCTTCATCTAATAATGAAGTAGACACGGTTTTCTTTGGGGTCTTACAATGAATATGAAGTTTCTTTCTTTGCTACAACTGATAAAAATCGTTGTTTTGGACACGATAGATATAATTGATATGTAGAAAGCCTATTTTATAGTATTTATTAGCGTATTTGCTCTTTCTTTAATTTTTTTCTTTCTATAGTGGAGATAGTTGCACGTAATGACAGATCATGACCATATTATTTAAAAGCTTGTGGTAAGAATGGGTTTCGTTCTAGTGCCCTAAAATAATATTCCAAAGCTTTCGTATGTTCTTCGTTCCTTGTGTGGATAAGACCTATGTTATAGAGAATACAACTTCTATCATAGGAATCAATTTCTAGTCGCATAGCTTCATAATAATTATGTAAAGCTTCCGCACAATTTCCTTCGGATTGAGCCGACATTATTTACGGTCGTCATTCGATTCAAAGAATCTCTGTTCCAGAACCGTACGTGAGATTTTCATCTCATACGGCTCCTCCTTTTTTATGTTCATAATGAAAATAAAATAATACACGAATCAAAAAAGATTGAAATAATTTCATTATGAACCAAACGGGGCTAGTGAATCCAATTGAATGTAAGATATGAATACTTGATTTAAGTTATGGAAGAAACACATGTATATATGATATTAGATATTAATTAGTTATATATGAACTAAAGATATATATAATACTGTGAATTTCGATAGTGATTCCAATAGAATAGAAGTTTTTCCCTTTCGTTTGTAATTGTAAATTGAATATTTTTTAAATGAATAAAGAGATCAAATAAAATAACCAAAAATTAAAATAGAATGGTTTGGAAAAAGAAAGAAATGGAAGAACAAAAGTCATATGGATTCACAAAAATTATGTGAATAGAAACTAAAAAAAAATATCGATGTAGTTCTGATTATTCAATAATATTATTACTTCAATTTAGAGTTTTTAATTCGTTCGACTGTATAAATCTTAGCGATGGAATAATTAAGTTATAATTTCTTAGTTGATCGTTCCAATCGCTGTTATAGGCCAAAAAACACTGCTATAGGTTTTAGCAGTGTTTTATTGCCGCTATATGTCCATCGTAATAGGTTATAGAGGCGATTTTCGCTACCGCTGGTGAAAATCTTGATCTATAGCGGCGGTCACTTAGCAGCGATCACGACCACCACTAAAGACTCGAAGCACTTTTTTGATTTTTTAGCAGCATTTCCTAAAAAGTTACATGTCTTTAGCAGCATTTTGAAAAACGCCGCTATAGACCCAACGATTTTTTTTTGTTTTAAATTTTTTAGCAACATTTCTTTAAAACACTGCTACAGGTCTTTGGCGGTGTTTTCTAAAACACCGCTATAGACCTAGAGTGTTTTATTTTATTTTAATACCATAATTCATTGATGTAAAAAGCTATGAATAAGGATAATAAAGCAAATATAATTCATCATTGATTAAATAACAAGTCTTACAAGTTTTACAACATGAGTCTATATGAGTTTCTAACATAAAATAAAATAAACTTTAATCATAGCATTAGCAAAAGCAGCTGCAGTACACCATCAACACCAACACCATCTTCAGCAAGTAGTAACTCTGCCATTTAAAAGGAAAAACGAGATAAGAAAAAATGAACAATATGCCAATAGCTTGTACATAAGAAACAGAGAGAGAAATAGAATACATAGAAGCATTTTAGAGGCACTCCAAAATTCATAAACATAGAAGGGTATTCCAAAATTCATAAACATAGAGACATTTTACAGTCCCAACAATAAGATTGATATTGGCACGTAACAAGAATTTTACAATTTCTTCGTACAGATAAGTATGCTATACAAAACTGGTGAAACCTTAGATAAAATCTACTAGTCATATGTTTGAATCTTGGATATAAAATATAACCATAATTCACCTTAAGAGGAAAATATGTTGGGCGCTTTGGCTTCCCGACATTGATACATGGCAGATCTACAGAATAACGCAATTCTATATGATGATGATTAACAAAATAATCATAACACAATCACTTCCACCTCATCTTCACCATCCAAATTATTTGCATTTCTCTGCTTCAACGTAAATCTAGACATGCAGGCAGAATAGTGCACTAAAAAATGCACTATTCCAAAAAATGCATCTGAAAAAGTGTTCAGAAAAGCAAAGTTAATCAAAATTCTATCAAACAAGTTTAGGGTCAGTGTAATAATCCATACCTATACGTAGGATTTTTCCGAACAATTTCCCCGTCATCATCATAATCAAAATCTATGTCAGAAGCAAGACATCGACATAGGAACTGAAGCGAAGTAGGTACCTACTTATCAAGGGAAACTCATCTGTGGTACCTACTTATTCCTCTAGAGCTCGCCTTGTGCAAGCGCACAACATTTTACACTGCCTCAACATGAGACAAATAAAAATCCCTCAAAGCTGTAACTTTCATCTTAACATCCACAAAAGCCTAAAGGCAAGGACCAGGTCACTAATCAAATACGAATGGGACACAACAGCATGATAAGCCAACACTTGTTAGATGTATGCCCTCAAAACCAATTTTTTTTGCATAATTATGAGATAATTATTGTTAATGATTAATCACTTGTATATTATTTTTGGGTACATGCAATGACATGAGATGTCATATTTACAATGACATCAGATGTCATATTGTTGAGTAACATTGTAGAAAAGTTAGGCCAATGATTAATGAATCGGAGGCGGGGAGTATGACTTTTCGGATCCCTGTTGACTCACTTTGTTCTAGATCGAGATACATGTTTATGTACAAATAGGTCTACACTCGTTGTGCCTCTATAAGATAGAATGATGGACTCCGTCATTGAGGTGGTGACCTTAAGCAGACGAGTGAGTGTAATGTAAGAGTACATGCACTGAACGAGATCACATATGAATACCTTCTGAAAATGATCACTGATATAGAGAACGGTATTCAGCACAATTAGCTTATGTTGTCCTTAGACCTGAGAGAGTTGTGCAGGTTTGCTTGTTGTGTGCTTGTGCTTTGACTGAGTCATTTGGTGATGATCTTTCGCAGATCAAATATTCCAGACAATGTTGGGCCGTGTGCATAGTAAGTGAATTTGTATAATTGTTCAATATGGAATCCACCAGTCTCTTGATGAGGCAGTATATTCATTATGTCTGTATATTGTTGGACTCCTGTAAAAACGCTGCGCAGCGAGATTTTGTGAAAAATGTTTTCACTAGTTTTACTTATATAATATATTAAGTAAATATTTGCGAAAAAGATTTTCGAAAAGTTTTGGAAGTCCAACTAGGCACAGACTGAGAATTAAGAATTATCTGAGTTAGGGACTTAATCGGTGATATTATTCCAGTCCTATTAGCTCATGTGGAATATAGTATGGTGGAAGGATAAATAAGCATATAATTTTTAGCAAAAGAGATTTCATAAAAACAGTCTCATTATCTCGGGGGTCAATTGTGATATGTTAATGGACATGATCACAATTTGTAGAAGCCCATAAATTCGGAATACAAAATATAAGGGGGTTAATGAAAAAGAGTTTTTCATGATGTACCTACGGCCGAGATTTGAGATCCCTAAAGATCACACGCTATAGCACAGTTGAGTTCTGAGCCAGCCATTATAAATAGCTCAGAAATTCATTTGAGAAGCGATGAAGATGATTAAGGAGAAAAGAGTTTCTCTCTCTAATTTCTCTCTCTATATGATTCCTCTCTCTCAACCTCTCTATCAGAGGGAGGTTTGTGAAATCTCACGGTTCCAAGTTAGTTCTCTCAACCTTTCTTCGCGTTCTTCGAGATTCGTGATCTGTTGAATGGTTGGTGGAATCGGTTGTTGGAAAAGTATTTTCCTTGGCTAATTCACATGAGATCCACACGAAACAGACTTCTGGCAAAGTGTTTTTCCTGTGTGTTTTGCTCTTTTGGAAAGAGGAAATTTTTTTTGTGCGAAAGCGTTTTGCGTAGCCTTTGAAGAGCTTTCTCCAAGTCAGATCTTAAAATGCAAGCTTGATGAGCCAGTTCATTTTCTGTTTCCCACAGTGAACAACAATGTGAATAAACGACATAGCTTCAAAACATCAAAAAGACTGACATTGGATCATACATGCTTTTCTCTGTTAAAAAATAATAAAAGTCTTCTCCGTCAGAGCATACTGACATTTCTTAAGTTCCTCCTCAGTGTCAGCAAGCAATTTGCTGGTTTGATTCAAGTTTTTCTGTGTGAATTCTACATCAGGATTATAACCCACTCCAAAACCTGAAAGCATATACACCGATTACAACTGACCTCAGTCGCATCAAGTTTATTGCTCAAATCAAAGCACTGCTGAATTTGGACATTGTGTTTATCTTGCAATTCCTCAAGTTGCTGTTTGTAACATGATAAATATGTAAAGGATTAATTCAAACATCACAAAAGAAATATGTAATGAGGAAGCGCATATTTTTTGAAGAATTAGTGTCACACTGACAAACCTTCTGATGGCTTTCCAGCATAGCCCCTACTTGCTCAATCTGATCTGCCATAGCCTAAGTGCAAGAAAAAGAAAAGTAGCATAAACAGGAATAAAGAAGCCATATCAGGATTGAGGAATAATAAAGAAAGAACATAGAAGATAAGAAACTTTAACAGTAAATATGCCTTCTATGCTTATTTCTAGTCAAAAAAGGTATCATCTTCAATTAGAAATAAAAAACAGAGACAGTTCACAGTGACAACACAAGAAAAAGAAAACAAAAGGTTAAAAGAAGAACAAGAATAGAAGGAAATGCGTGGAGCAAGCTCATTCTCACCAAACCCTGAAAAGACATCTCAGTTACTGAGTCCAGAACCAAGATCAACACGTAGTAACTGGAAAGAAACAGAGGAAAATAGCTTTTGAAGCTTTTTTCAATTACTGAGTCCAGAAAAATTGAAGCTTCTTTCAGTTAACAAAACATTATTAAGAAGAAAATTCACAAAATAGCCTTAGTGCACTAGATGTACATAAAGAATAAGCAAACAGAAAACCAAAATCAACACGTAGTAACTGGAAAGAAACATAGGAAAATGCGCGACAATATTTATTCTTTCATTTGGGAAGGGAAAAATATTTGAAACCTACCATTTGGGCTTAGTTCCCGAGTCTAGTTCCCAAAGAGAAAAGAGAGTCCATCACAATACATTGGTTGGCTAAGGAGAAAAAGTGTTGACATACCATTTCCGGTCAGATTAGAGTTTGCCGGCAAGGAAGAAGAGGATGACGAAGGACAAGAAGGGAGAGGGAGCTTGAGGGAGATCTAGAGCTTCGACATAGAGGGGAGGAGCTGAATCTTGGAGGAAGAGGGGAGGGGTTGGAGCTTCAACGAAAATGAGGGGCTGGAGATTTCGATGAAGAGGGGGGCGTTGTCGACTGAGAGGGCAGCGATAGGAGGGGCTGGAGCTTCTTAGACGAAGATGGTGCTGGAGACTTTATATGTTTTCACACGTAGGGCGTGGGGAGCGGGAAAGGTTTAATTTAAAGGGAGAGAAAAATGAGTTTTGACATTTTTTAAGACATGTCAAAACTCACCGTTTTGAGCTTTTTTTTAAATTTTTAGTTTTTAAATTTTTTTAATAATAAGCTATATATATGTTATGTGTTTTTAGTAAATTAAAATTAGTTGTAATTTGTAATAGTATTTAAAAATCTTTATACTTAGTGTTAATTATATATCATATTATTTTACACTTTTTTTATAACAAGTATAATAATCTTAATTAAAATAGGCTGGTAGTGATAATATATAATACTACCGGTATAACAAGTATAACATTGCATGATTGTTATATGTGTTTATCATATACATGATATGTGCTAATTAATCTAAGTACTTTATATGTATGTGCCTATATATTTAGTGACTAAATCATAGCTTCTAAGACCATATATTAAGTTATGTACATTAACTTCATAAGCTAATCTCACAATATCTTTTTGTTTGAAATTAAATAATATGTCCTAATTACATAGTATTATATTACTAATTATTCAAAATATATATCCTCATTATAAGTATGATAATATATGTTTTCTAAACTACTTAGATTTAGTTAATAAATACGCAATTGCCATAACAACCATGGATTATAATTTAAAATATATCATGTAACAACTTCAATTTTCACAATACTCCCTCCAATTTCATATTTTATTAAGTAGGTCATTTAAAATAAAAATTTTCAAATACATGACAAAATAATTTAGAATTAACAAATATTTGTTTTGCACTTATACCTATAGCAGCATTTGTGTCAACAAACGCTGCTATAGATACACCTTTAGCAGCGTTTAAAAAAAACACTGCTAAAGGTGAAAGCTATAACGACGTAGATACCTAATTTCTAGCAGCGTTTGTGTATAAATTAGACCTATAGCGGCGGTCACAGTGACCGCCGCTCTAGCTTAATCCTGTATAGCAATGTCTTTTTTTTTAAAAAGCTGCTATAGGTAAAACTTTTAGCGGCGTTTTTCAAAAAACACCACTAAAGTGGGTCTAGACCGCCGCTACAAAGACCGCTGCTAAAGGGGGTCTATAGTGGCGGTATAGGTGGTTTGTAGCGGCGTTTGTCCACAAACGCCACTAAAGGGTGTCTTTAGCAGCGTTTTTTTGCGACCGCCGCTAAAGACCTGTTTTTTTTTTGTAGTGAAAGATACTAGAGTTTGTATTGATTTTTTTTATAGATTTTTAAGGTCTGTTTGTCTTGGAGGGGCATTTCGGTCAATTTACATCACTTACCGTATGACTTAACAACTAAAATCAAAGTCAAAGTCAAAGAAAATGTCGATTACATATCCAAATAAGTTTTTGATTGAAGAATATTTTGAATTTGAAGGATGAATATGATTGTTTTATATTTTCTACAATTAGATTTGGTTGGGTGATATTTTATTTCTTGTGTAGCCTATTTATTTAATACATTGTACGTATTAAATTTTTTATGAAAAAAAATCATTAAACGTGTCAAACATTAGAAATTTTTTTTAAGAAATTTTTTTTAAAAGAATAACCAAACACTGAAAAAAAAATTCTTTTAAAAATGTTTTAATGAAAAAAATTTTACGATCAAACCAACGGACCCAAATATTTTTTCAAAGTCTACAATATTTTATTGTTTCCATTGAGGTGTAGGCGAAGATTTTTGTATGTCAACCAAATACGTGAAAGTGCTTATTTTTTCTCTAGTGAAATCTTTTGTTATAAAAGAAGTACTTGTTAGGTATATGCCCTCAAACCCAGTTTATTGGAACAATTATGAGATTGTTATTGGATGTTTCTTTATGAATGAATTACATGCATGTATTTTTTTCTTATGTATCATTGGGTACTTGTTATGACATGAGATATCTACACATAAATATCATTGGGTACTTCTTATGTATCATTGGGTGTGGAGGGCCATCTCCACAGTTGCAACTTTTGTAGTACCAGCTTCATATTGTAACATTCTCTGAGGTAACTGCCCATATACAAATTCATAGGGGTATTAATTTAGTGGAAGAATGAAAATTTGTATTATACCACCATTCTGCCAGAGATATCCACAGAGACCAATCTTTTGGTTGATCATTCACAAAGCACCGAAGGTAATTCTCCAAACATTTGTTGACTATCTTTGTTTGGTCGTCTGTTTGGGGTGATAGGTTGTGTTGTAAGATAGGGTAGTACCTTGGACCCAAACAAAAGAGATCTTTCCATAAATTACTGATGAATGTGAGATCCTGATCAGAAATAACTTATTTCGGTAACCATGAAGCTTGAAAATATAATTTATGAAGGCCATAGCGACCTTAGAAGCTATATAGGGATGTGGAAGTGAGATAAAGTGGGCATATTTAGACAAATTTTCAACCACTACATAGATTACTATGTATCCTTGTGAAATTGGAAGCTCTTCAATAAAGTCCATTGTGATTTGAGTTCTAGTGCGTTTTGAAATTGGTAAGGGTTGTAACATACCCTTTGGAGAAATGTTTTCTTGCTTTTTTTGCTGGCAGATGTGACATTCCCTGATATGCTGCCTAATCTGTTGTTTCATTCCTAGCTAATAGAAATCTCTTCTAGCTCAGTGTAGAGTTTTTTTCATACCTTGAATGACCTCCCATTGGAGTGTCATGAGCATGCTGTACAATCTGATCACGCAGGTTAGTATGGGACCCTACAAAAAATATGTTTTTGTAAGATAGGATACCATTCCTCAAATTGTACTTAATTGGATCTAGCTCCCCTTTCTTTCAATTAGATAGTGGCTCCTTAGTGAGTCATCTAAGTAGCTTGATCTGAGATCCTCTAGCCATGTAGTCATGGGAAATGAGATGGCTGAGAGGGTTGAGTCAGTATGAACATCATCCTTTCTAGATAAGGCTCCCCTTTTATACTCCACCCTGAAATCATACCCCATCAGTTTAGTTAACCACTTACGCTGAAAGAGTGTCCAATTTTTTGTTCCAGCAAATGCTTCAAACTTTGTTGATCTATTCTCACCACAAAAGTTTGGCCAATTAAATAAGCTCTCCACTTTTGTAAAGCTGAAACTACCACCAGTAGTTCCTTTTAATAGGTGGACATAGCTATTGTTTTCTCCTTGCATTAGAATGGCTCCAATTCCACTTCTTTAGCATCACACTCAAAATCATTAATGAATGGGATGACAAAATCTGGTAGTGCTAAAGCGGGGGGTTCAATGACTGCACCTTTGAGATTTTGGAAGGCCTCGGTGGCTGTAGTAGACCACCCAAAAGCATTATTTTCTAATAGGGCTTAATGGAGCTACAATTGATCCATAGTCCCTTATAAATTTTCTGTAATACCCAGTCAATCCCATGAAGATTCTAAGGAATTTCAAGGTCGTAGGAAGGGGCCAATCTAACATTGCTTGTATCTTAGAGGGCTCTTTCTTCACACCCTTGTCAGAAATTGTGTGGCCGAGATAGTCTACCTCCCGACACCCAAATCTATACTTTGATTTTTTTTGCATACAATTGGTGCTTCCTTAAGATCTTTAGTAACTTGAAGGTGTTGTAGGGCTCAGACCATGTATTACTATAGATCATAATATCATCAAAGAAAACCAGTAGGAATTTCTTTAGGAAAGGTCTAAAAACCTAATTCATGAGACTGAAAAATAGATGGAGCATTAGTTAAGCCAAATAGCATGACTAAGACTCATAGTGCCCTTCATGAGTCTAAAATCTGTTTTAGGTATGTCTTCAGGTCTGACCTTGATCTAGTGGTAACTAGACCTCATATCCAGCTTAGGAAAGAACTTAGCTTCATGGAGCTTATCTAACAATGTATCTACCACATGTATAGGAAACTTATCTTTAATAGTTTCCTTATTTAGAACTCTATAGTCGACACACATCCTCCATGTTCCATATGCCTTCCTTACTGGCAAAATAGGGAATGCAAAGGGGCTTTGACTCAATTTAATAACCCCCGTTTTCAACAATTCCCTAACAATTTTTTCAATCTCCTCTTTTTGAAAGAAAGGATATTGATAGGGTATTACCGAGATAGGACATGTTCCTTCCTTCAATGCAATAGCATGGTCATAGGACCTATTTAGTGGTAGGCTCGTAGGCTCCTCAAAAGTATCCGAGTTTTGTTGCAGCAAGCTTTCCATTATGGAAGTATCTTAGTTGTGTCTAACTTCATAGGCTCTAAGAGCTGTAAGAAAATGCCCCTCCCAACCCTACTAACCTTGGTCATCTCCCTGCCCTCCACAAGTTGGGTAGGATTCAACCCTTGCAATTGAATTCTCTTATCACCCACACTGGACTCCATAGATAGGTTAGAGAAATTTCACAAAATCTACCCAAAAATCCTCAACCAATATACTCCCAAGACCATATCACACACAACTAATGACAACACATAGGTATCAATTAAGAAATTGTTACCTTGGATAGTAACCTTCACATCATCAGTCTTTCCCTCTCTATGAACCGCTCACCATTTGCCACCCGCACCTTTATCTCCTATTCTTTTTTAGCCTTTAATTGTCCCCTTTTTAGTATAGAAGGATCCAAAAAATTATGGGTACTCTTAGAATCAATTAAAATTATGACATGTTGTCCCCCCACTCTCCCAACTACTGTTATAGTTTTAGGATTCAATTAACTTGTCAAAGCATGTAAAGAGATCTTCAGATCTGCAGCTTCCAGACTCCCCTCCTTTTCCACATCTACAACATCCTCTAACTCATTCACACACCTCCACATTTGTGGTTTGTTTTAGTCTAGTTAACATTTTCATACACCTCCACACTTGTGGTCTGTTTCAGTCTAGTTAATATTTCCATGGGATCGTTATATGAGTTAGGTCCAAATCTGGTCAAAAGAGCTTGTACAAACTCCCAGTTTTGTTAATTTCCATAAATTTCTAAATCTTTGAACCATATCACTACTTGTCCTTCCATGTGATATGATGCTAGTAAAATATGGCAAGGGGTATTTTGTCAAAGTTGAAGATCTGAGTGGTTTTCTACCATCCATTCGATATATCCCGTCAAACTTGGGAAAATCTAACTTCACTGAACTGCCTCCTGGCTCTTCACACCCTCCACTTCCACTTGGTGGTGGATTTTGCTGGTGGACCACGACCACCTTTCCCTACTCACTACCTTTGCTCTTGAGCAAGAACTGCATATTCATGGTAAGGGTGGCAACTTCTTATATTAAATCATTCAACATTTGTCGCTGATCATCTTGATCTTTCCTCAACAAGTTCACATTCTCAAGTACCTATTTGTAGCAGGTTCCCTTAGCCATGGTAGAATTGAAGAGCTCTGATATCAAATATAATAGTACTTTAGGAATTTGTAAAGGAAGATAACGGAATAAAAGCTTCCTCTGAAATGTATTTATAAGATAGATGAGGCCAAATTCGAAGTTTGGCCAACCTCTATAGAAAAGAGAGACGAGAGAGACGAAATTGAGTCCAGATTCTTCAATACCCCTCACAACTGCCCCACGTCCCTCCTATATATGAAACAAAATTCTAACAGCTAACAAACTTATTAGAAACGGAAATCGAATTGGAACTCAAATATTGACCCTCAAACAAATAACCCAACACCAGCCCAATACGAAATAATATGCCTAAAAACAAAATAACAACTAACAACCCAATACAAAGCCCAATGCTCAGTATAAAACCCACTGCAGCCCACTGCGTCATGTGTAACAAGCTATCTTCATTTCAAATCGAACTTCTCTTTCCATTAAGTCTTCATGTTTTTCAAATACGCCTTTCTCATTTTCTAATCCTAATCCGTTTCTTTAATGGACCCACATAGACTTGGAGATTCACACCTTGAAAAACCGACTTGCCAAGTGGAGGTGCCTTCAAGCTTATATAAAGTCATCTAGATGCTTTCTTAACCAATGTCGTATTGTTATATAACCCACCCTTTTAAGATCAATGTCCATGTTGGTCGAGCACCATAGAGTTTTTATTCACAGGGCTTGGGTTGTATCCATACCACCGGATCCATGGCCGGCTACTCCATAGGCATGGCAACGGGGTAGCACAAGAGCCCACAACCGACTTTGATACCATTTGTAATGGACTCACATAGACTTAGAGATTCACACCTTAAAAAACCGACTTGCCAAGTGGAAGTGCATCCTAGATTATATAAAGCCATCTAGATGCTTTCCTAGCCAATGTTAGATTGTTATAGCTTCCTCTTCTTTCTTTAGATTAAGCGTTTTGTTTTGTTTTTTTAATCGCAATTAGCTGAGACGAAGCCTAGCCAACTCCCCCGCGCGCAAACGTACAAGGGGAAAGATTTCTTGTGTGAAAAACTTGATGCCATCCTAGGAGCCAGTGATTTTTTTCCCCTTGGTTTCAGATAAGACTATAAGAGATATTATCGAACAGTTTAGAGTTCTCTTTTCCCCATAAACGTAAAGGATTAACCAAAATAGATTTAAATTGACAAATGACCAGTCAAAGCCAAAACTGTTATAAGTACTACCCAGAGATTTCCCATAAAAATTGAACCATCCACTAACTTTTTGGAGAAAAGGGGAGGGGAGGAAATAAATGAGGTAAATATTATCTTACAAAGACAACTAAAAAGAGAGAGAAAAAAAAGAAATACACTAAGTGCTCCGAACTACTTCAACCCGGCATTAAATAATTGGCCCCAGGAGACCGTTTGGGGTGATGTAAAGGTGTAATCCTTTAAAACTCCTCATTGTTTGCCAATTCAATGCAGAAAGATCTGAACATTTTCACCTCCGGCACAGCAATAATCCAATCCAAACAGCCAGGTAGAGAATTCACCTTTGATGACGTTGAGGTTACCCGAACAGACCATTCAAGAACTGGTACTTGAGTTCAACAGCGTCTTCGACGGATATCCAAATACAGAAATACAATCCGGAGCTTCCTTTGCAAGACCTACAGGGAAGAAGAACGAGTATATGAATTTTTTGTGGATGAAAATCACAACAAATCCGTGTTATGACGTCCCTACTAGTGCTGGAGATAACAAGACTAACAAAAATGGCGTTATGGAGAAAAAGGTGGTTCGTGGCAGTAACGGTGCAGAGTGCGAAGGAAGCAGTGACTGCAGGGGGAGGGAGGCAGGGAGGCAGGGAGAGGGAGAGGGAGAGGGAGAGAACATCGGGAAAATCAGATGCTATCATCCAACTATTCTACAAGTTTAACACACTGGTTTCAGAGAACCCACTGAATGTGTTAAGCTACAGAACAGGAAAAATGCAGTGTAAGACATTAGCATAACGCTGGCTTTAGGAAGCCAACCACGTGTTTTACCCAAATTCTTTTTCAAGCTACACAACATGAAATATGCGAGGTATACTTCCATACCTAGGATTCTAGTCTCTCTACTTATCAATAAAAAAGAAAACAAAAAGGATTCTATTGTCTCTCTGCTAGTGAGAGCCCATGCCATGGACAATAGTTAATTCGTACAACAACACAGAAACACGCACACAGAGGTATCCTGAAAGTCCATATTGTTCTGGCGACAAAATTAATTTCAAATTAGCTGACTCGTGGCAACCGTTGAAATTATCTCACATTTAAAGCTTAAATACACATAGACACCATAAATTTAACCACTGAAAAAAAAAAACGAGAGAAAAGACAGGAAGAAGAAGAAAAGAATAGGAACCGTCATGATAGGAACTCAAGTAGCCCTACCTAACTGAACTCAGAAAGGAGCTTCAAGTGATTCATCCCAAACTTCTGCACTCCCATTAGAGGCATCTTCAACATCTTCCTCCATGGAAAGCCTAATATATTCTCTATGTGCAAACCGATCCCACTCTGTCAATGTTGGATTCTCACGTTCCTGTTTACATCAGGACATCATTCTATCACCAGAATGGCAGCAACACTGTACTAGACATGTTTATCTAACATATCGTCAAACAGAGACTAAACATTGCAAGCATTTCAAGTACCTGACGGATGAGAAATGGATCACGTGTTTCAAAGGCCATAAATTTGTTGAGGTTGAAAAGGATATTGAATACACTTCCTGAAAGTTTACATCCTTTCAGGTCACGCAGTGTGATATAGCTCTCATTCTGCAGGCATGAAAATTTGGCGTCGAACACAGCAAAATGATGGTTAGGATGTCTTATAGATATCGTTGACAAAGATTTGCGACTTCTGGGCAAACACAGTCACTACAAGTTGCTCTATTTTATCAAAGTACATTTCACAACCAAATTTCTAGACCGTCAGGAAGCAAACCATGTTTCTGAGCTCCTTCAGTCCACAATAAAAGAAAGGAAAAAAAAATGAAATTGCAGTCCAATATCACGTGTTTATTCTGTAAGAAGGAAGTTACAAATCACACCCTAGTAGGAAGTAAAATATTTTCCACCACTTGAGGTAATTCTCTTGAGAATGTATCAATACAAACCCCTGTTGACGTACATATATTTTGAAATTATAGTTCTTAGTGGACGGGAGGGTATTGTCCCTCATAGCCTCTTTTCTGTTTCCCCTTCTCTCCTTTTACTTTTATACCCTATGTTCTTCAACTTGGTATCACTAGGGGTGTACATAATTGGGCCGTGCTCCACTGGCCTGTCTGAAATAAACAGGGCCCGACTAGAGTAGGTCAATTTTAGATTGGGCCAGCTCAATGGTACAGCCTTGGGTTTAGGGAGTCAGTGAACCGACCACCTACGCAAACGAATAATATTCTTCCAATAGATATACTTATTAAAAAGACGAATTTAATTCAAACTTCAAACTTTTTTTATCTCCTCTCACTCTGCTAAAAACCCTACCCAATACCCGCTTTCTCCCCTCCATCTCCTCTCCCTCTATTAGCCAGCAACCTCCAGCCTCACAAACCCAGCCACCGTTGTACTCTAAGGCCAAAGTCCACTGCCGTTGGTTCTTCTCTCCCATGAACTGCCACTTGCAAACCCCCAGTTACGGCCACAATCCTCTCGCTCTCCTTGTCCCTCCTTTTGTCTCACTGTCTAGCTGTTTTCTCGCCAATTGAGCCAAACTAATGAAACTGACCACCACCGCTGATGTTGGCAGATTCGATAAGCCAAATCAGTGGCTGTTATCAGTCAAGAAAACGGGCCTCCACTTGAACCAAGAGGATCAGTTTACATTCCTAGGTATCCCAGTAATCGAATCCCAAAAGAGAAAATAAAAATAAAAGTATTTGGGCTTACCACACCACAATAGCCCAGGATTCTAATTTTTTAAAATCATAATGGTGGATTAGCTCTGGCATCCCAAATTGGGACCACTCTCATTTTTTCATTGCAACTTTTTTTTTTTTTTTAATTTCTAAAGTACTGTTTCTCAGTTTCAATGTGACATGAAGTTCTGAGATAATATCATGTATTGATCCCTTTTAGTTGTGATAAGGGTACCGAAACATTTGCTATTGTTCATTCAACTATTTGGCTTCTCCTCCGTATTCTTTTTTTGTTTGGATTTCTGGGTTGTTACTTTTATATAATTGATCTTGAACTATTTGGGTTCATTTCATAAAGTATAACTGGGTCATGCCTAATAGGGTGTTTGATGTGCTGGAAGAGGAAGTTTGATAACCCTTTGACTCTGGCAGGTTGGAAGATGATCCCTTCTTGTATTTGGTGGAGTTTATGGAAGGAGAGAAATGGTAGATGCTTTGAGGGTGTCGTCTTGTCGTTGGAGAGTATGAGGGGCAAGTTTTTGCAGTCTCTATTTTTTTGGGCAAATGTGGTGTTGAGTTCTCCCTTTTTGGATTATCCGGACTTTCTTAGTATCTTAGCTATACAAAAGACTATACTGAAAACCTAAACCATACAAGCAAAGAAACTGATAAAATCTGGATAGTCAAAAAAGGGAAAACCCAACACTGGATTTGCCCAAAAAAAAAAGTCTGCAACAGCTGGCCCTTCAAACACTCCAGCGACAATGCCACATCATCAAAGCATCTACTATTTTTCTCCCTCCACAAGCACTAACAAATACATAAGGGGATCATCTTCCAAATACCTCCCTAAATTGTTGGATCTCACAATGGGGAAGTTGCTTTCAAATGAACTATAATCATGTTTTTTTTCCAAAATTACATCATTCATCAGAGAACTTGTGTTGAAACCTCACAATAGAACAAGGTTGCTGAGCATAATAATAGGCACGTTATTGCAGTAACCTAAGCATAATACCCTCCATGCATATTCCTAAATCAACCTGAGGTGATGTATTGCGCAGTGCTGTTTTACATCTTAAAACAATGAAGTCTCAATGCCCAATTTCATTGTTTTGATCCCCAAGAAGCAAGGAGCTGTTGAGTTGAAGGACTTTCTATTATGGACTATGTTTGGGTGATGCCTAGGAGGGTAGCTGATGTTTTGTTGTGCTGAAAAAGGGATTTTAATGACCCTCGAGCCTTAGCTATTTGGAGAATGATTCCTATTTGTATTTGGTGGAATTTATGGAGAGAGAGAAATGAGAGATGTTTTGAGGGTGTGGCTGTGTCCATGGAGGGTCTGAGGGACAATTTTTTGCAGTCTTTGTTCTTGTGGGTGAATGCTATGTTGGGTTCTCCCTTTTCGTAGTTTTCAGATTTTATTAGTTTTCTAGCTTGTTTGGTCTAGAGGTCTCAGTATAGTCCTTTGTACTGTTCATTCTATTATTTTTTCTTTCAATAATATTGCCTTATAAAAAAAAACTTGGTGGGACGGGTTTATAAAATTCTGGCCAAGGTGTTGGCCAATAGGCTGAAGTTGGTCATGGATAAAATTTTATCTCCATCCCAAAGTGCCTTTGTGAGGGGAAGACAGATTCTGGATGTTGTTCTTAGTGCTAGTGAATGCAAAGATTCTAGGTTGCGTTCTAATTTACTTGGAATGCTTTGCAAACTAGATGTGCATAAGGACTATGATCACGTAAACTGGAGTTTCCTTCTTTACATGCACTGAATATGTGGTTTTGGGGTCAAGTGTTGTAGATGGATCGAGTTCTGCATCTCTACTGTAAAATACTCTGTTATTGGAATGACACTCCTGAAGGCTTTTTTGGTGGCATTCGAGGTTTGCGCTAAGGTGATCCCTTCTCACCATTTCTGTTCGTCATTGTTACGGAGGCCCTCAGTAGGATGCTGAATAAGTTAGTAGAGATTGGAGCCATTAAGGGTTTCAATGTCGACAGAGGAGGGCATGGTGGGGTGTGTATTTCTCATTTGTTTTTTGCAGATGATACACTTATCTTGTGGGGATGAGGAGAATGATAGATGTTTCAATGACATTTTTTTGTCTCTTGAAGGGTTGAAGGGCAAGCTAATGACTTCTCTGTTTTTGTGGGCTAATGTTGTTCTAGGCTATCCTTTCTCGGATTTTTCCGATTTCATTAGTTTTGTGGCTTGTATGGCTTAGGTGCTTTAGTATAGCTCGTGTACTGTCACCTTTTTTGGTTTTTAATAAAGTTTTCCTTATAAAAAAAACTCTGTAGGGCAAAATCAATTTCGTACTGCTATTATCAAAACGACAATTTGAACCATTTTTCTTTTGAAAATAATCAATGTTCGCTCCTCATCCAAATCAAACGTTAAGTCAGGTGGAAAAGCATGTAAAATGACCAAAATACCCTCCAAGATTAAATGACTACAAAAATTCATTAAAAAAAATGATATTTTTAAAAAAAAAAAAAACAATATTTTTTTAATAAAACTATTGAAACTCTATTTCAATAATCTATTTATTCTTAATTTATTTTTTAAATTTTTCTTTTTATTATTTATTTTTTAAAATTGTCTTGGAGGGGCATTTCAGTAATTTTGCATACCTTTTCGTTTGATTTAACGCCTAATTTGGACAAGGGGGTGAACATTGATGATTTTCAAAAGTTAAAGTGCTCAAATCGTTGTTTTGATAATAGGGGGTACAAAATTGATTTTACCCTATAGATACGGGGTTAACTATGACTTTTCCCCTAAAGCTATGTACTACTTTGCGCCTTGAAGAGGGAGGAGTTGAGAGCTTGCTCTCAAAGTGAACGACGACTTGATTCCAACAAACTTATGACTTATGTGCATCATAATAATTTACACCATTCTGATGTTTGGCTTTCCTCCATACCATTTATGTAGAGGATATAGTATTAATGGGAAATGGCAATAAAGAAATATGAAGTTTGTAGGAATATCATGCCAGAGTTTGATACTAAAGACTTGGGCAGCTTGAAGCATTTTCTGGGCATGGAGGTTGCAAGATCATACGTTGAATATTATTTTCAGAGGTATAAGGCAAAGATAACAATTGGTAAGAGAGATTAATTTACTTGTTTCATATGCATCCAGACGTTGCCTATGCAATGTGTACTGAGCCTATTTATGTAGTTCTGTCTTGAGTGAAACGAATACGTAGGCAATCTAGTGGATTCTTCATTACCTAGACTCTTCCCTTTTAAAGGTTTGTTGAAACTAAAAGCTCATATTGATGCAGATTGTGTAAGACTTGTTATGGATCAGCAGTCTACTTAAAGGTATTGCCCATTTGAGGGAGGTAATCCAATCACTTGGCATAGCAACAACTAGTAAGTGGTTAGGATTAAACGCAGAAACTGATTCCAGAGCTCTGGCACATGGAATATGTGAATTTGTATGGTTGAAGATGTATTATTAGAACTTGAAGCTAATTCTAGAGAGTCCACGTGATTGTATTGGGACACTAAAGCGGAACTAAGATTGCTCAATATTCAATCCAATATGAGTAAACCAAAAATGTTGAAAGTGACAGACATCTTACCAAAGAGAAATACCGTGCAGGTTTATTGACCCTATCTTAAGGCCTATTGATATGTTACATATAATATTTATTGTTTTTTATAAGTAAGCCAATATTATTATTAGAAAAAGCGAAAGCAGTACAAGGGACTATACCGAAATCGCTTAGTCCAAACAAGCAACAAAACTAAGAAAATCATGAAAATCAACAAAAGGGCACCCTAATACTGCATTAGCCCAACAATATTACTTTGTTCAATAAGGTCCTTTTGAGCAAGTGGTTGTGGCGTTTTGCTCATGAGAGATAGGCTTTGGAGGATTGTCATTGCTGAAAAATATGCGTGCTCTGCGGGGGATTGGAGAACTTTACCAAGTAGGGGGTCTTATGGTGTTAGCCTTTGGAGATTCATAAGTAAATGTTGGGATGTTTTCAGCAACCATGTTAGATTTTCGGTGGGTAGCGGTCTAAGGATTAGCTTTTGGCATGATTGGTGGTGTGGCGATAAACCTTTGTCTCTGAATTTTCCGGTGGTTTATTCGTTGGCTAGGTGTAAGGAGGCTACGTTGGCGGAATGTTTGGTGGGGAGTGTTAGCTGTGTTGCGTGGAATGTTCCTTTTCTTAGATCTGCAAATAATTGGGAGATGGAGGATTTTTCTGCTTTTTTTCCCTCTTGTATGGTTCGGTGTTTAGGAGAGGGGTGGATGATAAGGTGTATTGGACCGGTTCTAAGAATGGGGCTTTTTCGGTTAAGTCTATGTAGCTTGTCTTTTCCTTGGAAAGGGGTTTGGAGGTCGAAATGCCCTATGAGGGTTTCTTTGTTTGGGAGGATTGTTGGATAGAAGGGTATTCATGCCATTGCATTTCTTGTGAGGGAAGTAGGGATCCTAATTTTTGGTTCTCTTTCCGACAGCCTCTTCTATCTTTTTCTTTTCTTCTATAGTCTTAGTATTCAACTGCTTTAACATCAGACAAACATGAAAAGGATCAGCTAAAGCATCAAAGTGGAAAAGGTTAACCTCAGGTCCAATCATGTCGATGATCTGGCATAATATATCCTCAAAGAGCACAGGCTCTTGGGCCATGCATTCCATCCGGTGCAACTGCTCCTCATAGAAGAACTGCAATTCATTCCGTGTCAGAATCCCATTTCCATCCAGATCTATGCATTTGAACCTGACAGTGAGAATATGATGTCATAACTAGAGCACACCTAATAGCATAACAAACTCCGCATGTATATGGAAAGATCTCAGAATAAAGTCACCAAGGGCAGAAACATGTCTTGCATACAAATTAGAGACAGGTTCAAAGGAAATTGAACGATCTAACTCTCTCTCCCTCCCCCAGCATTCCTCTCTCTATTTCCCAAAAGGCAATACATCTTGTAGTGGTAGCATGAACTTTTTTACTTCATAACAATTTTCCTTCTCTAAGAAGAAATATCTAAACTCTAAATTTATTTTCATACAGCTAGCATAAACTTTTCTGGTAGCTTTTACAACCTATTTGCACCAAAGTTTAAGTTAACTCTTTGGAAATCAATATAACATTTCAAACTGTGCACTGACCAAATAAGAGCAAGCAAAGTGATAAAAGACATGAACAAGAGGTGCAGAGATCAAGCAAAGTGAAAAATTACATAAATAAGTGGGGCTGACATACCAGTACTCAAGACTTGGATCAGATGGTTTATCCTCCTCTGAGAGTATGAAGTAAACAAAATCTTCATAACCCATCTTTCCCTCAACTTTACTAGTGAACTTCCTTGCGACCTGAAGAGGTACCAGAGAATAAGCAAAAATGAGCACTTATCTAATCAATATACATACGGCTAGGGGGGCAGCTTATGTTATAGGCAGCCTAGGCCCCGACTTTTTTTATGGAGAGAGCATAATGTTCAATCTTTTTTAAAATCATGTTGAAGACAAGATTCTAATTAAAAAGCTATCCAATCCCTTGATTCATGTGCAGGCTCTAATCAAGCAAAAGACAAGATTTAATTAAAAAATATATCTAATCCTATGATTCAAGCAGAGGCTTTAGTTTGACTCTTTACCCAAACACCTATGACCTATCAGATATCCTTCATTGAAGCAATTTCTGTGCCATAAACTACACATTAATTTCTGACTATAAGCTTTCATAAATAGCACATAAAGGATTGCCAAACTCATATTCAAAAGTTCTTCAACATCTTAAGCTATTTGTTGTGCCTATCAACCTAGAAAAAAAAAAACTAAGCATCCTCTACCAAAAAGATTCATTCTTTCTAATTTGTTGTCAACTCTTATTCTCAGCCCATTGTTCTGAGTTTTGAGCACTTGCAACTGATATCCCAGGTCCTATTATTCTAAACTTTATATTTAAGTTTGAACTTCTATTTATTGTACTTATCGGTATTCAGTTGTGAGAATTTTGCAATTTCAAACATGTCTAATACTTTAAGATTTTCTGCAACCTAATAAAAAGGCATCATTCCAAAGTCTAGCCTTAGGCCTCAATTGACATAGAGCCGCCCCTCTGCGCATGTATATCACAATATAAAAACAGAACAAGTAATGTTTTTCCCTAAGCATGTGAGAGAGTAATTGAAACATTCAATAGAAGAAAACTTGTCTTCCTCTGAACAGCAGGTAAACTGGTCTAAAGTAAACACCTAACTGACACAAACCTGAGAAAATATTCTATCAACAATCCGGTAGGTAAGCGCATGGTTACCATATCGGATAAGATTCTCTTTGTCGATCAAAAAATCATGATCTGTATCCAGCTCCCAAAACTTGCAGTATATAACATAAAAATGTTCATAAGAGAAGTACCTGTAAAGGAATATATAAGAGAGAAAAAGCTAAGTCAACTACAATTCTGATACCAAATATTGCGCTACGCATGATTCCAAGAACGTATTCCTGATCATGTGGAATGTGGTATACAATGATTCTCTATCAAAGGGTGAGCTATAAGCATAAGGTATGTTAACTCGAAGGCAAACTACAACACGCCTTCATTGGGCATACCTCAGAACTTTGTTGATGTCCTCTTCTTCATCAGCATGTTGCATCGCATCAATTAAGTTTCCACGTTTCAGTTCCTTGAGGTTAAGATGACCATTCCCAGATCTATTTACGTAGTAAAATATTCTGTATATTACAGTTTCAGCTGTCCCAATGCAATGACAGTTTTAGTTAACAAGTTGCAACAGATGAAAAAAGTTGCATCTTTAATGGCATTAGAATCAAGAGAACTCAAACTTCGACATCAAAACAATAATATAGGCATCAATATTCTAAGGTATAGTGTTGCTACCAGAGAAGGCTGTTTCATGCTAGGCGTCCAGACCTACTATGCTTGAGCCACATCCCCCGACACACTTGCTATATCCATTAAGACTTCATCTCACTTCATTCTACCAACTACACCTGATATAAAGCCGTTCTATAACAATTCAAGAAAAAAATAGCGATCGGTTTGGGAGGGCCATGGGCGGGAGGAGGGCGAGAGCTGAACCTGCACGCTATAAGCTTTTCCCCAGCTTTCCCTCCAGTAAAAGATTCTCTTGTACCCCCTGTGTCTAGGGGAATCCTAGGCCATGAGTTAAGCATATAGTTTCTTTCTCTTTCTTTCGATTGAGCATCGGTACTTTTGGAGTCTCTCTTTGTAGGCGTGCAAAACAACAAAGCCACTGCTCTTCGGGGAGGTGAGGTGGACAATCCCTGACTCCAGCTTCAGAGGAGCATCTTTGCACGAATCAATACTTACTTCTCAGTCAGCTGATCTCGATTTCGGAGAATAGAGCAAAAGAACTCCGTAACAATAGAGAAAGGTTTCACCGAAGCAAGTGCCTTTCTTCATATTTTTGGTATTTTTCTTATTCTAATATAATAAAAATAACGAAGCACACTTGCCCATTTTATTTATGATTTTTCTTTTCATTTTCACTCGATTCATAAACTTTTCTCAACCCAATTCAATTCTTTCTTCGACCCAACCCCAAAGAGAGGGGGAGAGGGGGGGGGGGGGCTATATGGGACATCTATCTACGGGGGCCTGCATTTTATTATATAGGGAAAGGGGGGAAGGACAAACTTAATTCAGTAGCAGCGGGATATCGAGTCATTGATAACACCGCCTAGAACCTATCACAGCAAATGAATAAGTAGGCAACAACACCTTTAATGAATTCAGGAAAAGGAGAACCCATGCATAGGGAATTGACTGTTGTGTCATATCAATTAAAAGCAAGTCATAAATCAACACCACAACCATGTAGCAAGCAAAAAGAAGTACAAAAGGCACCAAATCAGTATTCCGAGCTTAGATTCCATAGAAAGCTACATGGGTTTTAGATTTCATCAAAAAAACAAACGCATGGTCACCATATCGTATTACTAGCTGCACCAAATTTGAGATGAGTTCCTAACTTCCTATCTCAAAATCAGTATTCCGAGGTTATATTTCATAAAAAGTTACATGGTTTAGATTTCATTAAAAGGAAAAAAAAGGCATGGTTACCATATCGGATTACTAGCTATCACTTTGAGGGGTAATTATTCCTTATATATGATCTCACATTCATCAATCATTCTAGTATCTGCTTTGCCCACAGAACTCCGATTTCAATACCGACAAAGAATAGACAGCCCTCCTTCTATGTCCACAAGTAGTAGTCAGGCACCTTATAGAGTATGCCCAAACTTTTTTTTTTATAAGTAAGCCAATCTTATTAAAGGAAAAACAAAGAGGTCAACAGCACAAAAGACTATACTGAAAACCCCTAACATAAGCAAGCAAAAAAGCTAAGAAATTCCGGAAATCCGAAAAAGGAGAACCCAACATCACATTGGCCCAAAGAAAAAGCGACTGCAAAACAAGACCCCTTAAACTATCCATAGAGTATGCCCAAACTATTCACTGAAACCTAAGGACAGTTCTGAACCAAGTCACAGTCCCAGTAGGAAGATTATAATTTACACTATCAAAAATAAATGCACCGTTGGAGCAGAAAGACACTGAACAAACCATCTACAAGCACTAATATAGACATTCCATTCTGAGAACTCAGATAATTTGGAGCCTATCAAACTAGAAGCAATCAGATCAGACAATAACAAAACATCTGGACCCAATGGCCAACACATTACAAAGGAAGGATGAAACGTTCTAGGAAAAAATAAGAAAATAAAATATGTCTACACCCACATCAGATCAGAGACCATGTAAAGAGACAAACAGGTTGAACACGAACCATATCTCTCCTGAAATTCTGGGGTGCTCTGTAAGAACTCCAACCCTGGATGAGTTGCTAAGAGTTCTCGAAGCACCGGTTTGAAGTCATCCTGTTGCCAAGTAGGACATTATCAAATGTAATACCGCGAATAACCATAGACAAAACTCTTGAGATGCTTGGCCGCAAAGGTATCTCCCATTAAATTAGAACTCAAGAAGGAGAAGAAATGGATATACAATACAAAAGAAAATACCTGAGTAAGAAATTTAACATCTGGCTGCTTCAAAATCGTGTATATCTGGGTTGCTATATCCATCGTCAACATGTTGCCGTTAACCCAGTAATCAACAAATGCATCCCTACAAAGACGTCAGCTGAAAAACTAAGCAAATCTAAAAGACAAAATAGTTAGCAACGAGTACAACTTTTTTTTTTTATAAGTAAGCCAATCTTATTAAAGAGAAGAAAAACAAAGAAACAAAAGAAGAAGGAGACAACAGTACAAGAGACTATACTGAGAACTCCCAACACATACAAACAAGAAAACTAAGAAAATCTGGAAAACCAGAAAAGGGATAACCCAACATCACATTGGCCCAAAGAAAAAGCGACTGCAAAACAAGACCACTTAAAACTATCCAAAGACTGCTCAGAATCTTCAAAGCATCGGTTGTTTCTCTCCCTCCACAAGATCCACACTGTCAAGTATATGAATGCTTCCTTAGCCCAAAATCACTCTATCCGAGCCCGGATGGTTTCTCTTTAGCATTCTTCAAGTCTTGCAGGGAGGTGGTTAAGAGGGATGTTATGACTTCCTTTAATGAGTTTGCCCATAGGGGGACATTTTTCAAGTGTATGAATGCTTCCTTCATAGTCCTCATTCCAAAGAAGCTCGGCGCAGTTGAGCTTAAGGATTTCCGCCCTATCAGCTTAGTGGGCGCGGTATATAAGATTTTGGCTAAGGTATTGACCAACAGATTGAAAGTGGTGCTGCATAAAATCATTTCGCCCTCTCAAAATGCCTTTGTCGGTGGCCGGCAAATTCTGGACTCGGTGTTGATTGCCAACGAGTGCATTGATTCTAGGTTGAGATCTAGGGTGCCTGGTTTGCTTTGTAAGCTGGATATTCAGAAGGTCTATGACCATGTGAATTGAGACTTTTTATTGTATATGTTGCAGAGGTGCGGGTTTGGTGATAGGTGGAGTACTTCGCTTTTTGTATCTCTTTTTTTTATATAAGATTTTTTTTGTATCTCGAGGGTCAAGTTTTCAGTTTTGGTGAACGGTTCTCCTCAAGGTTTCTTTGGTAGTTCTCGCGGGTTACGCCAAGGTGACTCTCTTTCACCTCTTTTATTTGTTATCGTTACGGAGGCTTTTAGCAAGATGATTAATGCGTTGGTGGTGAGAGGTACCTTGGTGGGTGTGGATGTGGGAGGCGGTAGGGGGAATGGGTTATGCATTTCGCACTTATTATTTGCTTATGATACCCTCATCATGTGTGGGGTTGAGGAGAGCCAAATTCGTCACCTTATATGCTTGTTGCTTTGCTTTGAGGCGGTGTCAGGCTCGAAGATCAACCTTACTAAATCAGAAGTGGTCCCTATTGGAGTTGTGGACAACGTTCAGCGATTGGCTGCCTTCATGGATTGTAGAGTCTCTTCTCTCCCAATGACTTACCTTGGACTGCCTCTTGGTGCGCAATGTAAGAGTCCCCGTATTTTGGATGGCATTATCGAGCAGGTTGAGAAGTGATTGGCTAGTTGGAAGTGCTCGTTAGCTTTTCCAGTAAATACTTCAATAAATCATCAGCCAAACCTCCTTCATTTTCTAGAGCTCATCGTTCAAGAACAGCAATATAAAAGGTAGATTTCAAAAACACTCAAAACAGGAAAGAGACAACGACAACATAACCAAAATTTGGGGGCATAGAAAAGAAAAACCACAATGACAAATACACAAAATGTCTGAAAGTCTAGAATGAGTCTTGAGTTGAACGTACAATATTAAGACAGTTAAAATGAAAATCAAAAGCTCAACAACAATCCTTACCCATAAATTATCAACAATCAAGACCCAAGTAAAAGGAACCCTAGAAAGGTCAGTCTTGATTCTCACAGCTCAATAGCTGTGAAGGGCACCACATTCCAGTTACATGACTAATAACTTGTATTTATAACCTACTTCCAATTTTAGTCCATCAAACAGTGCCTGAAGGGATAACACTAAAGCAATAAACAGATACAAACACTTCCCCCTCAGATGAGAAAAGATACTGACTATGGTAGACCCAGGCATCAAGATACTAAGGCTATGTTTGTTTGTGCTTTTTGAAAACATTTTTTTTTGCAATGATTAAGAAATATCTTTGAGATATGTTTTTTGATGATGGAACCTGAACATAGCACCACATAGAACCAAGATTGTCGTCATCACACGAGGACTTCTGAGTAAGAAATCTGTTTTTGTTTTTATAAGTCAATCTTATAAAAGTTACGTTAAAAATGGGTTCTCAACACCATTTTTCTCCGTTCTCTCTCCTCTTCATTCTCCTACCCGTAGGTTCATCAAATTGTGTTACTGTCCTGAGTTAGTGGTTTGAGATGGCTTATTATCGTAGTTTAGTGATAGAGGCGAAGACATTTCATTTCTCGGTTAGCAGGTTGGGTCTGGTTACGTTATCGGAGTCGAGTCGTAAATCGCAGAGCTTCGTTCGTATCTGCAGATATGGGGTGGTTTGGCTTGCCAACCTTTTTGGCAAACTGGTGGAGGGGAACGACGACCATGATATTTCGGTGAAGTTCAATAAATCCTCGCGAACGTTTCTTGCCCATAAATGCTCGAATGAGCATGGTAGATTCGTAGTTTTAGTGGAATTTGGGGACAGACGGCGGAGGGGGGCAGTAAGGATCCCTGAGGGACAGTCGGGCCTTGGCCGGCAGGCTTTCACTCAGTCTTGTGAGGAGACGATTTCTGCTATTGGTGAGATGTGTCGGTCAAGCGTGGGGCATGCAGTTTCAAAGGTTAGGAAGGGCGTTTCCTATGCCCAGCTGGTGAAGGGTTGCTCGCCGGAGATGCAGGAGGAGGGTGTGGGGGAGTTTCGTGAGCATGGCAACGGTAACCTGACAGGGCACGTGAAGCCCATTCAAAATGTTGTTGTTGGGTCTGCGGAGACGGCTGGGACAGATGGGGAGGTATGGGTGCATTTAATGCGTCTGCGAGATGAGTTGGACAGCTTGACCAATCTCGTTGTGAAACAACGGAAGGGAACAATCTCGTCTGCGAGATGTTTGGCATGTGGTTCTCTCGGGTTGGGCTAGTTGTGTGCACCTGTTGGTGTTGAGAGGGTGCTGGTTTCGGCCCAGGAATTAGATGCGCATGCTGGTGTGGAGAGGCCAGGTGGGTGGGCCGAGCTGGGTGTTGGGCAGGATGGGCAGGGGGCCCAGTCGGTAGCTGAGGTTGTTTTAGGAAGGGTTTTGGGTGGGCTTTGTTCTGGGCCGGGTGGGCTTGCAGATCCGGGCGATGGGCAGGAGGGGATGGTTGACCCGAGAACCCCTTTTGAACCCAATAATTGCGCCATCTCCGATCCGTTGAGACCATTTCAGGGGCTGTTGTTTGTTTTAACAATAGTGTTGCTGAGTCTTTAGTGACGGAGGATGGAAGTTTTACCTCGATCGTACCCTTGGCGGTTAGTTTCCCTCATAAAGCTTTGGGGGGAGACTCTCCGGCGTGGGTCTTGGACATGGTTTCCTCTGTGGGTGAGATGGTTGGGGTGTCTTGTGGCGGCCAAGAGGAAAAGATGAGGGAGCTCTTTGCAGCGTTGGAACGCGATCGGGTGCCGATTCAGTCGAAAACATCTAGAAAATCAGGGGGGAGGATGTTCAGGGAGTTGAAGGGATTGAAGTCTTCAGTTAATTATGAAGGGTCTTCTTCGACCGCTAGGAAGACTGACATTTGGAATGGACTGTTAGGGGTCTCGTTTGGGATGCGGGTGAGGGTGGGTCTTGTATTCTGGGAAAGTGTTGTAGGCCAGTGGGTTGGGGGACGGTGGGTTTTCCTGTTTGTGTTTTGGTTTCTTCAGTATTTTCTCTTGTACTGTTGACTCCGTTGTGTTTTGTTTTTTCTTTTTAATAAAACTGTCTGATTCATAAAAAAAAAGAGTCAATCTTATTAAGGAAAAAGAAAGATGACTACAAGAGACTATACTGACAACAACTAAAGCATACACGCTAATAGGGGTGTTAAAAAATTCACCCGATCCGACTCACTGATCCTGGTCCGACCCACCTCGACCCGATCGGGTTGGGCGAAATCGGATCCGGATTCGAATAGTTTTTATAGAAAAATTAGTGATTCGGATATCCGGCTAGAAATATGATTTTAGCCGACCCGACCTGAATTATGTCTTTTAGTTAAACGCTCGTTTAACCCCCCATTTCTCAGTTCTCATTTTCAATTTCAATCTCCCAACCCCCTTTTTCAAAAAACCAAACCCTAAGTCCTAACAGTGAGGTCTTGCCCCCCCCCCTCAGTCGCTAGTTCACCTTGCCGTCACCAGTCTCCGTGAAAATTCACAGCCTCTTGCTCCTTATATAGACATCGTTGACAACTCCTTAGTAGAGTGTCATACTGCCATGTAAGCTACTCCCTCTCTCTCTCACATATAGTCATATGTTATCAATTCTCACTCTTCTCTCTCATATAGTCATATGTTATCAATTCGAATAGTTAGGAAGTATTAGTTGGTACTTGGTTGTGATATTTTTTGATTTACATTTCTACAACACGTTACACATCCTTTTTGATTTAAGACCTAATTTGATGATCTACGCAAATGGATAATGGATTAATTTGCTTCAGCAGTTATCTGAAGTCTGAACCATCTAACATCAGCAAAAAAAAGAAGTCACAGGCTCACAACCCTCATCCTTCGCAGCCTACCTCATTAAGACAGTAACCTTATTGCCCTCAGGTAATTTTTTAATGTTCTTTCCTTCATTAAAAAGTTTATTATTAGATTATAAAATTTATATGTTGCTTATTGTTGTTAATTTATTGATTTTGTCACTGGCACTGCCCTCAGGACATTTCATTACTATTTGCTAGTTGTTGAGTATAGTCTCAGGTCGGTGTATATTCCAATAGTTTATAAATTATTAATGAATATACTTATATGGAGATTGGAGATCAGTGCTTGTTGAATTGGTTTGTTGGAGATTGGAGATTGGGTTGTGTTGATCCTGTTGGAGATTGGATATTGGAGATTGACTTGCTGAATTGCTAATTGGTTGATCTGTTATATGTTGAATTAGTTTATTGTTCAATTGCTGAATTGTTGATTTCTTAATTAGAAACGAATGTTTATCTGTTTGTTGCTGAATAACATGTTGAATAGTTGATTTGTGAATTGTTGAATCGTTGATAGTAATGATTTGGTTGCTAAATAAACTCTAATGATTGTTGATATGCGAATTTTACTGAATAAAATCTAATGATTTGATTTAGTTGATTTGCGAATTTTGCTGATATGTAAACTCTAATGATTGCTGAATAATGGTTGCTGATTTAATTAATATCGTCTATTTGTTGCTGATTTGGTTGCTGAATAAACTATAATAATTGCTGATATGCGAATTTTGCTAAATAAACTCTAATGATTTGATTTAGTTTATTTGCGAATTTTGCTAATATGTAAACTTTAATGATTGCTGATATGGTTGTTGAATTAATTATTTATCAAATTTGCCGAATTGGGTTAATGGGCTGTATAATTTAACAGATGGAACAAATAAACTTTGATGATTTGGGTACCCCTACTAGTGATTCTCCTGAAACGAGTGGTAGGTGTACCCTTGAAACGGGTAATACCCCTACTTCGGGTGCAGGATCTTTCCCTAATCCAAACACTCCGTTGTGTCCCTTTATTGAGCTTGATGCAGAGGGAGGGGGGCCTTCTGCTACTCAACCAACTCGTGGTGGGCGACCGTTATTGCCTAGAAGGTAGTCCAATAGATCTAAAGCATGGGATCATTTCACAAGATTACCGATTAGTGGTGGTAAACCCCCTAAGTGTACATATAACTATTGTGGGCAGAGTTTTAATTGTCACTCCAAATTACATGACACTTCATCTTTGGTCAATCATCTAGATAGTTGTTCTAAGTATCTGTATATCAAGGGAAAGACAGACAAGAGTCAAATCTCATTTAAGCTTCGAGTCTAAGAATAGTAGGGAGAGTAAAGATATTACATTGATCAAGAATAGTGTGAAAAAAAATTAGGGTAGCCCTTCCTAAGATGGTTGTGGTAGATGAATTGCCCTTTTTGATTGTAGAAGGCCTTGGGTTTAAGGAATTTGTGAAGACTCTTGAGCCTAGGTTTCCCATGCCCTCTTGATATACAGTGATGAGAGATGTTACAAAGCTCTTCCTAAGGGAGAAAGAGGAGTTGAAGACTATGTTTTTTACTTCAGGGTAGAGGGTTTGTTTAACCATTTATACATGGACTTCGATCCAAAACATCAACTACATGTGTGTTACTAGACGTTTCATTGATAGTAGTTGGAAGATGCACAAAATAATCCTAGCATTTCGTAAGATTCAAGATCACAAAGGGACAACGATTGGGAGGAAATTAGAGGAGGGTATGCTTGAATGAGAAATCTTCAAATTTCTTACTATCACTGTTGACAATGCCACTGCCAATGATAGTGTCATTGATTGGTTGAAGAAAAGAACCTTGACCAGTGATCAAATTGTTTGTGGCCATGATTTCATTAATATGAGGTGTAGTGCACACATTAATTTAATTGTGAATGAGGGGTTGAAAGAACTTGATGAGTCCATTATTAAGGTTCGGAACCTAGTAAAGTATGTGAAGTCTTCTCTTGCTAGATTAGTAAAATTTAAAACTTGTGTGAAGAAATCCAGTGTGGTTTATCTCTGTGCCTTAATGTTCCAACTAGATGGAACTCCACATAGCTCATGTTGAATGTTGCTGAAAAATATCAGAGAACCTTTGAGCTATTGCAAGAAGATGATGGACATATATATAATTACTTGAATGAGAATGGGCCAAGTAGGAGAGGATTGAGAGCTCCTGATGATGATGATTAGGAAAGAATTAGGACTTTTGTGAGATTTTTGCAAATGTTCTATGATGTTACGATGCGCCTCTCTTGTTCAATGTATGTCACTTATAATTTGCATTTTCAAGAAGTCTCTTACATTCATACTCACTTGATGGCATATTGTGATAATAATTATGATTTGTTGAGTGTCATGGCTTTTAGAATGAAGGTGAAGTATGAAAAATATTGGGAGGATGTTGAAAAGATCAATAGGCTCTTGTTTGTGGCTGCTATCCTTAATCCACATTACAAGATTGTCACCCTAGAATTTTGGTTCAAGAAAACTATAGGTGTTGAGGAAGGGGAAAAATTTATTGGGATAGGCACCAAAATGATAGATTATCTTCAGTTGGCCCTAGGATGGGCAGTGAAACTAGTGACGACTATGCATATGCCTATGACTATGACTATGACTCTCAAAGCAATGGCAGCACAATGGGGAGCCAATGGGGGAGTTCGAATCCGTTGTGTATCTTGCAAGAATTTCATCAATCTCGGGCATCTAGGAATTTGTTAGATTGCAAGAGTGAGTTGGAACGTTATTACTTGTAGGATGGAACGTTATTACTTCTAGTTCAGTGTTTGATATTTTAACTTGGTGGAAGGTTAACTCCACCAAATTTCCAGTCATTGCTCGAAGTGCACGAGATGTACTAGCTATTTCCATCACTACAGTTGCTTCTAAGTCCGCATTCAGCACTGGAGGGCGCGTGCCCAATCATAGTTAAGGATGCTCAGCACATGCACCCACAATCCTTTAGCCACCGAGCAGTGAAAATGGATATGATCAACTGTTTCTTCATCGCTCTTACATAAGTAGCACCACTCAGTCTCACAAACACCCATCCTCCTTAAGTTGTTAATGGTCAAAATTTTCCCATGAGTAGCCTCCCAAACAAAGAAAACAACTCTAGGGGGAACCCAATTCCTCCAACATTGACGCCAAGGAAAATCTGCAATGGAGCCCTCCATAAGCAAAGCATACATCGATTTCACAGAGAACACACTTTATCCTCACCCTCTCTCCTTCTACTCCACGAATAGAGTAAAGAATAAAACTCTGAAACAACTCTCATCTCCTAATCGTTAATCATCCTATCAAAGTGGACATCCCACACAACCACTCTGGATCCCATCTCCATGCAATCAGCCACCCAAACGTCCTTCCTTCGAGCAAGAGAAAATAATTGAGGAAACTCCTCACTCAGCGGTCTATCCCCACACCACTTGTCACACCAGAACCGAATTCTGGAACCACACCCAACTACAAACCTTATATGCTATCTAAAAAAGTTCTACCCTCTGGTAATGTTTTTCCACAAACTCACCCCATAAGAACCCTGAACCACCAAAGTGCTCCAACCACCCTCCTTACACCCATAATTCTCTGTAATGATTGTCTTCCACAAGCTGTATCTTTCAAAATTGAATCGCCAAAGCCATTTACCAAGAAGAGCTTTATTGAACAAGGTCAGCATTCTAAGCCCCAACCCACCAACACTAATAGGGAAGCAAACTCTAGCCCACCTAACAAGGTGAAACCTATGCTCATCACCACCACTTCCCCACAAAAAGTCCCTTTGAAGCTTCTCCAACCTATTAGCCACCGACATTGGTATAGGAAAAATAGACATAAAATATGTATGAAGGCTAGAAAGAGTGGATATGTGTATATAATCAACGTTAACATTTCTCATTTTAAAAGATAAATGCACTTTCAACCTGCCAACCTTCTTTCAAATCTTTCAACAATGTCATCCCAAATGCTCACATTTAAACTTAGCACCAAGAGAAAGCCCAAGGTATGTCATCGGGATGGACGACACCCTACAACCCAAAATATCTGCCAACCCCTAACATCGTCCACTCTACCAATAGGAATAACCTCGGACTTGCCTAGGTTAATCCTAAGACCATCTTCCTTCACCAGATCCTGAGTGGGGGGGTTCTTCCTTCCTTTCCCAGGTAGTCTTAACAGCAGGGCCTAAAGATACAGAGTGTGAAGTACCCGGCCCATCATTCTTCCCCAAAAGATCTAATAGAACGTTAGTTTCTTTCCTTATCCCCATCAATTTGTTTTCCAAAAAGACACGTCAACCACCCTCCCGCCAGCTGACTTAGCATTAATTGCCAACTCAGAATCATGCATTGTTGCCTTCTCCACCACCACCAGCCTCCTCAACGCCCTTCATGGCCAACACCCCACCCCCAGAGCTCTCCCCCGTCGACCCTCTCTTACTAGCTTCGATGAAAGAGACCTCTTTCAGACTCTAGAGCCATAAGAGCCTCCTTTTTCCACTTTTAAGCTGACCAAGGTGAGCTACCACCTCCTGAAACACAACGGTCAGTTCCATCCATCCTGACCCCCCTTGACCTTCCGGAATCATCACCACCCCTTTCCTGTTAGAGTTGTATACTTGGTCAGATAATTGATCTTTTCAATCTTGGTCGCGGATTGATCGTCTTCTCTTTAGTTCGGATTGGGAGGCTATGTATCCGAATACTATTAAAAGAAAGCTGCCTCGTATGTATTTCTTTTTTGATAATTAAGGCAATTTTATTAAAAAGAAAAAGCGAAACACACAACGGGAATACAACAGTACAAGAGAAAGTACTGAAGAAACCAAAACACAACAGGAAAACCCACCCACCCACGACCCACTGGCCTACAAACCTCACCCCATTCGCCAACAAGACCCTCCCAAAAACCTCCCCCCCACCCGCAACCAAAAGAGACCCTAACAGTCCAATCCAAAGGTCACAATCTTCCTAGCGGACGAAGAAGACCCGTCATAATTAACCAAAGACTTCAAGCCATTCAACTCCCTGATCATCTTCCCCCCCTGATTTTCTAGATGTTTTCGAACGAAATGGCACCCGATCGCGTTCCAACGCTGCAAAGAGCTCCCTCAACTTTTCCTCTTGACCACCACAAGACACCCCAACCATCTCACCCACAGAGGAAACCATGTCCAGGACCCACGCCGGAGAATCTCCCCCCAAATCTTTATGAGGGAAGCTAACCGCCAAGGGTGCGGTCGAGATAAAACAATCATCCTCCTTCGCTAAAGACCCAGCAACGCTATTGTCTGCTAGCCCTTCCCCTACTAAAGAATTTGCTAGCCTCACACCAGAATGAATGTACTTAGAGCTCTCACCCACGGGCTCCAGTCCAACCTCCAATTCTAGAGATGTCTTAGAGCTCCCTACACGAGACTAGGTCTTAGACAACCCCCGGGAACCCTCCCCCCCCTCCATACCACCTGAGATAGCCCCACAACAACCCTGTACATGGCCCCCCTCCATCAGGACACGGGCAGAAACAGCCCCAACTACATTCGACTGTTCCGGCACCGGCGAGTCTTCGGAACCCATCCCTACCACCATAGACAACGTCGACGAGGGCAGATCGTCCACCAGCAAAGTGCTCCGGTCAGCACCCGAGAGGATCCCCAAGGGATCGGAGGTGACGTCGAAACTGGCAGAAACAGCCCCAACTACATCCGACTGTTCCAGCGCCGGCGAGTCGTCGGAACCACTCCCTGCCACCACAAACCGCGTCAACGAGGGCAGATCGTCCACCGGCAAAGTGTTCCGGTCAGCACCCGAGGGGATCTCCAAGGGATCGGAGGTGACGTTGATATCGGCTTCAAAATGGGTTCTCGGGTCTGCAAGCCCACCCGGCCCAGAAACAAGCCCTTCAAAGCCTCAGCAACCAACTGGACCTCCTGCCCAGACGCACAGGTTTCGGGCTTCAGAGAACTGACGCATCCCACTGGCCCACCCCCAACTCCCGGATCAGCAAGCCCACCCGGCCCAGCACACTCAGCACAGCCAACCCAGTCTTCCAACAAACCCCCCGAACCCTCACCCAAGACTAACCCGAGGAGCCTATTCAAATCATCAAGTAGACCCTTTAGTCTCAATCGAAACTGCATTGGGCAACAAACCTTTACCATGTCAGGAGTAGCCCCCAAAACAGACAAAGCTGCCCCCTCGACTGCAACGCTCTTCCCTTTCTCCACAAGCGACCTCCCTTGGCCTCCTGCAAATGGAGCGGCACTTCGAGCATGAGAAACAGCCTGCCCATGACCACCCCTTCTCGACCCCATCTGTACAGCTTCCGCGAAAGACACCCCGTCTCTCCGCCCCATTGCACCGCCAGCACCATTACGCCTCGTATGTATTCTGATCACTTTCCTATTTTGTTGGAGGATGGGTCCTTTGGGGGGGGGAGGGTAAGAAGCCTTTTCGTTTTGAAAATATTTGGCTTAAGGTGGAAGAGTTTTGGAGAAGGTCAGGGGGTGGTGGCGGGGGAGCTATGAGGTTTCGGGTACCCCTAGTTTTGTGTTGGATTGCAAGCTTAAGGCGCTGAAACGTGATCTTATTGCTTGGAATAAGGATGATTTTGGTAACATTAGTATGCGCAAGTCTTTGTTGATGAATGAGTTAGCTTATTTGGATGTGTTGGATGAAGGCAGACTCCTTATTAACGAGGGCGTGGAAAGGAGGTTGTTGGTCATTCAAGAATTGGACCACATTATTGAATTGGAGGAAGTGAGTTGGAGACAAAAATCTCGAGCTTTATGGCTTAAGGATAGGGATAGATGTACCAAGTTTTTTCACAGAGTGGGAAACTCTAACAGGAAGTTTAATTCTATCTCCCAGTTGGAGGTAGATGGGGAGGTGCTGCATGATCCGAGTGACATTTCGGCTCACATTGTTCAGTTTTACTCTTCTCTATATGATGAACCTTTTCAGTGGAGACCATCTCTGGATGGTTTGGAGTTTGACTGTATTTCAGAGGAAGAGGCAGTTTTGTTGGAACAACATTTTGCGGTGGCTAGGGTGGTGCACGATTTAAATGGGGATAAAGCTCCTAGTCCTGATGGTTCACTTTAGCTTTTTATCAGTCTTGTTGGGATGTCATTAAGGAGGATGTGTTGTTGATGTTTAATGAATTTGCTAATTATGGTCGATTTGTTCGTAGTTTGAATGCATCCTTTATTGTCCTCATTCCTAAGAAAACAGGTGCGGTTGAGTTGCAAGATTTTAGGCCCATAAGCCTTGTGAGCGGTATTTATAAGATTCTTGTCAAGGTATTGGCTAACAGGTTGAAGTGTGTGCTGAATAACATTATCTCCCCGTCTCAGAACGCTTTTGTTCGCGGTAGGCAAATTCTGGATTCAGTGTTAATTGCGAATAAGTGTATTGACTCTCGTTTGTGGTTAGGTGCGCCGGGCATGCTGTGTAAGTTGGACATCCACAAAGCTTACGATCATGTGAATTGAGATTTTTTGATGTACCTTCTTAGGAGATGTGGATTTGGAAAGAAGTGGTGCCGGTGGATTTATTTTTGCATCTCCTCGGTTAAGTTTTCAGTTCTTGTGAACGGCTCTCCTGAGGGATTTTTTTGGTAGCTCTCGTGGTTTAAGGCAGGGTGACCCCTTATCTCCCTTGTTGTTTCTCATTGTTAAGGAGGCATTATCCCGTATGATGGCTAGACTGGATTCGGTTGGTGTCCTTCAGGGATTCAGAGCCTCTGGGGTGAATAGGGAAGGGGTTTGTGTTTCCCATTTGTTGTTTGCTGATGATACGTTAATTTTCTGTGGGGCTGAGGCATATCAGTTTCGTAGTCTCCGATGTATGCCTCTTTGTTTTGAGGCAGTTTATGGCTTGAAGGTTAATTTATCTAACTCTGAGGTGATTCCTATTGGCCAAGTCAGTAATGTGTCAGAGTTGGCTTCCATCTTAGGGTGCAGGGTCTCAACTTTGCCTATGATGCATTTGGGTCTCCCGTTGGGAGCTCGTTATAAGAGTGTTCACATTTGGGATGGGATCTTGGAAAGGATAGAAAGACGGTTGGCTGGGTGAAAGCGTTTGTACTTATCAAAGGGAGGTCGTGTTACTTTGATTAAGTCTACGTTGTCGTGCCTTCCTACTTATTTTCTCTCTCTTTCCCCTTCCGCATAAGGTTGCTGCTAGAATGGAGAAACTACAAAGAGATTTCTTGTGGGGTAGCGATGGTGAGGTTCAAAAACTTCATCTTCTTAATTGGAAGGTCGTTTGTTCTCCTATTGATTGCGGTGGTTTGGGTATTAGAGGTCTCTCCGTGTTTAATATAGCTCTGTTGGGTAAATGGTTATGGAGGTTTGCCACTGAGAGAGATCGAATGTGGCGGAATGTTATTACGGAGAAGTATGGAGCCATTGGGGGGGAGTGGTGCTCTTTATCTCCTCATGGGTCTTATGGGGTTAGTCTATGGAAGCATATTAGCAAGGGTTGGGAGGCTTTCAGGGTGTATTCTAGGGTGGTGGTGGCGAATGGGCAAAGGACGAGGTTTTGGCATGATGTGTGGTGTGGGGATCGTCCGTTGAGGTGCTCTTTTCCTACAATGTTTTCCCTTTCTTTGGAGCCGGATGGTCTGGTGGTGGATTGTATGGATTCTGATGTTAGCACGGTTGTTTGGAATGTTTAGTTCTGACGACATGCAAACGATTGGGAGTTGGAAGAATTTTCGTCTTTTTTTTCCACTTTATGCGTTAGTATTGCATCGAGATGTTGAGGACAAGTTGTGTTGGGTGGGTAGCAAGGATGGCAGTTTTTCGGTAAAGTCCTTCTATGCTTTGCTTGATGGTGGTAGAGTTGTGTCCTTCCCTTGGCGTCGGATCTAGAATTCACAAGTTCCCCCAAGAGTCTCCTTCTTTGTTTGGGAGGCTACGCATGGTAGGATTTTGACTTCTGATAATTTGAGGCGTCGTGGGCTTTATGTGCTTGATTGGTGTTACTTATGTAAGAGGGATGGTGAGTCGATTAACCATGTCTTACTCCATTGCCCGACGGCGAGAGGTCTGTGGCAGCATGTTTTCTACTTGCTTAATCTTCACTGGGTCATGCCGAAGTGGGTGGGGGACGTTTTGATCTGTTGGGGCAGAAAGCTTAAGGATCCTTTCGCTAAGGTTATTTGGAGGATGATTCCTCCTTGCATATGGTGGAGCCTTTGGAAGGAGAGGAATAGGCGGTGTTTTGAGGGTTCTTCGTTGTCTATTGAGCGTTTGCAGAGTGGTTTGTTGCTTACTTTGTTTCTTTGGGCTAATGCGCTGTTGGGGGCCCTTTTCTTGATTTTCAGGATTTCCTTAGTTTCTTTGTTTGTTTGTTGTAATTTCCAGTACAGTCTTTGTACTGTTGTTTCTCTTTTTCTCTTTTTCGTTAATAATACTTCTTACTTATCAAAAAAGAAATCTTTTTGAAACTTAACTTTTGCAAGCCCCTGACACTAGTAAGGGTATATTTATTGCCACCAATGGAACACTAGGTGAGATCACCAAACAAAAAATGGGTCATGAATCCAGAATACACAACACAAGTACATGAGGAAGCTTAATTGGCTTTCTATTCCAGAATGTCATGGGCACTCCATCTTAACCCTCCACTTCCTCCTAAAACTGCCTTTAAAAGCTCCAAACTGATCAACAACAAAACTCCACAGAAAATCATTTATAAAGAGAAGCAAGGAAATGTTCATCATCTAGTTTATCACAGTCAAAACTTAAAAAAGCAACAGTGCTGCACATTGTATCAAGAATCTTTCTACACACTAAGGTTGTTTGTTTCCCCTGGATTCCCACTTCCAATCATAATTGCTAACCACTAGATCATTTGGAAGACAGATGATCAAATAGTAATGGTAATTCTTTGGAACCACAAGGATGAACTGTCAGAGAACTACTACTTGCAATTGATTTTACTTGATGTTAATGTTGTGTAGTCTTGCACACCTAGAATTGCCTCTTGTTAAGCTTGAGAGAAGGTTTGGGACTCTTAATTCATCAGGTAGATCACAATATTGCATCAATAATAGAGTAACGATCATCTTCTGGTCAAAGATTTCTACTTGAACCTTCTTGACCTATCTAAAGGTTGTAATGTCTTCGAATGACAACATTTCACTAGTAACCTTTTGACATTTACTGAGCAGCAAACGAAATATGTTGAAAAATGTTTGTGGCAGAGTACTACAATGCAATAGTTTGAGCAGCAATTTCCCATGGTAACTTGCTAGACAGCAACCATCAATCCTTTCCCTTCAGCCAAAGAGAGTTGACCATTGATCTTAGGTGCAATACTTGTTTGACAATAATTCTCTAACCAGAGTTTTGAACTCCATTCAATTTAAGGAGCACTCTGGTCCGCTCAAGTTTTCGTGTCAGGCACCTTGGAGTATGACTATTTGATGCCACATTTATGGAACCGGATTGTACATCATTACCCTTATGATTTTGTGAGAGCGAAATTATTCTACATTTCTCTTGGTCCAGATATTCATGCCCACAGTAGTTTCTGCTTAAATTGTAGGCTGCTCTATGTAGCATAACCTAAAACTTAGTAAAGGGGAAAAAGAAATCAAGGAACCCCCAAAATGTCCGCTTCTTATGAATGAAAGTGGTAAGCATGAATTAACTTAGGTTTGCAAAACTTATGTCGCGGGGGAGTCTATATCCAATATGTTAATTTACCACTTATTCAAAAAGCTTAACATGTTAGGAAGAGATAAATTAAATTATTTTAATTACATTCTTTAACACACTCTCTCACTTGTAGGTTGGACTCCCTCTTAATTGGTAGACCCAACACATATAATATTTAATTGAAATAGGGTGAAGTACGGAGTCAGGTCTCAAACTCAGGACCTTGGCTCTGATACTATGTGAATCTACCACTTATCTCAAAAGCTCAAGCTATTAGAAGGAGATAGATTATATTATTTGAATTATATTCTTTAACACAATCTTTGCTGGCCTTTCACTCCTAAAGGTTATAGGAAGGCAGAAAAATCTGGTTGGAGGGAAGCAAAGTCATCAATTCCCCATTCACAAGATCTCGAAATGCCTAAACTTCTTTAGAAGCAGTCTTAAAATGCCAATGTTACTCACTGAAGATCAGCCATACCAACAGGAACATTGTAGTGGAAAGATGCTCATCAACATTCGTTCAAAAAGGGGTGAGAAGTTTAATCATTGTTCTGTAAAATGGATAAAGCAGAATTCCCTTAAACCATACAAAACCTTCTAGTAGAAAAGAGAAAACCTTCAGATATATCAGTTTCTTCGTAATTTACAGGAGGAATAGTCTGTTGGATTTGAAACAGGAAGCAAACATCAAAGAATCAACAATACTGGGTGAAAAGGCGGATTACACTCTTGAGAGTGCTTTTTCCAAGAGGAAATTGCGTACCTTGTCACAAAACCAGTGCCATCAATGTCTATCTTTCTGAAAAGAGACGTGGCGAAGAAGGATGGTAGCCTGCAGACTTCCTTGGTAACAGATTTAAATTCTGACATAGCAAAGACATAATTAGTAAAACAGTTCTAGGAGTATGACTTACACTGATAGCTTACTATAGCTCACCATGCATCTGCAGTCCATCCAAGTGACCATAGAAAAACTGATTAGTTCTAATTAAACATTGCTGTTTCTGTTCATTTGGAGGTGGACGGCCATTTTGAAAGTAAAACTGCAATCATTGCAAGTAGCCATGTTAGATATTATCAGCAATATCCCCCTGAAAAGCAATTTAGCAGGCAAAGCACAAACTGAAACAGCTATCTAGAGGATGGGAATCCTAATAACATCAAATCATTTTGGAAAACAAACATCCAAGTTTTGTCGAACCTGAGGTATCAATTCTTTAATTGGCTCACTAACAACTTTCAGGGGGGAACCTAAGATAGAAGGACCAGCCCTCTGTTTCATTATCCGAGGGGAACCAGATGTACTTCTCGGTGAAAGTGGAGGGGCACTGCCTGCAGGAAACATAGAAGGCAAAGAATGGCTCGTGGAAGCAAGTGGACTAGAGGAGTTTCCAGGAACATTCAAGGGACCACCCGCCTTTGCTTCATTGAGCAATGAAGCTACCTGAAGCAAGAGAAACACCAAGTTTAGAATACATATTTTATATTAGCTTTGAGAGATATATAATATTAGCTAATCATGAGAGCAGAAACAACAAACTACTACTATCTCCAGAACTAGAGTTATTCACCACTTCCCAATCAAACCCTAGAAATACACACATACGCACATATATGACAATGTCTTCAATACTTTCAAGGTCTCTACATTAATAATTATTTTTGTTAGTGCATAATTCCAGGTCAAAGATTTTCCAGCAAAAAAGAAAAGAGGTATCCCCAAAGCAAGAACAGCCAAATTGAATTCATCACATGAGAAAATGACTCCATCTTCAATGACTTCAAGGTTGAAGTTGACTCCTAAAACAGCCAAATGCGACATCAATGAGTCTACAAGTCAAGTTCACTTCTAGAACAGACAAATATGACATCAATGAGTCTCCACTCTTGTGCAAACTTTCGTGGTAGATATAAAAAACCAACATGATCCACTTTCCAATTTCAAACACCAATGTATTTATGTTCCAGGACCTGAAAACAGGAGGAATCGAGGAAACTAAAGAGCTAAAAAGAACCATTTTCCCAACCAGGGCCCTTGGTTAAAATTATATATCAAAATACTAACCACTGAGTTCACTATGAACCTAAATTTGAACTATGGTTATATAACCAACCATCATTCATCATATTAGATAAAATTCACATTTCCCTGTTAAACTTCCAGCAACAAAATCCACACTTCCAGTCAGGAATATCCTTTATACATCTTTCCAATTTACACCACAAGTTAAAACAGACAGTCATGTGCTCAAACAAATTCCTGCATTCCTTCACATAGTATGTTCGTACAGATTGTTTTTGTTTAGGTTTTAAATATACGCGACATATCAAAGACCGCGCTTGGAAACCAATCAATAGCAACATTTCAAGGTCGTAATACAACAATGACCACAGCCAAGCTAACTGTCCAAGTCAAAAGCATATTTCGAGCAACCAATGCAACAGATAATGCATGTACCTGCCGATGAGAGTCTGGAAGCGCGAGCCATTGCTCGAAGAGCTTCTCAACGAAAGCCGAGTTCGATTTGAAAGCCGAAGGAGATACCTCCGGGAGCTGCAAGAGTTCGGCGTCGAACGACCCCGCATCCGTCACGATCTCCATGCTCATTAGAAGCGGCCCCTCTAACAATCTATCATTCACAATCACCAAATCAGGAAAACCCTACAAAGAACCGAAGCTCGAGGAAATTGAATTACGAGATTCAATGCGGTTTTAGATGTTCGAAGGGGTACGTAAGTTGGAAAATCCCTGGATCCTTGTGGAATGGGAGGATCGGTGATTGGAGAGAGGGGGAAAATGTGGAGGAAGGGACGGGAAGTTTTTCTCAGAAATGGATGCGATTGGAGAGGGAAATGTGAGAGAGGAAGAGAGAGGTTTGAGAAATAGCACCTGAAATTCTGAAAAATGGTTGAAGAAGAAATTACACGTGGCCGTGTGCTTTAGGAGGGGCTTAGGGTCTTCGTCACGTGCTCGGATCATGTGCATTCTATTTTCGAGGGTTTATATTAAAGAAAATAATATCTCCAAATACATATAATATATATAATTATTAGTATTTGCCTTTTTCTTTTTTAGGTAAGTAAAAATCGACTTTTTTTTGCCCTCTTCTTTCTTTTGCAGAATCCCTGAAAATTGAAAAAAATATATATATATATATATAAAATCAGAGGTCTTTTTTTAATCACTTATCAACGTCGTTTAATCATCACTATAAATCCAACGGGTTTTATTGGTTATTAATCAATCGCATTCACTTGTTCCATAGCCATAAATCGATCTGCTCTCTGCCACTCTCGGTCTGTGTTTCTTTCCACTTTCATGGTCGCTGTGTCCTCCCGACCTGCTAAATTGTTGATCAATGGATTCTCCTTTACCCCCGTACCGCAACCCTTCGAATACCTTTCGTCTGTAAGTTCTCTCTCTGTTTCTCGCTCTCATGCTCTCTTCATTTCTCTCTCCCTCTCTTCGCTTTTTTTTTGCTTTCTTTTTCTTTCTATCTGAGGACTTTCCATTCTCAGCCTCTGAGGAAGACTTGAAGCAGACGTTCTGTAAATAAATAGCCACGAACGTCTTCAAGCCGATATTCGAGTCGCCTCCAGAAATATGCCTCCGCTCAGAGATGAAGATCGTCAATGGAGGAATTAGAAATCGTTCTTAGTCTTCAACTAAGGCACTAAGGCAGAGTCGATGGTCAGAGGGCAGCTCTTCGACATAGAATAAGTTAGTGCGCTAGTTTCTGCTACATGATAACTCATTGTGCAAAAAATTTCTTCCCAAACATACTACCGGAAATACATATCTCAAGACATTATTTCGATTTTCTTTCCTCTGGCCCAAAAAAGGACGTTTGGCTTCAAAGAGTTGTAACAGTATTGTAGAATTGTTCAAATCAGAACATTTTAAAGTTCTTTGCCTCTCACCCAAAAAAGTTTCAACAGATTTCTCTCAAAACCATCCTGTGCACCGTTTGACATCACAAGCAAGCAACCCGAGAAAACAAATTACTGAAGACGAAGAGGAAGAATTGTATTAGGGATCAACAACCATGGATCTCTTGCATCAATTCGAACAGATACTTGAAGCCGACCCACTTATGTAAGTTCATGCAGCTCTGATTTCCATAACTTTTTCTTCTTTCAATTCCGATTTTTGTATACATATAGAGCGTGGCTTTATATTTACATAGAAATATTCATATCTCGTTGAATGCAGTGATGAAGTGGGTTTTGTACATCCGTCCCAATTTGCGAAGCTAGCTGAAGAGGCAGGCGATGTTATAGCCAATCCCTCTTCAGATGGTACAAGCTTTTGGAGCAGAGATCACAAGCTCGGGGTCTCGACTCAGGCTGTTCTGCCGTTGTACAGGGCGGCTAAGCTCGCATTTTTGTCTGCAATGAGAGAATATAAGAGACTCGTCCATGACGTCGTATCTGGTGACATAGCGGAGAATGACGTGATGAAGCATAGTAGGGCCCTCTTGTTGCTCAGCTCGGATTTTGGCACTACCTGGAATTCCAGGTCTTCCACTCTGAGCTCTATTTTCCAAAATATAGCTTTTTTATCTCCTCCTTTGACTTTTACTATTTAAGAGCAATCATTCTAGCTAATATTTCATTGCTGGGGAGGTGATGCTTCCTATGTTTATCTCCTTTTTTATTTTATTATAATTTGTTATGATAGAAACTCTTCCGAGCACTACAGCATCTGGAGTTCCTGCTGCATATAGCAATTTATCAAATCCAACTGTTGCGCTTGGGGTCAACTTTTGCGGACAATAGTCGTCGTGGATTGGGATCTAAGTTTTTGTTTGCGAGTCGTGGTTTGATGGCGTTTTTCCGAAATCGGGTGATCGAGGCTAAAACCTTCCAGTTCTCTGTTAGCTTTTCCAGCTTAGTTACGTTAACGGAACAGAATAGGAAGTCTCAGATTTGGTTCGTTTTGGTAGATATGGAGTGGTCTGGTTGGCGAACTTGTTTGGCGAACTTGTGGAGCTTAAGGATTCGAGAGATTACTCGGAGAGATTTAATGAAACCACTCGTGCATTCTTAGCTCAGTTGTGCTCAAACAAATGCGGTCGGTATGTGGCTCTTGCAGAATTTGGAGATAGGCGTCGGCGGGGGGCTGTGATGATTCCCGAGGGGAGGTCAAGTGAAGGATGGCAGGCCTTTGCTCTGCTTTGCGAAGAGATTATCACGGCCATCGACGAGCTTAATCGGAGGAAGAAGAGACCAGTGGTTTCTTCGATCAGAAATGGAATTTCTTTCGCCGTTGTTGCGAAGCCTGGACTGCCGGAGACGAAAGCGGTAGGGGAGAGGGAGAGTCGTAAAGATTCTGTTGACGTGCGTAGCATCCCAAAGATCGCGTCTGTTGGTGTTCCCTTGGTGCCGCATGCTAATGTCGTGGAGGGGATGTTGATTTCCGAGAGTAATTATTGCACTGGGATATCTGATTCGGCGGAAAGGTCTGACGGCGTGTTGTGGGTGCACCTAATGAAGTTAAAGGCTGACGTGGACGATTTAATCGTGTTGGTTAAAGACAGAAAGATGGCTTCGGTGCCTTTGGGTGGGCCAAAGATGGACTCTTGCTGCAGGGCGTGTGGTTTTCAGATGGTGATCCAGGATCATGTGGACGCGGCCCATGTCTCTTTTGCCTCTTCGAGTGGCCTATCTAGACTAGGCTCGGGCCTGTCTCTGGGTCAGCAGAAGATCCTTGGGTCTTCTTCCTTGGGCCCAGATCTTTCTAATCCGTTGGTCTCTGGCCAGCTCGGTATCCAGCCCCTGATTTCTGGCCAGCCCGTCGTCCTGTCCGACAAGCCCGGTAAGGTGGTGATCCCCAACGTGGTGCGTGTGCCTTTTGATGCTCTAGTCTGCCGGAATGTGGAGGTGGGGGTGTCGACGATCTTGCCTGTGAGGGTGGTGGAAGTTGCCGGTGTTTTGCCGGAGTTGGGGATGGGTAAAGACGTTCCCGCGATCACTGAGGTCTCTTCTGAGCAGTGTTTGGCGCAGCAGGTGGCCGAAAGTTTGTCGTCGTCCCTGTCTATGGGGGTGGTGGGTGGCGTTGGAGTCTTGTCGGCGCCGGAATCTGTTGTTTATGCTTGCGGTACTCCTGGAGGCTCTCCGGAGCAGTGTTCTGATTCGATGTCGGAGGGTATGGCATTGGGAGAGGCCAACGCCTCTAGGGAGGAGTTTCTGTCGGGGCAGAGGCCTTCTTCTGACACACCTGAGCTGAAAGTTAGGGGGTTGAGCTAGACAGCTTCTCTAAGGCTCTGGTGGTGAGGCCGGTTGATTCTCCTCTGACTGCGTGTCGTTGTTCGTCATCTCCCCCAGGTGGGGGTGTTGGAGGAGAGGTGTCGCAGGATGTGTCTGAACTAGCTTTGGTCAGTTCCCTCAAGCCTGTTTGCTTGGAGTGGGTGCTCAGTATGGTATCCTCGGTTAGGCATCTGGTTGGTATTTCTTGTGAGGGATATGAGGCAGAGTTGCAGTCGTTGTTTACTGCCTTGGAGGTTGAGAGAGATCTAAGCTGTTCTAAATCTTCTAGTAGAACTAGTTCTCGTGGTCTCAGAGAGCTAAAAGGGTTGACTTCTTCTGTTAATTATGAGGGGAACACTTATGTTTCAAGGAAGAGCAGGAAGGAAGGGAGGGGACAACAACTATATTTATGAAGCCCAGAATTATTTGCTAGAACGTTAGAGGGCTCAATGATAGGGTGAAGCGTTGTAGAATTGGGAATTTGTTGCTGGGTTGGAAACCAGATCTGGTTTTTTTTCAGGAGACGAAAGTGATGTCTATTTCTAGGGCTTTCGTTAGGAGTATTTGGGGGGGTCTCATGTTAGTTGGTGTTGTTTGGAGGCGTGTGGTGATTCGGGGGGGATCTTGATCCTTTGGGATACGAGGGTCCTTGAGTTGGTGGAATCTTGTGTTGGTAGTTATTCGATTTCGGTTATTCTGAAAAATGTGGAGGATGGGGTCTTTGGGGTTTTTCGGGGGTGTATAGTCCTAATGTGGATAGTATGAGGAGACTATTGTGGGAGGAGTTAGTCGGGGCGATGGCTTGGTGGAACTTACCTTGGTGTATTGGGGGGGATTTTAATGTTTCTCGCTTTCCGAGTGAACGGTCCGGGTTGACGGTTTTCAGTAATGTCATGCTGGAATTTTCGGAATTTATTGATGAAAATCAGTTGATTGATATGCCTTTGTTAGGTGGGATTTATACTTGGTCGAAGGGTAGGTTTACTCATTCTTGGTCCAGAATTAACCGATTTCTTTTCAGTTCCAGCTGGGAGTCCCTATTTCCGGAGGTTTGTTAGAGGCGTTTGCCACGCTTGTATTCGGATCATTTTCCGATTATTCTGGAGAGTGGGTTTGTGGGAAGCGGTAGGAAGCCCTTTAGATTTGAGAACATGTGGCTTAAGGCGGATGGTTTTGTTGACAGGGTGGGGTTGTGGTGGAGGTCTTACGTTTTCTCTGGGTCTTCAAGCTTTGTTCTTGATTCTAAGTTGAAGGCTTTAAAGAGGGACATTAAGATTTGGAATCATGAGGTCTTCGGGGATGTTGCCTTGAGGAAATCTTCGTTGGTACATGAGTTATCATCCTTGGATGTTTTGGATGAGGATGAGACTATTAATGAGGAAGGTAAAGTTAGGAAGTGGGAAGTTTTGGGGGAATTGGATCATTTGATTGATATGGAGGAGACTAGTTTGAGGCAGAAATCTAGAGCTCTTTGGCTCAAAGAGGGTGACAGATGCACCAAATTTTTCCATAGGGTGGCTAATTCCAACAGAAAGGTTAATTCTATTTCTTCTCTGGAGGTTGAGGGGGAACTTGTGGAGGACCCCGAGCGCATTTCTGAGGAGATTCTCAGTTTTTATCGCTCCTTGTACAGGGAGCCTTTTCTTGGAGACCTTCGCTGGATGATTTGGGGTTTGATTCGATTAATGGGGAGGATACAACTTGGCTTGAAAGACCTTTTGATGTAGATGAAGTGACGGGTGTTGTGCGGAGTCTCAATGGTGATAAAGCCCCTGGTCCTGATGGTTTCTCTTTGGCATTATATCAATCTTGCTGGGATATCATTAAGGACAATGTTCTTTCCATGTTTAACGAGTTTGCTCCGTTTGGGAAATTTGTTAGAAGTATAAATGTCACTTTCCTTGTATTGATTCCCAAGAAGCATGGTGTTGTTGAGTTGAAGGATTTCAGGCCTATCAGCCTTGTGGGAGGGGTCTATAAAATTCTGGCCAAAGTTTTGGCTAATAGGTTGAGGATGGTCATGGACAAAATTATTTCGCCTTCCCAGGGAGCCTTTGTGAGAGGTAGACAGATCTTGGATTCGGTTTTGGTTGCTAGTGAGTGCATCGACTCCAGGATGCGCTCTTCCTTGCCCGGTATGCTTTGCAAGCTTGATATCCATGAGGCTTATGATCACGTTAACTGGAGCTTTCTTCTATATTTGTTAAGGAGGTGTGGCTTTGGCGATAAATGGTGCAGCTGGATTGAGTTCTGTATTTCTACTGTTATATTCTCGGTGTTGGTGAATGGGTCTCCTGAAGGCTTTTTTGGTAGCTCTCGGGGTCTGCGCCAGGGCGATCCCCTTTTGCCCTTTCTATTTGTTATTGTTATGGAAGTTCTAAGTAGGATGCTGAACAAGCTGGTGGACATTGGTTTCCTAGAGGGCTTCTCCGTGGGGAGTGGTGGAGTGAGCATTTCTCATTTACTCTTTGTTGATGATACCCTTATTTTATGTGGGGCTGAGGAGCGTCAGTTTCGTTATTTGCGATGTCTTCTACTCTGTTTTAAGGCAGTGTCTAGACTTAAGATTAACCTTCAGAAATCTAAAGCTATTCCTATTGGTGCGGTGGATAATGTCCAGGAGTTGGCTGATATCATGGGCTGCAGAGTAGCTTCCTTGCCCTTTTGTATCTTGGGCTTCCTCTGGGTGCGCGTTTCAAAAGCTCCCACATTTGGAACGACATTCTTGAAAGAACGGAAAAGAGGTTGGCTGGGTGGAAGCGAAGTTACCTCTCGAAAGGAAGTAGAATTACTTTGATCAAGTCTACTCTTGCTAACCTTCCGACCTACTATTTGTCGCTTTACCATATTTTCTCTTCGGTGGCTAGTAGATTGGAGAAGCTACAGAGGAATTTCTTGTGGGGTAGTGATAGTGATCATCACAAGTTTCATTTACTTAATTGGGATAAGGTTTGTTGCCCTATCAGATCTGGTGGTTTTGGTATTAGGTGGCTGTCTACCTTCAATAAGGCTTTGCTTGGTAAGTGGTTGTGGTGTTTTGCTTGTGAGCGTAATTGTTTGTGGAGGAATGTGGTCGTGGAGAAGTTCGGGTGTGAGGTGGGTGGGTGGAGGACCATTCAGAGGAGAGGATCTTATGGTGTTAGTCTTTGGTGGTATATCAACAAGTGGGGGGGATCTCTTCACCCAGAATAGTCGGTTTGTGGTGGGTTGTGGTAATAGTGTTCGCTTCTGGAGCGATCTTTGGTGTGGAGGTAGACCTTTACGGTTCTCTTTTCCGCTTCTCTTCGCCATTGCTAGAGATAAGGAAGCCTTGGTGGCGGATTATTGGGATGGAAATTCAGGTTCGGGGGTTTGGAATGTCCAATTTGTTAGGGCAGCAAATGATTGGGAGCTTGAGGTTTTTACGTCTTTTTGTAGGCTCCTTTATGGCATGGTCATAAGGAGTGGAGTTGATGATAGATTGTGTTGGTTGGGTTCCAAATCCGGTAAGTTCTCGGTGAAGTCGATGTATGGGCTTCTTCATTGCAACACCTTTGTTTCGTTCCCTTGGAAACAGATTTGGCGATCTTTTGCGCCCGTGAGAGTCTCCGTCTTTGTATGGGAGGTTTCCCATGGTCGCGTTCTGACTATCGACAATCTAAGGAGGCGAGGTCTATGCTTATTGGATTTTCCTTTGTAGATGCAGTGAAGAATCCGTGAATCACCTTTTTCTTCATTGTGAGGTGGCCAGGGACTTATGGGCTCATGTGTGTAAGATTATGGATTATTGTTGGGTTATGCCTCTGCATGTGGTTGATGTGTTGTTTTGCTGGAAGAGGAAGTTTGATGATCCTCATGCTCTGATTGTGTGGAATTGGATCCCTTTGTGCATTTGGTGGACCCTCTGGAGGGAGAGGAATGATAGATGTTTTGAGAGCACTTCTTCGTCTGTTGAGGGGAAAGATGATGAGATCTCTTTTCTCTTGGGCTACAGCTGTTTTGGGTTCTCGTTTCAGTGATTTTTCAGATTTCCTTAGTTTTGTAGCTTGTTTGGCTTAGGTTTCAGTATAGTTCTTTGTACTGTTCCTACTTTGGTTTATTAATAAAGATTATCTTACTTATCAAAAAAAAGAGCAATCATTCTAACTGTGTTTTAACTTTTAGGTGATAGTGTTAAGGGCGTTTTTATGCAGCTCTGAGTTGTAATTTGAGAAGCAGTGATCATTTTCTTTTCTCAAAATTACATATGGAGGCGACTATTCTTCAAGTTGTTGGTTTTTTACTTTTCATCAAAATGTATCCAAAATAGCTAGGTCACAAATTTTACGGAAGCTAGCTAGTAACTTTTCAGGATCTGATTTGAATCTAGGAAACTTCTAAGAGTTGGTGTTGTTTGCAAACCAAAATTTTGGTGTATGGGAGTTGGTGAAAAAGTGAATAGAGAGATGATTTGAGTGAATTTTTTATGTTTATTGTAATGGAAAAATATATATTGATGGGAAGATAGATTATTTTATAATTATTTTATTTGGTCAAAATTTTGGCAATTTTGGGATGCAAACATCACTTTGTACAATTTGTCTTGCATGCGTTTGTCCTTCCTACATAACATATATATAATACTGGTTGGTCCCTAATTCAACTGAAAGTACATTGACATTTTTGTTTGAGTGTGCGTTGTGAACCTTTCAGGTTCTTAGTAATTGCATTGGTCCCAATTCATATCTTTACAACTTGGTCATACATCCAACCCAACTATTCCAGCTGCTAGCTACTTGAGATATACATACTTGTATTTGTTTGTTGTTGGCTTGCATAATTACCTTCTTCATTAGCTTTAGTGGTTTCCTTGCTACGTACCATGTACTAGTGTGCATCCCTTTTGTTTTCTTCTTTGGTTAAAGTGTTAAAACTTGGAATGTGGATAGACTGGTCATGGAAGGGCTCATGCATTAAATTAGCCGGTATTCAATTCAATGTATAGCCTTATCTCTATCCATAATAACCTTACCTCCAGACCCAGCCCTGCCCTGCCCTTGGAGAACTTTGAAGTGTATGCATGCAGTATTTTAGTTGCCATGTTATGGCATGAATTAATTGAAGAAATTATATGCTGCTGACTTTTCTAATCCTCACACCTATTTCTGTTTCATATGTATTATGCAGGAAGTCAGTGGTGTGTAAGAAGCAGGACCTCTCAGTATATATGGATGAACTTCTGTTTTCGGAACTTGTTCTTTCCTATTCACCCAAAAGTGATCATGCATGGAGTCATAGGTGAGAGTTTTTTGGTGGCCTATAGTTTCTTAGTGGCTTTCATTGTTCCAACAAAGAACAATAGTGATATATGTCCTTAGTATTTGGCTTGAGGAATGAAACTGTTGATTTCATGAAAAAAACTTAGAGCGATTTCTTTTTTTGGGAAAATTACTCAAATGGTCTCTATGGTTCAACCTTCAACGATATGGTCCTTGTGGTCACAAATATGATGCATGAGGATCCCTCCGTCCATACCTCTGTTAATCTCCTGACGGAATATGCTAACATGTAAGCATTGTCCAAGTGTTTAAAAATAGACATGTCAGTGTGTTCCGTCAAGAGATTAATGGAGGTGTGGACAGAGGGACCCCGTGCATTATATTGGTAACCACATGAACCAAATCGTTGAAGTTGGAACCACACGGACCAATTTGTAATAAAATGAAACCACAAGAACCGTTTAGGTAATTTTGCCTTTTTTATTGGCTTCTTGCTTGATATCTGTTGGCTTCATGTTTATAAAGTTCTTATTTATTCACAATCCTTTCTAGTGTTATATACACATTCTTGTGCAATTATTTAGGAGATGGGTGATCAAGTCAATTACTGGAAAGTGTTCAACTCTACAAGAAATTGTGAGGAAAGAATCTGAGCTGGTGGAGAAAATAGCTGAGGTTCAAATACAGTTCAAGAACTACATGCATTAAATTGTGAAGGTTCACATTCACTTTCATTATTGAAATGCTCGTGCTCAGATTTGGTGTGTTGACTTGTTCTCTCTTTAAAATTTTACTTGAGGAAACAACATAAAAAACTCCAATTTTTAGTCTTTTCCTGTAGAAATTAAATTTCTAGTGGAGAATAATTATGAAACATCCTCATCCTGAATAGGGTTAGAAAAGTCATGCTATTATATACATAATCATAGAAAAATTACACAAATTCATCTTGCTAAAATACTTATTCTAAGGTACTTTAGGCTAGAATTCTTTCTATCTTCATCTTTAAAATACTTACATTCACGTGCTCATTGTAAACAGAACTTGAACACCGTATCTTTACACTTTTAATGGCCAACACACAATTATGCTCAGTGTGAGGGTTGGCGATCCTTGTGATCCCGACTCCGTTCCAGTGGTCATACGAGTGAAATCACATCTAAGATATGGACATCACTCAATAAACAGTAGTGCACTCGAGTGAGTCAATCCCCAAGAACCATACTAGATGGCTTCCTCCACACTTTAGCAACGGTACCATTACACATTCAGTCATAAGGCCAAAACATTTACATGCAACCATTCATTTTCATTCTTTCTTTGCATAACATTTCATTCATCATCTTATATTTCTTTTTTCTTTGCTTTGGTTGCTTCCATCATAATAAAAACCGTTCATAATATGTAGATTAAGCACACATAGTAAAATATTTTAAACCTTTTTCTCGTAAAATATCATATAAGGATACATAAAAAGGGTTTAGAAGAAATGATCATCATATACAATATAACTTGAAACCCTTTTCAGAAAATGTAGCATTTTGTTTGAAAGAAAGCGTGTGATCATATCAACTTACCTCGCTCCTATACTTTGTAAACTTGAGGTAACAATTCCATACAAGAAAAATCAATTTTTCATTCAAACAATCATCCAAATTCATGAGCTAAGGAAAAGAGGGCCTGACCTTGCTAGATTTTTTATATAACTTGAAGAGAAAGACAAGAAAAGATGTCAGATGTTTTATGGGGTGAAAGGTAATAGCTTTTGTGCAAGAAAACTTCTCTTGCACTAGATCTCAATCTCTGATAGAAAGCCAAAAGTTTAAACCTTGATATGATTTTCATGATTGAATGAGAAACTGATTTCCGTGGAGGAAGGAGAAGATTTTTTTAATTAAAAAATACGATTTAACCTCGACCCCTTAACTTTAAAATAAAAAATAGGATTAGGCCTCTATCTCTTCAACTTAATACTCATTTAACATATCAAGTACCAAAGACAGGGATTAAGAAAATTTAAAATTTAAGAATAACGAATAAAATAAAAAGATATAAATATCCCTGTTATTCGGGTTGGGTTGGTACAAATTAACATGCACATATAACAAGTGGATGGAAGTAGTGACCGCTGAGATCCAGCTGGGTTTTATCTTCTTAGTTCTGAAAAATCTAGCAACCAATCAGCAGGTGTATCTCACTGGAGGTTGAGGTATTAAAACACAATATGTTGTTGATTAGTGATGTGAATCAAAATTATAAATATTAAAAGTCTAATAAGTATGTTGCTAATTTTCGTTTGTGTAGTCTCCAAGTTTGAATGGTTTCCAAGTAAGGATCTTCTCCAAGTAATTGGAGTAGCTTTTTCATTCTTATTTGCCTATATGTAACTGTAGATGCCATATTGCTTAAGGAATTCAACAATTCAAAAACTAGAGTTTTTTTTCTCTTTTCTTTGGTGAATTCTAGATTATGGTGTTTGGTAAATAAATAAATAGAAAAAATTCACCTACAAGATATCCAAGAAGAAGATTAGACATCTCTAAGTGAAGATCTCAAACAATAATCGATTTTATGGAGATTGTTGCAAAAATGCCTCCACGTAACCATGGTGGAATGGGAATGTTTTGGCTAATGGCAGAAGTTTTGAGTTGTGACTTCAAAATAGGAGATGGAGGTTCATCTCACTTGTGGGTTCAATTGGGTAATTGCTTTGAGTAGATGCAATTGTGGAAGATGTTATCCAATGAAACATTGTTATTGTCGCATGGTGGTGTTGATCACGTATTACTACTTTTTCCTTCTGCGAGAGAATCTTAGCCATTTTTATCATCCATTTTTTGGTTTCAACGAAAATGTCGAAGAAGGTGGTTGAAATCTATTTAGCTGGAAGGATTGTTTGTTTGGTGTAAGTATTAGTTTTATTCAGAATGCAGATGCTCTTAGCCTTTTGTAAAGAGAAAGAAATAAGGGTGCTTTGAGGGATGTTGGGAAGACTGTTAATGAGTTTCTAACATGATTTTTCTAAAAGTGCTTAACTGTGATTTGCGAGGTCTTTTTTTCTTTATTTACTGATTTTGTACATCATGTTTTTTTTTGGGATTTTCTTGTAGTCTAATTGTGTGCTCAAGTTTCTTCCATTCTAATAAAACTTCTGCACGTAGCTGATAATAAAATTGTGAATAGAAGGGAAAGGAAAAACGAGTGTTAAACGAAAAGATGAAGGAAATCCAGTAAAAAGTTTTAGTTATACGAACAGGAATTTAAGAAATCTAGGCCCTTGGAAAAGAGAATCCTGTTGATCTTTGTTCAAAGCGTATTCAAAATAAGTTGACTTCATTTTTCTTAGATTAGTTTCCTTACAGAAATATTTTGAATACGCCAATTGGTAACAATGGAAAGTGTTAACTCTATAACATAGAACAAAGTTGGTTTCTCAAAAATTAGTAACTATAGGAATTATTAGATGGATAATTATAAGAGGGTATTTGTAGTATATAGTCTTCCTAGTTGACTTGCTTCTTTAATTCATGTTTCTGACCAGATGAATATTTTGCCAAGAGCTCATGCTTAAATGACCCCTTTTCTCCATAAGAATGGAATGAAGGATGAGGTCATTGGTTCAAGATAGTGTGTAACTTACCAAAAACACAAATGACAATAGTTCTTTAGCTTTCTGCAATTTGCTCATATATTTTGGTGGTTTAGCTATTGACTTTGTGTAAACCGCAATTCTTCAATATATTCACCATACTATGATGTTGAGGGAGAATGTCCTATGTAGAAAGTAGCACTGTTTAAAGCTGACTCTCCTTTCTGTGCAGAGATCAAAAATGAACTACCGGGCATGGAATCACCGTTGCTGGCTTGTGTCCTACATGACAAGAGAACAGGTAAATAAGGTCACTTCTTGGGTCGAACAGATGGAACTTTTAAACCTTACATTCCTTTTCTTTTTCTTTGTGATAAGTTTCTTGTGGTACAATTATCCTAGAAAGGGTAAATTTCAGTTCCCTTAAACTGTTCTCACGAATGATATGGATCTTTCTGCGTTCAGGTGCTAAACGAGTTAAAGACGTCCAGAAATTGGGCAGGGTTGCATGTTGCTGATAATTGTTGCTTCCATTATCGCAGAGTGAGTTTTCTTTTATTCATTTGAACCCCCCACCACCCCCTCCCCCCCAAAAAAAGAGAAGAAGAAGAAGAAGAAAGAAAGAAAGAATCCTCCTAAAGGGAAGAGGTAACATGCCAATGCTTACAGCAACTGGACTTATAATCATCTTTTGATAGTTTTGCAACTCTCTTCAAATCATGAAATAATATAAAGGCAAGGCTTGGAAACAACTCAAAACCCAAGAGGGGCAGGGAAGAGAAAGTGCTTAATGTGCTTTAATTATCTTGTTTTGGAGTGGGGCACCTGCAATTTCTACTTGATTATTTTAATGCGCCGGAGATTTCTATACTTCTAACAATCTGAATGCTACTAATTTGCGGCGGCTAATGGTCAGGATTTTAAAAGAGTCATCCTGTAAACAAGAAAATTCATTTTCTGATCTTGCTGTCGAAATTTATGAACTATGGAAGGTAAAAATCTCTTATCATTTCTATGCAGTTATCACTAAAAACATGTAGTAATTATCCATAAGCGAGTTTGCTCCTTATGTTCATGTCTTGTCTCAGTTTGTGTTATTATATGCTCATGTCTTGGAAGATATCGCTATCAGTTTATAAAGTAGTTTTATACTACACTATTTTGAGTTGTTTCTCTTTCTCCACGTGTCAATTAAAAACAGGTGTCTTATATCTCTTCTTTAAATTCAACTTAGTAGTTGTTCCTGGATGACCTTGGAACTCCTTGCTTACTTGGATCTCTTACCTTTACTTCAAGAAAGTTGTCTCTCTTTCACACAACCCCTACCCAACACACCTCTCCCATAAAAAAAACACTTGTACAAGTGAAAGTTGTTAACAATTAATTGTAGATGGAATTCGTCTTGGAAAAAGGAGATGATAACAATACAAGACTAAGGGATCTCATCAAGCTCTGTTAGTGGGCTTTTAATTCATAGATACATATTCTACCATCAGTTTATCAGAGCAAATTGAGTGCTTTTGGTGAAAAAAGAAAAAGCAGAAAAGTAAATCTCATTTTTAGGTATGCTTTATGTGAACATTGTCAGAGTGATCTGTTGCCAAATAGTTGAAATATATACAGGACTTGTTCTAGGTTATGCTATACAAGCATGTTATCATTTTGATTTAGCTTAAATAGTATGCTAATCCCTGTGGTTTTAACCTTTTCCCAAGGTTGTTCCATCTCATCTAACTGGGTTCATGAGATAAACCTAGGGTCATGTTTGCCAACTAACAATTTTTTAAAATTTTAAATGTTACCCTCATTTTTTAATTTCTAAATATTAAAAAAATAATAATAAATTTTACAATCATCTCTATTCACAATCTCTCTCTATCAAATCATCTTTTTCGATCAAAATAAACATAAAAAATGCAATTACATCATCTCTCTCACTTTTTTACCAGCTTTCAAAAAATTTCCAACATTCACCCAAACATACTACAAAATTTTCACTACATTTTCACAAACTCCCACAAAAGTCTAATCTCCCTAAAATTTCACACCACATTCAAAATTTTTGAAAATTTGCCAAAATTTTCAGTTGGCAAACATGACCCTAGTTTACCATTTTGGTCTTTCCATCTATTTTGGATCGAAAATGTTGATGTGGCTAACAGCCATCTCATAGATTCAATGGAGATCTAACACATGTTCCAGATTACTGATGCAAATTCACGTTGTATCACATTTGATCTATGAAGTTGTATCATATTTGAACTATGAAGGGCCACATTGTTGAACATCTTCACGTCATGTCTCTTGAAACATGAATAATAATTAAATAGCATCTAAATGACTGATTAAAAAAATATATAAACAAAGGAACACAATTTAAAGTATAAAATAAAATAAAATAAGCACTAGCCGGTTGGAGAGAAGTGGTGGTGGGGCGGGGTCCCCTGCAACCAACCTCTCTCGCTGGTGGCAAGGTGGGGGAGGGACTCCCAAGTGCTGGAGAGGATTGGTCGCGGGTGGAGATGGGACGCCCCCCTCCCAAATTTGACCATCACAACTAGGGTGGGACGTCCCCACCTCCACCTACAAACACCCCGGCCATGTACGCATGGGAGGGGTGGGTTGCGAGGATTCCTCACCCCACACCACCACCTTTGGGGTTGATCTTAAATGGTAGGTTTTCATTACATTTTTGGTTGGATTGAATTGAATTTTTATTATTTATTGAATTGTTTTATTTGTTATTGTTTGTGGGTTTTGGTTTCATGTTTTTATCAAATTTTTTATTCTTATGTGTTGAGCCCTTTGTTTCTTGCTTTCTGATTTTCAGTTCTTTGGTTTTGTTGATTTCGTTTTAAATTTTTGTTTTTGTCTTAAGTTTTTTGTTTATATTTCCCATTTCTTTCTCCATTTTTGGGGTTTTTTTTAGTTTTTGTTTTCACATATTTTCCATCTTTTGTTAGTTTTTTATCCCCCTTTTTTTTGTTTAATTTGTTAAGTCTTATTTAGATTATTCTGTATATTTTATTTCTGTTTTGTAAGGTTATATTTTATTCTTTTTTATTTTTTGTTTTCTTTCAGTTTTAGAACTTTTAGTTATGTTCTTAAGATTTATATTATTCTGTTTTGTTATTTTGTACAACTTGTATATTTAATGGATGTGTCAATTCAAGTTGGTGTTCAAGTACAAGTGTCAGCCGCATATTGCACCTGACAACTGGTTGTTAAATCAAAATCTTGTGGAATCCATAGTGACATCTAGACCAAGCACTAATTTTGCCTTTCCGATAGCTATGTGTGAGAATTCTCATTAGTAGAACAGTTGAGTTAGGTCTTGGCTTGGCAACTGAATTTATATTTCCGACTTGTATATTCAAAATATACTAAATGAAAGAAACATCTCGACTTTTTATACCTAGGTTAGTGATTTGCTGACAATGTTGGTCTGACAGGAGGAGCTCGATTGGAATGAAATGCAGATAAAGCAATACATAGGAAAGGAGGTAACCCCCTTAACTCTAGTAAACTCAGCTAAGCTTTAATCCCAATTAATAGGGCCGGCATTTTGAATTTTTCCTCCATTTTATCACATCTATATCATACTCTGTCACATCCCTGTTTATCAAATCATGCTCTACTCTACCTTTACCAATGTGGTTGAGTTTTTATGTATTCCATTAATGCTTGTATTATAAAAGAGTTCGTCATTTGTTTATTCTCGAAATAGGCGTTGTGGCTTCATCGCCGCTTCCTTTCTCTGTGTTGGATGAAGCAATTTGCAAATGATAGCAACGAGTATGAGCCGATAGTCAGCAATAGTAACAGGGTTGGTCTCTTTATCGATAATGAGCTGCATCTCCTTTACTACTGCTCAACTGTTCCCGATAACGAGTTTGAGGATTTCCAAGCACAAGCCACATTTTCTTCTACTTACATATTGTGGTTGACTAAGGTAACATTATCCTGTTCCTTTGGATTTCCTGTTTGGTCATGTTAGTTGGATGCTCATATTTCCTTTTATGTGCATCAGCAAAACCCTCTGTTTTGGTCTAAACTCCAAGAGAAGCTTACAACTAAAAATCTCAAGACTATGCTGAGTAAGAATTGCCCAGAAAGGTCCTTCCTTTGGGATTCGTCAATGAGCTAGGTGGAATCGTCTGACAAAGCTTTTATTCCTCTACTCTCCTTTATGAGCCATATTGAACCTGTCTTACGTGGGTGATTTCAATTCATGAGAACACCAAATAATGGAATAATTATTGTTTACCTCGCAAACTCCAAGCATTTTGGGTCAGATATTTGTAGAGAGAGGAAGCGTAATTTGAAGTGAAGTTCATTGACAGTGCTTGCTACTGTTTTATGAGAGGTAGGATAAAGATTTGTGGGCCATATTGGCAAGCTGCCCTTGGTACAAAAGATCCCAACTCAGAACTCCATCTCCAAACTTTCACCCAAGGACATGGATACTCCAATTGCTTCTCATTCTTCACCGCTAGACATCAGCGCAAACAGAACAGAAAATGCATCAGAACAATCAGACGCAGGCAGCACATGCAGAGCTAAAAAAAAGGGGAAGCAGATCCCAGTCGCACCTCAGCCAGCAGAAAACACAGTACCCCAGCCAGTGAAAAAAGGGATAAAAGCAATCCCTTTTTAATAGCTTTCACTAAACTGGTGATAAATAACTATTTGTTGAGGCCTAGAGTGTGGATGATTTGGTTCAACTTAGCAATCAGTTAGAATAAGCCATTGTTCGCTTATATTTTGCAGGTTTTTGTCTTTATTTTAGGAGTTTGTGTCTATATTTTAGGAAGTTGAAGTAGTAAGTTTATAAGGGTTGTTAGTCTTTTATTTAAATTCTGCTAGAAGAGGAAAATAAATAAAGCATATTTTTATCCAAACAACTTGAGGTTTGTTCTCAACTGAAGAGAATTTATCGACTTTGCTATAGCTCTAAGTGTGACCTATCAATTGGTATCAAAGCCAAATTATGGCCACTAACAAAGAAAGGATTGGGATGTTAGAAGTTGGGCTCGATGGAGTCCAAAGTGGAGTGCAACTCATGGAGATAACCATGGCTGACAGGATGTGTCGTCTGGAGGAGTCCCTCAACAAGCTCTCTGACGTTGTTTTGTTTGGTAAGCATGGGTCACCTAGTTATCATAACCATGAGAAATGATTCTCATGCAACCAACAGTAAGACGATGAAGGATCAAAGCAATTTTTCTCATCAAATATGGTAAAATTAGAGTTTCCTCGTTATGTCGAAGATGACCCAACTGAATGGTTCAATCGAGTGGCTCCATTTTTTGAGTATCAAGGAATAACGGATAATCAAAAGGTGGTGTTGGCTTCCTTTCACTTGGAGGGAGAGACCAATCAATGGTGGCAGTGTGTGCGCTGAGCTTATTGCAAGGAAGGCTGAGCATTGACGTGAGAGGTGTTCGAAGAGGAGTTGTGCGCTCGTTTCTGTCCCACGGATTGTGAGGACTTCGATGAAGCCTTGTCCAGAGTAAGGCAAGTAGGGATGTTGCGTGACTACCAAAGAGAATTCGAGAAGCTCGACAACTGGGTGTGAGGATGGACACAAAAGGCTTTAGTTGTTACGTTCATGGGAGGACTAAAGGCTGATATTTCCGAAGAAATTTGAATGTTCAAACCTAGGACGTTGGACACCATCAGCCTTGCAAGGATGCACGATGACCAGCTAGCTCGAACGCTTCTCGGACAAAAGAAACACCAACACCAACACTAGCATCAGACGGCCCATCACACCAGGACCTTTCATATCAGCTCACCCCGAAGGGGGCGCGGGAGACGGCGACAACTCTGGAATCCTCGCTGGATTTACAGAAAGGCCAGCCACCCTACAGTTCCGATTGATAGCTACCAACGCATCGTCCAGCCCAAAAAGATGACAACCCTGCAGATGATGAGGAAGGCGATCCCCCAGCAGAACCCTTGTACCTACTGCTACTCTGCTCGGGTGACCTGCGAGCCCTCTTTCGTGCCTTGCGAATGAGAGGATCCCTACTCTCTTCCTCTTCCACCTCATCCATTAACGCAAACCTCTTGCGAGAACAGGTCTGGGGTCCACCAGTCGAGGCACCAGCATGAGCAAAAACTTCTTTCACGATCACTACGCCATCACTGCTCGACGATGGCGGTATTGCCCTTCGATGAGCTGCAGCAGACCGGGTCTCGCGGACAGCTGCACCAGAAGATTTTTTCCCAGAACCAGTGGAACTCGACTTACCCCCTGGAACAGCTTTGAGTGGCCTACCCCCTTTTGGCTTCAGTATTTTGCGTCTGGCCCTCGTTTCTGCAAACAATATAGAATGAGAATGCATGGTCAGCCACACATGTACTGTTATCCAACCTTATACTAGCATACCACAACGAATCGACACGAAACAATTATCAATAGGCCACGACACACCAAAATACCACAACAATAACAAGACCACATCATTCGGTGTTACAGTCACCTAATACATAAACTGCTAGCAACTTATCTCAACTCACAACAATCCAACACACATGTACAATCTATCACAGAGGCAACAGATGAATCATGTGATGTATAGTCGATCACAAAGACTCACCTGTTGAAGCCCCGCCAGCAGTAGTCGCAGCATTAGCGGAGGGCAACAGCTCGACCACGTCTCAGGGCTTGCCTTCCACTACTCTCTTGATGCATGAGTCCTTCTCCGAGGTCAAATCTGGTTTTTCTCGAGCTACATAACAACATCCCATCGGACGATAAATTATACAAAATGCCCAAACACGCATAGGAAGAACAAAAGTGAGGGGGTAAGAAGCATTGCACTGAGTTGAAGGCACTCTCCAGGTCTGTTGAACCCTAACGAGGTTTTCTTCCCCCCATATCTTGTCGTCTGGCTCTTCAAGGAGTCCTAGAGCTCACGGTATTAAACTTTCTTTAGGACTGCGGCACCTACATCCTCTATAAGAAAGGTACCCCATTATATTTTCTAAGTTTAATTACTTCTCTAGACAAAACTCTTCTTGAGATCTAACTTAGGCATCAAAGTCACCACATCTGACGCCGCCCCTTTTCTTGTTCCCTTTCAGGTCTGATCAGCTCTGACTCTTGGTGATTTTGGCATCATCAACAATTACCCTGCATGATGCACCATTTGGCTTCTGAGATCTATTGTCCTCACCTACCGCAATTTGTGTTTATTAATCGTGTTTTCATTATATGACGTACCATTTGGCTTCTAAAAAATGTTTTTTTATGAAAACTTCTAAATATTGTTATCATCACTTATTTGCAATTTGTTTTAGTTGCACCTCAAACTATCAATGGGGTTACACTTTGTACCCTAGGTTGAGATGTCATTATCAAAGTCAATAAAAAAATGGACACATGGAAAATCCGTAACGATCAAATTATAACATAGGGTGCAAAATGAAACTTTATTGGTAGTTTAGGATGCAATGTGTCAAGTTTAATAATTTAATTTGTAAATTACAAAATGAGTTAGAGTGAGAGAGTGAAAAATGCAATTTTCTCTAAGTTTTTTTTAATAGTGCTTTGCTGGGTTGGGCGCTTTTTCCAATAGTCATCGATTAGTTAGATTATTACACTAATTCATTGTGATAAAAAGTTCAAATATGCTAGTAATGATTTTTTTTCCTTCTTTTTTTATTACTTTGTCATGAGCATGTTAGATATCTATTGCTCTTCTTCTAGGGGTGTAAAACCAGAAATCCAATTAGGCATAAAATGATGGACTGAATCGGACCACTTATAAGTTATCCGGTCCAATCCGGTCCAAAGTGGTCCGGGCCGGTTTTATATATTTATTTTTTACTTTTTTTTTCATTTCAGCTCACAATTCACATCCTTAGATAAAAAAACAAAAAAAATAGATACAACTTACAAGTGTCTCAAAACATTAAGCAATATACGTCAAAATATAAATTTCTCAAACATGTATACGCACAAACAAATACATAAATAAACTAAAAATCTTGCAAATGTCCTAAATGAAATGAGTCAGTTCCTCAAGTATTGCTGGTGGTTGATGTCCTATGTTTGCTTGTTGTTGTGCTCTGTTTCCCTTTTCTGCAAGTTTAGATGTCAATAAATGTTAAAAATAAATAAATATAAGTAAACCATAGAGAAAATAAAATGAGAATTAAAATTACAAACACATTTTATTTTCTGAAATCCATGTCATAACTCTCGATACAATCCAAAGTTTCTTTGATATTAATTGGTTCTTTTTCATCCACATCCCTCAACCAATCTTGGGTGCAAACGAGGGCCTCCACAGTCGCTGGAGCTAATGAATTTCGAAAAAGATTAAGTACACGTCCCCCGATACTAAAAGCGAACTCTGAAGACACAGTGGAGATAGAGATAACCAATACATCACATGCAATCCTAGCAATGACGAGATATCGTAAATCATTATCCTTCCACCATTTCAATACATCAAAATTCTTGTCTAGAGCAACAAGTGGATCAGCCAAATACCGATCAATTTCTAAGTTTGCATTGAGACTTGTTAAATGTGTTCCAAATGACACAGTCGTGCTCCAATGGAGGAGGAAGATGAGGTATATTACTAGTAGATGAATGCACCTGAGCCTGAAGTAACCCCAATATTCATCAAATAATGCACGAAACAAATCACTTATACTAGTCACCAACTTCTCTCTCTATATTCCACCATACATCAACCTCACCATTTATCCCATTACTTGTAACTTAGACCGTGGATCAATCACATTTGCAATAAAATATCAACAAATTTGACATGTCATTCCTCCCCCAATATTTTTGGTACTTAACCATCATAATATCAGTCATGTCTTTCAATCTTGTGTTTGTACTTTGTGAATAACGACATAAATGAGAATGCACCTCATAGAGTTCGTGGAAGTAGGAATTGGAAGTAACATACAAAGAACCATAAAATTGCATCGTAGCATCATAAAAGAGTTCAAGAAACTTGCAAAATACCTTTACTTTTTTCCAGTCCTCTCTTGTTGGAGGTCCAAGTTCCTCTTCCCACACTCACATTCAGTCAAATGCGGAAAATAATCAACATTATCACTCTCCATTCTATCAAAAGCAAACTCATACTTCTCAGCAACGTCCAACATCAAATAAGTAGAGTTCTAACGGGTCGAGACATCAAGGCACAATCTCTTGGAACATTCGATCCTCTCTTTCTCAACACATTGATTAAACTTAATAAGTCTTACAGGAGAAGACCACACATACCTAATTGCATCTCACAAAAAACAACGGTAAGAAATAACGAATTTCTAATAAACGAATTATGCATAGTACTAATAAATGAAAAAAATACGTACCTAATTACATCACGACCCCTTGTAATTGCATCATCATTTATCTTCAACCCATCACCAGCCACAAGATTCATAATATATGTCGCACATCTCATGTGAATGTAAAGACCATTCAACGCATTACTTCGTAGATGCCTCTTCAAGTAACCAATAGTTTTATCATTTGAAGAAGTGTTATCAACTGTGATGGTCATAATCTTGTCAATTCCTCAATCATGTAGACACCCATCCACTTGCGTCTCAATTGTGTCTCCTTTGTGATTATCAATCAAACGGATGTTTATCACCCTTTTCTGCAATTTCCACTCCTTGTCAATCCAATGGGCAGTGACAACCATATAACTCAAATTTTGGATCGAAGTCCAAGCATCAGTGGTGAGACAAACTCTACTATCATAAGCCCTAATCATACACTTCCATGTTTTTTTATCCTAAAAAATGTCAATATAAGTCCTAGCAATGGTCACACAATATGGGACTTGGAATCTAGGCTCTAGCATCCTTACAAACTTTTTAAATTGGAGAGACTTCACAATCCTGAAAGGGAGCTCATCAACAATAAGAAACTCTGTCAAATCTTGAGAAGAGCTATAGCATGATTATGGTCAAATTTTTTTGTCAACACCAAATTACTAGGGTTCTCATCACCCTCAACTCCCTTCTCATAGGCTAAAGTTTTTTTGTCTATTTTCTTGTTTTGGGGGTAGCTGATTGAGATTTTCTTACATTTAGTAAGATGGTCCAACAAATTTTTTTTCTCATTCTTATTCTCATCCCCAGCATAATCACCATCACAATAGTTGCAAAATGCCCTGGGGCGTGGTGGGTCACCAACATACTTGTTTGAAAAATGAGACTAGACCATAGATTGATTTTTTCTTTTTGGTTTAGGCGGTTCACTACTTGGTGCGGGAATTTCTGAAACATCTTCCTCTTCAACCATCATATCTACATCCTCTAAACTCAATCCCATAGCATCAACAAAACGATCCATAGCTTTTGATCCCTATGTCATTGAAGCAAAACCATCAACTCAAATGCATTAATATTTTATGTCAAAACCATGAAGCAAAACCATCAAGTCAAATCAAGTTAAATCTATTGCATCTTAACTCTATAATCGAGCATCACAATAATTGAATGTGGTCAAATTTCAATAGCAACTAAAAATGTGGTCAAATTTCTAGTTTTATATGAACCATCCATCAGTAACAACATATACAGACCTCTTCCATTAGTGCTCAATTAATCATTCATAAGTCCAAACTAAATTAATTAAACATTTCATAAGTCCAAACAAAATTGACTGAAAATGATAGCAAAGTGTTTAACTTTAATCTCTTAAATGACTATACTAATAATTTCTTTTTCTGAGTAATCAATGTAGCAAGCTAGTAATCAGTGCTCACATAAACCTTTAACATTTTGACGCACCCAAAACGAAGAAAATGCAAACTACAGAGTGTAGACAGCAGCGAACCCAAATTTGACCCAAATCCCTCCCACCCTTGAAAGTTGAATCTCTTATTCTCTAGAGCTCTACCATATTTGGCATTTGCAACTCGCTTAAGGCCCTTAGTCAAGCAAATAAAGAGAGAAAAACACACTTATATTGGGCGACGTGGGCATGGGCAGTGGCGAAGCAGCACTGGGAAAGGGGCTGGGGCCGTGGGGTCACTGGGGTTTTCTCCTGTTCGGCAGCTGGGAGTTCTCGGGAGAGAGGGAGGAGGGAGCAACTCTTGGCGAATGGCGATTGGCGTTAGGTTAGCCTGTTAGGACTTAGGAGAAAGTGAAACTTGAAACTTAAAATAGAAAGAGTAGAAAATGACAAAATGTCTCGTATGTGGGGGCCCGGGGGACTCAGGCCTCGGGGAGGTCAAGACTCAAAAGAGTCAAAAGACTAAAATGCGTGGGGGCCCGGGGCCGGGGGGGGTGTCGTGACTCATGTGAAAGTGTGAGGACTGACTCGACTGAGGAGTGACTAAGTTAACACGTGGGTGGGGAGGGCATGGGGGGCCCGAGTGGGGGTGTGAGTCACAGGGCGCTGCTTTTTGCAGTTTACTTTTAATTTATTTTTAAATTATTATTAATTAAATTAATTAATGCGGTCTGGTCCTGTCCAGACCGGTTACTAAAAAGTCTAGACCGCAATAATCCGATTTTGTAAATTCGGTCCAGACCTGACCGGAGGGGATTCATCCTACAAAAATCAGAAAACCGGTCCGGTCCGGTCTGCAGTCTGGTTATGTTCACCCCTATCTTCTTCTGCTAGCTTTCTAGTTATTAATTTACTTTACCTTGTGAACTGCTCAACGTGGTATCCACGAGCACTATTTGTTCTTATTTTGATATTAATGCTGGATATGTATTTTATATTTTAATTTTGCTGGACTTTTAAAGTTTCTTAATTAAGATTGAGTTAGAAAAATCAAAATATTATTTTTATTTTTCTGGGCTCTCATATATTTTCAAGTATATTAATTGTATTTGTAATATCTATCCCCATTTTGGTGTTGCTAAACTTGTACGGTTCAGAACTTTATTCATATGGTTGCCTCTCTATGAACATTTATTTGCTGCATATTTGAGGCTTCACAATTAGCCTTGAGAGTACCGGGGGTTGAGACTTTGAGTAGTTATCCAAGCTATGTTTCAACTGTGAAATTCAAATTCAATAATTTATAAATTAGTAAAATCATGTGCGAACAATTCAACGCCATTAGTCATTCAATTTCTAGACAAATAAGAAAAGAAAAGAAAAAGGCTAAGCACGGAAGACCTTCCTCGTAGTTAACCCTACCATTGAGAAAAGGTCTCCTCTTGAATGATATTGCATGCACTAACCCCACAACATATGAGATAAGGATTTTCTCCAATTTATTGTTAGATAGTCCAATTCGAAGAAAAGTAAATATAATATATAAATCTCATAACATTTAATATTGTCCGTATTAATTATCGAACAATGTAAAACCCATATACTGTCTATTGCTACTCAAATTGGATCATTCAATTCCAAAAATAAATTAGAGAGAATTTTTATACCAGGTAAAAACAACAACAAATTAGAGAGAATTTTTATACCATGTAAAAAACCATAGATAGGTGAAGACAATGAAGTGGGCCAAAATGGAATGAAATAGGTAGTGGGCCAAAATTCGTGAGCACCCACAGTTTTTTTTTTTTTGGTAAGCACCCACAGTTTGTTTGGTGGAAGCATACGCATCTCTTCTTATACAATAACGGAAGATGGTTACGTCGTCGTCTGTGACTCTGTTGGAATAAGACGGCGTCGTTGCATCCCACACCAAACCTACATATTGGACAATGGATGCGCTTGGCTTTTGTCTTTAAAAGGAAGCGGAAGCGGAAGCTTCCAGCCCCTTTTCATCCAATCGCACTCTTTGTCCGTTCCTCTCGGTTTCGCTTCTCCAGAAGATTTGCCCCTACTCAGGTGAGAGATTTATAGATCAGTTTTATTCCATTTATTTGTTCATAACAATTTGTGCAAAAACTTGGATTAATTTTAAGCCCGAACCGCTCGATCTTCCAGTTACTTGGAGCCCTAATTGAAATTGAATCTGTATGTTTCTGCTAATTTTCGATTAGTTCGTAAACAAATTATATACATTCTTCGTATTTTTGAGCTTCTTTGCAATTGATTTGCGGAAACCATGGAATTCTATTTTGAGGTTTCGAACTTTCGTTACCATATTTTGGTAGAAACCCTGGATTTTTTTAGTGAAAAATTTACATAAGTTTCTGTCTATTGGGTAATTGGATTTTTGAAACCGTAACCATCAGTTGAGTTTTTGCAGAATTTGATATCAGAATTTCAAGATGCCGGCTACGGCGGGTAGGGTTCGCATGCCTGCAAACAATCGGGTGCACAGTAGTGCTGCCCTTCAAACCCACGGTATATGGCAGAGCGCGATCGGTTATGACCCGTACGCACCGAACAAGGATGATGCCAGGGACTCTGCAAACCACACTTCAGCGAATGCCGAACCAGATGCTGAGAATGCATATGCGAGCTTCCAAGGCCTTCTGGCGCTTGCCCGCATAACTGGGTCAAATGCCAATGAAGCTCGTGGGGCATGCAAGAAGTGCGGCCGTGTTGGACACCTCACATTTCAGTGCAGGAATTTTTTGAGTGTTAAGGAAGAAATTAAGGATAAAGACCCTGATGCCATCGAGGCTGCCGCTTTGGCCGAGTTGGATAAGTTGAAGGGTAATGTGGGTAAGGTGAAAGGAAAAACTGCAGGTGAGAGCTCTGATGAGAGTGATGAAGAGGATGACAGCGAGAGTTCAGGTTCAGATGTTGATTCGGATATTGAGAGAATTATTGCTGCAAGAAATGGGAAGAAGATTAGTAGTAAGGGAAAGTCATTGAAAAAGGAGTTAGATGAAGATGAGTCAGATACAGACACTGAGGAGAAGAAGAAGAGAGGGAGATCTAAAAAGAGGAGTGGTAAGAGAGCAAGTGGTGATTCAGATGATTCGGATGGAGGCAGGAAGAAGAGAAAAAAGGAGAGGCGTAGTAATGCGGACGAGTCCTCGGATGACGATCATAAGCATCGGCGACACCCGAGGAAGAGTATGAAGGAGAAGAGGAGGAGGAGAAGCCACCGATATTCAGACAGTTCTGACTCTGATGCATCTGAGGACAATGGCAGAGAGTTTAAGCGCAAGAGCAGGAAGGGAGCTTTAACATCTGGCTCTCATGGAAGTGGCTCAGATGACCCATGGGTTGGAAGGGGCAAGAAGAGACATGAGAACAGTAGCAGAAAACGCCGTCATGAGGAATATGCTTAGAATTTATCTAGGCAAAGGTAAACTTGGCAATTGACGTTATTTTACATTATGCAACTATGGTGGAATGTTTATATGAGGCATAGGTACCTTTGCTGCAGTTCTGTCACTTTGCTTATTGAAACTTTGGTTTAAACCTTGTGTTTTGCATTACAAGAAAAATAAGTCATTTTTTGTAAGCTAGTAAAGAGCTTGAATCTGCCTAATGAGCCCTTATCTTCTGTCTGTTCCTCCTAGAGTTGTTGTTTTAGGTAATGTCTAAATAATATTTCTCATGTACTTGCTGACTGACATACGGATTTATGCATGAATATCGCACCAGGAGGTGTAATGAAGCTTTTGCCGTATTTTTTATTTATCAAAGAAAAAAAAAATTTATGGTAAAACAGAAGGAAAAAAGGATAAAGTATGAATGGCATGAAACCATTTCTAAGCACTGGAAAGGAAAAAACATATTGAAATTAAAGTACATATTTATCTCTCAAAACAAAGTGAAATTGAAGTACAGGTGTATGTCTGGTTAGACGTGTTTCTTGGAATTTTGAATTGAAATTAGTGAATCTTAAGTTGCAACCAACATTGTTTTAACTGCAATGACCTCCATTATCTGTCCAGAAATTACTGCACCTCTTCACTGATTTGTTCACAGCAAATAAAGTGCACACTTGATGCAGCAAGAATTCTTCTGTTTGTTTTTCTTCTTCCTCGGTCAGTAATGGGACTGATTCTTCCTGTCTTCATTTAGTGCTTTATGTATCCCTATCATCTAAAAAGCAAAGGATACATGCTTACTCAGCTTCTTCGTCAAACAAAATTGCTATATGATTATAGATGGATTAAGGAGTTGTCCCACGGGTCTTAAGGTTGAGTGAGCTTCTTTTTTTTTTGTTTGATAAGCAAGACAATTTTATTAAAAGGTGATAGCAATACAAGGGACTATACCGAAATCACTAGTCCATACAAGCTATAAAACTAAGGAAACCTGAAAATCAACAAACGGGCAACCTAACACCGCATCAGCCCAACAAAAAAGAGTAAACATAAGAAAGCCTTGCAACATAAGCAAAAGCAAAGAACCATCCTCAAAACATCTATTGTTACGATCCCTCCAAAGGCACCACCAAACACATGATGGAATCATCCTCCAAATAGGCTGAGCAAAGGGGTTGGAAAACTTCCTCTCCCAACTCTATAGCACATCCACCACTTTTTCCGGCATAACCCAAGGAAAATTCACAATAGTAAGAACATGAGTCCAAAGCCCCCTTGCCACCGGACAATGAAGAAGCGAATGGTCAACTGATTCCCCATCACTACGAAAAAGATAGCACCAATCAGCAATGTAAACTCCTCGTCTACGAAGGTTATTAGTAGAAAGAGTGAGCTTCTTTTAGATTGGTTAGATTGGTAAGTTGTTTACTAAACTGATTGAACGGTCTTATCATTGATGTATTTTTTCATCTTTGTCCATAATGACCAATCAACCCTGAGGATAATATTCTCCTATGAATTAAACATGGTCTGGTTTACTATGCATCATGTTGGTGGGTTGAAGGTTTATTGTTGTTTATTTGGTGTTGGAGCTTTCTTCTTTGCCGTTTTCTAGTTGATGCTATTAGTCATACTCGTATTATGCCGTCCTTGTGAATTCATTACTTAATGAACGAGTTGCTTATCACTAAAAATTGTTGAATATGCAGAAAATGGAGAAGTATGGATGTGTGATCTCTCAGAAAGTTACCAAACCAATGATGGACCCTGGTGGTGGACCAGCCAAATTTGTGCCTGCTTTTTGTGCTTGGATTATATGAAGGTGTAAGGTGTTTAATTTGTTTTTTGCATTGTGCGTTGTGGTGCGTTATCAGTGGAATGCCTTCTCCACTGCCATACTCTACTTTCATAGTGCCAACTGGCTCTCAACAATTATTTGACCGTATTGTGGTGTGATTGGATCTGATTATAGTTATCGAAATTACGAGCCGTATGGTATTCCTGTTTATTGTTCAGTCTACAACTAAAACCTAACGAGTCTCATGTTTTGGTGTTGTGGATCACAATTTAACCTTATGAATCCTGCTACGAATGTTTCTTGTGAATACAGTTGGGTGTTACTGACAAGATTGGTGACGATTAGAGCAAACTATCGTGGAGGATGTGCCCATAAATTGTATATACTTCTGATACTCTTTTGGTTTTCTTCTTCTCCCTCTCTCTCTCTTCCTGTTTAACACCTGAACTCTCTAACAAGCCCATAAAACGTTATTTCTTTTGTCTGTTTTGATACTAATATAGTGCAGCGCAAGATACCAAAGGTGACAAAACTAGGGGTTTAGGTCTATACACAAACCAAGTTAGCATCTTAAGTGAGAGCTACAGGAAATATGATCAAAGGTCCCCGGCCACAAAAGAAAGGACCAAAATGACAAAAAGCAAAGGTATATATCAAGGTATTGACCAGCAGTGGTATCCAAACGGTACGATGCGCGCACTCGTTATATCCTCCACAATTACCACCAGCCTTCGGTATGTCATGCATTTCACTCTCAATAATAGGGCTGTCCAATGGCTGGGCCGGTTCGGTCCGGTCTAGCCGGCCAAACCGGTAATTTTGTAGAGTGAACATACTGGACCGGACCGGTCATTCTGTAGAACCGGTCCGGATTGGACGGTTTGGGCCATTACATTTTGGGCCTTTTTTTGGTTTGGGTTTCTTAGCATTTTTATTTTTTTAGGCCTTCTTTGGATTTCATTTTGGACTTTTGTGACTTTTTTTCGCCTATTTTTACATGAAATATTTGGCTACATTTCAACCAAATTTTGTAAAAATTGTTACATTTGATTTGAAGAAAATACTAAGCTCTAATTAAAGAGTTCTAAATCCTAGTTTTTTAAGATAATAAATCATACATCTTAAACTTTAAAGCATATATTTAAAATCAACAAAACAAATAGACATTACAATATAAAGGAAGTCTAAAATAAAAGTATCAAATAGAATTGCAAGTAAAACTAATTAGTAATTACTAACTACACTACGTTATTATAAGCCATAACAAAAAACAAAATAATCAAATCAACAAACTAAAAGTATAATTAATAATACATGTCATTAAAATATCCATTAATGTGTCAACTGTCCGAATGTGAATTGTTCATCTCTCATGAAAGTTGTAAAAGGAAAAAAAACTTACCATGAAATCAAATATAGTGGGCATTATTATAAACTAATAAACAATATAGTAGTCATTATTATAAACAAATAAACAATATACGGGGAGGCGACAGGTGCGAAGGAGGAGGGGGAGGCAGCAGGGAGGGACGCACGGTGGATGAGAGGAACACTAGAGGGAGGGGAAGGCCGTGAGGGAGGAGGGGGGCGACAGGGAGGGGGGAAATTAGGGTTTTCTGAAAGATAAGGGTTGGGGGCACGGGAAAAAGAAGGGTTGGGGGGCGCACGGGTCCAATTCATCCGGCGCTTTTTGAGTTTTTTTTACCGGTAAGGACCGATTTGGAGTGGTATACTCCGGTCCTGGTCCGATTTTCCATATAGGTAATCCGGAACCGGACCGGAGTACATCGGTTTCCTGGACCGGTAAATCCGGTTTCAAAAAATGGGACCGGCTCTGGCCAAAACCGGTCCAGTCCAGGCGGTTTTTTGGACAGCTCTACTCAATAAGAATAGACACATCTTGTTTTGAATGCAAAACTATTGCATAGCATCTATGTGGTATGAACACCTTCATTACAGCATTGCACTTCTGCAAATATATTAAGGCATAGCCACGTCCTCTGACTGGGGAGAGTTGTTGGTCGCATTGTGGAAGCTTGGATTGGAAGGACAAAAAAAGGGTAGGAGAGGGCATAGCCAGTGCGGTTGACTCTTCCGATTTCGCAGTGGATTCCGCTGGTCCAGTTCCTTATGCCCTATATTCAGATCCAGATCGTGATCGAGACCTAGTTCTAGTTCCCACCGTAGCTCATCGCTGTGTTCTGAACCCCCATAAGGGATTTCCCACAATAACTTTAAGAGAGGAACTCAATGACATCAATATCAAGGGTGAAGTTAGGATTAAGGGGTAATAATTATAGGTCAAAATCAATCTCGTTCCTTAAATTTTAAAACGACGATTTGTGTTTCTTATCTCGAACATTATCTAATTTGATTAATGATCGAAATGCTTTTCCAAGATAACATTTTAAAATAAAAATAAAAATTTTCAAGAAATGAATTAAAAATAAATAGATTGAAAGGACATTTCGATAATTTTACATGTGATTTAACGGTCATTTCAAAACATATATAAATTGTCCTTTTAAAACTTATGGGAGATAAATTGATTCATAGTTAGGAAGATGTGAGGCTATAACTTTATTGCTAAAGTTAAATGTGAAGTCTTATTTTGATTATTCATTGTGCTTTTTGAACAATTTTACTTATATGTGAAATTATAGTTTTGTTGTTAAATTTCATCACATGAACAATTTTACAAGATTTATTGTTAAATTTCCAAAATTATCATTTTCATTCAATATGATCAAAGACATCACAAGCTATTAAATGAGTCTTTAAAACTCTGGTTTTTCAGATTTTAATCGTGTAGTTTTTTTTTCTTTTTATTATTTTATTCATTTTTTCATCACATAATTAATCGTTATAAATATCCTGTTGAATGGTAGGGACTTCTGTGTAATTGCAAAACCCTAGCCTCAATTAATCCTCACAGTTGCCTTTCAGTATTTTACATTGCTGCCTGTTGCCGCATTTTTTTTTCAGGATTCTGCGAGCCCATTGGCGTCGCGCGTCGACTGACTGGTTTTTCCCTTTGCTTTGTCTTTTATTTCATCGTTGACGCAAACGGAACCTCGTTTACGACGACGTATAACTAACGAGAGGGGGGACCCGGGAACCCTGCATAAAAGCCTGGTGCAAACAACCATAGGGGACAACGGGAAAATGTCACAACCCAGCCAAATTCTCATCCTCGTACAGAAAATGGTGAAACTTCCGCCTTCAAAAGCCCTCTCACTTTTTTACTCAACTCTGGAAGGCGTCCAACACAACCAACAATCTTTATCATTCGTCATACACCACCTTCTCGACTCCAAAATGCTACATCACGCCCAGTCCCTCATCCTACAGGTACTTTCTGGTCGAATCTCCTCCCCGGACTTCACTCCTTCGTCTCTTCTTCACTATTTGACACAAGCCCATTTGAATTTAGATTCAACGCATGTTCATCTCCATGAAGCAATTATCAATGCCCATATACTATCTCAACTACCCGGGCAAGCGCTCTCCTATTTCAGGATGATGATAGATAAGAGTCTTGTGCCTGGACCCAACACTTTCAATAATCTTTTGGGTTTCCTTATCAAATGCAATTGTTTTGAGAAAGCTTGGGCCGTTTTCAGTGACACAAACGGAAAGGTTGAAATGGATGGATATAGTTTTGGAATAATGATTAAAGCTTGTTGTGAGACTGGTGATTTGAGCAAAGGGTTTGGGCTTTTGGTTCAGATGGAGAAGATGGGTTTGTCTCCGAATGTTGTTATATACACTACTTTGATTGATGGGTGTTGTAAGAATGGCGATATTGAGCGGGCCAAGAAGTTGTTTCGTGAACTGGGAGAGCTAGGTTTGGTGGCTAATCAACACACGTACACAGCGTTGATGTATGGGTTATTCAAGCAAGGTCTAAAGAAGGATGGATTTGAGCTGCATGAGGAAATGAAGCTGAATGGGGTTCTTCCTAATTTATACACGTATAATTGTCTAATAAATGAGTATTGTAAAGATGGTAGGACAAGTAGAGCTTTTGAACTGTTAGATGAAATGCGTGAAAGAGGGGTGGTTTGTAATGTTGTTACTTACAACACTTTAATTGGTGGCTTGTGCCGAGAGATGAAGGCTTGGGAGGCTGAGAAGCTGGTGGATCAAATGAAGAGGGTTGGTATAAGTCCAAATTTAATTACATATAACACGCTGATAGATGGCTTTTGTAATGTTGGAAAGTTAGAGAAGGCCTCAAATTTATTTGACCAGTTAAAGTCAACTGGCCAATGTCCCACTCTAGTCACTTACAACGTTCTGATAGCAGGTTTTGGTAGAGCTGGAAATTCAGTGCGAGTTGCTGATTTGGTGAGGGAGATGGAGGAGAGAGGGATTTATCCTTCTAAAGTGACATATACAATTCTAATTGATGCCTTTGTTCGATTGGATGACATGGAAAAAGCATTTCACATATATTCTTCCATGGAGAAGGCTGGATTGGTTCCTGATGTTTATACTTTTGGTGTCTTAATACATGGGTTATGTATGAAAGGAAAAATGAAGGAAGCCTCAAAGCTGTTTCAGTCAATGAGTGAGATAAATTTAAAGCCAAATGATGTAATATATAATATGATGATTCTTGGTTACAGCAAAGAGGGTAGCTCTTATAGGGCATTGAGGTTGCTTGAGGAAATGGTTCAGAGTGGACTGGTCCCAAACGTGGCTACCTACAGTTCAACCATTGGTGTTTTGTGCAAGGATGGGAAGTGGACTGAGGCTGAAGCTCTACTTAAAGCGATGATAGATTCAGGTTTAAAACCGTCAATTTCTGTCTACAATATGATTTCTATAGCCAAAAATGCCATATGACTCAAGTTTTCAAGCACTCTTATTCTGACGTGGGACAGTGAAGGAAACATGAAATGTAAAGACAGTTTTATGAAGAGGTTTTTTTGTGGCTGAAATTATTACCTTAAAGCTACCGTCGCAAAGAGTTCAAATAGCCATAATTCTTGGTGCCACAATAGAATTACCCTCAGCAATTAAGACAGGCAAATTCATGGAGAAGTTCAGTGCTCTGACCTAGTAGATAACATCAGTGTTAGAATCCAGGGCTTGGTTACACGCCTATAGCGCTACAGTGTGAAGCAAACTGGTAGGGATTTCCTATTCGGTGCCGCACTCCCGGTTAGAAGATGAGGACAAGACAGGAGGGTAGTAAGGGCTAATGTGTCCAGCTTTATTCTCGTGATGTCGAGCAGCATCTGATCCATTGGCCTTTTGGTGTATGTTTGGTGGTTGGTCTCCAATATATGCCTCTGCACATCTTCACTGGTTTATGCAGTACAAGAGTATGCTATACCTTGTGAAACTTATATTGTATTTGTCACATATTTTCGCTTTGACTGTCATCTTTAATAAGGACTTCAGGCAGTTTCTTTATTCAGATCATCAATGCTCTCAGTTCAATTTGTCCACTAATTAGACGAAAAAACTGACTGAAATGTCCTCTAAGACAACAATTAAAAATATATTAAAAAAATTATATATTAGTAAAAAGCTAAAAAGTAATATTTTTAAATAAAAATATAAAAAGTCTTTTATTTATATTCATTTTTTTCTAATTTTTTCATAGAAGGTATTTCAATCAATCCAAATAAATTTCCATGGCCCCCAACCGCTCCCAAAAACAGCCAAAAACTTTTTTCTTAGACAAAATAATTCAAAGATTTTTTTCTATTTTTACAGTTTGACCCCTACAAATTTTATTATAGATCGTTTTGTTGAAAGACATATCATAGAGATTAATTTGTCTCAAAATTATACCACATGGACTATTTTGTTGAAAATCATACAAACTATTTTGTAAAAATTGAATATTCGCATGAACTTTAACATAATTAAGCCAAAAATGTTTGGACAAAATCATTGGGGTCCTAACGCTGTACGGGGAAGGGGAAGAAAAACAGAAAAGTCGAGTCGACACTTGTACGACAGCAGAAAATTTAAGAGTTTTTTGGAGAATTTTTTTTTATTACTTTCGAGTTTGGTTTTTCACCCTAGTACTTAAATTAAGTACTGGTCAAATTCCTTGTCGGGGAAAATTCTGATCCGACCCAACAACCGTGAGGCATAACTTGCACCACGTGATCCTTATCTTAAATGTTTTTAACCCAGGAGAGAAATAGTAGAAACAAGACACAGAAGAAGAACGAAGAAGATTTAGAAAAAAAAAAAAGAAGAAGAACGAAGAAGATTTAGAAAAAGAAAAAAAAAAAGAAGAAGAAGAACGAAGATTCTTTATCCTAAACACGAGTTCTGAGAGTCTAGAATCTCCAATTGGATAACGGTTCGAAGGACTCAAACCCTGTACACTACAACCCCCAACTGGTCATTTTCACCTTGTACGCCCATTTTTCAGGTATACTCTCTCTTCCTCCCTTAGATTTTCCGCAAAATGTCGCTCCCTGAACACTATTGAACCATAACACGACACCATTGTCAATGACAACAATTTCCACTGAGCTTTGGCCTCAGACCCTCCCTTTCACCACTCGTCTGAAGCCCACCGCACATTCCCATTTGCACCACAGGATTGTTATAGGTTGCAGAGTCCCCAAGCCCAATTACAAGAGTAACCGCTTCAGAAGCAAACCAAAGGTCGCAGTTTCTGCTGAAACAAGGCCAACAACTTCACAAACTATTGATCACAAAGAGATCCATTTGACGAAAGTCCTAAATAGGTCCTGCAAAGCAGGCAAGTATAATGAGTCACTTTACTTTCTTGAGTGCTTGGTTAACAAGGGTTACAAGCCTGATGTTATTCTTTGTACAAAGCTTGTTAAGGGGTTCTTCAGTTTGAGAGATATCCAAAAAGCCATGAGGGTTATGCAAATCTTGGAGAAATATGGCGAGCCGGATTTTTTGCGTACAACGCATTGGTTAGCGGTTTTTGCAAGTCTAATCAGGTTGAATCCGCAAATAAAGTGCTGGATCGAATGAGACGTAGAGGATTTTCGCCAGACGTTGTGACGTATAATATAATGATAGGGAATCTTTGTAGTAGGGGAAAGCTCAAATTGGCGTTGAAGGTAATGGATCAGTTATTGACAGATAATTGCAAGCCAACTGTGATTACTTACACAATTTTGATTGAGGCAACCATTCTTGAAGCTGGGATTGATCAAGTTATGAAGCTTTTGGATGAGATGCTATCAAGAAGGCTTCGGCCAGACATGTATACTTACAATGCCATCATCAGGGGGATGTGCAAGGATGGAATGTTAGATCGTGCTTTTGAGTTTGTTAGGACCTTAAGCTCCAAGGGTTGTAAGCCCGATGTGGTCTCCTACAATCTTTTGTTAAGGGTACTTTTAAATCGTGGGAAATGGGATGAGGGGGAGAAACTAGTCACTAGTATGATTTCAAGAGGTTGTGAGCCAAATGTGGTTACTTTCAGCATTTTGATTAGCTCGCTCTGTCGTGATGGTAAAATCGAGGAGGCTGTGAATGTCTTGAAGGTCATGAAGGAAAGGGGGTTAAAGCCAGATGCATATAGTTATGATCCATTGGTTTCTGCATTCTGCAAGGAAGGGAGATTAGATTTGGCAATAGAATTTTTGGACCACATGATCTCTGATGGTTTCTTGCCAGATATTGTGAACTACAACACAATCTTGGCCGCTTTATGTAAGAATGGAAATGCTGATCGTGCTTTGGAAATTTTCGAGAAACTAGGGCAAGTAGGTTGTCCTCCTGATGTGAGTTCTTACAACACAATGTTCAGTGCACTATGGAGCTGTGGGGACAGAATTAGGGCTTTGGGAATGATATTGGAGATGGTGAGCAAAGGGATTGATCCTGATGAGATCACTTACAATTCACTCATATCATGTTTGTGTAGAGATGGGATGGTAGACGAGGCAGTTGGGTTGTTGGTAGATATGGAAAGTAGTGGGTTGAAGCCAACAGTAATCAGTTATAATACCGTCATACTTGGGTTGTGCAAGGCTCATAGAACTGCTGATGCCATTGAAGTGCTAGAAGCAATGCGTGTGAAGGGATGCTGGCCTAATGAAACCACTTACATTATGTTGATTGAAGGGATTGGCTTTGCAGGATGGCGTGTTGAAGCTATGGATTTGGCTCATTCCCTTGTCGGTTTGGATGCTATATCTGAAGATTCATTAAAGCGGTTGAACAAGACCTTTCCCATGCTTGATGTTTACAAGGAGCTCACCCTGACTGAAATTGAAAACTAGTTTCTGATGATGTTCTACCTTCGACACAGCCCAGTCTTATAGACAGCCTATTCTGTACAGTCCTTGATATCACTTTGAAATTTTGAATAATGTTTGCCTGGTTATTAGCTCTCTTTTGGGATTTCCAAGGCAGATAATGTTTTGCCAGATTAAGGTAGAGAATTATGCAGGTGGAGAATCAAATCAATGCGAGTTCTAATCTCTTTTGAATGTGAGACTGCATACAAAAGAAATATCTGTACCCTTACAAAATGCTTTTACAACTGGAGAAAGCTCGCATATGAAGCAAAAAGAAAAGAAGAATTGGAGGAGAATTATCTGGTCTAGCAGAAGAGTTCTCGAGAGTTTTGCATGTTTGAAAGGCTCCAATTTTTATACCACAAAGAAAAGAGCTTTGCAAGAAGATGTCTCACAAAGGTGATGGTGCATATACTAAATGTCTATTTGAATTTTGTGGAGCTTACAGACTATTGCTGCATAAGCGTCTGAATCTCAAACCACATTAATGGCAGTGTTGGGTGAAGTATGACAAAGGTAGCTTAGAGAAAGATTAAAAAAAATATATACATGACACCGGTAGGTGTCGACTGGCCAAAACTTTGGTGATGGTCTCTATTTCCTTTTCTTCTCTCTCTGTCTCTGGCACTCGACCTTTTTATTTATTAAGTAGCATGTTTTTGCTCACCCATCAGTCATCAGTCAAAATTTGCTTTATAAAGACCTTGATCCTCAAGCTAATAGCGGAGCTCATTGACTAAAATTTCAGTATTGCAGTAGATAATTAGGGCTTACTTTCATGAGAAACCCAACTGGTTACAACCCTTTTCTCTTCAGTTTATTCTGATCAGGCCGGCCATATGACAAATTGCTGAAATTTGCTTATTTTCGTATATCATATTTTCTAGTGAAACTAACTTGACAAATTATTTCTTCATAGAAAACGCAATATCTAATGAACAAATGAACACAAAAAGGGCATTTATTGTCACTAATACACACTGCACAATTTCAGGTCCATCAAAGTCAAATTCCACTTACAAATTTCAAATTTCTCCTCTCAAAAATGGCAAAATTGGTTTGCAAGCATCAAACCCAAAAGCGGTAGATATAAATCCCTTTAGCGCGAGGCACTGCTGTTTTGCGTTCAAAAGAAGCTCATACGTTCACACTGTTGAATCGTTGATCTGTTTGCTCAGGGGCCCGAGCTAGAGCAGAAATGGGAGCTTCAGAATTAGGACTTAAATTTTCCACCCTCCTAAAGCTGCTTATCACCGAGAAGGGGTAGTAATAACTACGACAGAGTCCTCCAAAGAATTTTCTTTTTCATCTTTTGTAATTTCTTTTCTGGACGATATCAAGATTTTTTTGTTCTTTTTTTTTTTTACACAATGGATCAATCTACCTCAGACCCCTGCCTGCCAGATCCTTCGGGCCACCTACAACCCAATCAATTTTCAGTTATACTGCACCTGTTCGAATCACCTTTCTTTGAGGGACTAAATGTTCTACAGTCTGACAAGGAATGGCATGACCTGCGCACAGAGGGCACCCCGGAGCGAGCGGGCAGGCAGGCGGGCGGAATGGGGGGTGGGGGGGAATGTAGCAAGGAAGACTGAAACATAGCAACTACTTAGATATAAAAGTCATTACAACAGTAATATAACTCAGTGCCACATTGAAGATCACTGTCGACAGGTTCGGTAAAAATTTCTGAAGTAACCCTAACTCCATGAAAAGTGAGTTGCACCAACAAATATTACCAACACCTGATGACAACCACTCAACCAGCAAAACCATAAATCTTTTGTAATTCCAGGTGTGAAATATGTGCGGCTGCAGCATGGAACCCTTGCAATTCCAGGTGATGGTGCTTCAGTGAATCCCACAGAGTTTCCCTGGAATCCACAAGTTCATATAGAAATATTAGCTACACCTCCAAGAACTTTCAGAATGAAAAATAATTGCAAATATAAGATAAAGAATCTGACGTGGAGGATCCAAAAGGAACATTACAACTAATCATGGTAGAATGAAACAAAAAAGAATATTAAAAAATTGTGGGGAAAAATAACCTCTCTCTCTATTTTTTTTGAGATATTTATTTATTTATTTTAACTGACCATGTACCTGGTATATACCATAAGCTCTCAATGCTAAGCCTGCTGCTTTCTAGATTCTAGTGCTAATACCAAATTTGCTTTCATTGTACTTTTCCCATCTCTAATGCATCTGATTGTTCCATTCCACCCACTTATCTTTTCTCTTCTTATCAACTTCTTCCCCAGTTTCATTCTGAAGCTTTTGTCACTCCCAACTCTAATATCACCCTACAGAATACTAAGAGCCCAAACCAGTACTCTTTGGCTGATCCAGGTTAATCACTTTCCTTTTTTCTTCTTGTTTTTACTATGGAGAAAGAACCATTTCAGCAGCCTCATTTTCACGTTCATCACTTTTTATCCAAACTTTTCCTTTTTCTGGAGAAGCTCCTGAGTACTTGCGAATATAACCTACCGGAACCCTAATTAGTAATGTACTTGTACTAAGTCTGCGTTCAACAACCAAAATTTTATCATTATTACAAAAATTTCTCTCTCCTTACTTTTTCACCAACTCCCATAAACTTTTTCACTTTGTCACTCTCTCTCTTCACTTTTTCATCAACTTCTATACCCAAAATTTTAACTACCCTAAAATTTTGTCACTCAAACACACCCTTAATCTTGTTCTTGGTGAGTTATCTGTCAATTATTCCACAAAATAACCTATATCAAAGACATGGGTCTGTGATCTAGTGCATGCTAATCTGCCTTCTTCTCTCCTGGCCATCAATTCTACCAACCTGTCGAGTATGTGGTGTTGCCTGAAATGCTAAAACTGGTTGGTGAGGAAAACTAGAGAAAGAAAAGGAGCTAAAAATTCAAATCCACATTTCATAGTTTTGAAGCCAAGAAACTGTAAACCCCATCTGGCTAAGTCAAACAAACTGATTGCTTGAGTTGAGTTGTCATTTTATAAATGCCACATCCACCACAGGGCAGGTCAACGGATATATCTGAGGAACAGCCAAAGCAGTCATCAGGGAAAAAAAACAACTGAAGGGCTAATGGTAATACGATATACAAGAAGTGTGCTTATCTTTTAAAAACTTTGACTGAGAGTAAACGGCTATTAGAGTATGGCAATAGAGGGTGGGGTTGCTATATTGGCTATGGTGAGTCTTCCTAAATGGCAGGACTCCCAGCTCTAGACGAAGCTGCAGGGGTTACCACCATCCTCTCCCAAAAGACTTGAAGCTTTTCCTAGCCAGGCGAGGAAGAAAATCCTCTCAAAAAGAGACAGAGCAGAGGTGACAAGAGGATGGTGTTCGGTTCAGAAAAGATAAGGCAGTCAGAACAGCTTCAGCCGTAATAGATTTGCTAATCACTAATCTATTGAAACTAGAAGTCTTGGCAGTGATGCTCTTCCTATAATGCCATGAAGGTTCTTTCATTGCTAAGTTTTCTTTAGCTCAATATCAATCTTTATGTGCTTGTAGTGAAGATCATTGACCATTTGATCTTAGCAAATAGTATTCTATGCATTTGAAAGAACTGAATAATAATTTTTTGTCTGTCTCATACATGCCCCTCAATGCAGAATGACATAAACCCAACCACTAGAACATACTATAAAAAGCCAACAATCCAAAACATAGACTAAAACACAGATATGAGTAAGCATATTGGATTTTACAGATATAAGAAACAACAGCAACAATCAAAACTGCAGATCAGTATAACCACAATTATAAGGTAAGTGGCCTTATAAGAAGATCAATCAATTGGTAATTTTAAGGGATTTCAGAAAGAAAAAGGGACAAGAAGAATCACCTTATGAGAATGTATATTCTGTACAACTTTAAGCGTGAAAATGGCCATATTCCAAGAAGTGTAGAAAAAGGTCAAGTTTTTGCATTGACTCTGCTTATTCCAGCGCGGTCCCCTCTTTTAAAACCTTCCATTCTATCAGCTTTTGATGCAACTCGTTAGCCTCTCTGGTCATACCAGCAGCAGCCACACCTTCAATTATCGTGGAATAAGATGTCACATCTAGCCTGCATTGGCTTGAGATCATCATGTCTAGGACTTTTATTGCAATATCCACCTTCTTATTTTTACATAATTCTTGGATCACAAATTTATAGGCTCTATTTCCGACCTTGTGGTCTCTCTTAACCATCTCCTTCATTATATCAACGGCTTTCTCAAGTAGATCCACCCGACAAAAGCCCCAAATCAGACAACGATGGGTAATATCATCAGGAATGATCGCATTTTCTATCATTTGACCATACAATCCCATTGCTTTCTCCATCATACCCTTCCTAGCCAACCCATCAATCACCGTATTATACGTGATCAAACAAGGAGAACAACTGGTACCATTTAAACTGTAAAAGACTTGGAGGGCCTCATCTACCATTCCCTCTTTACAAAGAGCACCTAGCAGAGTGTTATAAGTTACAATATCAGGTGAACGGTTTTGGGAAACCATATCATTGTAAAAGCTGATGGCACGGTCCACAAGACCATATTTGCACAAACCATTAATCAAGATATTGTAAGTAACCACAGTAGGAGTATAGGAAGTTTCTTTCATGATTGTCACGATCTCATCCACTTCATTCCAACACCCATGGTTACAAAGAGAATGCAGAAGGGTGTTGTAAGTTATTGCATTGGGTTCCATCCCATTAGATAAAAGATTATGTATAACCAATGCTGCATCCTCATATTTGCCCCGTTTACAGCTATAATTAATCAGAGAATTGTAGGTAATAATATCAGGAAAACAGCCCTCAATTGCCATATCTTCCAATACTTCAATAGCTTGCAAAGTTCCACAGTGCCTGCAGACTAGCTCAATGAGAACTGTGTAGGTTATCAGATAAGGAGGGCATCCCTTTCTCAATTGGTCCTTCCAAAACCCAACAGCCTTATCAAAATTCCTAGTATCAAACAATGCCCGAATAATTGTATTATAGGTAATCACATCGGGAGGGCAACCACTCAAGCTCATTTCATCTAAGAGGTCAATGGCAGATCTTACAAGTCCCCTCTTGCAGATACCACCAACCATCATGTTGTATGTGATAATATCCGGAATTCCACCAGACATGACCATAATTTTCAGAACTTTAGAAGCCTTATCTATTTGATTCACTCTGACCATGCCTCGGACTATGTTTATACAAGAAGGGAAATGAGGAATTTGGTTTCGACGAGCCATAATATCAATCAACCTTGATGCATCCACCAGTCTCCCTTGGCTGCAGAATTTCTGAAGAATTTCATTGTTGGTTTCCTCATTGTTTTCAACAAAGGACCCATCTATCGATGATGAAGGCTTCTTTGAATTCATCAGCTTTCTGAAATTTCTCTCTACACCCATCCCATAATTTTCAGAGTTCCATTCATCTTGTTCAATCTCATTGTCTCTATCAATGCAAACACCTCGGTGGACACCTCTACGCTGTGAAAAGCGCACATTTCTTCCAGGCGCATAACCTCCCCTCCATTCTAAACAAGATTGAGATAGATGATTACGCTTGCTCAAGAAATTTAACGGAAAAGCAGGTTCTTTTAGCATTGAAAAATGGTTCATGCCAGAAGGGTGACCCTCTTGTTTGGAATACCCATTTAGACGCAAACTATTAAATACCACTGTATGATTCTGTTGAACGGTGTTGTACCCCATCTCTCTCCTCTTCTCGCTTAACAAAATGAAAGCTAACAATCTGCAAAGATTCGTGACATGTAATTCTGCAAACCAAGGCTTCTCTATCAATTTAATCCAATTAAGTAGACCTTGGAACTGTTTCTCGCAGAAAGAGCGAACCAGATTTGTTAATTCTGATAAATTCAGAACACACAAATATATACCTCCGCATTTCCAACTCTGCTGTTAGAGAATGAGAGCCACCACAACTGCCAAAGTTTAAAAAATTAACAATAACTGCGGTTAACTCTTGGCTCTCGCTTGAAGGGCTAAAAAAACAATGAAATTGCGTCAGAGGAGGGGAAGACAAGTAACACAAGCAAGAAAGAAGAAGCGGATATTTTGGAAGTAAATTGCCTAATTATAAGAGGGCAAAAGCAATTTATCAGCTCATCAAATTCAAAGTACACAAGCCCACCCATTCATATTTAAACTTCTAGGGTGAGGACAGGAAATAAAATCCTATACATCACAGATATACTATAACTAGATGGCAACTACAATAAAAAATGAAAAACCAAATTTTCAGATCCTAAACCCAGTCCCGAAAAGTCAAACAATAAGCAGTACTACCACAACAACGTAGTTATACACCGAGAAACGCCACTAGAAAGAGTAACTGATAAATTTATAAGTACTCTGAGTGCGTGACAATCCTTCAGTTACGGCTAAAAACTAAGTTCAAAACGAAATGCCAGCGGTCCAGCGCATTCCCCAGTTCAAAATTTAACCCATAAAGACACATCGTTCCAAACCCGAAATAGGGAGAGGGACCCAAAAGATGATAACAATGAGAATCATAGAGGAAACGTACTGTCGGGTTTGGTTTTGGTGTCCGTGGCGAAGCAGCAGACCGAGGAGAACTACGGCTTGTTCCTTTGGTGATGATAAAATTGACTAGGACGTTAATCACTAGGTTTGCTTTTGTTTCTTGTTGACATGTTGTCTTGGGTTTCCTTATTATCAAAGAGTGACTGTTTCGCAGCAATTTTTATCTGGAAAAATACAATTTCCACCCACAAACTATCGGGTAGTGACACATTGCATCTCAAACACCATCTTTAAGACATTGCACCTTCAAACTACCAATGTTAGACACTTTACACCCTAAAAAACTGTCCTTATCGTTGTACACTCATTAGTTGTTATTTGGGCAAAGTTAAAAAACTGGAGATAGAAGTGGTCGAGAATGAGGAAACCAACCTGAAAGAATTGTCTGATGTGGAAGAAGAAGAAGACATGAAGCCTATTTCCACCAAAGTTAAGGAAGAGGAAATTAACTCTAAGGTTAAGGAGAGTTAAGGAAGAAGAAAAATTGTCAGGGAAAAACCTCAATGAATAATTATTTATGTAATTTCAAATTTTTGAATTTTCGCTTTTGAACTAACTACAATTCTGAGGACGGAATTGATCTTAAGAGGGGGAGGATATGACACCTCTCCCTTCTGAGTTACTTTTGAGACTATTGTGTTAAGGTTTATCTTTTAATATTTTTAATAATTGTGTTCTTTTCCTTAGTCTTTGTTTTATTTTCTTGTTTATTTTTAAATTTAAATTGGAGTTCTAAGCTTAACAATCAATTCTCTTATTATTCAAATAAGTGTTTGCATATTATTTCTTTATGAGCTTAATATTTGCTATTAGAGGATTTAATTCTAAAAGTCTTTCTAATGCATCTTCCTATAATTTTATTATTTGGCTAGACTTTTAATTCACGGCGTGTTCATGCATGTGCAGAAGTCAAAACACCAGCCAATAGCAAGCGTCATAGAGTCGGTCAAATAAGAGGGAGAGAAGTGAAAAAGTAAATCATGATAAGAGGACATTTAATGCACGTCATACGGTTAAGACATGTGGAAAAGGTAGCACGAAAAGAAATGTTTTTGGAGCATAAGGCCATTCGATTATCGTAGGTTCCTTTGCACATCAATACATCATGTGCATAAAATAACGCCTAAACCAAAATAATTTTCTTGAGCATACAGAGCATCTGACCAAATACCCTCGACATTTTTGGCCGGGTATTTATCCCTAGTCATCCTGGGCAGTCTAGCCGAGTATTTCGTCTGCCAGGCCTATCCCCAGACATACTAGGAATACAACACTCGATCAACCCGGGAGTACGCCTGCCAGGGCTGTCCCCAGACATCCCGGGAGTACAACACTCAGTCATCCCGAAAGTCCAGTCAGCGCAGTCCTCCGAGTCTCCCCTGTCTTAAACTGTGTACGCTCTGGTTGGGTACTGCCCGGGTCAGGATAAAACCAGGCTCCACATAGACTAACAATAAGTATCAAGTTAAATAAGTTCAATAAACTTACAAATGCAACTACTAAATTTTCCAAATGCAAGGAAATAAGAAATAATAAAATGAAGATATATTTAAACGACATAATTTAAACAATAAAATTCTCATTAGCAATTGGAGTTGAAGTATGGATGCCAGGGTTTCACGTCAAGAGTCGTCGCGGGGGAGGGGGAATAGAAAACAGACACTGAAAAGCTGTCAGTTGTGGTCAGATGAAATGACCATATTCGCTCTCAACCAAAACATCAAGTTGGGTAAATTAGTTGGAGTATTTCGTCCGCTCACATGTCTAAGTATCTAGTGCACTGAATGTGTGGGGTCATATATTTTTTAAAATCCCGTTTTACCCTTTGTTATTTATGCCCTCAATGCATTAGTGGAGGATCCGTTAGTAATTTTTCAACTTTATGGTGGGGTAAAATTGAGAAATAATTGAATAACAAACATGTTCGATTTGTGTTAGTGGGGAGTTGAATTTAGATTTTGGTTAAACTAGCACATGAATATCCCCTTAGTTTAATTCATATAAAGTCCTATGTTTTGTAGTATTAACATAATAACAGTAAATAGAGAGATTTACATAATTTTTAAAAAACTATAGATCTACATGTACTGGAAGAACGCTCTAATCCGCCCCCTTCTCATGCTTGGAGTTTAATTTTTTCCTACAACCTTTTTCTTTCTTTCTGGCAGATTGGCAATGCTATTGTGGGTTGTTTTTTTTTTTTTGTCATCTCTTTTAAATCAAAGAATCCAGTACTAGCTTAAAAAACCGATTTATACAAAAAAAAAAAAAATCTAAAAATGATTACAGAAAGCTCTATCTCGGTAAATAGACCACCTTCGTTCTCCTGAGAGAGGAGAAATAGCCATCCCAATTCCGATATAAATCCTTGCTATGTTTCGTCTACCTCTCTCCTCCTCTCAACTCTAATAAAATTTCTCCTAGTGCTCCGTATCTACAGAGCTCCCCAAAAGAGAAGAAAGGCTCGGTATATCTAATTACTTCCAAACCAATAAGAACTAAGACACTGCTCTCGATTTTTTTTTCCTTTTCTTCTTCTTTGTGTTTTTTTTGGGATTCAATCTGGAATTTGTGTTCTCTTTGCATACAGAATCGTTTGGGTTAGAATGCAAGGGTTTCCAGAGAGAGGCGTCCCGGGGCCGGGGCCTGGTTCTGTTGATTTGGCCCAGCTTCAGGCCACCATGCAAGCCATCGAGCTCGCCTGCACTTCTATTCAGGTCCTCTCCAGTCTGTTTCTCTCACATGTGTTCTCCGTCTATTTGGCTACTCAGGAAACGAAACGAAAGTAAACGAAGGGAAAGAAAAGAACGCAAAATACAGAAAAAAGAGACAATAACTGAAAGTGACTTTCAAGTATATTTGAGCTGTATATGGCAGCATGGACTTGGGATTTGGATTAAGTAAAAAAATATAGTAAAAATGAACGAGTATTAATCTTATCTGCCTAACAGCGTTAGTATTCATCTTATCGCTGATGTGATTTAATTGCCTATACAAAAAACTGTCAAGTCATTTTCAGCTATTTAAACTGTTATCTTCCAATAATAATTAACGTTTGTAGCTCAGTTTTAGTGCTCTGGTTTCATCTACACATTTTTCTTCCCTGGAGTATCATAGAATCGTATCAAGCTAAGACCAGGATATCTAATGTAACCTGTCCTATGGTTTGTTTAAGTATTAATTATAAAATGTAATTTGGTCAGTAAATAACACTTCCACCTAATGGGTATGCACCCACAGCCCCATCCGCGACAGCGTCTTAAAATGGGAGGTGTTGCCTTTTTGTGGGGGGCGCTCATCGGCCATATGCTATATGAAGTTTTCTACATGCCAATGAGCTGGTGATTAAGTAGTATTAACTTGATGCACTTGATTTTTTGCTCTATATTGGTATGTATACTTATGGAATGGAACTTGAAAGAGCTCTAGCACTTACGCTGCTTTTACAGTGCCCTCTGTATATGCGCACAAATGAATGACGTGCATATGAGGACGTCATGTTCTTATGGTCTATGCATGCATTTATGAAGTAATGTGATGCAACATGTATGACCACTCGCTCCCTGATAGACATTGGTTACCTTTTCTGCAGATTAATATCAACCCAGCAGCAGCTGAGGCAACACTATTGTCACTATGCCAATCTCCTCAGCCATATCTGGCATGTCAATTTATTCTTCGTAAGTAAAAAGGAAATTTTTGGTGGGTTGTTCTCACTGAATGCAGTGTTCTGCTTTTAATTATGATCAATTGATTGGCAAGGAGATATTCCATGGGGTATGCTATTCAACAATGGTTTGATCAACGTGCAAAACATTTAACAAGACAATTAGTGGAGAAGAAATTAGCTTACTTGTCTTTCTCGCTGATAATGGTATTGCCTATCCAGAAAATTCTCAGGTGCCAAATGCAAGATTTCAAGCTGCTGCAGCAATTCGTGATGCTGCTATCAGGGAATGGGGTTTCCTTACAACTGATGACAAGAGAAGCTTGATTAGGTGGTCTTTTATGCTATTATTTTTATCATCCTCTAGATTGTGTTATATTCTGTAATTTGTATCATCCTCATAGCGTTTTGATCGCTAGTATCTGTCCATGACATCATTTCTTTCTTACTTTGTCAGTCTTCTAATAAGTAGCATAGCTAAATTTCTTGTTGATGTGGAGATTTCTTGTCCTATTATATAAGTTCTTAAATCTTATTAGGGTTTAGCAAAAGTAAGAGAACGAGATAATCCCTCTTTCCCTTCAACGTTTATTATATATAGAATAGGAGAATCACATAATAGGCAAAGCATTAAACACAAAAGATTATTTCCCTCAATACATCAAACTTTCCTTAACACTCCCCCTCAAGCTGGAGCATATATATCATATAGGTCCAGCTTGAAGCATAAAAACTTCAATCGGCTACCAGACACAACTTTAGTAAACATATCCGCTAGCTGATCTCCTGTCTTCACAAAGGGTTTAGAGATGTCTCCATTAAGTATTTTGTCCCGAATGAAATGACAGTCGACCTCAATATGCTTCGTCCTTTCGTGAAACACTGGATTAGATGCAATGTGTACAACTACCTGATTGTCACAAAATAGTGGAATAAGGGTTGGAGTTAGAAAACCAATCTCCGTGAGAAAATGTTGCAACCATGCTAGTTCACTTGTTGTATGTGCCATTGCCCTGTATTCTGCTTCTGCACTAGACCTTGCTACCACAGTCTGTTTCTAACTTTTCCATGTGACCAAGTTACCCTTAAGGAACGTACAATATGTTGTAGTAGAGTGTCTATCTGAAGGAGAACCTGCCCAGTCTGTATCAGTGAATCCTTCTACTCGGAGATGTCCATTTCGCCTATACAGTATCCCAAGACCAGGAGACTTCTTCAGATACCGAATGATACGTATAACAACCTCCCAATGTGAAACCCGAGGAGTATCCAAAAACTGGCTTACAATACTAACTGCATATGATATATCCGGCCTAGTAATGGTGAGATAATTTAACTTACCCACCAGACAACGATACCTACCAGGTTCTTCAAACAACTCACCTTCATCTTTCAATAATTTCTGGTTAGGGTCCATAGGTGAATCAACAGGCCGAGATCCCAAGTGACCAATCTCCTCCAACAAATCAAGTACATACTTTCTTTGAGACAGATTGATACCTGTCGTAGATCACGCAACTTCAATGCCAAGAAAGTACCTCAACTTGCCCAGGTCTTTTGTATGAAATCGTTGCAGCAAAAAATCTTTCAACCGAGCAATGCTACCTGCATCATTCCCAGTGATTACTATATCATCCACATACACCACAAGAATAACATGACCTGCAGTAGTCTTCAAGTGGAACACAGAATGATCAGTTTGACATCTCGTAAGGCCAAAATCTATCACAGCCTCAGAAATTTCCCAAACCATGCCCTCGGTGACTGTTTGAGACCATGCATGCGGTAAGGACAACGTCACTCCAAAAATTTTTAGGGACATGCATATGAAATAAGAGAGCACGTGCGACCTTCAACAAATGACAGTTTTTGCGTTCAGCCACTCCATTTTGTTGTGGAGTGTAAACACATGAAGTTTGATGAATAATGCCTTTAGCAGATAAAAAGGATTGAAAAGCAAGAGATTCATATTCTTTGGCGTTATCAGAACGCAAGACACATATTTTTTCTGAAATTGAATTTTAATTTGTGAACGGAAGATTTGAAGATAGAACATAGATCAGATCGATTTTTCATAAGAAATAACCAAGTCATACAAGAAAAATCGTCAACAAAAGTGAAAATACCGAAATTTATTAGAAGTGACATTGACAGGTCCCCATGCATCTGAATGAACTAACTCAAAAGGACTTGAGACACGACTAATAACTCTCAAAGGAAAAGACACACGGTGATGCTTGCTAAACTGGCAAGCTTCACACGGTAAAGACTCAACATGACGAAGACTCACAACTTGACGTTTTAAAGTAGAAAGGGATGGATGACCAAGCCGACAATGCCACTGAAGAGGAGAGATACATGGCAGAGCCAAGTAGTATAAGCCACCAGCTTCATGCCCTGAACCAATCATCTTCCCAGTCACCAGATCCTGAAATATACACAAAGAAGGGTAAAAACTAACAGAACAATGAAGGGCTTGAGTAATCTTGCTAATGGATAACAAATTAAATGGAAAGACGGAACATGAAGGACATGAGATAAATCAAGTTGAGGATGCATATGAACATTTCCCGATCCTGCAACACTAGTTCGGGAACCATTAGCAAGGGTGACACACTTAGGGGAATCAACAAGATGATAATCAGAAAGGGAAGTGGACGAACCAATCATATGCTCATTGGCACTTGAGTCGATGACCCACGGGTTGGGGGCAGAAGATAAAAGACAGTGAGTGGCAGTACCTGATTGAGCAAGAGTAGCCGTGGAAGAGGAAATGACATGCTTGTGAGCTAAGAATTGAGCATACTCATCTCGTGAAATGAAGATGTGAGAAGGATCATGCACTGGATGAGAACTTGTTGCGTGATCAGTCGCTGGGAAGGAGTCCTCTTGGGAAGTGACTTGATTAGTAGAACCAGAAGGACGACCATGTAAATCCCAACAAAAATCTACAGTGTGATTTGACCACAGTGAGTAAATTTCTAGACTCACGAGACCCAGTGCGACCACCACCTCGAGAACCACGACCACCTCTACTACCACGTCCCCCACGCGAATTACCAAAACCACCATGGGAAGCAACAAAAGCAATGCGATCCCCACTTTGATCAGAAGATACCGGAAGGGTAGGAGAGGCGAGGTAGCACGCTGAATCTGAAAGAAGACCTCGGCTAGAGAAGGAATGTCTGAACCACCCAAAATCTGAGAGCGAACCGCCTCATATTCAGGTTTTAAGCCAATGAGAAAGCGAACAACATCGATTGTAGTATTCCTCCACAGTATGAGAGCCTTGTTCGAGGCCAACGTCGTCTGAGGCTGGAGGTGAGGGCCTCATTGTCGTGTCGGTGCCGATATCCTCTCCGGCAGCCATGCTCTTGGGCCCGAATGGGTTTGTTTAGCTCCCGGAGTAGCTGGAGCCGTTGGGTTTGGTCCGGGTGGCAACAGAACTAGCCGACGATTCATGTGGAAGGGTTGTGGAGCCCTCTTTTGTTCCTGGTGGGCTCCCGACAGTGGCTTCTCTCTCGGGGGAGGGTCGGGCTTTGCTGGATGGCAGCCGTGGGTGTTCAACTCCTACAGAGCTTGATGGAGACTCTCACCACAAGGCAGATTTTGAAAATGAAGAGGGGTTGTTGAGTGTCAATAGGGCAGAAGGGGGGCAATGGTTGTAGTGGTAGATGCTGCTCTAGAGAGGGCTCGGGCAGGGGTGGACCTTTCTCCCGGGGCTTGTTTGGGTGGCCCGGAGGCGGGGGAGTGTTCGCGGTTGGTTTGTGTTGAGAGCTCAATTGTGGCGTCAAATTCTCAAGAATTGGAGGATGGTGAGTTTCTAGGCGATGATGAGAGGGAGTTGGCGTATGGGTTTGTGGATGAACCTTCGACCGAACCCTTGGCCGTTAGTTTCCCTCATAAAGCTTTGGGCGGAGAATCTCCGGCGTGGGTCTTGGTTTCCTCTGTTAGTCAGATGGTTGGGGTGTTGTGTGGTGGTCAAGAGGAAAAGCTGAGGGATCTCTTTGCAGCGTTGGAACGCGATCGGGTGCAACCTCGTTCGAAAACGTCTAGAAAATCAGGGGGGAAGATGCTCAGGGAGTTGAAGGGCTTGAAGTTTTCGGTGAACTATGAAGGGTCTTCTTCGATTGCTAGGAAGACTGTGAGCTTTGGGCTGGAATGCTAGGGCTCTCGTTTGGGTGGCTATAGGTTTGCGGGTGGGTGGGAGTGGGTTGAGGGTGCTTTGTTGGCTAGTGGGTTGAGATGCTTTGTCGGGTGCTTTGTTGGCTGGTTTTCTTATTTGTTTGTGTTAGGATTCTTCAGTATTTTCTCTTGTACTGTTGACTTCGTTGTTGTGTGTTTCGTGTTTTTCTTCTTCTTAATAATATTGGCTTACTTATAAAAAAAAATACTGCTTACAAACATCATAAATACGAGTGACATTCCTAGTTTCAGAATACATATGCTGGAGATGCTCCCAACTATCCTTAGCCGTCGGAAGATAGATGCAAGAGGACCCAATGTGATGTTCAATACTATTCAATATAAGAGAGATAATAAGATTATCTTCCTGATCCCATTGATTTGCGGAAGCAATAACTGAACTAGAGGGATCAGCAACAACAACTCTGTCCTTAGTCAGATGATGAAAGAGCCCTTTCCGCAAAGAAACACCTCTACAGAGCGTGCCCAATAAACATAGTTTGTGCTATTGAGCTTCACGGAAGTCATATGAGCACTACCCAAAGAAGATAAATTGAGTAGGTCGGACTTGGTAGCCATAATACCAACCAACACAAAAGCAACAAACTAACAATATCACGTACAAACTGCACCGATCCAACCAACCCAAATATCCCACCAATTCACAACAATATCACGTACAAACTGAAACTGCCAATAAGTGCGGGAAACAACAATATCACAATTTAGAAAACAATAACCGAACCTGATGGGTCAAGTTTGGGTCAGCCCAAAATGACCTGGGTAAAATATGGATCAACCCAAAACAATCCAACCTAAGAACGAAATCACTATGCGCGCGGGTTGCAACTTCTACCGTGCTGCCTACTTCCAAATGCCACGGGAACGACAAGCGAGTGCAGCGACCACCACCACACACAACAGAACTCGCCGACAATCACTAGGAGTACCACCGACCACCAGAAAGGTCACCAAAGACAGCAAGAACTTCGCCGGCGACAGAAAACACACCAGAAGCAACCAAAATCAACCACTTCATTCACAGAGTTCATCGGAAAGCAAGAACAACCATTCGCCAGAAGCAACTGAAATCAACCCCAACACTCAAAGTTCATCGGAAAACAAGAACAACCATGCAGAAGCCACCAACACCCAAACAGAACGACAAAATAACCAGAACATCAGCAGCCGTTTATCAGATCTACTGTTCTCCAACCAACAACGATGGGGATGACACGTAGATTGTGGACCACTCGTGCCATCCCCTTCTACTAACGGGCATCAGCCCTCAGACAATAATCGAACAAAAAATGGAGAAGAAAAGTATTCTAAGTGATAAAGAGAGAAAAGAACGAAAGAAAAATCAGGAGGGGGGAAACAACTTTTACCAAACCCTAGTAGTAACATCCGATACCATATTAGGGTTTAGCAAAAGTAGGAGAAGGAGATAATCCCTCTTTCCCTTCGACGTATATTATATATAGGTTGTGTTTGAGAAGTATAATTTTAGGTATTGAAGTTTATGAAAATTGAGGAGAGAAAGTGAAAAAGTTGGTGAAAAAGTGAAAATGTATGGAAATTAATGAAAAAGTGATAAACATAGCCATAGAATAAGAGAATCACATAATAGGCAAAGCATTAAACACAAAAGATTATTTCCCTCAATACATCAAACTTTCCTTAACAAATCTAAGTGTTTTGTTTATTATATATAGAATAGGAGAATCACATAATAGGCAAAGCATTAAACACAAAAGATTATTTCCCTTAATACATCAAACTTTCCTTAACAAATCTAAGTGTTTTGGATGGGTTCTAAGAGCGGTATTTTTTCATGTTTTGAGAAAACTTCACTTTACACCCCTAGACTTTAGTGTCAATGTCATTTAGAGTCCCAACTAAGATTTTGGAACATTCTGTTGAGGAAGAAGCCATTAGATACTTGTCTTAATATCATAAGTTTTAGAGAAGATGTTGCTCTTTCATCGGTGCTTTCGCATTGAGTCTAAGGAATTCCAAGTGAGGATCAGTGTGAAGGGTGATATTCTTTTCTCAGAATGGAGCTCGAGGTCGGTGAACATGATTCATATGGGGCGGTATGGCGCAGTGTGGATGGTAAACATGTTAGATAAACTGATGGTGGCTTCTCCGTTAGTAGACTTTGCCTCTACGTTCAACGACTCCAGGCGTGGTTTTTTTGGCACAACGATGTCGTAACAAAGGTGGTCGTTATGTAGCGGTTGTTGAATAAGAATGGTGTAGGAAGGTGGGGGCTGTGATCGTGCTGGAAGGCAAAAATGGCCATGGTTGGCGGATTTTGAACCGGGTCTTTCTCGATGTGGTGTCTTGCTTGCGCTCTGCGCATCCCTCTGTGTCTCGTGGATTCCTCTCAAATTCGGCTAGGAGTCTCTTTTGCTAAGGCGCTGTTAACTCCGGTGGTGGTGGACGTCGATGGTGGGAAGTCCAGTGCCCCTGGTCAAAACTCACAGGATTCTGACACTTCGAAAATTTTGCATGCAACAGAGGATGCCGTTGGCTTGCTGGCCAAGATAATTTCCTCTTCTATGTCGAAGGAGAAAGCTGCGGATGGAAAGTATCCCGTTGGTTTGTCGGTGAGCGAGTTGTCTTCATCTGGTGCTGATTTGTGGAAACAGGTTTTAAGCTTGCGAAAGGAAGTCGACAGGCTTGCCTTGCTTTTACGTTAACAGTGTCAGGGTGGATTTCTCTAACGCTTTAAGTTGCAGCGTATGTGGATTCACCTTAAAAGCCAAGCAAGACTCGACTCACTCTAAGAGACTTTCACTTTCTCAGAGTCACGGTTCTTTCCATGGGCGAGGGTGTGGGCTGACAAGTGGGGGCCCGGAATCTGGTGAGGGAGAGAGTCACGGTTTTCTCCATGGGGGTGAGAGTGGGCTGACTTGTGGGGGCCCGAAATTTGGTGAGGGTGATTTCGGGCCGGGTTGAGGTGGCCCAGGAGCTGCCCTGCGCTGATCCAGAGGAGGCCGATGGTCTCGACGAAGCTCCAGTAGGCCTGGGCTTCTGCTCCCACAGCCCCGACGCTCTAGTAGAGGTCGCCGAAGCTGCCTGTGGTGGTCGGCGGCATCCCTTCTGGCTCGCCGACGTCGGAGCATGCCGCTGGTGGACATCTTGTTAGGGACCCTGGTCTAAGCCACCATAACAACGCCAATCCCCGCCAAGTGATTCGAACACGATCACCCCAATCGATCCTCCTAAACCGTTATCTGTAACACACGAGCTGTTTATATAGGATATAACACTCAAAATGGATAACACTCGAGATCTTTATTGAAGAACACGAAGAACGTGACTAAGGGTTAATTAGCCCAAAGACCACAAGATATAAGAACAATCCCGATCAAGGGTTAATTAGCCCAAGAACGGGTACCCAAACTAGGTTATTAGCCTAGAATGAATCCCAAGTGGAAAGGTTATTAGGCTTAACACCGACTTAGCATATACGTGCCTATGCTTGGCCAAATCCCACCCCAAAAGCTCTCTGGCTCTCCAAGACTTTATTCTTCTCTGAATGACTAACTCCAATGCACCTAAGGGTGTTTATATAGACATTCTTAGGTGCTTACAATCCCTAATTGACTCAACCACAATAAATTTAAATCACAATCAAATCTAAATCAAATCCCTTGAATCAAGCAGATTTGATATTTTACATGCCTAATATAACAAGAACATAAAGGAAATGAATCTTCTAGAGTTTAGGAAAAGATCCTTAAATCTAGAAGATATGATTTATTTAATCATAACACAAAAGGATACTAATCTCTAAGATACCTCCCTGATCGTTGGGATCTCGCCGTCGTCCGCCGCCGTCCACGGTGGCGCCGCCCCTGCTTGCACCACCATGGGTGGTGATGCTCCTCCGGGTCCCTGGCCCGTCCTCTTCCATTCCCCACCTAGCACCGGTAGGGGTGGTGGTGTTCCGCCACTGGTGGTGGCTGCGGGTGGTGGCCATCCTTTGTCATGCCACTCCATTGTCTGCTTGCCTCTTGCTGCATGGCTTGGCTGGTGGCTAAGTACTTGCTGCTGCGCCGTGTCATGCAAGGCCATGGGTGAGGCCATGTGCTGTCATGGCATGTCTGTGGCCGGCTGGCTGGCATGCCAGACATGGGCGTTGGTGAGGCGCCATGCCTTGTCAGGGGCACTGGGGCGCCTAGCTTGCGCGCGTGCGCGCCATGGCATGGCTGCGGTGTTGTCATTGCGCGCGCTGTGGGTGTGTCATAAGTGCCCATGTGTGTCCTTGGCGCCTCATCTCGGCACCTATCCTCCCACGCATGGCTTTTGCCGCCCACGTCATCACTAGGGATCCTTTCACATCTGTTCGAGTCGACGTGCGTGGGTCTTTCATACGACCCATCGAAGCAGCAACCAGCGTCGGTCGGAGCTCTGCTCAAGGCCTCGCCGGAGCCGGAGCAGGAGCACCCTTCTAGTGATCAGTCGCACGAGCTGGAGGGGATGGTCCAGCTGACTCGTCCTCCAGTAGGTGCTGTCTACTCCCGTACAAAAACTTTCGGCGTGGGCAGCAGTTGGTTGCCGGTCTCTCCTGCAGCTGTGGATTTAGAGGTTCCTGAGGATGGGTTCATTGCTTGCGAAGGGTTGGAGGGGGGTGAGTTTGTGTTGGCTGAACAGGTGCCTTCACAGTTTGGTTCTACTTCTGGTGGGACTATTTTGGAAGTTGGGGAGAGCTCGTTGGAGGAATGTCTTTTGGGCCGAGATTTGGTTTCTAGTGGGAAGGAGAGGAGTGTGACTGATTTGGTTTCGGTTCCAGAACAAGTTTCTTTTGAGAACGAGAATTCGGGTTGGGTGTTGAGTTTGGTTTCATCAGTTAGACGAGTTGTTGGAGTCTCTTGTGATGGCCATGAGGAGTAGTTGATGTCTTTGTTTGCTTCCTTGGAGAGGGAGGATTTCAGATTGGGTCTACAAATCCTGGTAAATCATTTGGTAGAGGCCTTAGGGAGCTTCAAGGTTTGAACTCTACAATTAATTATGAGGGGAAGAGTTGTGCTTCAAGGAAGTCTAGGAAGGATGGGCGGGATTCGCAGATGATTTTATGAAGCCTAGAATCATTAGTTGGAATGTACAGGGGCTCAAGGAGAGCTAAATGTTGTAGAGTAGGTAATTTATTAAGGGACTGGAGACCTGATTTGGTTTGCTTGCAAGAGACGAAGTTGGCAGTGGTTTCTAGAGCCCCTATCAGGAGTCTTTGGGGGGGGGGACCCATGTTGGTTGGTGTTGTCTTGAGGCGGATGGTGCTTTGGGGGGTATCTTGATTATTTGGGACCAGAGTTCTCGAGTTGGTGGAGTCTAGTGTTGGTTGTTTTTCAGTTTTGGTGATTTTGAAGAATGTTAAGGATGGGGCTGTTTGAGGTTTCTCTGGGGTTTATGGCCCTAATGCCGATAATAGGAGACGTTTTCTTTGGGATGAATTGGTGGGGATGTTAGAATGGTGGGATCTACCTTGGTGTTTTGGGGGAGATTTGAACGTTTCTCGCTTTCCGAGTGAACGTTCGGGGACGGCGGGGTTTACTAGTGCCATGTTGGAATTCTCAGAGTTTATTGATGAGACGCAGTTGATTGACTCTCCCTAGTTGAGGGGTCACTTCACATGGTCTAAAGGAAGGAATGTCCACTCTTGGTCCAAGATTGATTGCTTTCTTTTTACTCCTAGTTGGAAGTCTTTGTTTCCGGAAGTTTCTCAGAAAAGGATGCCTCGTCTGTTATTGGATCACTTTCCGATAAGCTTGGAGTGTGGGGTTGTGGGCAGCGGTAAGCGGCCTTTTAGGTTCGAAAATATGTGGCTCAAGGCGGATGAGTTCGTTGATATGGTAAGGTTGTGGTGGAGGTCTTATGTATTTTTTGGTTCGCCTAGTTTTGTGCTTAATTCGAAATTAAAGGCTCTTAAGAGGGATCTCACTGTTTGGAATCGTGAGGTGTTCGAGAATGTTGCCTTTAAGAAGTCTTTGCTGCTACATGGGCTCTCTTCTCTTGATGCTCTGGAAGAAAGTGGGTATCTTGACGAGGGGGGCCGAGCAAGGAAGTTAGAAGTTTCTGGGGAGTTAGAGTTATTGATTGATATGGAGGAGACTAGTTGGAGACAAAAATCTCGAGCTCTTTGGCTCAAAGATGGTGATAGATGTACCAAGTTTTCTCACCGAGCGACCAACTCCAATCGGAAACTTAATTCTATTTCTTCGTTGGTAGTTGATGGGGAACTTGTGGAGGATACCAAGTGTATTTCTGATGAGATTGTTAGTTTCTATGACTCCTTGTATCAGGAACCTCTTTCGTGGAGACCTTTGTTTGATGACTTGGGGTTTGATTCGATTTCTGGAGAGGAGGCTGATCGGATTGAAGGCTCCTTTGATGAAGACGAGGTCACCGGTGCAGTGCGGAGTCTTAATGGTGATAAAGCCCCCGGTTCGGATGGTATCTCCATAGCTTTCTTTCAATCCTGTTGGGATGTTCTCAAAGGTGATGTAATTTCCATGTTTAATGTGTTTGCTCAGACCGGGAAATTTGTTCGTAGTCTCAATGCCACATTCATAGTTTTGATCCCAAAGAAGCCAGGGGCCGTGGAGCTTAAGGACTTTCTTCCTATTAGCCTTGTGGGAGGGGTCTACAAAATCTTGGCAAAAGTTTTGGCTTATAGGCTTAAGATGGTTTTAGGCTCTATTATCTCGCCCTCTTAGAGTGCTTTTGTGAGGGGAAGACAGATTTTGGATTCAGTTTTGATTGTGAGCTAGTGCATTGACTCTAGGCTGCACTTTAATCTGCCTGGAATGCTCTGCAAGCTCGATATCCATAAAGCTTATGATCACGTCAATTGGAGCTTCCTCCTTTACTTGTTGCGGAGGTGTGGGTTTAGCGAAAAGTGGTGTAGATGGATGGAGTTCTACATTTCTTCTCCCATATATTCGGTAATGGTGAACGGATCTCCTAAGGGCTTCTTTAGTGGATCCCGCGGTTTGCGCCAAGGCGACCCCCTCTCGCCCTTTTTATTTGTTATTGTCATGGAAGCTCTGAGTCGGATGCTGACTAGGTTGGTGGAGGTGGGATCCATTGAGGGGTTCTCGATTGGCAGAGGTAGGGTGAGCATCTCTCATTTGCTATTCGCTGATGACACTCATATTTTGTGTGGGGCTGAGGAGAGTCAGTTCCGCAACCTTCGTTGTCTTTTGCTTTGTTTTGAAGCGGTTTCTGACCTCAAGATTAATCTTTTGAAATCAGAGGCCATTCCCATTGGAGAGGTGGGAAACGTCCATATCTTGGCTAATATTTTGGGTTGTAAGGTCGCTTCTCTACCTATCACTTATCTTGGTCTCCCCTTGGGGGCTCGCTTCAAAAGCATTACTATTTGGAATGACACCATTGAGAGAATGGAGAAGAGGTTAGCAGGATGGAAGCGGAGCTATCTTTCGAAAGGTGGTAGAGTCACTTTGATAAAGTCCACTCTTGCTAATCTCCCGACTTATTTCTTATCTCTTTTCCCCATTCCTTCAGCCGTGGCTTGTAGATTGGAGAAGTTACAGAGGGACTTCTTGTGCGGCAGCACTGAGACTATGCACAAGTTTCACTTGCTTAATTGGGAGACAATGTGCTGCCCCATTAAGCAAGGGGGGCTGGGTATTAGGCGCTTAATCACTTTCAACAAGGCTTTGCTTGGGAAGTGGATGTGGCGCTTTGCTTTCGAACGTAACAGTCTGTGGTGGAATGTTATTGTGGAGAAGTTTGGGAGTGAGTTGGGTGGGTGGAGCACCTTCAGAGGAGAGAAAATTATGGTGTTGGTCTTTGGAGGTTTATTAGCAAAGGGTGGGCTCCTTTTAGTCAATTCATAAGGTTCGAGGTTGGTTGTGGCCATAGAATTCACTTTTGGAGTTACCTCTGGTGTGGGGAGAGATCCTTGAGGCTTGCCTTCCCGTCTCTCTTCTCCATAGCTCGTAACAAGGATGCTTGGGTGGCGGATTATTGGGAAAGAATTCTCGTTTGGGTGCTTGGAATGTTCAGTTTTTGAGGGCTGCGAATGATTGGGAAGTTGAGGTTTTTTCGACTTTCTATTCTCTTATTTATTCCAAGCCCTTGAGGAGTGGGGCAGCAGATAAGATACGCTGGATGGGTACCACGAACGGCATCTTCTCGGTGAAATCGATGTATGGGCTTCTTTCTTGTAGCCGTGTCTTATCTTTTCCATGGAGGCAGATTTGGCGGTCCCTTGTTCCTATGAGAGTTTCCTTTTTTGTGTGGGAGGCAGTGCATCAACGAATTTTGACCACAGATAATTTGAGGAGGCGAGGTGTTTGCCTACTTGATTGGTGCTATCTTTGTAGGTGCAATGGGGAATCGGTGGATCATATCCTTCAGTGCGCTGTCGCAAGGGATTTGTGGTCCCACGTGCTTAGCATCTTGAACTTTTGTTGGATTATGCCCTCTAAGGTGATTGAGGTGTTGTATTGTTGGAATCAGAAGTTCAACAACCCTCTTGCCTCGAGGGTGTGGAAGATGATTCCTTTGTGCGTTTGGTGGGTTATTTGGAGGGAGCGGAACAAGAGATGTTTCGAGAACTCTTCTATGTCTTCTGCGGGGTTGAGGGGTTTGTTGTTGTATTCCCTTTTTCTTTGGGCCTCTGCTGTTTTGGGCTCTCCTTTTTCCGATTTTGATGATTTTCTTAGCTTTGTAGTTTCTTTGGAGTAGGTTTTTAGTATAGCTCTTTGTACTGTTACCCCTTTTCTTTCTCTTCAATAAAGTTCTTCTTACTTATAAAAACAAGAGCGGTATTTTTTCAGTTAAATCGATGTATGCTTTGCTTCTAGAGGGATCCAATGTGGTTTTTCCTTGGGGCCAATGTTGGAAGAACTTGGTTCCTTCTAGAGTAGCTTTCTTTGTTTAGGAGGCAACTTATGGGAAAATTTTGACCATTGACAACTTGAGGAGGGGTATTTGCTTGATTGAATGGTGCTATTTGTGCAAGATTGATGGAGAAATAGTTGATCATATCCTTCTTCATTGCTCGATTACTAGAGGATTGTGGGTGCATGTGTTGAGCATTCTTCACTGATTGGGTTATGCCTCTTATAAAAAAAAGAAGAAAAAGATTAGGTTATGCTTAGGAGGGTGGTGGATGTGTTGTACTGTTGGAGGAGGAAATTTGAAGATCCAATCGCTTTGGCCTTGTGGAAAATGATACCAGCTTGCATTTGGTGGAGTTTATGGAGGGAAAGGAATGTTAGATGTTGTGAGGAGGGGGCTGTGTCTTTGGATAGTTTGGGGGGATCTATGTTGCATTCTCTTTTTTTGTGGGCTAACTCGGGCTTAGGGTGTCCTTTTGCGGGTTTTCCAGATTTTCTTAGTTTTTTAGCTTGTATGCTCTAGATGTTGTCAGTATAGTCTCTTGTATTGTCAACTCTCTTTTCCTTTAATATAGTTTAACTTATAAAAAAAAGTTTTCAAATCTACATGTTTGTTGATCATCATGAAAAAGTATATTTTTCTTGCAGTTTTTGTCTCTGCTTTGTTTTGCAACATGCTAGTTCACCTGAAGGCTATGTTCTGGCAAAGGTTTCTTCTGTGGCTGCGCAATTGATGAAGAGGGGCTGGTAAGCAGTGCTTGGTTTTTTATGTAACTCCTAACAAAACGTGTAAAATAAGTGTATGTCCCCTTTTTTGGTTTAATTTTTCCTAGGAGGAACGTGTTTGCAATTTGTCGGCGGCAGCAGTATCTTTTCTGAGATGGTGTTATCTTGTATTACATGGATGTAATGGTCTGTTTATGTTCCGTGTTTTTTTATAACAGTGGTGTGATCACTGTCTAGTTGCTTCCTTCTATGTGGATCGCAAACAAATTTTTGAGACATATTGCTGTCTGGATAGGGTCTGATGGAAATGATTTGTACACTTCCATCATATAAATGCGTATTCGAACATTTTACCAGCTCTTGTGACATTTTTTTACTTTCCCTAAGTAATGAGTAACATTGAGCTCATGATTGCTTAGATTTTCACCTTAGTCTCTGATGAAAAGGAAGCCTTTTTTTGAAAAAAACTCATAATGTTTTTGTTGTAGGTTTGATTTTACAGCTTTGGAAAAGGAAGCTCTTCTTCATCAGGTATTTAATGTGCATACATACATGCATCTATATGGTACCTGACATTTGCATAGATGCCTTCTTTTTGCTACTTTTTATAGGCCAGGATTTTTTTTATTCTATTTAGATTGTGATTTTGGTTTTGATTTTTTTTGTTAGTTGGGTTTTTTTGGGGAACTAATTATGGATATTAGGAGAAGAAAAAAAGATAATAGAACTTTCAATTCTTCCCTTGCTGCCTACCAATGAGGTAGTCTTTTAGTTTTTGATTCAGTATAAAACCTTCTGTTATGTATTTTTCGTACACTAATCTCTTTGTTTGGCTCCTGTGCCTAGTAGACTTTCTCTTGGTCGGCAATTGCCTTTCAGTAAAGCTCTGTTATTTAACACCTTTAATCCACCCTTTGTGCCGTGAATGATCTAGTCTGAAAATATTCTTAGGGCATATGTATCAAATGCACTCTCAGAGAACCTGCAATTATAATTCTTGTCCACGCACAGGTGTTATCATGTTCCTATATATATTGAAGACATCTAAAAAGTTGTGCCTTCTACATCACGCTCTTGGAATGACTTCATCAAATCATTTCCATCCAATGTTATCAGATCTTCTTCCCTTGTTTTTCCAAAAAAATTATCTTCTCCAACCTTGAATTCCCCCCCCCCCCCCCCTTCATGATGTCAATTCATTATAAGTTTCCAAAGCTCGTTTGTAGAGTTCTATAACCATCTTGGACCTCCAGTTCCTGCTTTCACATCCATATTTCCTTGCCACAATTTGCACACAATTTCTCTCTTTTTTTTTAGCTGAAGGAAAGGTATTAAACCCTTACAAGCTTGGTTCTTGGGAGGTGAAAGTGCAGTACAAATTCTCTCGTTTGGTTTGTGTAGGGAATTGAAATCCAGAAGATGGCGCTCCATGTCCAACTTAGCCCCATAAAATGGCTTTGTAGTTTTTCTTGTGTACAAGTCACCAAAGTCAGGATCAAAAGAGAACCTTTACAGGGGAAGAATATTACCTCGCTAGTTCATCTTCCCTATTTTGGCCAAATGACGCATTTGGTTTTAGTTAAAGTTTAAAAGTGAACACAAACATGCAGCATCTGGACTTGAAGTTTTTGTTGGATAGGTTGAGCTATTTACCTTCAATATTTTCCTTAGCCTGTCTAATAGTTTATTCAGCTACAGGTAAACCAGGCTATTCTTGGCATTCATGGTGTAGATGTCCAGTTCATTGGAGTTAATTTCCTGGAATCTTTGGTATGATGCCTCATATATGCAAAGTAGTTTGCAACTGGATTTCTTTTTCTTCAGGCATGTTACCAGATTTAGGACCGTTAAATTCTTTCTTCATAGGTATCTGAATTTACTCCTTCTACTTCGAGTGCCATGGGCCTTCCTAGGGAGTTTCATGAGCAATGCCGGAGGTCATTGGAGATAGACTATTTGAAGGTTGTTTCAGCTTCTATTTTCACCCTTTTCTCTAAAAAATATGACCTCACTTCATAAGACTGGTCAGTATATGGACTTCCTTTTATGTTTCTCCTTTTTTCATTCTGACATTCATCATTGTGTTTTGATAATATTTGATAACAGACATTCTACCGTTGGGCTCAAGATGCTGCTTTAAGTGTCACACATCGGATAATTGAATCAGACTCTGCGGTACCTGAAGTTAAAGTTTGTAATGCTGCACTACGTCTCATGCTTCAGATCTTGAACTCGGATTTTCGGTGTAACAACAATAACTTGAAAAGCAGTATAAATGTTTTCTCTGCTGGAGCTAGAAATGAAACTGATTCACCAAAGAGATCTGAGTGTACCCTAGTGCAGGTAACGAGTTCTCTCTCTCTCTCTCTCTCTCTGTGTCTGCGACTAGCTGCATGTTACTGATCTAGTCTACATCAAGGCTGTGTTGACAGCACGTAGTGTTCTTAATCTTCATGTAGTGTTATCCACAAGTTCTTGCGGAATCACATGACTAGATTCTTGAACTGTATCTTTTAGTCATTCACCTTGTTTGGGTTCTCTGTTTGTGCTGCTTGTAGCCTGGTCCTGCTTGGCGAGATGTTTTGATTTCAAGTGGCCATATTGGCTGGCTCCTGAGCTTCTATGCAGCACTTAGACAAAAGTTTTCATGTGAAGGTTACTGGCTCGATTGTCCTATTGCAGTCTCTGCTCGAAAGCTAATTGTGCAGCTCTGCTCATTGACAGGAGCCATTTTTCTTTCCGGTACAAATGTTCCTGCCTACCACATATTTTTATTATTTTAGGACTACGATATGATCTGTTTTTATCAGTCTTGGATCAGATGATGAAATGTTAATCCGATTAAAATTGGCAAAAGCTTGAGTTTGATGTCCAATTCATTATGCGTTTTTAGTAATAAATTTTATTGATTATCTTCTTATAGATAATTCTAATCTCTTATATCATTCTTAAGGTGCACTAATGTTGAATGAATTTTGCAGAATAAAATCATTTGTAACCGCTGTGATATTTCCTTTTGGGCTTTCCTTTTAAGTATTAGCGAAAACGTAAAAAACTTTGGGATTTTTGGAGCAGGCTCTTTCAAAATCTTACCTTAGCTCATTGTTTTTTCACTAGAACCATTTTCTAAATAACCGCATTAGCTATATTTGTGAGATGAGATGACTTAGCTAAAAACATTTGTTCAATGTTGAATTTTCTCCTACTAAGATGGAATTTTTTTTTGATAAGTAAGCCAATCTTATTAAAAAAAAGAAAAACAAGGAACACATAACAACGGAGTCAACAATACAAGAGAATATACTGAAGAACCCAAATACAAACAAAGGCCCAAAGAACACCAAGTACGCCCACCCAATAAGACTCCCAAAAAACAGAAGCACTCTCAACCCACTAGCCAACAAGACTCCCAAAAACTCCCACCCGCCACAAACGAGTCCCCTAGCTTTTAGTCTTCCTAGCGATCGAAGAAAACCCTTCATAGTTAACCGAAGATTGCAATCCCTTCAACTCCCTGAGCATCCTCCCCCTGATTTTCTAGACTTTTTCGAGCTAAGCTGCACCCGATTGTGTTCCAACGCTGCAAAGAGATCCCTCAGCTTATCCTCTTGACCACCACACGACACCCCAACCATCTGATCCACAGAGGAAACCATGTCCAAGACCCAGGCCGAAGATTCCCCCGCCAACGTTTTACAAGGGAAACTGACCGCCAAGGGTTCTGTCGAGGTACAACTTCCTTCCTTCGGCGCTAGAGAATGAGGTTCGAGAACTGTTCCAAAAGAACACTCCCCCAACTCCCTTATGAGCTGGCCTCCTGATTTGCTAGGGGTAGCTAGCCCACTGCTCGCCTTCTCCTTTTCTAGATCATCAACACTACTTTCTACACAAACTATAGCCCCTCCCCCATCGAAAGAAGCTGCTGACGTCTCACCAGAAAAAGGTCAACTCCTAAATCCCCCAGGGAAGCCTCCGAGACGCCGAGCTTCACCAAGACGTCGTTCTCCTCTTCAAGGGTCCCACACCCTGCTGACAAAGCACCGATAGAGCCAACAACCCTTCCCGGTGGAGTCAATCCCACCTCCAAAGGCCGGAGGTCCAGAGTCGTCGCCGGATTGGAGATCTGGAAGCTAGGCGACGAATGATCATAGTCGATATGAACTCTCGGCGTCGGTAGAACACCGATTGGACCCACTGCCACCCCAGACGAGATCGACCCATCCTCCCAAAGCTGAAGGACATGGACCACCTCCGGGTCGGTTAACTGGGGGCCCACGAAGTCTACCGAAGACTTTGGTTCCTCAAAACCACCGGAGACTTCCCCACCCGACCCTGCTACAAGCCCAACTCCCCTCTCCCTCGCAAACCCAACTAACGGCCCAGGCCCAAGCCCATGCGACCCCTAAGCCCATGCTCCTTTACTTTGGAAAAAACACCAGGCCCATTCGAGAAAAAGTCTGGCCCAGCTGCTTTGACCGCACCATGTTCCCCGCGCTTACAGTCCTGACACAACATGCCAAAATCGCCCCTATCGTCTAAAGCCTCTAAGAGGCTGTTCAGTTCCTTTCGCATAGACTCCAGTCTATATCGAACATGCCTCGGGCAGAGACTAACAGCTATCCCACCCGCATTGGGAACAAGAATAGCCGCCTGCTGTGCATGCAGCTTGGGCAACTGCACGCGAAATGATAGCATCTCTGCCATAGGAAACGGCTCGTTCCACAGACGAAGAAGGCACATCAGAGACCACTGTCGAAGGCCCCGACTTGACGACGCCAGCGTAAGAGACTCCATGACGGTGCCTCTCACCCCCAACCTCTGTCCTTCCTTGCCGAACATTTCCGAGGTGATCCACTACCTCCTGAAAACAAGCAGCCATCGAATTCCACCCAGCACCACCTCTTCCCTCCGGAATCATCACCACTCCTTTCTTACGACCTCCACCATATTCTGCTATTGCGACGTATCTCCCAGCTCTATTTTCACCCCTCTGGGCTAAGAAGGCTCGAGAGCCATCATTAAACTTGGAAGCAAAGTCTTGATCGACATCAGCCTCCATGAGCTTGCCAGCTAAGTTCACCAGCCAAACTGCTCCGAATCTACCCAAAAAAATAGAACTGAGGGACTTCCTACTCCATTCTGCAAGTTTAATCACACCCCTCCCTCCCACCGACACCTCAAAATCCTTCGCCTCAACTCTAAAACTCCGGGAATACTCCATACTGTTCCAGCCAGAGCCGACTCTAGTTCTCTTTAACAACTCCATTAAAAGAATTCTTCAACCCAGTTCCATATCTGGAAGCCGATTGGTGTCGCTAAAACTGTTGTGTTGTGAAGCCTACTAAGATGAAATGTTACAAAATAAATATCCTTCGTAAGGTGTCATTGATAGTTAAATTACCTTATCAACATGTGGCAGGGCTGATGAGGCTCAATATAGAAGTCCTGGTAAACAAGGGGCAAGTCTAAATTGGATGAGAATTTGTTGAGGATCCGGCTCCGGATCAAACAACAAGCCACCAATCTACACAATCATAATCTCCGATTGAGAATCTAGAGTTTATGAGATTTGGGGATTTGGTTCAATTAGTGATTTAATCTAGACAAATCAATGAGATTTAACTAGAAAAAAGGATAGTTGAATCAACTCTATTCAATAGATTGTGAGAGTACAATTCAAAAATACAAAGAAAGATAGAAGGGTAGATTAGATTAAACCCTATTCAATGAATTGTAAGGATAAAATCTTCTAACTTGGATTCAATGAATTGAACCAAGCTAGCACAAGTCTTCCAAGAGCTATGTACCCTAGAAAACTGAAAGTTTAAGATTCTCGAATGCCAAAACAAGTTGTCATCAATAAGTCTCAACATGAATGAATAATCTTTTAGGGTTATGACTAATTAAACTTAATCTCTTACAACAATACAACACATCAACCACCCTCAAAGGCATAACCTAACAAAAATTCGAAATACTAAGAACATGAGACCATAGATCCCTGACGACCTCACAATGAAGAAAGATGTGATCCACAAATTCCCCAGTATACCTATAGAGGTAGCACCAATCAAGTACGCAAAGTCCCCTCCTTCTAAGATTGTCAATGGTCAAAACTCTCCCATGGGCAGTCTCCGACACAAATAAGGAAACTCTCATGGGGACGGAGGCCCTCCAAATCTGACGCCAAGGGAATGAAACATCAAGGCTGTGATAAAGTATCCCATACATAAACTTCACCGAGAACTTGCCACTCTTAGAACCCATCCAACACAATCTATCATCAGCCCCGCTCCTTAAGACCTTAGAATATAGTAAAGTGAAAAGGTCGAGAAAACCTCCAATTCCCAATCATAGCTAAATAAAAGGAGCATTACTTCAAACCAACAAGCTGCCTTAACAAAATGGACATTTCAAGCCCCCGTGCCTGTATTCCCCTCCTAATAATCCTCCACTATTGCATCCTTATCTCTAGCAATGACAAAAATAATCGGAAAAGCAAACCTCAAGGGTCTCTCCCCACACCAATGGTCACTCCAAAAGCGAACACTACTACCACATCCCACCACGAACTGAATATTCTCGCTGCTGAGATTCCAACCCTTACTGATATGCCTCCAAAGACTTACGCCGTGAGATCTACTACACTGTATGGTTTTCCACCCTCCCACCATACTTCCAAACTTCTCCAAAACAACACTCCTCCATTAAGCCCTTATTTACCCCTATTCGAAATTATAAAACTATCATTAACTTAAATATTCCCAAACTGCCATTAAGGAGCTCACGTGCTCCTCACATGTTCATCCACTTTTTCAACAAGTCTCATGCTTCTCTTTCTAGAGCCTTCATCATTCCTCCTTCCATCAAGACTACCTTTGTCCTCAAGGGTAAATTTTGCAGCATCATTACCACTAGTGTCATCCTCCAAGTTGAGTCGCTCTTTGTCCTCGCTGGTGTCATCAATCACAAACAACTGTCTAGTCTTGCATCTGTGCTCCTTGCCCCACTTTTGAAGCACAAGCTTTTCTTTGTCCTTTCTCGGAGATGTTCCATAGACAACTTTTTGTACTCCTTTGCCTGTTGGAGCTTCCAAACATTTCTTCGCCCTTCCTAAGGGTCTTGGTTTGCATAGTCTTAGCAATCTCATTCTCCACATTCTCCTCGACTCTTCTCTTCTCTGCATAGTAACTCTGATCAAGCATCTTAGTCATTCTCGTAGCTTCCTGGAGTCTTCGCTGCTGTTTCAACTTGAGTTCTTTAGCTAATCTAGGCTTCAAGCCATCTACAGATGTCCCAATTAGGGCTTCCTCTTACCACCCTAACCATGGTTTGGAGTTGTTAGAATTCTTTTATATAGCTTTGCACCCTCCCTTCTTGTCTCAACTTTGCAAGTTGTCCATGATGGTTGACCACAGGTGATGTTTGAGCCATGAAATCATGCTCAAAAGCAATCCATCCCAGTCTTCTCCTTTCCTTTTCATATTGTGCCCTAATCCATCTTTATCATTTACTGGCCTTTCCATCTATATAAAAACAAGTTGTAGAGACCCTCTTCTCTCTCAGGATCTCATAAACCTGCTAGTAATGCTCTGCCGTATCCAACCACTCACATGGACCCCTCCACTAAAGTGTGGAAATTCTACCTTTGGCCTACTTGGTCCTCGATCATTAGGCTGACCTACTCTTCTGCTATTATAATGCCTTTTCCCTTGCATGGGACTCCCCCACTCCCTATCTAGCTCTACCTTCTCCTTAAACCTCCCTTCATCATGCTCGTCACTAGAGATTTTTGATCCCACTCTCTCTTCCTCTAACCACCTTTCCAACAAGATCCCTTGCCTTCAATACTACCACCTAGGAGGTTTTTTAGTTTCGGGTGCACTTGTCTCATGGCCATCTTCTAATTTCTCCTTTCCCTTTGAAGCAGTAGAATGCAACTGCTCTTCATGAGTTTGCTTACGCTCTCTCTCTCTCTCTCTCTCTCTCTCTCTCCTTCTACCATTCTTCTCTCTAATCTCTCGATATTTTCATTGCTTTCCTTTCTCATGACATCGATGGTCATCTTGTTCTCTTTGGTATCCTGTGATATCTTGTTCATGGTCATTCTCATCTTTGCCAAAGTAGTGGTCATGTCTTCTAACACCTTGGCGACTATCTTGTTACTGTCCTTCAAAATTTCTAACTTTTCCCCAGTGGTACAAGATGTGTTCCCTGTCGCCATTGTTGTTTTGTTGGAAGAGGAAGTTCAACAACCCTCTTGCTTCGAGGGTGTGGAGGATGATTCCTTTGTGTATTTGGTGGGTTATTTGGAGGGAGCGGAATGAGAGATGTTTTGAGAACTTCTTTTTGTCTTTAGAAGGGCTGAGGGGGATGTTGTTGAGTACTCTTTTTCTTTGGGCAAATGCTGTTTTGGGCCTTCCTTTTTCGGATTTTCCTTATTTGTTGAGTTTTGTAGCTTGTATGGAGTAGGTTCTCAGTATAGCTTCTTGTACTGTTACCTATTTTGGTGTTTTCAATAAAGCTTTCCTTATCAAAAAGAAAATAATTATAAATTTCTGGTGCCCTTAACACTTGATTGCAAACTGATCAACAACCCCTACTAGAGCTCTCTGGCTCGATTAGAGTTACCAAGCCGACCGGACCATATCCACCATAGGTTCCCACCCAATGGTTGGGCAAGCCCCAGTTCTGGAACCTACTCTGACACCCAACCTCAACCCTCAAACTACAATTTTCACAATTTCACAAACCAACCCAAAATTTTGAAATTAGGATCAAGTAAGGATTTGATTACCTTGTTTGAAATAGTTAACTTCTCTTAATGAAAGCACCAAATTGTTGAGGACCCAGTTCCGGATCCAACAACAAGCCACCAATCTTCACAATCACAATCTCCAAATTGATGATTTAGAGTTTATGAGATTTGAGGATTTGGTTCAAGTAGGGATTTAATCTAGACAAATCAATGAGATTTAACTAGATTGAGGTTTGGAAATTGAAATAGAACGATAATCAAATGTCAAGAACAAAGAAAAGATGGTTAATCGACTCTATTCAATGGATTGCGAGAGTAAAAGTAAAAAATACAAAGAAAGATAAAATAATAGATTAGATCAAACCCTATTCAATGAATTGTAAGGATAAGGTCTTCTAACTTAGATTTAATGAATTGCACCAAGCTAGCCCAAGTCTTTGAAGAGCTATGAATCCTAGAAAACCGAAAGTTGAAGAGTCCTGAAGGCCAAAACAAGCAATCAGAAATGAATCTCAACCAAAAACTATGTCCACCATTGTTGAGTTGAAGGACTTTCGTCATATTGGCTTGGTGGGAGGTGTCTATAAAATTCCAGCCAAGGTGTTGGCCAATAGGCTGAAGTTGGTCATAGATAAAATTTTATCTCCATCCCAAAGTGCCTTTGTGAGGGGAAGACAGATTCTGGAGGCTATTCTTATTGCTACTGAATACATAGGGGTTTTTTGTTTACCAAAATTTTGGGGAATATCCCCAAAATTTTGGGAATTTTTTGAATGTTGAAGTTTATTGGGGTTTGTGAAAAGTTTGAAATATGTGTAAAGTTGAAAATTTTGAATTATGTTTGTTTGGTTGGAATTTTTGGGGCCCCAAATTTTTGGGCAAACAAACATGTCCATAGATTCTAGGTTGCGTTCTAATTTACCTGGAATGATTTGCAAACTAGATGTGAAAAAGGCCTATGATCACGTAAATTGGAGTTTCCTTCTTTACATGTTGAGAAGATGTGGTTTTGGGGTCAAGTGGTGTAGATGGATCGAGTTCTGCATCTCTGCTGTGAAATACTCTGTTATTGTGAATGACACTCCTGAATGATTTTTTGGTGGCATTCGTGGTTTGCGCCAAGGTGATCCCCTCTCACCATTTCTGTTCGTCATTGTTATGGAGGCCCTCATTAAGATGCTTAATAAGTTAGTAGTGATTGGAGCCATTAAGGGTTTCAATGTTGATAGAGGAGGGCATGGTGGGGTGTGTATTTCTCATTTGTTTTTTGCATATGACACACTTATCTTGTGTGGGGATGAGGAGAACCAGTTTCACAATCTTCGTTGTCTCCTTCTATGCTTTGAGGCGGTGTCCGGGCTTAAAATCAATCTTGCGAAATCTGAAATTATTCCTATTGGTGCGGTGGGAAATGTTCGAGACTTGGTTGGAATTTTGGGATCTAGAGTGTCTTCTCTCCCTATCACTTATCTCGTTCTTCCTTTGGGAGCCCATTTTTAAAGCATTCACATTTGAGATGACATTATTGAATGAATGGAGAGGAGGTTGGCTGGTTGGAAGCGGTGTTATCTCTCGAAAGGAGGTAGAGTTACCTTGACCAAGTCCACTCTTGTTAATCTCCCTACTTACTTTTGTCTCTTTTCCCTCTCCCGTCTTCTGTGGCTCGTAGATTGGAGAAACGTCAGAGGGACTTTTTATGGGGAAGCAATGAAAATGTGCATGAGTTCCATTTTCTCAAGTGGGATAAGGTGTGCTGCCCTATTAGGAATGATGGGTTGGGTATTAGGCGGTTGCCCAATTTCAACAAGGCTTTGCTAGGTAGTGGTTGTGGTGCTTTGTGGAGGAGTGTTATTTTGGAAAAATATTGGAGTGTGGAGGGTGGGTGGAGGACCCTCCAGAGTGGAGGTTCTTGTGGAGTTAGTCTTTGAAGATACATTAGTAGACGGTGGACTCCCTTCAGCGAGAACATCCGTTTTGTGGTGGGTTGTGGTAGTAGAGTTCGTTTTGGAGTGATCTTTGGTGCGGGGAGAGACCTTTGAGATTTGTGTTCTCGTTTTTTTTTGACATAGCTAGAAATAAAGATGCCACGGTGGCAGACAATTGGGATGAGAATTCTGGAGGGGGGGCTTGGAATATTCAGTTTGTTGGGGCGGCTAATGATTGAGAGTTGGAGTTTTTTTCGTCCTTTTTTTCGTTACTCTACCCCAGGGCCCCTAGTAGTGGGGTTTAAGATAGAATGTGGTGGGCGGGGTCCAAATCTGGAAAATTCTCCGTGAAGTCAATGTATGGGATACTTTCTTGCAATTCTAGTGCCACTTTTCCGTGGAGGCAGATTTGGAGGTCCTCTGTCCCTATGAGAGTTTCCTTTTTTGTGTGGGAGGCTGCCCATGGGAGAGTCTGACTATCGACAATCTTAGAAGGAGGGGTTTATTGTTCGTGATTGATGCTTCCTTTGTAGAAATTGTGGGGAATCTGTGGATCATATCCTCCTCTATTGTGCGGTCTCTAGTGATCTTTGGCGTCATGTGTTTAGCATTATGAACTATTGTTGGGTTATGCCATCCATGGTGATTGATGTGTTGTGCGGTTGGAGGATGAAGTTTATTGACCCCCTTGCTTCGGTTGTGTGGAAGATGATCCCTTTGTGCATTTGGTAGGTTATTTGGTGGGAGCGTAATGATAGATGTTTCAATGACACTTTTCGTCTCTTGAAGGGTTGAAGGGCAAGCTGATGACTTCTCTGTTTTTGTGGGCTAATGTTGTTCTAGGCTATCCTTTCTCGGATTTTTCTGATTTCAGTAGTTTTGTAGCTTGTATGGCTTAGGTGCTTCTGTATAGCTCTTGTGTACTGTCACCTTATTTGGTTTTTAATAAAGTTTTCCTTACTTATCAAAAAAAAGTTTGGTATGTAGCTTGAATGACTCGTGGCTAAAGTAGTGCTATCCATTTTGCAACTCTTGAGTGAAAACCGTTCTAGTGATTTGTGAGCTGGACATAGGAAAGCCCATTAGCCAATTGAATTGGGACTTCGGTTTATTTCTTGTTTTGGGGACAGAGTAAGAAGCAGATATTTTCCTTTTATTCAGATTCTAAATTCTGGTTGATGGTAGTCCCAGCTTCTTCTAAGTTCCATAGAGTTGAAGCTAACAGTTGAATTGTCACCTGTTCTCTTCATTTTGGCTCTGGAGGTTCTTGGTAGGATTATAACAAGATGGTTGAGGGTGGGTGTGTTTATGGTTTTCACTTCTATCTAGGGATAGAGGAATGATGGACATCTCATACTAGTTCATTGATGATACCATTCTCATGTGGACCTGACTCTGGCAGAGATATAGGGGGTGTTTGTTTCCCCAAAATTTTGGGGTTCGAAATTTCCAACAAAACAAACACACTCCAAAATTTTTAACTTTTACACACACACACTCTACTTTTCACAAACTCCAATAAATCTCAATAAAGTAAAGATTCCCAAAATTTCCACAAACAAACACCCCCATAGGATAATAAAAATAAGTCAAAACAGTTTTTGGTCCAATTGATAATACCACAGTTTCTCAAGGACCGTCGCCTGAAATGCTTTGTACTCAATCCTTTGATACTACCAATTTAAGCCAAAAATAACTTTTATTTAACCGCAGAAATTCTAGGAAAAATTAGAACAGGTTTGCAATGAAAAAAACTTTTAGGAAGTCTTACTGGATCCAAACAATTATCTGATGCCATCACACTTTCCCAAAGATCGAGCCAACAATTGCAAAAAGCTGCACATAAAGCAGCAGCAAGGTTCTTCCTCCCATGCACAATGAAGCCTATGCTTCGGGTGCATCCTGCAGCAGTGACAGGATAAAGTAGGGAAATGCAAGAATCACATTCCTGGGTGCCCTCTCAAGGAAATAACCACATCAGTCTCCATTCTGAAGAAACAGTATAACTTCGTTTCTGGGGAACAGTAATGACCCAGGCCAATATGCCATTACCTAGTTGCTAAGATCATGATTGCTCATCAACCCATCAATTCCATTCTCACAAAAGTATAATCTCATGGAAAACCCAGAATATAGTGCTGGGAGCTACACTTGAGGAGAATCAAATCTTCTAAATACAAATAATTCTGTCACCTGCAATGCTGCCTCCATGCGACATTCCTCTGTCATTTAGCCTATTCATTCTCTCAGAAGGGCACCGCTTGAACCATCCTTCTGTTATTCCTGCTAGCATGAAGATCGCTGCCCAATCACTACTTGAGTGCACCTTTACTCCCCCAGCTTAAGAGATGCTAGAAATTTGCTTTACCACCTGGTAGATGAGGGAAAAGGGAAACAAGAGAAGGTTGATTCCTAATATAGATGTTAGGTCAGCATGAAGCTGTGCTTCCAACGGTGGATGAGTGTGTAACATGTAAGAACTTGTCCTTGGGAGGGGAAAACAGCGATAAAGAGTTGCTAATACCCAGTGGGCTGAGGAACAAAAGGAATAAATTGAAGGAATTGAATAGAATATCTTGTGATGTTGTTTAGCTCCTAGGGACGAACTTCAGCCGTTTTTAGATCATTTTATGATTTGAGGACTACTTTGATATAATCTCTTCTTTTTTTGAACAGATATTTTGTCAGCTAGGTATAAACTTTCTTTACTGAAATAGTATAAACTTTCATCAGAGAGCATTTATTGGACGTGTAAAATATATGTTTTAATGAGAAAACTTTTCATTGCTATAGATAATGGGAAAATGCATGAAAATCACTTGCTACAGCTTCTCTCTGGGATGATAGAGTGGATTGATCCTCCTGATGCTGTTTCAAAATCGATTGAATGTGGGAAAAGTGAAAGGTTATATCCCTGTAAATCACCCATCCATAAATGTATAGGTTTTTGTTTAGTGCACTCACATCAATAACTCTTACATTGACGATGTGGCTCTGTTTCAGTGAGATGCTTGATGGTTGCCGGGCATTGTTGTCCATTGCAAATGTAACAACTCCCTTTGTATTTGATGAACTCTTGAAGTCCATAAGGTTAGTAACAGAGAACTCTACTTCTTTAGTTGTATGTGCTTTGTTTATCATTCTTTTTTTTTATAAGTAAGTTAGACTTTATTAAGAAAAAGATAGATGGCAGTACAAGAGAATATACTGAAAACACTAGAGCATACAAGCTAAAAAGCTTAGGAAATCCGGAAAACCCTCAAAAGGAAAACCTAAAACCAAATTCGCCCACAGAAAAAGAGTGTACAACATAGAACCCCCCAAACATTCCAAAGACAAGGCCTTGATCGCAAAACATCTCTCGTTCCTTTCCCTCCACAAACACCACCAAATGCAAGCCGGGATCATCTTCCAAATAGCCGAAGCTATAGGATTCTTAAACTTCCTCCTCCAACAATACAAAACATCCACCACCTTCCGAGGCATAACCCAGTCATAGTTGAGGATACTCAGCACATGCGTCTATAAGCATCTCGCCACCGTGCAATGAATAAGGATATGATCAACCGTTTCTCCGTCCCCCTTATACAAATAGCACCACTCCGTCAAACACACTCCCCTCCTCCTTAAGTTGTCAATGGTCAGAATTTTCCCATGAGTGGCTTCCCAAACAAAGAAAGCCACTCTAGGGGGAACCAAATTCCTCCAACATTGACGCCATGGAAAAACTGCACTGGAGCCCTCAATAAGCAACGAATACAACGACTTAACAGAGAAGGCTCCACCCTTAGAACCCGTCCAAAGCATTTTATCCTCATCCCCGCTTCTCCAACTCATCGAGTAGAGTAAGGAATAAAAAAAAGAACAAGCATCCACCTCCCAATCATTGATCGGCCTCACGAAATGAACATCCCACACAACAGATCCGGAACCCAACTCCAGACAATCAGCCACCCAAGCATCCTTGCATCGAGCTAGAGAGAATAGCTGAGGAAACTCCAAATGCAGAGGTCTTTCTCCACACCATTTGTCATGCCAAAACCGGATTCTCCTCATCCCCACAAAAAATTAATGTATCTTTGGCAAAGAGCAAATGGGAAATGCACACCCCATTACTGCCACCGCGCCCCACCACAAACCCCTTAATAGCATCACTCTCAACCACCTCTTTTATCATCCTACTGAAAGCTTCCATGACAATCACGAACGATAGAGGTGAAAGCGGGTTACCCTGACGCAAACCTCTAGAACTCCCAAAAAAGCCATGAGGAGAGCCATTGACCATAACAGAGAATTTGACGGTAGAGATACAAAACGCAATCCACCTACACCACTTCTCACGAAACCCACATCTCCTCAACACAACAAAAAATCCCAGTTCACATGATCAAAGGCCTTGTGAAGATCAAGTTTGAATAGCAAGCCCGACACATTCGAACGCATTCTTGAATCAATGCACTCATTAGCAATCAAAACTGAATCCAGGATCTGTCTACCCCTCACAAAAGCTGGGAAGGCGATATGATCGTCTCAAGAACCATCTTCAACCTATTTGCTAACACCTTGGCAAGAACCTTATAAACCCCTCCTACCAAACTGATGAGACGAAAGTCTCTCAAATCCACAGCACCAACTTTCTTAGGAATGAGAACAATGAGGAATGAGAACAATGAAAGTGACGTTCATGCATTTAACAAATTTACCATGCTGGGCAAATTCATTAAACATAGCCAAAACATCCCACTTAACCACCTCCCAGCAAGACTGAAAAAAGGTTAAAGTGAACCCATCCGGGCCCGGAGCCTTGTCACCATTGAGGTTACAGACCACCCCTGTGACCTTGTCCTCCGCAAAGGGCCTTTCAAGCCAACACGCTTCCTCTTCCGAAATGGAATCAAAATCCAAGCCATCCAACGCCGGCCTCCAAGAAAAGGGCTCCTTATACAAGGAACTATAGAATTCAACAATGCTATCAAAAATAAGCGATGGGTCCTCCACAATTTCCCCTTCCACATCCAAACTAGCTATCAGATTAGTCCTCCTATTCGAATTGGCCATGCGATGGAAAAAATTAGTGCAACGATCTCCGTTCTTAAGCCACAAGGACCTCGATTTCTGTCTCCAACTAATCTCCTCTAACTCAATCAAGTGATCTAAAGCTCCCGAAACCTCCAATTTCCTCCCTTTCCCCCGCTCATCGAGAAGCTCCTCCTCATCCAGAGAATCTAAAGACGCCAATTTACTTAACAAGGAAGACTTACGGAAACTTAGATCCCCGAAAACCTCTTGGTTCCATAATTTCAGCTTATTCTTCAAAGCTTTCAGCTTAGAGTCTAGCACAAAGCTAGGGGAATCCGAGAACTCAAAAGACTCCCACCACTCCTTAATGCTATCCACAAATCCGCTCTCCTTTAGTCACATGTTCTCAAAACGAAAGGGCTTCTTCCTACTGCGAACCCTATCATTCACAAGCAGAATGAGAAAATGGTTTGAATAAAGACGAGACAATCTTTTCTGAGAGACCTCCGGGAATAAGGACTCCCAGCCAGTGCAAAACAAAAAGCGATCAATCCTGGACCAAGACTGTGATGCCCGGTTGTTAGATCAAGTAAAGGCACCCCCCAACAGAGGGATATCCAGTAACTGCATCGCATAAATAAAATCTGAGAACTCCTCCATTGCAGATCCCACCCCTCCACCACCCAAACGTTCACTAGGAAATCGAGTGACATTGAAATCTCCTCCAATGCACCAAGGAAAATCCCACAAAGCCCGAATCCCTGCCAATTCGTCCCACAAGAAACTCCGGCTACTATCAACGTTAGGACTGTACACACCAGAGAACATCCATACAACCCCGTCATCAAGGTTCTTGAAAACCGCCGAAACCGAGAAAGAACCGGTGCAAGAATCCAACAACTCAATCACCCTCGTATCCCATAGAAGCAAGATACCCCCCGATGCACCATCCGCCTCCAAACTGCACCACCTAACATGAGGACCACCCCACAAACTTCTAATGACGTCACCAGACATAACAGCCATCTTGGTCTCTTGAAGACAAACCAAGTCGGGCTTTGATGGTGATTTGATGATGTTTATCATTCTTGTTGGCTCTATTCTTATGATTGAGTATACATTGTTGACAGGTTTGTTGTAGGGTCTTGACTAAACTCTTTGCTTTGATGTTCAGGCCATTTGGAACTCTTACCCTGTTATCCACCTTAATGTGTGAGGTTATTAGAGTCCTTATAATTAGTAATGCTGAAGAGGAGACATGGAGCTGGGAGGCACGCGATATCTTGCTAGATACTTGGACTGCCCTTCTTGTGGTATATGTCTTTAAATCCACTGTACTAAACATCTGTTCTTTTAGGAAATTGTGCTTTCATACCATATGTGTGAAACGTGGCCAAGGCTTTCATATTTTTTACTTCATCAATAACTACCCTCTTTTTAAAGACCGAGGGCGATTTATAAGCTTTCTAGATTTCAAGCATTGAGATTGATTATATTTTGCAAGAGACTGACCATTATTGGTGCATCCATTTCTAGTGGTTTGACATTCATCATAAAGCTAAAGAATATTTGCAATTTTTTCTTCAGCCATTAGATAGTACTGGTGGGAATGCAATCCTTCCTCCTGAAGGCATAAAGGCTGCAGGCAATCTCTTTGCCTTGATTGTAGAGTCTGATCTGAAAGGTACTTCTTCAATATTACATGCTATTTTTCTTCAGTTTTGCTTTTCATCTAGAATCAATTTATTTTGGGGTATTATCTTGTAATAAGAGTGAATGTTTTATGTGGTGTAGCGGCTGCTTCTTCAGCGTTGACTGATGATGTTGATTCTGACTACCTTCACGCATCAATTTCTGGTATGGGAAGTAGACGTCCAGTCCAAGCTTGCATGTACAATTTTTATTTCAGTTATTCTTTCTGATTCAATTGTTCATGAAGAATTATGGTCACATGTGTTTTGCATTACAAATTATTGTTGGGTTATGCCTTATAGGGTGATTGAGGTGTTGTTTTGTTGGAAGAGGTAGTTCAACGACCCTCTTGCTTTGAGGATGTGGATGATGATCCCTTTGTGCATCTGGTGGGTTATTTGGAGGGAGAGGAACGGAAGATGTTTCGAGAACACTTTTTTGTCTTTAGAGGGGTTGAGGGGAAAGTTGTTGAGTTCTCTTTTTCTTTGGGCCAATGCTGTGTTGGGCTATCATTTCTCTGATTTCATTAGTTTTGTAGCTTGTTTGGATTAGGTCTTCAGTATAGCTCTATGTACTGTTACCTTATTTGGTTTCAATAAAGCTTTCATTACTTATCAAAAACAAATTATTCATGACGGTACTGATGCAGCACATTACAATTCTTGTTCTTTTTCCCCAGTTTTTCTGATCATTATCTGTATCTTTCATGTTGGGCTTTTTCTTGACTTCAAATGTTTTCCCTATGGTCCTTGCAGCCATGGATGAAAGGTTAAGCTCCTATGCTCTTATTGCGAGAGCAGCAATTGATGCCACAATTCCTTTGCTCATGAGGCTGTTTTCTGAGCGTTTTACGCAGCTTACCCAGGTGGTTTTCAAATTCCTCTTCTAAAAAGAAACTGTGTTGCAATTATATATCTAGTGCCAATTGATTGTAATGATTTAGTCGCAGTTGTTATTATTTTCTACTGGAGGTCTTGTGATCTAATATATTGTCCATGCCATTCTTTGTAGGCTATCTTAGCCTATCTAAGCTTCCCTTATGCAAAATATAGGAAATTGAGAGTGTGATATCTAACTTCTGTTGCAGCATGTGGTGGAATGTGAAAAATGTGGGTTTTTAGACTTCTTTTCTATTATCTTCTATTTTCTTGATCCGCGACAAGACATCAAGTTTCTTTCACAATAAGTTTAGTATTTGACGGGACCATATGTTTCTCTTTGTTCAGTATCCTCCTAATTTGATCCATAATGATACTGCTGAGAAGGAGAAGATATTATTTTGTATTTCTGTGGATGATTAGAAGAAAGTGCTTAAAAAATGTCAGATTGTAGATGGGAGAGGTTGGATTTTGTTGGCTGGTTGTTTTCAGGCTGTTGTCGATTTTCTGGGCGCTTCTAGGCCAGGAGGTTCATTGTCGAATGATGCGGGTTGGAGGATAGGTGTCTCATTTGCCGATGCCGTTAGAGGAATCCTCCGCCGGTCTCCGACATGCTTCATTCGAATTTTGAAGCCAAGTCGAAAGCTGCAGAGGGGTCTGGTGCTACGTTTGCACATGCGGCGAAAACGGCAGTGCCTGCCATTTTGGCGGCTGACAGTTCAGGTCCAAGGGGGGGTGAATTAATGTGTTGTCGATGGAGCATTCGGGTGAGGCGTTCTGTTCGAAGCATTTTCGAACTAGACTCATGGGCCTAAAAGTGGAATTGGAGAATCTAATTCAGGCCTTTAGTCTGATGGGTGAGGATGGCTCACTTGCTTTGGGCCTTGATTGTAAGGATTGTGGGGGTAAGGCTCAGTGTTCGTTGAGCCCGCGACTTAATTGTGATTCAAGGTGCGAGTCTGCTAAGTTGAAGGGGCAAGCTGTGTCTTCCGAAAGGGCTGGATATTGTTTTATGCGGGCCCAATGATGTGAGTAGAGGGTCGAAGCTTAGTTCTTCTGACCCTGCCGAGGTGGAATGCGGAGAGGTGGACCTAGTGGGTTTTGGGCTGCCCGACCCAACATCAGGCGCGATGCCCTTAGCGGATCGTATCGGGCGAGCTGAGCCTGCTTTCTCTATCAAATCTGGGCCTCCGTTGCTCGCTCGGGGCCCTCTGAGCCCCGACCCATCGGCGCATCCCGAGGATCGGAGGACTCCTATATGTGGTGTCGCTGATGAAGCTAAGGAACTATGCAGTTGCCGACCACTTACAAACCAATGCTTCTCGGCGCTGGAAAGGGGGGAGCCTTCATCCCTGTCTGTCGGGTGTGGGGGGGATATTTCTTGACGGTTGCTGGGGGGTGTCGCAGTCGCTTACTCTGGTGGTCGTCCTCCGGCCATCCCTTGGTCTGGCGGCCGGTTGCTATCTCGGGTGTCTTTTCCTGTTCTCTTCTTTCCCAAATCTTTAAGTGATGAAGAATGGAAGAAGCGACTTGCAGGGGAGCAATTTCTGAGTGCTTTCGCTGAGTTGAAAGCTATTCCTGAGTGCCCTTTCAAGGCAGATGTGGGCGTGGACTCTTCGGGTCCATATCCCACGCGGCTGGTGTCCTTTGTGGTGGCCGGGACGAGGCTTGTTTGGTGTGGGTCCCTTGAAGTGGAGATTGAGGTCTTGGAGAAGCTCGACGACTCTGTTCTAGAGGTTTCGGTGGCTGAAGGTAGCTCTCGTAAGATTATTCCCCCCGGATCCTTACTTCTTGACAAGGACAACAAAGCTCCGTTGGCTTCCTTAAGGGAATTAGGGGTTGCTCTTCATACTGGTGAGAGGTCAACAACTTCTTTAGTAGGGGAGGGGCTGTAGTTTGTGTAGAAAGTAGTGTTGATGGGTTTGTGGCTGAACCTTTGGCGGTGTGTCCTCCTTTGAAGGGGAAAGAGGATTGTCATCGGGAATCCTCCTTTTCGGATTGGGTGTTGGACACAATTTCGTCCTTCAACAATATGGTTGGTCTCTCTTGTGCAGGTCACGAGAGCGAGCTGATGGCACTCTTTGCAGATCTTGAAAAGGAGAGGGCGAGCAGTGGGCTAGTTACCCCTAGCAAATCAGGAGGCAAGTTTATAAGGGAGCTGAAAGGGTTTTTGATTTTGTGGGATTCAATGGGCGTTTTCTGTTGTTTGTAGCGGCTGATTGCTTTGGGAAGAAGCTTTATAGTTTTGCGGCTGTCCTTAGAATGTTTAAGAGGGAATTTGTTGCAGACTTTGTTTCTGTGGGCTTTGGGGTGTTGGGGTTTTTTTTTTGACGTTTCAGTATAACCTTTGTACTGTTCCGTCCTCTTTTTCTTTTAATAAAGCTTACTTATAAAAAAAAAAAGAGCTAGTTCGACCATATTTTTCCTTTGTGGATTAAATTAAGTTGATTTAAGAGAGAAATTTGTTTGCCTTGTTTATCTTATTGTCAGATTTTATGTTGATAGAAGTTTCTTTTTCGCGAACCCAACTGAAAACATTGTGGTAAATCTGCATGTTTAGAAAGTTTTCTTCCTAGTGTTTCAGAATATTTTCCACTTGTCTTCACTTTCATATGTTCTCACATAATCCAAAGTAGTAAAATGTGGAGTCTTAAAGTATTACTGACTTAATCCTTGGATAAGGAGGGGCATAAATTTATTAACGAAACTCTACTTTAAAGACTCCCAGCCTCTTCATCAGGTAAGGAAAAGGAGGGAAAATCACACTTTGTCTTTGGAAATTATAGCCCAATCATGCCCCAAATTAGGTGTTAAAACTTCGGCGGAAAAGGTGGTATTTGTGCTTTCTAAGTAGATGAAAGAAAGTTGACACTTGGTCCTTTAAAAGAACGAGGAAATCTACTGTTTTGAATCAGAAAGATACAAAAATACACCCTTAAACACCTTTGAAAGTATTTTGTCAACTCCCCAAATATTTCAGTGCCCTTTTCAAACTCCATTTTTCATCACCTTTTATATTTCCTCAATTCCGTCTTCAATTCCACCATTTCTTTGTCTTCTTACTGTACAAAACCTTCCTAAAACGAAGCCAAAGAGCCACAACTACAAACTGAATCAGATTCCTCATTATTGGATTTCCTAAACTCAAAAAAACTTGTACTATCTTTGCCTTCTCTCATTCAGAAAATTGGGTCTTGTAATGGTGGGGATTCTCAGTTCATTTTGGATAAGCTTTTCTTTCTTCCATTGGTGATCTTTCCCACTATAGATATGGTTGGGGAAATGTATGCTTTTTGTTAATTTCTTTTGATTTTGGATGTTAGAACCTATTTCTTGGTTCCTTTGACTGTTCTAGTCTGAAATTACAACGAAGCAATTTGCTTGGTACAAATTCAGATTAGTCAAAGAATGGGGAATAAGTCTCTCTGTCTCTAATTCATGTTTGGTCACCGAGAATACTAAAGGGAGAGGTTGACAAATAAATATGGTTTGTGGTTTCACAAAGTTGACTAACCACAAGTTTTCTTGCTTTGGTTCTCCGACAATTTCTTGAAGGCCAAATGAAACTATGGAGAGAGAGGGTTGTTATTGGCATCGTTCACACTCAAAAACAAAATACGAACTTCTGCGGTTCAATTTCTCTTGGCATCTTTTCCTCTACCAGAAGGTGCCTATCTCATCAAACCCCATGGTTCTTCAACACTCTCGAGTTAAAATGGGACTTTTCAAAGCCATGGACTTTTCAAATTTAGAGTTTCATTTCTCATTCTATAATTGAAAACCCCTTTTTTTGGCACTAGATTTCCTGTATAGTGACGGGTTGAATGTTGGATCAGTTTGATGCCTTTCTTAACAAATTTCTATTTTGTAGTGACTTGTTCTTTTTTGGTTTTTTTCCCTGTACTTGCTGAATATTTTGAAGGCATTTATCGACGACCATTTCTCATACCGCTAGTAACTGACTTTTTTTTTTGTAGGCCAGGGGCATTATATATCCAATTGAAACTTTGGAGGAAGTTTATTCACTTTTACTTATTGCTGGGCATGTACTAGCAGATGAAGGGGAGGGAGAAACACCCTTGGTAACTGGTTTATAATTCTGCTTGCCTATGAGCCAAATACAATTTTTCTGGTTACTTTGTTCATTCACATAACCTTTTTGTGGCAGTGCGTGCTACACGTATCAATGAAACTTTCTTATGGGCAATATACAAGTTTCTGGCTATTTTGACTATTCACAGAAGTTTGTACTGTTAGTGTCTCAATGAAACGTTCAATTCTTTCTTTGTCTGTATTTTGTTCTTTGTCTATTATATTTAAATTTGACAACAATATTTCGCATCTATGCAATTAAATACTTTTTTTTTGAGTCACATAGTATATGGTTTAATGTGCTGAAACATCCGGGCGCTCCATATGCTGGTATTTACTTCTTGTACCACGATTAACAAATAATTTATTTTGCTATAGTTTCATGCCTTAAAAGAGTTATTTTTCCCTCTTCTTGGTGATTTTAGACCTAGATTGTTTATAGGACTGTTATGTCCAGTACATTTTACAGCCTCACTTATTGTTGGAAATTATCTTCTCAATAAAGAAGAAATGCTCTTTTCCGGTCATTGTTCTTCGTATCCTGGTTCTACGTTGTTTACATGGCCAGTATGTTTGTACGTCAGTGCCTCTTTTCAAACATCAATCAATTTCAATCTTAGATGCGATTTAATTATGCTTTCTTTACTGTGCTCTGCTCTCTGGCATTTTTGTAGTTAAGCCAGACAATCCTGTGAGTGCAAATTCTAATTATTGGTATGCTGTGTGTTTTTCAGGTTCCATATGCCATACAAACGCACTTTGGAGACAACATAGAAGTGGACAAGCACCCGGTTATTGTACTTTCTAGGCAAGCTTATTCTTCTTCCTCTCTTTCTCTCACACTCAGTCTCTCTCTCTCTCTCTCTCTCTCTCTCTCTCTCTCTCTTTACTATCTGACCTCATGTGAAGTTCCATGTCAGCATTGCATCAATTGAAACTTATAGCCCCAACTTGTTATTCATTTCTGCCTTTTTTCCCTTTGCCCCTAAGTTTGCAATTTGTTACTCATGGTCCATATAATCAGCAGAAAAAGAACTTAAAAGAAAAAAATTGTTTTGCTGAGTGCCTCAAGTCATGATTTATAATATTCAAGGCTATTTCAATACTTGAACGGTGGCAAAGGACCTCAGTTTTGCCATTGAACACGTGGTTATATACTCTTCACCCAATGCTGTGACTTATGGAAATAAGATGGGGCATGTTTTTACTTCCTAGGTGTGAATGTGCGTTCTGAACTACAGACCATCCTTCCTTTATCCTTTAAGAACATGTATGGTTGGTGCATAACTTTAGAGATGTTCGGTTAGATGAAATTTTGAGAATTTTTAGGTGATGTTAAACTTTATTGGTATGTGTGCAGGAGTTGTTTTTAGGTGATGTTAAAAAACATGTTGGGTTTTAGAATTCTAGATTCTAAAGAATCCTAGAATTCTTGAGAAACCGAACATGTCCTTTGATTTCGTTATGTGGGAGTCTAAAATAAATACTGAAATAGGAGAACGATGGGAGAGAAAGGGAAATCGTAAGGCAAGAGGAAAAGAGAGAGAGCGGCTTTCTGAAGGAGAGGACCCATGATGTAGGCTCCACTCTACTAGCATATAATTATTTTAAATTATGGTCTGACACAATACCAAAAATGACCTCAAATATAAGAATGTCTATTATGAAATATTAGAACACAAAGATTTGTTCCCTTATGAATCTGGATTGTATATTAGTCTCAACTCCATGTGTAGAAGCAGAACGAAGGTACCCTCACTGGACCAAAATAAGGTGAGACCAGTGTTGTGTGATGACCCCCTTTCATAGCAGATGTCCTTGAGGAGTGAAGAATCAACCACAAAAAATTCACAATTAGTGAAGTGTTTGACATTTAAATATCTTGACAAGAGTCATTTTGGAGGTCTAAGTTTTAAAACGTGAGTACCAGTAAGAATGCATTGCAAAAATATTGTTACATAACTGCATCGTGCCACTTCGTAGTGCCTTCATCGTTTCCCCCCAGAAAATGCAGGTGCACTTTTTTTTTTTCAAGAGCAGTCGAAACTGGAAAGATATCATTTTCCTAATCTAAGCTTTGATTTCTCTCTTCCTCCTGTCCTCTGTCATTTGGTGCAGCTCAATTATAAAGTTTGCTGAACGAAGTTTAGATCCTGAACTGAGGGCATCAGTTTTCAGTCCTCGACTCATGGAGGTTGGATAGCAATTTCATTTCCTTTCGCCACACATTACCTTGACCCATTTCTACTCCACTTTTAGCATGTAATCAATAACCGATATCAAATACCAATCTGATAGCTTAGTTCATGAGAATAGCTTGCGATGAAAGCATACATAAGGGCATGAGTACTTTATCAATGTTGGGTGTCTCATTCTCTTCCCTCTTACGTAACATTTTATTTCTGCTAACAATTGTCACCTCTTGCTTTATTTTGAATTTATATATGCACTCCCTCAAATGCCCTATGTATTTCAGAAAGTGCGGAACAATTTGTTAGGCTCCAATAAGTACAAATCCAAGATTCCTTTTATTATCTCTTAGATCCTTGATCAGTGTCTCCACATGAAGTATTATCATAATGGAATAATGTGGGATTGGTTGAGTGTGTCCATTTTGAACATTATTGATTTGTTTCTGGCCATGTTATTGGTTCAATGCAATTAATTAAGGGTCTTCTTTGTGTAGGCTGTTATATGGTTCCTTGCTAGATGGTCCCATACGTATCTTTTGCATCCTGAAGAAATAAGAGAGGGTATCTATAATTCAGGTCATGATCAGGATCGTCAGCTTCAGTTATCGCAGTTGAGAAAAGGTTTGCTTAGTTTTTTTGGAGAACATAATCAAGGCAAACTTGTGCTTGACATTATTGTTCGCGTGTCAATCACATCACTGATGTCCTATCATGGGGAGAAGGATTTACAGGTGTGAGTTATAAAAGCATATTTAACTGTCTTTTTTTTTTCTGTCTCCACGTAGCATAGTTGCTTTGACATTCTTTGACGTTTGCCTCTTTCGGACATTTGCTCTTTTTTCCTATCCCCAAGGGCATTCATATTTACACAGTTACACGGTGCTTACTTGATCTCCTAAATGGCACTCTCTCCCATGAATCGTAAAGTCCTTGGCCCAAGACCAATTGAGTGCATGTTTAGTTAAACATGCAAAGAAACAAGTAAAACTACAGATGCAGATAACAAGAGGAAAGTTTTATTTTGTTCCAGTTTCTGGAGGCAAAGATATTTTCTGTAACTTTTATATGTCTGGGTGTAGATTGTTATTTTGGTCAATTATGTCGTATTTTGCATTTTATTATGTTTGTGAGATTTTTGTTGGGTGTTCCATTAGTTATCTAGTTTGGCGTTAGTAGTCCAAGCTCTTAGAGGCCTGTTAGGACGCCAAGTTTAACTAAAGTTGGGTTAGCGTCTATATATATCGGTGTAATTATCAATTTACTTGATGAATACTGCGTTTATAAGAATTATCAGAAAGCATAGCTTTAAAAAGGATTGTTTTTGATGTACTCTATCCAATTTTGTGCTGTCAAGGATTCCTAACTTGCGTGGTTAGGTTAGTTTATCCTTTAATATACTTTCCTTTGGACTTTTTCTCTAATTTTTCCACCAACTTGCTGCCAAAACAGTGGAAATTGAACAATGAAAAAGAAAACCCTAGAGAGTCAGGAAAGTGGAAGAGAGAGCGAAGGAGAACCTCTTTGAGAAAGAAAGGACCTAAAAGAGGATTCCACTTCACTTGTATATCGTGTACTGTAAATCAGGACCAGTACAATTCTGCAAGTAACCCCAACTACAGTAAGGTCTTATATGATAATATAACACCTCAACAGCACTCCCCCTCAACCTGTGGTAATGATGCAAAAGTGTCAAGCTTGGTTAAGTTTATACTTCAGTGTATTTGGTTTGATCAGGTTGGATTGGTTTATGAACAATGTTAATCATGAGATTGCCATCAAAATAAAGTTGCAGAGGTTCTTTTACCCAAAGTTGTTTAAATGATAATGGCAACCATACTGTCTCACAACCTCCTTGTGTCATAGCTCTGAATTCCGCCTTCCCACTGGTCCTTGGGACTACTGATTGTATCATACAGTACCAAGTCACTGGACTTCCTTACGGAAGCTCAAATCTTGAAATAGAATTTTCGGTCCACAACTGATCCAACCCAATTTGTATGTATAAGATTCCACCCTGAAGTGATTATGTCTCAAAAACAGTATCCCTTCCTTGGAGAAATTTTTTAAGTAATGCAGGATATAATAGACTGTGGGAGATTCGTGTGGAGAAAACTGACTCACCACACTAACTGTATAGACAATGGATGGGTTTGAGATGATGGATTAGTTTACCAACTGGTCTTTAATGCCTTTATCCACCATGTCCTGTTATTGTCTTCTCCCTACTTATTATGCTGCTTTACTACCCTATCAACAGCTTTACATCGTAGCATTCTATTTCCTTGCGAAGATCTAAAACATGCTTTCATTGGGTGCATTCATGCACCATGTCTTGATTTGACAACCTTAATGCCTTGAAAAGGTACTTAAATCCTCAAAGCCACGGAGGTCCTCATTAGTATATGGACGGCTGGCCGAGGTGTTAGGGATAAACTTGGCCAAATTTTGTTTCATGTTCATTGGCCAGATATTTTCATGACACCCGGATTTCTTCATTATCATTTCCTATTGAAGGAAATGATATCTGGTTTCAGGTATTCAATTTCCTAGTAGATGAAAATGAATTTTTGTTGTCATGCTTTTTGTTTTTGTTTGGCAGGAAGTCACCTGTTTCCAGCTACTTCATGCACTAGTTCAGCAAAAGCATATTTGTGTCCACCTTTTTTCACTGGTGAGTCACATGAATGCATGTATCTCGGGGATAATTAAAGCTTACAGCCTGTGTCATTACGTTTTAGTGCCCACATTGATTTCTATGTTCTCCTCTCTCTTTCTTGTTTGTAAGTTCTGCCTAATTGAATAAGCCTTCCCCTAGTTACTTTCACTGACTTGGTCCTCCCTAACTCGGCCAAAGAAAGGATGTTGCATCCAGTTGGTAGCTGTCAATTGGTCTGAATCCCTCTTCCCCGTAGAGTGTTTCTCTATTTATAGATACATGTATACAAGGATAAAATCTTTAAAAATAGATCTCCTAAAATATCTCTCAAAATATCTCCATAAAATATCTCAGTAACATCCCCCTCAAATTGATGCCGGAGGATCAAGAAGCATCAATTTGTCAATGAAGACCATAACCTACTTCATATCCATAGCCACCGCTGCCACCAATACCATAGCCACCGCTGCCACCACCATAGCCACCGCCCCCAACCACACCGAGACAAAGACCCACACGCCATAAAGAATCACCCGATACACCAGCCACTAAAAGGAAGCACAAAAGTGTTGATATCTCCTTTTGCCACCACAGAAGTTGCCGATAGCAACCACATCCACCACAGAAGTTGCCTAAAAGCAACCACAACCACTACAAAGGTTGCCAAAAGCAACCACAACCACTACAGAGAGTCACCGAGAATCACCCACAACACACTAGAGTTGCGATGAAAATCGCACACAATGATTAAAACCACAAAGAGACGGAAATCAGAATGGAGGCTTTGATACCATGTCAATTGGTCTGAATCCCTCTTCCCCGTAGAGTTTTTCTCTATTTATAGATACATGTATACAAGGATAAAATCTTTAAAAATATATCTCCTAAATATCTCTCAAAATATCTTCGTAAAATATCTCAGTAATAGTAGCCTTTCTAAGACTTCTTGTCAAAACTACTAAACGCCGGAAAGAAAAAATTTATTGCAGCTGATTGTAATATTTGCTGGGGAGGCATTGTTGTCTCATATAGTGCACTTAGTGAACTTTGTCTTTCTTGTCAAGAAACCCAAACTATTGTGACCGCCTCTAATTTGTAAAATAATTTCTGACCCATATGACTTAAATGGACTACTCTTTTTTTTCTTAAGCAAACTTGAATTTCATTTCACAAGGGAGTTACAATAGTGCTGAATACAAACGGACCTCTAGGACCGATTACAAATCTTAGGGGCATAAAACCCATTACAACATCATCCAGGGCCCAAAGGGCCATACACCAAGTGGCCTTAAAGGCTTGCTTCCTAAGGCCTGTTGGCTTCGTACAAAGGGGCCAAAAGCCCCATAGTTCTTAAATAGGTCCAAAGACCCAGGTACAATTGTAAATCGGCCACACAGGGCGGTTTCAGTCGCCGGAGGAGGGAGTGCTCAAGCACCTCCCTCCCATTTTCCCAAAGAGGCGTCCACAACAACACGAGCAAAAGGGGGCCACACCAAGGTGGTCCAAGACAAACTGTGCCGGAGGAGCGGGCGGTGAACCACATAGGGCAGCTGGACACCAGCAAAGTTGTAGATCCAGGACCGCTAAAGTCGGTCAAGTAATGCGTGTCCGAAGGCCGTTGAAAAGAAGTGATCGCCACTAGTTCCGACCCACAACAAACCCCTGAAATGAAAACTGAAAAAACAAAGGAAAAATACAAAAACACAAGCCGAGTAGATCTCTGACCAGAGGGTTGCCGGCCAAGAGGCGACCGGAAACCAGCCTTAGAGAGTGTGACCGTGAGAGGCCACCAAAAATAGCCCAAAAATAGGGGAAAGGGGCTGGCGCGTGAGACTCAAGCCCTCACGAGGGGACGCGTGCACCATCACGTGCCGCCCAACCACCTCCAGATTTGAGCAGAAACGAGTGCCTTGGCAGGGGGGTGCCATCCATGATGTGCGTGACCAAAGATGACCTCCAACATTGCGTAGATCTAGACATGACCCTTACCCAAATAGGAGCCCATAAACTGACGGTGAAAGAGGAGCGGTGGCAGAAGGGTGCCAAGAGATGTTGCTTGGGGGGGAGGAGAGGGGGAGAGGGGGGCAGGAAGAGCAGGTGCTTCTCTTGCCCCCAGAAATGGTGGAGGGAGGGATTCTGCTCTCCTTGGCTTGTTAAGAAATTCTGAAAATCTCTCTTTTGACCCCTTAAGTTTTAAAAATTACACTTTTTCCTTTGACTTTCCTCAATAATATATTTAGAGGCTCTCTTTAGGTCATAAATAAAATGGAAATAACTTCTGGCCACCAAAAAAATCTAATAGCTACTTGTGCCCTTTATTTTATTTGGATAATGCATATTTTTAGTCTTTGGTTAAAGTCAAAATTTAGCTCCAAATCAAAGGAAAACTAGAAATTATCTTAAAGGATCAAAATTTTTTTGAGACCCAGAAATACTTTTTTCCTACAACTCAAAACATATGGCTTTCTTTCATTTTTCTCTAATTTCTAACCGATCCTTTACTCTCATTTACTTTGTCTTTTCTGATGATAACTTTGAAGGTTACTGAATATAATAAATTCTTTATTAGATAGAGAAGTCATGATTTGTAATTAAATGATCTTCCACATAGGTTCCATTTACTGCTCAATTGATGGATGGACAAGTTTAAAAACATCTTTTCTATCTTGAGTAACGTTTAGAATATCTTTTCCAACTTTTTTTTTTGATAAGTAAGGAAAGCTTTTATTGAAAGAAAAAAAGAAAAAGGAGAAGACAAAGCAGTACAAAGGCTGTACTCAACCTACTACGATAAACAAACAAGGAAACTAAGAAAATCATTAAAGTCTACAAAAGAAGAACCCAGCACCCCATTAGCCCACAGAAACAAGGTCTGCAACATTTTTCCTTTCAAACAAACTAAGGACAGCCCCACATCTTCAAAGCAGCGACCGTTCCTTTCCCCCCATAAGCTCCACCAAATGCACGATGGAATCAATTTCCACACAAACGCCGCTAAGGGATTGGCAAACTGCCGCTTCCAACACTTCAAAACCTCACCCACCCTCCTAGGCATCACCCAAGGATAGTTGACAAGACGTAGCATATGCACCCACAACTCTCTAGCAACCAAACAATGAAGGAGCAAATGATCCACCGACTCCCCGTCATTTTTGCATAGATAACACCAATTAATCAAGCAAAAACCCCTTCTTCGTAAATTGTCTATGGTTAAGACCTTCCCATGAACCGCTTCCCACACAAAGAACGAAACACGAGGCGGAGCAGCAGTCTTCCATATTTGTTTCCATGGAAAACCCGCCCTAGACCGCTCAACAAGGAGCCCATATAGCGACCTAACAGAAAAGACCCCATTCTTTGCACCCTGCCAAAGTAGTTTGTCGTCATCCCTTCTCCTAAGTGTCAGAGAGGACAGCAAAGTAAAGAAAGCAGTAAAGTCATCAATCTCCCAATCGTTGGCTGTTCTAGCAAATTGGATATTCCACACCTCAAAACCCGAATCACTCTCCAAATAATCCGCAACCATCGCATCCTTGTGACTAGCAAGACAAAACAAAAGAGGGAAGACTACCTTCAAAGGCTTATCACCACACCATAAATCATGCCAAAACCTCACTCTAAGGCCACACCCTACCAAGAAACGAGTTTGCCCACAAAGAAAGGGCCATCCCTTACTAATGTGCTTCCAAAGACTCACTCCATAGGAACCATTGATCGCCTCAGTGCTCCAACCTCCCAAAACACAACCATACTTGGTCTCGACAACAGCCCGCCACAAGCTATCCCTTTCCAATGCAAACCGCCACAACCACTTGCCCAATAAAGCTCTATTGAACAGATGGAGTCGCCTAATGCCCAGCCCTCCACTACTTAGAGGAGAACAAACTTGCTCCCATCTAACAAGATGAAACTTGTGCTCATCTCCAGCACCTCCCCACAAAAAGGCCCTTTGGATCTTTTCCAATCTAGTAGCAACCCCTAACGGAATAGGAAAGAGAGATAGAAAGTAGGTTGGGAGACTAGAGAGTGTAGACTTGATCAACGTGAGTCTACCGCCCTTCGAAAGGTAGAGTCGTTTCCATCCTGCTAATCGACGTTCCGTTCTCTCAATAATGCCATCCCAAATCTGCCTACTCTTGAAACGCGCTCCCAAAGGCAACCCAAGATAGGTAGTAGGCAGCGATGACACCCGGCACCCAAGAATAGTAGCCAACTCCTGAATATTGCCCACATCCCCAACAGGAATGACCTCAGTTTTGGAGAGGTTAACTCGAAGTCCCGAAACCGCCTCAAAGCACAACAATAAACATCGGAGATTACGAAACTGACTCACCTCCGCCCCACATAAAATTAAAGTATCATCAGCGAACAGAAGGTGAGAGATACTCATGCCTCCGCTCCCCCTGCCACCAACCTCAAAACCCACAAGAGACCCCCTGACCACCACCCGACTCAACATCCTACTAAAAGCTTCCATAATGAGCACAAACAAAAAGGGAGAAAGCGAATCTCCTTGACGCAATCCCCTAGAGCTGCCAAAAAAACCTTCAGGGGAACCATTCACCATTACCGAAAAACGAACTGAAGAAATGCAAAACTCCATCCATCTACACCACCGCTCCCCAAAACCGCATCGCCTCAACAGATACAATAGGAACTGCCAATTGACGTGGTCATATGCTTTCTGGATATCCAATTTACACAACATGCCAGGCTCATTAGACCTCAACCGCGAATCAATACACTCATTAGCAATCAACACTGGATCTAAAATCTGTCTACCTTTCACAAAAGCATTCTGAGATGAGGAAATGATCTGGTCCATAACAGGCTTCAAACGAGTAGCTAGCACTTTTGCCAAAATCTTGTAAACACCCCCAACCAAGCTTATGGGGCGAAAGTCTTTCAGCGCGACCGCTCCCGGTTTCTTCGGAATAAGAACAAGAAAGGTGGCATTCATACTACGAACAAAACGACCCTCTCTAGCAAACTCGTTGAAAGTGGAGAGAATGTCTCCCTTAACCACCTCCCAGCAGAACTGAAAAAACGCAATAGGAAAACCATCAGGGCCCGGAGCTTTATCCCCATTAAGACTTCTAACCGCCCCCGTAACTTCCTCCTCATCAAAGGATCGCTCCAGCCACTCCGCATCGTCCCTAGAGATAGAGGCAAACTCTAAATTGTCCAAACGGGGTCGCCAAGAGAAAGGCTCCTTATACAAGGAGCTATAGAAGTCAACAATCGTCGCTGAAATCCTCTCGGGGTCCTCAACCAACTCCCCCTCCACCTCCAAACTCGAAATGGAATTATGCCTTCTATTTGAATTAGCCACACGGTGGAAGAACTTCGTACACCGGTCCCCCTCCTTCAGCCAAAGAGCCCTAGACTTTTGCCGCCAAGTGGTCTCCTCCATCTCAAGCAGAATATTCAGCTCCCTAGACACCTCCACTTTCCTCTCGAACCCCACCGCATCAAGGCGACCCTCCTCATCCAATCTATCCAAGGCTGACAAGTTGTCCAGCAACACCTTTTTGCGGGAATGCAGATCCCCAAAGACCTCTTGGTTCCACACCTTCAGATCCTTCTTCAACGCTTTTAGCTTGGAAGCAAGCACAAAACTCGGAGACCCCAAGAAAGCATATGACGCTCACCACTCTCGCACCTTATCCACAAAACCCTCCGCCTTGAGCCACATATTTTCAAACCGGAAGGGTCGAGGGAGCCGCTTCTGGGTAACCTCCGGGTACAAGGCCTCCCAACTAGGGCTGCAAAGAAAACGGTCTATACGAGACCAAGATTGAGGAGTTCTATTATTAGACCAAGTAAAAGACCCACCCAACAACGGCAAATCCATCAACCCATTTTCTGAAATGAAGACAGAAAAATCAAGCATTCCATTCCCGAAGCCACCATTGCCCAACCGGTCACTAGGAAAGCGCGTGACATTAAAATCACCCCCAATGCACCAAGGAAGGTTCCACCAAGCATAGACACCCGATAACTCCTCCCAAAGCAAACGACGTCTACTATTATCATTGGGACCATACACCCCAGAAAACACCCATTGGACCCCATCCTCCACATTCTGAAAGATCACCGACAGAGAAAAACATCCCACACAAGATTCCACCATCTCCAAAATCCTCGAATCCCACATAAGCAATATCCCCCCCGAAGCACCTTCTGCCTCTAAATTACACCAACCCACATGCTGTCCCCCCCCCACAAACTGCGGACAAACGCTCGATTGACAACCCCCACCTTAGTTTCCTGAAAACAAACTAAATCAGGCATCCACCCCCTCAACAAATTTTTCACCACACTCCTCTTCTGACGATCATTCAACCCCCTCACATTCCAAGACACAATACGTGGCTTCATAAAGACTGGATCGAAACCCTCCCTCCGTTGCGTTGCTTCCTAGACACATACTTCTTCCCATCATAATTAACTGAGCAATTCAACCGTTTCAGCTCCCTTGAAAACTTTCCTCCTAATTTACTAGGAGTGACAAGCCCACTGCGCCCCCTGTCCTTCTCGAGAGCAGCAAAGAGCGCCATCAACGCACTTTCATAACCGTTACAAGAAAGACCAACCATATCTTTGAAGGATGAAACCATTTCCAGCACCCAATCCGAAGAGGATGAAATCGGGTGACAAACCTCCGTCATCTGCAAAGGAGGACACACAGCCAAAGGTGCATCACCAATCCCATCGACACCACCATCAACGCAAACTATAGCCCCTCCCCCGACTGAAGGAACAGAAGAACAACCACCTACTCCCATCTCCACGTCCAAGACTGACCGCCCAAAGGGAACCAGCGGGAAAACACCTACCAGAAACTCGTTCCCCTCCCCAGTTGCCTCCAAAACAGCGGCCTTCATCCCAATCTCGTCGGAGTGCTCGCCCAGAGAGCCCACACCAATATCAGAGTGATATGATGTCTGCCCCTGCGTCAGAGAAAGAGAGTCAATCGCCGGAACAGCATCGGCCGAACCAGAGACCACCGCCGGAGGCAACAGATCGAGAGCAATCGCCGAAACGGAGATCTGGAGTCCAGACGAAGCGTGATCTAGGGCGACGGGGGCTTCCGGCGCCGGCAGCACACCCGTATGGCCCACGACCTCCCCAGACGTCGACGACCCTCCCTCCTGGAGCTGAGGTTGAGAGACCACGACCGGAATGGGGACCGGAGGAGCATCGGAGTCACTTGCGGCTTCGGGCTCGCACGAAGTCGGGTCACCCGACCCATCATCCAACCTAAAAGAACCAAGCCCATCCCCAGACGTCCGAAGCCCCTGCCCAAAAGATCCATCTCTACCCACTATACTCGGGCCCAGAGAGGGGCCCAAAACCGAGCCAAGCTGCCCTTTCGAACTCTTCAACAGAGAAGGGCCCATATCCACGCCAGGCCTCCTACTCCCATCTCCACAACAATTGAAACCACACTCCTGGGCCCAACCACCAAGCACCGGCCTATTCTTGACCATCCCAATGAGACCATCCACCTCAGCCTTTAATCTCATGAGATGTTCCCACACAATATCGTCATAATCAGCCGCCAGCGCCGAAGCTCCAGAACATTCATTTTTTTCGAGCCGTCCTTCAAGCAATGAATGCTTTTTTACGGGAACACCAATAGGCACAGGCTTCTGCATGCTTACCACGTCAACTGCCTCTCTACGGTCCTTCCCCTTTCCCACCTCTTTTACCTCCGGCAAGCCATGCGTAGCCATCTCGGCATAGGAAATACCATTTCTGACCAGGGAACTCTCAGTCCTCCTCGACCTCCGTCGTAGCTCGCCTATTGCTGAGATAATTTCTTCGCACATCATGGCAAACGCCTTCCATCCTTCACTCAACCTCCCTTCCGGAATCATCACAGCCCCCCTGCGACGTCGCTCACCAAATTCCGCAAGAGCAACGTAGCGGCCACTCCGATTCGAGCACCTCTGCGCTAAAAACGCACGCTGTGGTTCATCGAATCTCTCCGATAAGTCACGAACATCCGGTAACTCCACAAGTTTACCAAAGAGATTCGCCAACCAGACCATTCCATATCTACATAAACGAATAGAATTCTGAGACTTCCTATGCTGCTCAATGACCGTGACTAAACCAGAGACGCTAACAGAGAACTGAATAGTTTTAGCCTCAATAACCAGACTTCGAAAATAAGCCATGGAAACTAGACTGTAACAACCTCACTTGCCCACGAAAAACACTCTTCCCTCTAGAGTGAATGCTTGCTACTTGCTAACAGCTTAGTCCTTAATATCTTTTCCAACTTAGAATATGACACAACAGACTTTATTCAGGAAGCAGAGAAAAATATTTAATTATAGCAATTTTAGTCCCCCACCTCCAATGATCAAGTCTTGGCTCCACCACTGGAGTCAAAGTGAAGGAAGTGGGAGGAGTTTGGGCTCCATTTTACTGAGATAATTGAACTGCAACATAGTATCAATTCATATGGGAGTCATGATCACCCTGATCCCTCTCTCTCTCTCTCTCTCTCTCTCTCTCTCTCGAAGCTGGTGGTTTCTACTACTCTTAGCTCAACATGACTATGAATCCTAACTTCCATATTTAGCCGAATAATATACAAGTAGAACAAAATGCTGGGGTTACTTTGAAAAATTAACCAATTTCGGAAATGGGTAGTCTCTTTCAGGAGCATCTCATCACCTTTTTTTGTTTGTTTTTATTTGAACATTTTGGTGGTGACGGGTTTCTAAGTTAAAGTTTGATGAAGTGTCAAAAGGTTAACAATATTGGTAACAGAAGGGTTATGTTAGCTTGAGAGAAAGTCAAAAAATAAGGAATTGTTTTGATTGTTGACAATATTGCCTAAATTAGACAAAAAAATAAATAAATCTTTACCACCCAAGGCTTTTTAGGAATGTTGCTGATCATCTTGACGTGAAGATCTTGACAACCTTAATTGGTAAAGGTGTAATGTTGTTGCATTTTTTCATCCAGCTAAGTATCTTTATGTCTTAGTCTAGACTCCCACTGTATTTTAAACTGCTTGTGCTTATGAAATACCTCGCTACATAATCTCAAGAAGATGACAGATACTGGTGTCATTGGTTATAGTTATTCTATTTTTCAGAATGTGAAAGATTACTTCAAGTCAACTTGTCTAAGTTTGTGATATATTTTGCAGAACTCATGGCACAACCTAGCACGTGCTTTTGTTAATGAAAAAAGTCTGTTCTTGTTAGATACTGCTCATCAGGTAAGAACCTCACATGCTGTGATGCAGTGGGCTGTTTTTGTTGCGCCAATCTGTGTAAGCACAATTTTTTTACCCTATTGCAGCGGTCACTTGCACAAACACTCGTACGTTCAGCTTCTGGCTTGACAAATTTGGAGGCATCAAACCTGTGAGTCTTCCATTTTACCTTTCATTCTGCTAATACCTTTTTCATTCCAAGGTTTTATATTAGTGCGTTCAGCCTAATTTCGATTTGCTAATGCATAAAGGTATGTAAGGGATCTCGTAGCTAATATGGCAACATGTCTAGGGGAATTGTCTAGCAAGAATGACTTCAAAACTGTTGCTCAACAACCAGATATAACATTGTTGGTAAGGACTGGAAACTGTATTAGTTCATCCCCTATTTTATTTTTGGAGAAAAATTAGTGTTCTCGATGACAATGCAGACATCCTGTAGGTCAGTTGCATGTTGGAACGGCTTCGCGGAGCTGCAAGTGCCTCTGAACCTAGGTCACAAAAGGCAATGTATGAGTTGGGTTTCTCACTAATGAACCCTCTTTTGGTTCTTCTTGAAGTTTACAAACACGAGGTATTGAATATTATTTTCCTTCTCCATTTTGTACAATTGTAACAAAAACTAAAAGTAGGTAAGCACGCTAGCAATCAACAAACTGAAAGAAAAATAAAATAAACTAAGATCTAAACTTAAAATGATAGAAGTCAAATAGCAAGAAAAGAAAAACCCTCTATCGCTCACATCCAATCAAAAAACAATCTCAAGGTAAGGCGTTCCCCATATCATTACGTCAATGTCTTTGGACTCCATTCCGGCATGCCAAAAAGCTCCCTCACCAAATTAGGCAAAGATACCTAAATACCAAATAAAGAGAAAATGGATGACTAGAGCTGCCTAACAGTAGCAAAATATGGATGTACGAGTTGTTTTCTTCTTGTCTGTGTCAAATTGGTTTGAATACCCTTCACGGTAGGGTTTGCTTCTATTATATAGACACACATGTACAAGGTTTCTCTATACAAGAAAATAATATCTCGCCCATATACAACTCATATAGCATATTTAGAGCTAAACATATAAAGAAAGAATCACCCAAATCATCTCTCACTGAAATCACCCGAATCATATCTCACTCAAATTGATGCTGGCTGATCAAGAAGCATCAATTTGTCAATCAAGAACTGATGTCGATGGCGAGCGAGCTTTAGTAAACACATCAGCAGTTTGGAGTTCGGTAGAAATGTGAGGAAGATGAATAATACGTTGATCAAAAGCTTCACGGATGGAGTAACAATCAACTTCAATATGTTTAGTTCGCTCAAGAAAAAACGAGATTGACAGCAATCTGAATAGCATTGGTGTTGTTAGCGTGAAGAGTAGCAGCAACAAGCTGAGGAAAACCAAGCTCAACCAAAAGTCCACGAATACCCTTCACTGTAGGGTTTGCTTCTATTATATAGACACACATGTACAAGGTTTCTCTATACAAGAAAATAATATCTCGCCCATATACGACTCATATAACATATTTACAGCTAAACATATGAAGAAAGAATCACCCGAATCATATCTCACTCAAATTGATGCTGGCTGATCAAGAAGCATCAATTTGTCAATCAAGAACTGATGTCGATGGCGAGCGAGCTTTAGTAAACACATCAGCAGTTTGGAGTTCGGTAGAAATGTGAGGAAGATGAATAATACGTTGATCAAAAGCTTCACGGATGGAGTGACAATCAACTTCAATATGTTTAGTTCGCTCAAGAAAAAACGAGATTGACAGCAATCTGAATAGCATTGGTGTTGTTAGCGTGAAGAGTAGCAGCAACAAGCTGAGGAAAACGAAGCTCAACCAATAGTCCACGAATACCCTTCACTGTAGGGTTTGCTTCTATTATATAGACACACATGTACAAGGTTTCTCTATACAAGAAAATAATATCTCGCCCATATACGACTCATATAACATATTTACAGCTAAACATATGAAGAAAGAATCACCCGAATCATATCTCACTCAAATTGATGCTGGCTGATCAAGAAGCATCAATTTGTCAATCAAGAACTGATGTCGATGGCGAGCGAGCTTTAGTAAACACATCAGCAGTTTGGAGTTCGGTAGAAATGTGAGGAAGATGAATAATATGTTGATCAAAAGCTTCACGGATGGAGTGACAATCAACTTCAATATGTTTAGTGCGCTCAAGAAAAAACGAGATTGGCAGCAATCTGAATAGCACTGGTGTTGTTAGCATGAAGAGGAGTAACAGCAAGCTGAGGAAAACCAAGCTCAACCCATGGTCCACGAATCCACGATACTCAAGACTAAGCGGCCGACATAGCACGATACTCAGACTCAGTCGAAGATTTCGAGATGCGATCTTGCTTCTTACTCTTCTAAGAAAGAAGTGAATCACCTAAGAACATGCACCAACCAGTAACAGAACGGTGAGTATTTGCGCAACCAGCCCAATCAACATCACTATACCCCAATAACTATCAAGATGACCTTTTAGGAAAGAATAAGCCACGTGTATAAGTTCCCTTGAGATATCGAATAATACGCCGAACAACTGCCAAGTGAAGATGTCTAGGAGCCTGCATAAATTGACTGACCTGCTAGACAACAAATGAAATGTTAGGCCGGGTCATCGTCAAATAATTTAGACTCCTGATAAGCTGGCGATACAATGAGGGATCAGAGAGAGGTTCTCCCTCGTCCTGACGAAGCTTTAGGCTCACTTCTAAGGGGTAAGAACAGAGTTGCCGGATTCAAAGATGTAAAATATACCACCCGGAGAAAGCTGCACCTCAAGGCCAAAAAAATAATGTACTGGCCCAAGATCCGTAATATGAAAAGAAGCCTTGAGATGTTGCTGCAATTGCTGAATCAAGAGAACTTCGGAACCAGTAATAACAATGTCATCAATATACACGAGAAGTAATACAATTCCTATAGCAGTCTTACGAAGAAAGAGAGAAGAATCATATTGACTTTGAACAAAATGAAAGGCAAGAAGTGTAGGGCGAAATTTGTCAAACCATGCTTGGGGTGCCTATTTGAGCCCATACAAAGATCATTTCAACCGATAAACCTCAGTGGAAAGACTAGTAAACATGCCAGGAGGCGGAGTCATATAGACTTCTTCCTTAAGGTCGCCATGAATAAATGTGTTCTTCACATCCATCTGTCGAAGAGGCCATTCTTACGAAGCAGCAATAGCCAAAACTGTCCGCACTGTAGTCATCTTAGCAACTGGGGCAAACATGTCTTCATAATCGGTACAATACTCCTGACGATTGCCAAGAGCCATGAGACGAGCCTTATACTGATCCAACGATCCATCAGACCGGAACTTAACAAAATACACCCATTTGCAGCCAATAGGTTTGGTACCGGGGGGACAAGGCACAATGTCCCAAGTGTGATTGTCTTGAAGAGCCTAAATCTCTTCTTGCATGGACTGTTGCCAACAAGCTTGGGTGGCTGCCTAAGTATAGGAGTGTGGAACAACAATATAATCATTAGTGGCAGTAAGTGATGTATGAGGAAATCTATACCTATCAGGAGCGTGGGAAGCACGGGTATAACGACGGGGTTGACTCACTACCGGATCAGAGGGTAGAGCAGTGTCAGGAAGGGTGTTATAGAAAGTGGAAGAGGACGGTGATACACAATACCTAGCTTGAAACACTCAATAGGAGGAGGCTCATCATCAAACAAAGGAAGTATAAGAAGAGAAGCATCATAAATAATGAGTCTGAAAAAAATATTGATTTTCAAAGAAAACCACATTGCGAGAGACCCTAAATTTGTTTGTCGCAACATCATGGCAAACAAATCCTTTTTGCGTATTCCTATATCCCATAAAGCACACTTAATAGACTGGGCAGCAAGTTGTGAGATTCAGGAGGAGGTAGATGGACAAAACAAACACACCCAACAGTATGAAAAGATTGATATTCAAGAATAACGACAAACAATCAAAAATAGGGAGTCATAATCGAGAATCGGTGTAGGCTAATGATTGATCAAATATACAGGAGTTGATAAAGTTACCACCGAAAACTTTGGAGGCACAAAGGATTCAATGAACAAAGTACAAACAACATCTAAGAGGTGTCGATTCTTACGCTCAGTGACCCCGTTTTGCTGAGGAGTATAAGGACATGAGTGCTGAGAAACAATCCCCTTCTGTTGGAGATACGTCTGGAATGAATGAGTCATGTATTCACCCTCAAAGTTGGAGCGTAAGACTTTAATGCCAGTAACAAACTGTGTCTCAATAAAGGCAACTAACGTATGGAAGACAGTAAACACATAAGCTTTAGAGCAGAGAAAATGTATCCAAGTAAAGCGACTATAGTCATCTATAAACGTCACAAAATAATGATATTGACCATGCGAAGGAACAAGACTCATGCCCCACACGTGTATGAACAATCTCAAAACTATTAGAAGCACGACTACCTTGGAAAGGAAAAGGTAAAGTTTTACTTTTGCCAAGACGTCAAGTGGCACAATCAAAAGACACATTATAAGAGGAAAATAAATCTTTATTGCCCAAATAACCATGTTTGAGAAGATGAGTCAAGACAACGGAATTAGGATGACCCAATTTCTTATACCAGGCTGCATTGATAGTGGCCGTAGTCATTCAAACTAGAGAAATATCATGAGGAATAGAAAACTGTAACGGAAACAAGAACAACTACCACGAGAACAATGAACATCACAATTATTATCCATCAATTGGCCAATAGAAATCAAATTGGTAGTTAAGCTAGGAGATACAAAGACATTGCGGAAGGAAGATCCCAAAGTACCAACAACAGTAATAGGGAGGGTACTTCCATCATCAATTTGAATATGTTATGCACCCTTATACTTATGAATAGCATGAAGACCTGTCGAACGACCAGTCATATGATTGGAGGCCCAAGTCAACAAACCAAGGAGGCGTGAGCTGAGAAAGCAGACACAATCATCTGTTGCATTTGTTGCACCATTGCTGGTGTGAGCATAGATGGATCATTGCTGACAGTGGACGAAGGAGTGGAGGATGAAGGTTGGAAATTAGCATGAAAGGCTTGGGAGGATCGATTTTGAGGCTGCACCTGACAATCCTTAATGATATGACCTTTCTTGCAATAGCGACAAACTTTTTTCGGACAGTTGCGGGCAATGTAACCAAAATCTTTGCAACTGAAACATTGGAGTTTGTCTTTACCTCGTCCTTGGGCAGCATATGCAACAATGACCGCCTCAGAAATGGCTTTCTCATGGGTCATACCAAATTGCATGGCCAAACGCTGCTCTTCACGTAACAACTCACTCAAATAGATGTCCAATGAGGGGACAAGATCACGATTCATCAAACCAGCTTGTGTTGTTTCAGACTCAGGGCGGAGTTTCATCAAGAATTGATCTCGTTGGCTTTCAGCATGGACCTCTTGAAGAGCCACAAGTTAAATTACTCGGTCCAGAGGTTAATGAAACCAGCATAGAACTGCTCAATAGTTAAATTGCCTTGACTGTAATTGGCGAGCTAGAATTCCAATTGAAGCTTCCGAGCATTGCTGGCTTGATTATAGATGCGACGCAAATAGTCCCACATCGCCTTTTCAGTAGTAAAACAACGAAGATTGGTCACGAGATGAGGCTCAATAGAGCCTAACAACCAAGAAATAACTTAGCATCCTAGGTCTCCTTTCCTTTCAAAAACATCTTAAACTGAAACTCCCAATTCGAATAGTTTTTCCCAGTAAAATGAACAATAGTATTCTCCCCAGACATGATGAAAGAGAACGAAAAACGCAGAGATAGTGGAGAATATAAATAAGTCAAACTCACTTAGGCAGCAAACAGATACGCAGCCCACAAGAAAACAGATGAGCAACCCACTACTCATGTAGCCCACAACTTACACCAGCCCGATAGAAATAGAAAGGGGCAGCCCAAATCCCAGGATACCGCAACACAAAGAAAGTCGAAATTGAAGCCCAACGACACTCCAAATCAGCCCACGTGAAGAACCCGTCTTCCCCAACACACCAAAAGCCATGGGAAGAACCAGACCTCCCCAACACGCCAAAACTCCAAATCGACAGCAACCCAGCCACCAAAAAATGACACCCGATCCCTACAACCACTGCAGATGCTGCCGACAACCTCTACAGCCACCACAGAAGCTGCTGAAAACCACAACGGCCACCACAGGAAAGCCTGACAACCACAACAACAGTCACTATAGTCACCACAGAAGGTGCCGACAGCCATAGAGCACCACCACCCAGCGTCAATAAGCTCTGAAAACAAGCACAGAAGCTACTGAGAGCCAACCACAAAATCGAAAGCCCAAACTTCCACAGAAACGATCAATAAGCACCTACAACTCCTCCAAAATTGTGACGAAAATCGCACACCAGAGAAGGAATTCAGAGTGGGGGCTCTGATACCATGTCAAATTGGTCTGAATACCCTTCACTGTAGGGTTTGCTTTTATTATATAGACACACATGTACAAGGTTTCTCTATACAAGGAAATATTAGCTCGTCCATATACAATTCATATACCATATTTACAGCTAAACATATAAGGAAAGAATCACCCAAATCATATCTCATTGACAGTCTGCATATCCTTAATGATAGTCAACTTTACGACATGGTTTTGATATTTCTTAAACTACGATGTCTTTAACAATCATCACGAATCACAGTTCACACATAGTGAAGGCATTTTAGGATGAACGTTTGGTCTTTATCTGTAAAATATACATTGGTATGATGACTAATTGGCTTTTCATGATTATATTACCAGTGATCGGGGGGGGGGGGGGAATATCTTTCTGGTGTTTAATTCTCCGGCTTTGGTGATAAAGAAGGGCATGAATTTTTTTGTATGTTGTATGCCTAATGTTTTTTTGGGGTAAATTAAATGTTTTTGGGTAAAAATGTCTGCCTACGTTTGTTGAAACATTTCCGGTGGTTTTATCCCTTTCTTACGTTTCACTTTTATTTGTGTGTTTTTATTGAACATGGATCCAACAACTACTTTTTGCGATTCCAGAGATTGTCGTCTACAGTCCTCCATTCTACTGAGAATTTTTGAAAATTGTTCCTTTACATGTTTAGATTTCTAGTTCTCATAACTGACTTGCAGAAACCAATTCCACTTTTCATGTTAAATTTTAATGCTTAATCAACTCTTTGCCTCACATATTTTGGGGTTACTCAAGCATTCTGACCTGAAATTGTTACTTAGTCTGCAGTTATCTATTTGGTCCTCAAATTGGTTGTTGTCTGGGTAAATGGACAAATTAGTTACCTTGACGCTCACGAAACTGCTCTAGTTGTTGACTTCTGCATGCGTTTGTTTCAGCTCTACTCATCACACAATATAGGCAAGGTAAATCTTTTGCCCTTACTGTATTGTCTCTTATGAGGATGGTTGTGAAAAGAAAACATGTAGATGTGACACATTAAGAGTTCATGACGAATGTTCTCATACAAGTTTGATTCAGGCTGGAGAAACTCTTGTAGATCTGCCTTTTATACCCTTTGTTAAGATATGTGATTGATGGACTGAGTCTTTCTATTTTATGCCTGTCACGGCTGCCCGGAGGGTGTGTGAAAATATATTTTTAATGGATTAAATGAACCAGAGTATGATCCATAGATCCATTTCCACTTGCAAATATCAAAGCTACATCCACCAATATTTTGCTTTGCTGAATGTTCCAAAATTTTGGCTAGAAATTATGATTGTAGGATTCATTCCCACTGAAACGACATGATGGATGGGTCAAGACCAGGTATCAGTGCCAAATTCTTCCCTGAAATTTTTCATTAGGTTGGAGTTTGCCGTTTAGTGAGTTCGCTACAGATTAGTGCAATAGACTGACAGATAAAAAAACCCAGATCAATTTCATTTTGTTTTCTGTTGATGAATTACCTAGAGGTGAAGGGTATTTGTCACAATCTTTAGCATTTGGGATGAAAGTCATTGAAAAAAGTTTGGTGTGGCTTTGTCAAACCCAAGATTCACAAATTCTGAACAATTTGGTTTAAGCTTTCACAAGTTCTTGCTTTTAGTGTTGCTAGAATTTTTTGTGATGCTATGATTGCATTGCTCTTTAAAGGACCAGATCCCTCCTTGATGTTAATAGTTAAACTTTATTAATTGAATACTTGGGAGTGAAGGTAAGGGAATAGAAAAAGGAATCGGTGACGAGGAGAACTTGTTTTTGTAAGCATTTCGATAGTCATTGTCTGCTTTTCCACTTTCTTTTTCATTTTCTTAGTGCTTCCTACCTACATTGCCATTCCAATTCATTACAACAGTAAGGAAGTACTAAACAGGAAACATCTCATTACAGCTTGTTAGTGTGCATGCTTGTTTGGGTTCTGGATTTCAATGCTCTTCATTTGTTGGATATAATTATTCCTCTGATGTTGCAATTGTTTTTGGTTTTTCCACTTATACCAGAAGTCGATCACATAATCATTACTGTTGACTTGTCTTTCTTACTGCTATGTTACTGTCTTCAGTCGGGAGCTACTGATGTATGGTTCCCATTTGACCGGTTTTCTTTTTTGTCTTCACTGTTATCCAGGTATCACTAAGCCTTTCAAGCAGTTTACTTAGTGAGGCAAAGACCGAGAGATATAAGGATTTGCGTGCTCTTCTTCAACTCCTTTCAAACCTCTGTTCAAAAGATCTGGTATATTTATAGTTTCTACTTTAAAAGAATTATGGAGATTTGATCATTATTCAAGGCTTTACATGAACCCTATTGGGACATATGGGAATTGCAGGTTGATTTCTCATCAGATTTTAGTGAGTCACAGGGCACAAATATATCTCAGGTAATTAGGTGGATTGATACCATCCAAGCAATTGCCTAGCAAAAGAGAGAATTGAAGAAGAGATAACAAAAAATAGAAAGTTCTAATGCATGGGTTTTGCAGGTTGTTTATTTTGGGCTTCACATAGTTAGCCCTCTGATATCTTTGGACCTGCTGAAATACCCCAAGCTCTCTTATGATGTAAGCATTTTTTCAATCATGAAACATAAAGCCCTGGTGTTATTTTTAGGAAGCTGATAGATGGTACATTCTTGTGCAGTATTTCTCTTTGCTGTCACATCTGTTAGAGGTTTATCCTGACACCGTTGCACAACTAAACAGCGAAGCCTTTGCTCATGTACTTGGCACTCTTGATTTCGGTCTTCATCATCAGGTAAATAGCAGCATGTCTGCTGTTCAGATATATATTGCATTCATCCTGACTATGTTGACTGCGTAGCCTTCATGGTGATGTCACGGGAAAAAAGGGCTGTGATGTGCATTGGCTGATAAAAATATTGCTGCTACATGATTTTTTGCTGTTGAGATACTATATTGCCTGCATCCTGACTATGTTGACTATGTAGCCTTCATGGACCCACCGTCAATGGGTTCTTAGTGTCAAATGGAATTATTTATGTTGGAGAGGAGAGGGAGTTGTTGCCTTAGGTGGCTGTGTGCATTCCTTCATCTTTATGGTTTGACGTTGGATTCTTATGACTGCATAGCCTTCATGGACCCCACCCTTAATGGGTGCTTAATGTCAAATGCAAAGACGGGGTTTTAATTGTGTTGGAGAGGAGAGGGAGTTGTTGCCTCTGGTGGCTGTCTGCTTTCCTTTATCTTTATGTTTTGACATTGCTTCATTATGCAAGAAACTTTTTTGCGTACCTTCTCAAAAGGTAATTTTTTTGTGTTGTACTTGTGGCTGAACTTTTTGACTGCATTATTATAGGACACAGAAGTAATTGATATGTGTCTAAGATCTCTGAAAGCTCTTGCTTCCTACCACTATAAGGAGACAGGCTTGGGTAAAACAGGCTTGGGCTTACATGCTTCTGGACTTAAGGATCCGGGTGGAAATTATCAAGAAGGCATTTTTAGCCGGTTCCTTCGTTCATTGCTGCAGTTACTCCTTTTTGAGGATTACAGGTAAAAGGTTCAGTTTCTCTTTATTAAGGTTTTGTATTTAACGATGATATATTCTTTTTTCTGAAAACATCCCCGTGCATATGTATGCTGCATTTGGACACCCTCATAGTGATGTTGTCTGTGAATAAAGTCCAGGAACTGCACTTCTTTTTGCTTTCCAAAGCAATAAGGAAATATAAAAAAGTGGAGAGAAAAGAAAGAATGAAGAACAAAGGGACGAAAAGTAATTGAGGCATTTCTGTAGCAAGGGATTATACTGTTATCCTCTCTTTCTAATGTCAATCGTGTTATATCTTAAGAAGCTATGCTGAACACATTCACAGCCATGCGGGTTCTTGAGTGCACACACACATCTACTCAATTACGAAGAGTTGACCTTTTTGCTTTTCCTTTTCACTCCATAGTCTGAAGTTCTTAAGTGTCCATTTTATGACCCAGTCCCGACCTCGTCAGCAGTGCAGCAGACGCTCTCCTTCCTATGATACTTTGCGAACAGGGCCTATATCAGGTATTCCCCTGAGCTCTGTGTAACAGGTACATTCTTTCATGAGTTAGTTTTGTGGGATGCAGATATCCTAACTTGTGGTACTTTTTCAAGCACTCGTTGAATTTATTAACCAAATCGAATCAACTTCCAGATCATCCTTGATGGAAAAATATTCCGCACTACAAAAGTTGGTCCCTTCAAGTTTGTTCGGTGTTTTCAATTGTGGCTTAATTTTTCTTATTTAGTCTTCTAACAGATTGCATTCCTCTGCCCAGCTCCATTATTGAAGAGTATAAACGGCATTGTATCCCCATTTTGTACATAATTTGCTAATTTTGCTCTTCATAAAAAACAATTAGATTTTCGTTTTTCAAATGTTCTTTTCCACCTCAAACAAGGTTGCAGCACTCCCTCAACTCCGATGATTGCGAACAAGTAGCCTCATGTTCGTACCCTCTCCAAAAATCTTCCTCGGAGACAGTGAGTTACAACTACTCTTTGGCGGATATGTGATCTCTGCTTCTTCTCTAGACTTCACTTTCCTTCCTTTACATGTCAAAAGTCTGGGAACTTCACCCCAGCCCCTCAGCCATTGGATGGACTGGGGAATGCAGTGACTGTGTTGTCCTCCTGATTATGCGCTGGTGAAGAAGGTGGAGACGGTGAAGGACTGTTTATTCTTGATGAAGCATTCAGTATTGTTTGTGATTCAGCAACTGAATTTTCTACTAATTTTGCTCCAGTGAAGAAGAATGCAGAGATGATGAAGGATAATGCCTATTTTATGTGAAAAATCTGTAATCTTGGTGATACTTCTGGATTTTTCTCCTCCAAACCCCTCTCTGGTGAACAAGAAGGCTTAGACAGCTTTGGCGCCTCCATGTTTGATTCAAAACATCTAATGCTCTTGGGGATTCATTAGAGTTTTTGCCCAGAGACAGCACAGATCAATCCCATGCTCTAATAAAATCTAAACCTCGTTCGCCACACAGATCAGTAGTGTGGTTGGTGGCGTTATTAGAGGTCAAGCAACACCCTTGCTCATACGTGTGAACATTTATACCATGCAATAGAGGGTACTGGTTTAACCCTTTAGTCACAGTGTGGCTCCTTGTCTGCCAGTGGAGAAAGAAACTTGAAAAAGTATAAACTTTTGTAAAGTAGAAAACGGAATATGAAAATTTTGTAAAGGGTGATAGGATGTGTGTTTAGAAACTTGAAAGATACTAAGTTAATGTAACAGTCCCACATTGGTCCTATGTGGGTCCATTACAGTTAATGGAAGTACACAAACCGCATTGATATCCGATCTGAAAGCATGAAAAGTCGTTTGCTTCAAAAGATCAAAATTTATACAAAGATTGGTGCATATAGTTGATGTCTGGAAGTTGAAAAGATAACTTGGGGGGTATTCGGCCTCTTTTAGTTTCTTTCCTTGTCAAATGATGTTCTCTGAATCATCTATTGGTTTTTTGCTCATCACATGATGTTCTCTTGAGGGTTTAACGTGGGCTTTTCTGTCCTGCAGAGATTAGGCAATGAGTTGATAGAAAGACAGGCAAATCCAACCCTCAGATCAAGGCTTACAAATGCACTGCAGTCTCTAACAAGCGCAAATCAGCTCTCTTCAACCCTGGATCGAATAAACTACCAGAGATTCAGGAAAAACCTTAGTAACTTCCTCATTGAAGTTCGTGGATTTTTGAGGACCATGTGATATCTTAGTTAAGTCTGAAATGGTTTTTGTTTCATTCTTTTTGTGGTTATAAATAGAAAGGGTTTCCATTTGCATTAGCATTCTTGTCTTGTAATTCTTGGAACGTTCCATTTCATTGCATTAAGGAAACCAGTTTCAAGCGGTTAGTTAGTGAAGACAGAGTACTTGTGCAAACTCTCCTTCTGTGGTCATATGGTCTTCCTCTTGTTGCTTATTAAGTTGAAACAATTGTAATTCGAGACATTTGGTAGCCCTTATACGGCAAATGGACTGTAACCATAAGGTGTAGTACTTCTCTCAATCTGTGAAAGAAAAAACCAAAAAGAGACATTTGCAATTGGCCAGTTAAAAGATATTATGTAATTTGGCCAAAAGGGCAGCAACGTGTCCTCCCCCACGTTGAAGATTCTTCATTTGCAGCATGGCCAAAATTGCAGAATCGAATGTGAAAACATTTAGAGGGAGAAAGAAAAGAGAAAAATACCAGAAGAGAAGGAACGAAAAGAAAAATACAAGGTAAAGAAGAAAAGGAAGAAAAAGAAGCGCAGGAGGAAACTGTGGAAGTGAAAAACTGAACAAACATTGATTGCTGCAAAATCTAGTGTTTTTTTTTCAGTCAAGACCAGTTGTTCGTGTAATAAAGAATTCTAAGATTTTTAGAATTTTTGATAGAGTTGTGAATATTTATGTAGATTGAAGTTTTATATGTTTTGTATAAAAGTTTTAAAAATATTTAATTTTTATTGGAGTTTGTAAAAAAAAGTGTAGAGAGATTATTTAATGTAATTTTTAATAAAAAAAAGTATTGGTGTTTTTTTTCTGAGCAAGAAGTATTCCATTATAAACAGACAATCGAGGGAAAACTGAGGATTGTCACTGGAGAGAGAGTACATGAATATGAGATATTGGAATATTTCCGATCATCATCTCTTGAACTGCCTATTGGGCTACATTATGAACAACAAAATTAGCTTTGCAACTAACATGCTGAAAGCTCCAATTGGGATGAGACTCCAATATATGATGTATGTTTGAGATCACCAGACCGATGCTCCAGTCTATGGGTGAGTACCGGAACAAATAGAACCGGAATGACCAATTTCGGTTCTGTTTCAGTATTCATTGTAATGCAATTTTTTTTGGTTCTGGTTCCATTTTGGTAACAGAACCGGAATTTTTGAAATCAGAAATGAAATCCTGGTTCGGCATGTGGGTTTTTTTGGACATTGTTTTGGGGTCCTAATGAGCTAAAAATATTTTTGGACCAAATTTTTGGAAGATTTTTCTATTATTCATCACAAATTAACAATAAATTTAACATTCAATCAAAATCTAGATTCTAAAATAAACATTCAAATAAATTCGGTACTTATCATATGTTATACTTTATTTTGAGCCATATTTTTTAAAAAAAAAATCGAAATTGAAAATTTTGGTATTTTTTAGTTATTTATCATAAAATAACAATAAATGTAAAATTTTCATCCAAAATCTAGACTATAAAATAAACATTCAATCAAATTACATATGTTATATTGTATTTTGAGCACTATTTTTATTTCATTTAAAAAAAAAAAAATCGGAACCATAAATTTTCATAATTCTGTTGGAATTTTCGGTTTTAGTTCTGATTCATGAAATTGTCAAAAATTATTTCTGAAATCGGATTTCCGGAATCGGAAGTGGAACTGGAAATTCTGATTATTATCGAATGGTCCTGGCTCCCAAAGATTGAGAAATCAACGGCCAATGAGATTCTTGCCATAAAATCCGAGCCATGGGGCAAGTGAAGAAAAGTGTTCTAAAGACTCTTCCTCTTGGTTGCACACCGAACAATAAGAATTATCAGCTTGCGCAAGAGTAGTTTTAGGCTATCTTGTAAAGGTAGCTTCCAAAGTTCAACAAATGTTCCCTATCCAAAGAGCAATTGTTAGGGGGCAGAGACATTTCCATCAAGGCATAGGATGATTTTAGTGAGAAATGGCCCTTTGGATCTGCAATCCAACAAAGTTAATTTGTCTCTATCCTGCCGAATAGTTAGATGGATACCAAGAATACACTCTCATCCTCTTCAATGAAAAGATTGCGGATCAAATCTTCCCTCCAAATTCTAGTCTGAGAAATAATTAGCTCTGCCACTCTGAAATCAGCTTCCAAAGCCACATCAACATCCCTGGGTCTAGGAACGAAGTTTTCTGCAGAAGGAACCCAAGGGTCCAGCCATACTCTTACATCTTCTTCGGACAAAACTTGAAAACATAACACTACTAGAAATTTGACATTTAGTGACGAAATTTTCCGTGACGAAATGAATTTCTTCACTAAAAGCCCATTTTTAGTGACGAAATGTTATTTTTGTTACTAAAAATAGGTTTTTGGTGACAAAATTTTTTTCGTCCATAAAGGTTTGTTGTGTGACGAAATAAAATTTTTGTCACCAAAAGTTAATTTAAACACTCCGTCATAAAAAAGAAATTGTTTGGCGACGAAATTACGTCGTCACCACTATCGATCGATCAGTAGTACATAAACTGATCGATCGTTTAAAAATTAACACGTGACAATGTATAGTGATCGATCAGTGAAGACACGAATCGATCATCATGCGTAACAGTAAGGAAATGCGAGACGCCGATCAATCGTTTTATTATACGATTACCATGTTACGTAACCGTCACTTTTTTGAATCGTCGTTCGATCGTTGAATGTACGATCGATCTTTTATCAAACGAATGGTAAAGCGCCACGTGTTGGAACTGAACACGATTGATCGATCATCGCGAACGATTATATGAAACCGCTTAACTCATTTTTACCGGTTATCTCCACAAATTCTCACCAAATCCTCTCAACTTTGTAGGATCAAGTTCGTGCTGCATTGTCTTCCAAAGTGTGTAGAATCTTCTCCCGCTGTCATCTACGTCAAAGGTACGTACTTATGTTGTTTTTAAGTGATTTTAAGCGGTTTTATATTCGTTTTTAGTTTAGTTTTTTAAATATCCATATGATCCATTTAGGTCCGTAAAAATGTAGTTTTTTTTAGTGTTAATGTATGTTTTAGGAGTTTAGGATTGTTTAGGGATCAATTTGGGGGTGATTTTGGGCATTATTGGGGGTTATTATAGGAATTGTAATTTTTTTTCGAGTCGTCCCCGCGATGATCGATCGTGTGTTCAACGATCAATCGTTAGATGCTCAATCGACAATCGAAATTGTGCGTTTAGATTTATAGACGGTTGATCGAAGGTGTGATCGATTGATCGTTACTTAAAACTGTGCGTTTTATTTGGAGACGATTGATCTTCTATTCACTTACTGATCGATCAGTAAATTTATTTTGAAACGATTCGCTTTACTATATGGCGATCGATCGTCTTAGTGGCGATCGATCTCATGTGTAATACAGTGCGTTTTGTTGCATGCACTGATCCATCGCCAAGTTCAGCAATCGATCACGCATTTCACCGATTGATCGGTAGGTTAAAAATGCACAATTTTTGTATAAGCGATGGATCGCTTAAATATGCAATTGATGGTTACATTTAGTGATCGATCGTTGTAATTGGCAATAGATCGTCATTCTGTTGCAGTTTTTGTCGAGGACCGGGGCGGGATCGTCGTCCCAAGAGTAGGAGGCCACTCATCTGGCGATTACCCTGGACAGGCGGATTGAGTACTTGAAGGGGTGGCCGGTGGTCAAAGAGCGTCCAGTGACACTCTCAGATTTTGATGAGTTGTTGTACGAGGAGCATTCTTTTTACCTGCTCTTCGAGTACCAAGGATTCCTGCATCAGCTCTTCTTGGTAGATAGTTTTTGTGTGGACACATTGGTGCAAGATTTCTTCTGTGCACTTGTCTCGGTGGATAGAGCACCTGAGTTGCAGCTGGAAGTGCGAGGGGTGCAGTTCATATTCTCGGCAGACGTCATTGCCGATTTCATACACTGCCCTCGACCTGGAGGGAGGCGGTACGACTGACGGATGAGTAGAGGACATCAAAGCAACATCTGTGGACTCTAATGACAGGATGCGCATCTGCAGATGTTGGCAGCATAATCAATGAGAGTGAGTTCACTGCGTTTTGGAGGATTTTTCAGCTCATTTGGACGCCGAACGTGGATGGCAGAACTCATGGTATAGAGTGTCTGTTTTCTAGAGCTCAGTGCATGCTCTTGTTGGGTCAGCAAACGCGGATAGATTTCTTGCTATACATGTTTGAGCTGATCATGGATGAGACTTGGGGAATTAAGGATTATAGCCTTCCATACGACGTGTTCCTGACTCAGTTACTCATTTTCCCGGGTGTCGTGATCGCTGATGGGGAGAATCGGAAGGGGGTTATGACACGTCCAGGAGCAAGAGGCAGAAGGGGGCATTGACACGTCGGTTCGCTCGTAGAGCAGCATTGGCCGCAGAGGGGACAACAAGACCATCAACCGGCGCCGAACCGAGCAGATCAAAGGCACCTCTCGATTAATATGTCATAAATTAGTGATATAACGCTTATTTAGCACAAGATTATAATATATTAATGTGAGGTATGTATTAAGATGACATTATAAGTAAAATAATATTAATAATGATGTAATTTGTGTGGTTAAAAGGTGTACCTTTAATATTTAGGATCACCGATCGATCCGTGCACTACCGATCGATCGGTGAAGGACGGTGTCGTTTAGATATGTCAAGACGACCTATCAGGTATAAAAAAGCTATCGATCCTCAAATATGCCATCATTTTAGTTTACAAAAACTGATCGATCGTTAATTTGTACCACGATCGATCGTTTATATGCTTGGTCGTTTTAGTTGCACGACCTGATCGATCATCAATATATAGCGATCGGTCGCGTCGTGCGTCATCGTTTTAAGTGAAACTGATGATCGATCGTGAGACAATTTTGTTTTTAGGAATTAATTATTGAATATTGTGAGTTTAAATTTTTGTAAACACAAAATATACATTAACAAAGCATGTTAGGATGTATTTAGATTACATAAAAATAGATCAAGTACACATTATTAATATTTAAGAAAGCATGTACAAGTTGTAAATGTTGTATCATAGAAATATTTTGTAAGAGTTAGTATGATAAATCTATTAATGTTATAAATTAGTGAGATAACACTAATTTAGCACATGATTATAAGATATAAGTGTGACGTATGTATTAAGATGACATTCTAAGTAAAATAATTTACTAATTAAGTAATTTGCCTAGTTAAAAATCATTTTTTTAATATAGAGAAGCATCGATCGATCAGTGACTTAGCGATTGATAGGTGAAAGACGGTGTCATTTAGGCATTTATGGAGGATCGATCGTTGAAACATAACAATCGCTTGCGCAAGAAACTTAGCTGAAATTTTAAAGCTGACAAGGTGATCGATCGGTATAATTACCGATCGATAGGGGTTTATCGAGCTTCAAATGCCCAAATGCTCTAAGGTCGTGGGTGTAGTGCAAAAACACACCCACGACGAGAGGAGACTGAAAGCTTGTGCCAAGGAGCGATTTCCATTTCAAACTTAATCCAAACACCATTTTTTTAGTTGGAAGGGTATTTAGAATAGCTTAAGAGTAAGCCTAAGCTCAAGTTCATTGGTTTTTAACCAAGTGAATATTGAAAATTTTGGGCATAATTGGTGAGATTTAGTTTATTTTGTTGTTGATTTCGTGCAAGAGGTAATATACTCGACCTATACTATGATTTAGGAATGATTTGGTTGGTTATTTGGTGAGTTTTTTATTTTGTTATTTATGGGTATTGATTGCGGATGATTTGAGATTGCTTTACGATCTGGATAATAAACGTTCAATCGCTAATTTAAGACGATCGATCGTTGGTTAGATGAAATACAGATGATCGATCATTGTTTTTTACATTGTCGATTGTCTGTTAGATGGAGGTGTGATGATCGATTGTATTAGCGATTGGCGATTGGTCGCTAGTTAAGGCAGTGTGCAAAGTTAGTGATCATGTGTAACATTTATACAATTTACATGTTTGTTTATTGAAGTGCTTGAGTTTTGAAAATGAATTATGAAGTTTGAGAAGCATGGATGATGAATATTTGAGTGTTTTTTACTTGTTCTGTTTGGGTATATTTTTGGGATATAATGTGTGTACCCTTAGACCCGTTCAAGGGTTAAGATGCGATAAATATGCATTTATCGCGTAATAACCCTTGAACTGTCCAAAATATGGACAGTTTGAGATTGTGTATTCGTGGTTGGACGAGTTCTGTACTTGTGTTATGTCCAATCTTGGAGGAAGTTCGGTATCATCTACCTTTTCTCTTCTGAGTATACTACTAGTTTTGGTGGATGATGTCATACAACTATCATTGTTGACGTCTGCCCCCAACACTGGTGTGTGACTTGGGGACTGGGGGAGATGCTGCTGAATTTTTTCCAAGTATGGATGGACACAAGTCGAACTAACGTTCAAATCCGAATGCACAATCTTGAATGAGATAAGACTTATCAGCTGGGCACAAAGGTCACGTTCCAATGATTGGATGTATATGTGTTACTTAATGTCGTGTATTGTTTTAGATTGGTGGCGATGCATAAGAGTTGGGTGTATAAGAAAATCGATTTGGTGAAAATTATGCGAAAGGGGTCCTTGGGTTTGTTGGTATGGCTGCTTGTTGTGTAGACTCTCAGGGTTAGATAAGATGTCAGTGTCAGAAGTGCAGAAATGTAGTGTTTTCAAGTGTTGGACAAAATGGAAGATCATATGTACATTAATGAGTTTGATGCAAGCTATAAGTTATGGGTGTTTCACGGGGAGGGTATTCAACTCGCTTCAAATCTTAGTCAAGAGTCTGGTGCGAACTTACCACATAGCGATGAGGATTTAGAGGGAGATAACTCTGATGGGATGGAGGAAATATTAATCGATATTCGTGAGGGGTTAGAAGGTGGGGTGGTAGTGGTTGAAACGGAGAACTCTCATATTAGGGAAACCCCCACTTCGGGACATAAGGCTTCGACACCATTTAATAAGTTTTGGGAAGAGGCAGGGCTTGAACTGTATCTTGGATGTACCAAGTTTTGTAAGTTGTCATTTACTGTCCGGTTGTTACATGTGAAGTCGAATAATAAGTTGTCAATTAAGGCATTTGATATGGTGTTACAGTTGATTAAGGAGGCATTGCCAGAGGGGGAGACGTTACCGAGATCGTATTACGAGGCGAAACAGTTGTGAAAGGGTCTTGGGTATAGTTGTGATAAGATACACGCATGTCAGAATGATTGTGTGTTGTTTTGGAAGGAAAACAGAGAGTTGGACAAATGTCCGATATGTGGGGTGTCTCGGTGGAAATTTGAAGATGACTTGTGCAATCGAGTTCCTAGGAAGTTGTTGCATCACTTCCCTTTGATTCATAGACTTAGACGTTTGTTACCACAAAAGATGTAGCTCATGACATGAGTTGGCATATGGAGAACTGGTCGACGATGGGGATAGTATGAGGCATCCTGCAGATTCATTGGTTTGGAAGAATTTTGATAAGGATCATGGTAGCTTGAAAAGGATCATTTGTAGCTCAAGATGCCCGCAACGTTCATCTTGGTCCAGCTTCGGACGTGTTCAATCCATTCGGAAACATGAGCAATGCATACAGTATTTCCAGTCATTGTATTTCCATATAATTTACCGCCATGGAGGTGTATGAAGGTCTAATTTTCATTGATGACTCTTTTAATCCCAGGTCGCAAGTCAACAGGAAATGATGTAGATGTATATTTGTTACCCTTAATGGACAAGTTGAAACAAGGGAAGATGGAGTCGAGACACATGACGCTTCAGATGGGACGAAATTTAAGATGCATGCAGCTTTGATGTGGACCATAAATGATTTCCTAGCATATGCCAATTTTATATAGATGGAATACCAAAGGGAAGTTGGCAAATCCAATGTGTAATTTAGACACCGATTATAAGTGGTTGAAGCACGGGAGAATAATGTGTTATATGGGTCATAAGAGATACTTGGCACGGGGGCATGCATGAAGATATAATGTGGATACGTTCGATGGGAAAGAAGAACATAGACTTCCGCCCGGGAGTATACTAGTGAGGACATATTGGAACAATTGACGCATGTCGGGGAGACTATATTTGGTAAATCGTCAGTGAAGAATAGGGGAAAGAAGAAACAGTCGTCAAAATGTTTGAATTGGACGAAGAAGATCATCTTTTTCCAACTGGCGTATTGGGAGTACGTTAGGGTTACGACATAACTTGGACGTGATGCACATCAAGAAGAACATATGTGACAACATGATCGGGACGATCAAGACCAGAGATTCAGCAGGTGCACGATTAGCTTAAATGGGGGTTAAAAAAGACTTGCGCTCGGTGTATGATGGTCAGGTCAAATTGATGCCTCAAACGACCTATACTTTAACTCGGGAAGAGCGAAGGAGGGCCTATGAGTAGTTAAAAGACGTGAGGTTCCCCAATGGTTATGCTGCTGAGATTTCACGTTGTGTGAATCTAGATGAGTTGAAGATGTCTGGAATGAAAAGTCATGATTGTCATGTGTTCTTCAGAGGGTTTTTCTAGTGATGATCCGAGGGTTGTTGACGGAAGACGTGGGTGGCAGAATGAACGAATTATGCATATTTTTTCAAGAGTTGTGCTTACGGACGTTGAAGATTTATGTATTGCAGAGGATGTCGGAAGATATCAGAATAATTTTATACAAGTTGGAAATGATTTATCCACCTGTTTTTTTTACGGTAATGATGTATTTGGCGGTCCACTTACCGCGCGAAGCAATGCTGCTGGACATGTACAGTACAGATGGATGTATCCAGTTGAACGGTTGATGGGTGGCTCAAAACGGTATGTGAAATATAACTCGCATCCCGAAGGCTCAATTGCAGAAGCGTATGTTGACAATGAGTGTTCGACATTTTGTTTCCAATTCCTTCAAGGGGTTGAAACAGTATTTAATCGCAGAGATCAAAAGTACGATTCTGATGGCGAGATGGAGGTACCAGAAAGGTCATTGGATGTGTTCAATCAGATAATTAGATTGATAGGGGCTGGAAAAGGACATGACATAGACTGAAAAGAGTTGAAGAAAGCTCGGTGGTATGTGTTGAACAATTGCAAAGGTATCAGCAACTACTTAGAGTAAGTAAAATAAAAATTATAAGTTGTCTGTAATATATAGTTGCTGATTAACCTTATCTATATAGGGAACACATGTACAAACTTCACGCGTAAGGAGTTGGTGACATTTCTCATACGCATGGGGAACAATTTCCGGATTGGTTCTTAGGGCGAGTAAGTGTTATTGAAAAAGAATTCTAATTAATATTATGTCTTTGTTTTTAATGACCTAATATATTGTTGTAGGTTCAAACACTACGTTCTCAAAATCCATGTACATCTGTCGATGAATTGTTTTCATTGGCTCGTGGGTCTGGTACACGAGTGATGCGTTAATCTATATGTGTTGTGAATGGATGTAGATATCAAACAGTACAACGAGAAGAATGATGAAGAACTCAGAACAGTGGTATTGTAGTACATGGATCACATGAGGGAAATCCAACAGAATTTTATGGGAGATCGGAGATCATCGTGGAATTCGTATTGACGAGAACTTTAATAGCATAAACGCTTCCTGACTGTGGTATTCAGAAGATCCATTTGTTTTGGCAAATCAAGTAAGTCAAGTGTTTTATCTAGTTGATAATCTTGTCCTAGTAGTTGTGCATGTAAGAAATTATTCTAAGTTATATTTTAATTTATGTAGCGACATCTGCTTCTAAGAGTGGTCGGTTTGGAGAAGAGTCTTCGGTCCGGGTCCAGGAAATTATCGGTGCATATCCCGGAGGGAAAGTGTGGAGGAGTGTCTTCCACTGCTGTCACCCTATCCACAAAGATTGGAATGTTAGTCTAAGGGCTGATTCCGATCTCCGTTAACAAGTGGGCCGATGTTCCTGCAGAAGTGAAGGAGTACATTATGGATTGGGTGTTGGTATGATTAAACTCGTAAACATAGTATTATTGGTTAATCATTTCGTTTATTATTGTAATATTGTATGTTTTGGTACTTATGCAGGACAACTTTGACTTTGACTACACACGTCAGGAGAAGATGAGGACGGTGGTCGAGACTATAATGACGACACGTCGAACGCATCGCAACCGAATGCATGCATATTTCAAGAAGTTCCCGAGTAAAGTGGAAGGAGTTATGCGATCTGTTCACTAGCGAAGCATTTTTGGTACGTGATTTATAAAAACTCGTTGCTTAAATATTGCATTCTTTTTAAATCTAACTACTTAAATTTTCGCAAAAATGAAACGAGCAAAATAAGAAAAATAGATCAAAGTTGACTGTGAATCACGTTGCTGGTTTGCGCTTGTTCCAATGCACTCGAGCTTGCATCGTAAATTATGAGTTTTATTCATATTGTTTGTCAATAACTTTATGCTCTTTCCATGTAGAAAAATTAAGAAAGCGGTGAAATCAATCCTGCAGAGCTATATAAGAAGAATTATACAAACAAAGATGATGTTTGGACCTCGGAAAGATGTCTGTATAGTTTATCTACTTTAATGTTTCTAGTAATTATTGTCATTTTTCAGGAACAGATGGATGCCTTCCAGCGCCAGTGTGATTTCGAAGGGAAGACTTACACCTAAATTGAAGTATATTCCGAGATATTGGGTAAGAAGTCGGGATATGTTCGGGGATTAGGACACGCAGTTAAGCCTCCTCCTTCATCAACTATAGCTACATAGTCTTTTGATCTACAATACCAGCTAGCGAAGGCAAGGGATGAGATAGAAGCGATGAGAGCTGCTAAAGAAAAAGAGTTGCAAGAATTTGCGAACAACCAAGTTGAGATGGAGGCCTCGCTGCGGGACCACTGTGAGGAACAATGGTGGAGCAGGAGCGCATCCGGTTGGAGCAAAGGAGCACATGAAAAGGGAGCAGGAGTGCATGCGAGTGGAGCACAAGGAGTGCATGCGAAAGGAGAAAGAGCGCTTTCGGGCAGAAATATCAAAGGAGCTGGAGAAGAAAATGTCCTTTGTAATGGAGAAGAAAATGAGCGACATGTCAAAGCGATTTGTTCAGCCAGTTTGGGGGTTCAAAAAGGTAGATTCATGTATGTTGTAATAGCTTTGTGTTTTTGTATTATTACAATGTTATTTTCGGATTAATTATAGATCATTATGTATTATTATTGAACATCATTAATGTGATTATTATTATTGTAATAGTATGTGTTGTATGATATTTTTCTGTTATTATTGTTTTATAAAAAAAAATTGATTCAGTTATTACCGATCGATCATCAATTACAGTGATCGATCACTTCTTTCGATAACTATAGACCACGAATAACACCAATCGATTGGTTAAGAAATAGAAGATTGATCCTCCATTTATAGCGATCGATCAGAAATAAGTGATCGATCGTCCAATTAAAACGATCGGTGAAGTAGAAAAAAATGACGGATCGGTAGTCCTGAGACTAACAATCATCAATATTTATTGATCGATCACCATTATGTTCTCGATCGATCCTCATAAACGCTGCGATCGATCGAAAGCCTCTTCCGACCAATCATTTCCAAACAGACCTACCGACCGATAATTTCACCGATCGACCACTTCGGGTTCAACGATCAATCGATGAATTTACCGATCAATAATGGTATTTAGCGACGAAAAAAGTTATTCACTAAAAAATTTTCGTGACGAAATTCGGATTTCGTCACGGAATACATTTTGTGACGCTCTTATGCTGACGGACCTCGTGACGAAAAATTGATTTTGTGATGAAATTTAGACTTTTAGTGACGAACAATTTCGTCTCTAAAAGCCATTTTTTTGTAGTGTAAGCCTTTCTGAAGGAGGAGAATTTTCTCTTGTAAATTCCCTTCCAAAGCCATGAGGCAGTTAGAGATAAAGAATTACACCAGATAAAATTTCTGGGCATATATTTTCCTCTTAGTGCTTTAACCCACAGCTTATCTGGTTTAGCTTGAATTTTCCATCCAAACTTAGTCAAAAGGGAAGAATTGTGGGATTACGTACATTTAAGTCCCAGACCTCACATACTCTTGGGCTTGCATATAGAATTCCAAGATTTAAGAATTAAGGAGTGCCATTGGTTAGCATTAGAATCCCCACCAAAACTGCATCATCAAGGAAGCTTTGTGGGAACACACTAATTTGGGGATAGAAAAGTGGTTCATTGTGTAGCTTGGCAGAGAGGAAGCCACTGAACGAACAAGCACTAGACGACTCGCGTGAGAAAGGGTCATCATTTGCCAAACATTAATTCTCTGTTTAACTTTTGAGCACAATTCTTCTAAAACTCTTTTCTTATTTTTTTTCCACCTCAAGGGGAAGGCCCAAGTGCTTCTTAGGGTGAAATTTTTTCTTTAGATTAATCAAGGCACAAATATTATGAATCAGTTTGGTTTGGAGCCCCTGCTAAAATTGAAAGATGATTTGGACAGATTCTGATGATACCAATATTGAATCAAACATAGCCCAAACCAATATGGCTTGGATAGACATGATCACACTCGCATCAAAGCCCAACAACTACGATTAGACCCATATCTTTTTAAGCCCAGAAGAAAGAATCATGACATGTGACATGGGCAGTTATAAAACAACTTATAACGTGGGGTAACTCCACGATCCCAACGTTCCTGTGATCAAAGCAAGTACCCGTTAAGGAGACATGTAAAGAGCCTCTAGCGAGACGCAACATTACAGGACTAGATTCCAGCAAAAAGGGGAATACGAGAACGTGGAAGAAACTCTATAAAAGGAGAAGAATATAGTCGGAAAAGGCAAGTGATTCTAACGTAATCAAATCGCAACATTCAGATGTGCCTTACCCCGGTGTCCGGGGTCATTTTTGCTATTCTGACAGGAGGATTTATACTAAGATCGAGATGCATTTACTCCGGCGTGTTGACTATAAATCAACTGATTCATCAGTTGGCGCCGTCTGTGCGAACATTTTAGTTCTTGTGATAAAAGGTTTATGGTGACCACCAAGAGTAAAGGCAAGGGGAAGACTGGAGGCAATTCGGAGCCACCTCCGAGACCTCCTCCACAACTTATCGAAGGGTTAGTTGAATCCATCCATGATGAGTCACATGCTGATGAAGAGCCAAATCATCACGATAGGCAACCAGGAGAAACATCTGTCCAAGGAAGATGTAATAGAGAAACTCACATTCTACAAATATCAATGTCAGGAAGACATGACGAAGATGATCATATAACACACCACAACAGAGACTCCCACTCTCCACCGAGACAGAATGAAGATGCTGGATGAGTCAAAGCTAGGCTGGAAGAAGTTCGAGCCGAGTTGGGAAGAATGAGACAGAAAGTGGACAGGCCGCCATAATCCTCTCTAGAAATCATGATGCACCAAGTAGAATCTCCGTTCACACCAAGAATCTTGGAAGTATGGATACCATCCAAGTTTCATATGCTTGTCATCGAAAAATACACAACAGTCACTGACCCACTCGATCACTTAGAAGGCCATCGATCACAAATGGACCCGTTGGACACCCAAGATGCTATCAAATGCAAAACATTCCCTATGAGGCTAGCCGGATCAGCTCGTTGAATGCCCTGAAACCTTCAGAGAATTCATGGAAAAAGCGCAAAAACATATGGATGCGGAAAATATGGTGACGGCTCGTAGGTAGCAAACCGTCGATCAAGAGCCAAAAGAAGAAAAGAAGTGGCTTTAGCTAAACCTCCCACAACAGAGAGAGACTGAAGAATGGAACCTCGTGCTGAACCACGAATAGAACGTCCGAGGATGCAGTTCACACCCCTCAACCAGCGTCCGGGAAAAATCCTTATGGAAATCTGAAATGATCCCCAGATTCAAAGGCCTCTAAAAATGCGATCAGACCTGGACAAACGGGATGATCAGAAATTATGTCATTTTCACAATGACCATGTCCATGACGTAGATGAGTGTATAGACCTAAAGAGACAAATTGAAGCCCTCATTCAACAGGGATGTCTCCGGCACTTCACCGCAACTAGGGTGGGAGAATCATTTAGAAGGGAAGCATGAGCACCCAACACTCCACATCTCAGGCCCTATCCACGAAATGAAAGAGAACCCTGGGAAGATCGTAGAGGAAATGAGGTCTCGAGACAATAAGTAAGACCAGCGGAAAGACGATCCCCGCCAAGAGCAGTTGGTGAAATCAGGGTCATTTCTAGAGGTCTTGCTACAAGAGGATCTTCAAAATCCTCTAGGAAGACCTATGTGAGACACTTGCTTGTTGCAAAGATAAATGGCAGACCTTAGCGTCCGATATTGGGAGAAGAAATACCCATCATGGTCACAACCAAAGATACAGTTGCAGTCGAGTATCCGCAAGATAACACCCTGGTTATTGATGCATTGATAGGGAATTACGAGATCTGACGAATACTCATCGACACCGAGAGTTCCGCTGACATCCTGTATGCTATTGCATACGACCAGATGAAGCTCGGGAGAAAAGCGATCAAACGTGAAAGTACCAAACTCACTGACCACCAAGTACATACTCTTGGGATAACATAATTACCTTTCACCATGGGAGAGTCTCCATGTGAACCATCGGTCCTCGTTACATTGCTAATCCTCGAGGGAGAATCTTTCTATAACGCCATTATAGGAAGAGTCACACTAAACAGATTGCATGTTGTAGTATCAGCCTACCATTTGAAAATGAAATTCCCAACCGAGGCAGGAATAGGTGAATCAAGGGGAGACCAAAAGGTGGCAAGGAGTTGTTATTTGTCAGAAACTCGAGCAACTGGGAAAACCATGGTCATAGAACATCAAGAAGAATCTGAGCAGAACTGGTGGAACCTTTAGAAGAAATATTGTTGTGGGTGGATTCAAGGGAAAAGACGGTCAAGGTTGGCACCAACCTGTCTGAAGAATCCAAATAAATCCTTATGGAGTTCCTGTGAGCAAATAGCAAAGTCTTCCCTTGGTCACACAAAGACATCCCAGGAATAGATCCAATAGTTATCACTCACAGGTTGAACATACGACTCGAGGTCAAGCTAGTTATACAACGTAAGACGAGTTTTGCCCCAGAACACTATCAAGCAATCAAAGAAAAGGTTGGGAAGCTGATCAAATCCCAATTCATCAGGGAAGTTAATTATCTCAGCTTGTTGGAAAATGTAGTCATGGTGAAGAAGGCGAATGTCCATGGATTAAACCGATCTGAACAAAGCTTGTCCAAAGGATTGTTATCGACTCTTGAGAATTGAATCCTTAGTAGATTCAACGGTGGGACATCAACTCTTAAGCTTTATGGCCTCCTTCTCAGGATACAATCAGATCATAATGAATACATCGGACAAAGAGTGTACCTCGTTTATAACAGATCACGAGACTTACTGTTATTGGCTAATGTCTTTTGGCTTGAAAAATGCGGGTGCTACTTATCAAAGGCTGGTTAACCTGATGTTCTAGAATCTAATAGGGCGCAATATGAAAGACTACGTTGAAGATCTGCTGGTTATAACACGTGAATCAGCACAACACGTCACCGACCTTGCCAAACCCTTCGATGTACTTCGAGCTTACAAAATGTGTTTGAACCCGAAAAAATGTGCCTTTGGCATATCCTCCTGGAAATTTTTAAGATTCCTTATATCCCAACGAGGGATTGAAGTCAATCCAGAAAAAATCAAGGTCATCCTAGATTTGCAGTAATCAAAGAATGTCAAGGAATTGCAACGACTCACAGGACAGATAGCCACCTTGAAGAAATTCGTTGCTCGTGCCACGAAAAAATGTCTGCCACTCTTCAAAACACTCTGGAAAGCCTTCGAATGGACAGAAGAATATCAAACAACATTTGAAGAATTAAAGAACTACCTCGTGAATCCTCCACTTCTAAGTTCCCCTGTGCGAGGAGAACTTTTTTATCTATACCTTGCCATCTCGGCTGTAGCAGTGAGCACCGCACTCATAAGAGACGACAATGGCATTCAGCGACCGATATACTATGTAAGGAAAGCATTACAAGGAGTTGAACCCAGATATCCTGGCATCGACAAGCTGGCACTAGCTATTATCATCTCGGCAAGAAAGTTGAGACCATACTTTCAAGGACACCCTATAGTCATTATACAGATCAACCGTTGCACCAAAACTTGGGCAAACCGGATGCCTCAGGAAGATTGGTCAAATGGTCCGTAGAGCTCCGAGAATTTGACATAGAATACCGACCACAGACTGCAATTAAGGGACAAGCAATGGCCATCTTTGTCACGAAACTTACAACCTCGGCATCCCAAGAAGAAACCCCCAAACCAAAGCCATGGGAGATCTATATAGATGGGTCATCCAACCGCGAGGTAGGGGGCGTGAGGGTAGTTATTTAGATACATGAAGAAGAGAGAATCAAGTTTGGAATCAAGCTTGAATACTCACCCACTAAGAACGAAGCTGAATATAAAGCTCTTATAACTGTCATCCTCAGAACATAACTTCTAGGAGGAAAGTATCTTAGCATACATTTAGACGCTCAATTAGTGGTGGGGCAAGTCACGAGAAACTTTGAAGCTTGGGATGAAAGAAAGACGACTTAACTAAAGCACGCGTTGGAGATTAAAGAACGCTTGGAAGCCTTCGAAATCTAGCACATTCCCCGAGATCAAAATGCTCGAGCTAATGCATTAGCAACTGAGGTATCGGGATCTGCTAAGATGTAGGACGGGGTGTCATACAAATCTACCGGAGTGCTATCCGAGATTCATACGATTGAAGAAGTGGAACCTAGTGACTGACGATTACCGATTATGAAGATACTACGTGGGGAAGATCCCGGTGTTGATAAACAGTAAAAGCAAAAGTTCAAAAGGATAGCACTGCGGTATACCATCATAGATGGGAATTTATATTGTTGAAGCCTCTCTAAACCACTACTGAGTTGCCTCAACACCCGAGATGCAGACTACGCACTTCGGGAAGTACATGAAGGGATATGCAGAAACCATTCAGGAGTAAGAACTTTGCCCCAATAGGTCATTCGAGCTGGATTCTTCCATCCCACCTTGCATATCGATGCAGAAGATATAGTGCGAAAATGCAAGAAATGACAAAAATTTGCTAACCTCATAAATACTCTAGCATAGAAGATGACGATTATCTGTACCCCATATCCCTTCATGCAGTGGGGAATCGAGATCCTTGGTCCTTTCCCATTCTTAATAGTTGCCATCGAATATTTTACCAAATGGGTGGAAGTCGAGCCATTGGCTTGCGGATAATACGAAGACGAGTAGTAGTTCTTAATATTGAGTTCTTCATAGAAATCCCGAAAATTCTTGTTGTCGAACTATTAGCGAATGACAAACAGTTCGACAACAAGAATTTCCGGGATTTCTATGAAGAACTCAATATTGAGAACCACTACTCGTCTCTGTATTATCTGCAAGCCAATGGGTAGGTAGAATTAGCAAACTGATCACTACTGAAGATCTCATCAAAACAAAGCTATACAATCACAAGGGTTCGTGGGAAGAAGAACTACCAAGAGTATTATGGGGCATATCACACCACTATCAGAATACCCACAGGGGAGACCTCATTCGCTCTCACCTATGGAACCGAGGTTGTTGTCTCGGTTAAAATAGGAGCTCTCTCACCGCGGGTGATGATTTTCACACACAAAAGTAACGAAGAAAAGAATAAGCTAGATCTTGACCTATTAGAAGGAAGAAGAGAAGAAATGCGGCACAAGATGGAAGCATACAAGCAAAAAATTACGAATTATTATAATGCCAAGGTTAGGACACATCATTTTATCCCAGGAGACTTAGTCCTCAAAAATATGTAGCCCAGAATGAAGGATCCATGACAAGGCAAGCTACACCCAAACTGAGAAAGCCCATATCATGTTGTTGGGTCTAAGCGACCAGAAAAATACTATTTGGAGGACCTTCAAGGAAGAACACTACAACATCCATGGAACTCGATGTACCTTAGAAAATATTACACATAAGGCACGTCGGTTTTATCTATCGCCATGTATTTACACTTATTTTATGCACTGATGTTTTGATTACTATTCCCTATAAATGAAAATCTGAAATTCTCTTCAAAATTGCTTGCCAAAAAAACGACAATGGAGTATATTCGTCAGCTCAAAAGTAAGACGACCTTGTAGGACCTTGGCTCCTAGACGCATCCATAAATAAAGACTTAGGAGAACTACGGTTCCCAGTCTGCTCAAAAGTAAGACAATCTCGGAGGACCCTGGTTCCCAGCTGCATCCACAACTAAAGACTTAGGAGAACTTCGGTTCCCAGTCTTCTCAAGAGTAAGACGCCTCGAAAAACCTCGATTCCCAGTCGCATCCACAACAAAAGACTTAGGAGAACTACGGTTCCCATTCTCCTCGAGAGTAAGACGACCTCGGAGGACCTCAGTTCCTAGTCGCATCCACAACAAAAGACTTAGGAGAACTATGGTTCCCAGTCTCCTCCAGAGTAAGACGACCTCGAAGGACCTCGGTTCCCAGTAGCATCCACAACTAAAGACTTAGAAGAACTACGGTTCTCAGTCTCCTCAAGAGTAAGATGACCTCGGAGCTCCTCGGTTCCCAGTCGCATCTATAACAAAAGACTTAGGAGAACTACGGTTCCCAGTCTCCTCAAGAGTAAGTCGATCTCGGAGAATCTCGGTTTCCAGTCACATCCAAAACAAAAGACTTAGGAGAACTACGGTTCTCAGTCTCCTCAAGAGTAAGACGACCTCGGAGAACCCATGTTCCTAATCATATCCAAAACAAAGTCCCAAGACTACCTCGAAAAATCAGGATCGGACCTGATTTGTGGTCCTAGTGGTGCAAATCCGGTCTGGTCCGGACCGCATTTAAAAAATAGAATTCAATTGATGATCAAGTATCAAATTCAACTGAATTCAATATATAAGAAACCAAGTCACAGATGTTCAAGGGCAGCAAGCATCGTCACGCTATGAGAAAGATCCTGCACGATCTTGTCAACTTTTATATGGAGGGAAGCAACAGAGAATCCCTCATCAGCTATTCAATCAAAAGAGGTTGGGCATACGTCCTCGAACGCCATGCAGGGGAGGTTGGAAGTTCAGAGTCAGACTCTTCGAGATCGCCTGCCCACTAGGCACATCAAGCGGTTTGGGTATATGAATACCTGAGCTACCAACAACAATGGTTCCAAGGCCTATCCTCACCACCAACCTCCGAGCGATCCGCCATAGGGGTTTCAGGCAGATCCGATGTCAGTGTGGTGAGTGGGCTGGGGGTTCCCCCCAAACCTCCAGGGGATAAAGATGGCCCACCAAGAATAGAGGAAGGGTCTGTTAATACAAGATCAAAATGAGGAGCCCAACCTCGAGAATATCCTTCACTTCAGGATCAGTCGCCTCCATACGAACCCCAAAAATAGGGCTAAACATACGAGGTACGTCCTCAAAACCTATAAACAAATGGCAAAGTTACAACATATCCACAAGGAAAAGGGAAAAAGAAAGAATTCGCAACAAGAAACACCAACCATTGTCCGCCCTGCGCCTCGAACGCCAACGGCACAAAGGAGCCTCATGCTCATCTCCTTTGACATCAGAAGGAACGGGAGGAGACGTCTTCCTCTTCTTGGACGAGGAGTGATGGGAAGGGCCCTCAACCTCACAAGAATACCTTCGTTTTGAAGAACCGCCACCTAAATAACGGTCGCGGGAACTCTTACCAATCTGAAGAGGAGGATTCACCTTAGAAAGAGGATCAAGTACAGTATACCCTAAGAGACCTTTGCTCTCTCTGTTGACCATAACACTCCAGTCCATGGAGCCAATCCTAGTAATGGCATTAACACGGGCCATCCCCTCTGAAGTGAAGTCTGAAACTTCTTTTTTATGATGAACCGGGATGATGCCAAATGTCCAGCACAAGGATGAGTTACTCTTCTCCTCTTCGCAGGGAAAACGTTCCCATCCAGAACTAGACATGAAAAAATAGTGTTCATGCCATACCTTACAATTATCGGGATAGGAAGAGATAGGGGAAACGTTCTAATTACGAGGATTAGGAACTCAAGATAAAAGGGCAAATGGGTGTATAAAACCACAAGAACTCCACTCGAAGAATGACCAATATTGGCCATTGCACAGAAGCAAAAAGACAAGTAAGGAAGAATGGAAGAACCAGAAAGAAAGAAGAGAAGCTTGGAAAACAAGAAAAGGGCATAAAGACTGATAAATTGAGAAAGCAGACCTAAATAGGAAAGGCCTAATGACTAGAATGCCCTCGATAAAGACGCACCGTTTCAAAAGACTCCTTGAGAAGTTTGAAATGATGCCAATTAAACCTACAGCCCAAGAGTCACGTAGGAGGGCAACATCAATGGTGTGGCTAATTGAAGGATGATCCAAATACATAATACAACACGTCAAACATTTTTCGAAAATCCCGAAGTGATGCCCACCAAATCACGATCTCATACATCCCTGTGAAAAAGTAGGTAACCACTCCGGATTACTAAAATACCCATCATTGCGGGAGGCAAGCAAAGCGTTTTTTCAGGAAAATTCAAGAACATGCCGAAATAAATTTGAAAATCAAGTGACATTATTGCCCAGAACGCACCTATGAAGTCCACGATCAGTTGGGCACGTCGGCAACAATGTCTATAAAAGGACAAACCAGCCTCCGAGGATGGTAAAAAAGAGCAGAGAGCAATTTCAACAAAAATGGGTGAAAACAATCAACTCCCTTACCTCCCTCTCGACGTCCTCACCATCATTGCTAGCTACACAATGAAGCAAAGTGTTGAGAATTGGAAAAATTTTAAACTGGTATCCAAAGAGTTTTATCATGCAGTTTCGAATGATTTATCCTATAAAAGGATGAATCTCGAAGATTACTCAACCATTTGGCAGCCAACCGATATCTGGTACCTAGTCATTGAACCTTGCTGAGAATTGGGAAACCTTCACAAGGTGTTTATGGAGGCTGCCCGATGATAGCAAAGAAGGGGCCAATCCCGAGGTCGTCAACTCGCTACGAAGGACTGCATCGAAAGCGCATAAATTAGTCTGTTACTTCCTGGTAATCCTCTACCATGCAGCGGTAGAGGAAATGTTCCGTCAATAAGTTTGGAAAATCATCTCGAGCGTAAGAATACAGCTTGGGAGAAAAGGAATGAGGATGCTGATGAGGAAGGTGGAAGGTTGGCTAAGGTACCACCTCAAATACGAAGGGATGATTTTCCATGTGGACAATTACCTTCCCTGTCCATATGGCTACATCCCACCCTTCATGGCGGACCGCGAAAGGAAAAGCAAAAGCATAACCCTTTGCAAAACATGTTATGTAAATAAGGTGTTCAAACACTTTTATGAGTACATGTTGAGGCAATGGCCTAGTCCGGATGCTTTATTTCATTTCTAGTGATTAATAAAACTAACTTTTATTTAATAAAAGTTCCTTTTACGGGTTGTCTGACATGAAACAAAGTATCTCATTTAAATTAAATCATACGACTACAACTCGATTGAAATTGCACTTTTGCTAATAATAAACCAACAAAACAGAAGCTACAAATTACTGACGAAGGAAACATAAACCATATTTGGTAACAACTGTCTAGAAAAAACCGAATATGGCGTGCAAATCTATGAGTCATCAGACTTCATAAGGCTACTTCGTTAAATGCAACAGACTATTCAGGGCATGATGAAATGATGCGCATCAGTTGAAACAAATCACCAAAAGAACTGACAGGGGCGTGTTGACCATAAATCAACTGATTCCTCAGTTGGTGCCGTCACCGAGTTCTCTTGAATGGTTCTACCAGGGATGAAAGCAGCTTGATAGGGGGATACAAGCTTCTGAAATACAAGCCTCAGCCAGTTCGCCAAAATCTTAGCAATAATTTTGTAAGATCCATTACACAGGTTAATAGGCCTATATTGCCGAATAAGAGTCGGATTATCAATCTTTGGAATTAAGGCGATGTTTGTATGATTCATCTCCATAAGCAATAACCAGTCGAGAAAACATTGCTCACCATCTCTATAACATCAGCACCAATAATATGCCAACATTGTTTAAAAATGGTTAATTACATATACCCCCACCCCACGAACTATACCATTATCCCAAAAAAGCCCCCTGAACTTGAACTTATGGTAACTCGGCACTAAAATCGTACGTAACTCTTGCAATCCATTTTGAACCCAAATTTCCTGTTACCGTCGTACGTTTTTTGTCCCACGTGAGCACACACTTCATGCAAACACCAAACTCCCCCCATTGATTTAGTTGAAATTAAAAGACCCAGTTGTTAGAAATTGGTCTTGTGTGGGTCCCGCTTGAAAAGAAACAACCAAATACACGTTTTCACCTCAAAGAGAAAGACTGTGTGTTTTGGTCTTTGTCCCTGTGGGTATTCGACAACACTCAAACTAGTTGGACTTAGTCAAAATCAACAGTTTTCTCACCTACAACTACTGAAGCCCTTTCTTCCTCATTCACCGTCGTATAATTGCTAGGGTTTAGAAATCGTAGGCATATACATGTAGAGAAGAAGTGTTAGAGGTAAGCCACATAAATTCCTTCTACGTTTTTTCTCCTAAATGAAATGATTTAGGGTTTATTTTGTACTTGGTTGCTTGCGAATGGGGTGAATGGGGTAGGCCGATGATTATGTATGGAGAAAAGGTCATGACCAAGTAGATGCATGGGAAATGCATGTGAGAAAAAATTGGTATGGTCAGTCAAGTTGATTGCAGTTATTCTGTCCGGGAGTGGTCCCCTGCCGTCGAGAAAATGTAGGATTAAAAGTAATGTACTTCCCATTATTAAATTGTTAGCATGTGATTGTTAGCTTTTACTTCTCATTATTATACTGAAGTGTTTGTCCCCTTTCTCGAGTGGTCTCCTCCCACCATATGTTTGCATTTAGTTGTGGGTCTTCAGTTATTATCCGTGCGCTTTTGTTTGAAATGAAATTTATGTGCTTGCGTGGTCTGTCATAGAGGACTAATGTGATTGCGAATTTTTTAAGCATCTACCTCATTGTGCTCTTCGAGTGGTCCCCTCCAACCATTCAACTAGTTCGGTTGTTTGTTTCCTAAAGTTTTTATGTCGGTTGTGTGTAAATAATAATTTGATTGACTTTGCGCTAAAATTGGTCAAGATGAAAAAGGTGATTCATATTCTAGTCTGTGCTATATAATTGTAGTTGACTTTGTTTGAATTTCAGTATTATACTATAGTTGTAGTTACACTTTCATGGCCTTTGGGTCAGATCCTAGTGGCGTCTAGTTAGCATGTGTTAGTTTAATTTGCTTGTTTTAATTTGCATGGTTAACACGTGTCTGGTTAGCATGTTTTTGTTATAATCTGCATGTTTAATTTGCATTTTTATTTTTACTTATTTTCTTCTCCACATACTAATATCACAACCATCTAATATATGAGAATAAAACCAATAGTTTAATTGTTTGTTTGACTTTCAGTACTCTGCTATAGTATGACTTTAAGTTCTTTGTATTAATCTGTATTTACAATACTATAATTGTGCTTTAAATAACTCGAGTTTGTTATATTTAATTTTATGATAAGTCACGTGTAACTTCTGTGTAAATCATGGCAGGTGCTGTTATATTGACCAACAAGGTTTTCTTGTTCGAGGTAAATCATGGGGGAAGGTTTCAAAGGTTATCACGCACTGAGTATGTTGGAGGTCAAAAAGATTTGCACAACAAACCATGGGATATGGACTTCTTGTCCTTCTTTGAGCTAGAAGCTATATGTCGCGACTACAGATACACAACTGGTGATCTGATTTATTACAAAGGTCAGATATGGATGTATTGGATATGGTGACCTGCCACAAAGGTCAAAATATTATCATTTTGTATGTTGTTGGATTTGGAGAAGAAATCAACCACGTTCAAGAGAAGAAAAAAATGTATAAACTGCTTGTAAAGAAGAAGGGGGCAATGGACAGAAAAATAAGTTGTTGTTGAAGATGAAGAGGAGCATGAAAGTCCCCAACCTGATTCATTTTTTGATAAGGTTGTGAGTGGGGAAGATTATGTAAATAAAGATGGAAGGGATCGTCCAACTAGTGGCTACCAGCCACATGGTGTGACTGTTGAAGAGACCTCCAAGGTGAGGAGGATAGTGTTGAATTGGGGGTAGTCAAGATCTAAGATCAGAGTCTTGTAGTGAAAAAGATGATGAGTCAGAGAGACCACGTGGCAATTTTCCAAAATTTAAAGCAAATTATAGGACAACCCACGGTTGGAACTAGGGGCGAAGTTCCTAGAGTTGTGGTGTTCATAAAGGCCGTCAGAGAGGCCAACATACATATTGGAAAGGATCTCCACTAGGCAAAGAAAGATTGAGATAGAGTTATTGTCTAGTGTAAGTGAGAACGGTGCAACTATAGAGTTTATGAATGCAATTTAAATAATGAGCTAACCTTCCAAATAATATCATTCTCAGGAAACCACTGATGCATCCGAAGTTACAAAAATACCCAAGTGTTTTCAAAGTGGATATTGAGGAAGTATTTAGAACAATTCAAGCATAATATTTGATTGACCAATTGATGCACTAAGGGAAGAGATGAAGAGATCTTGGAAGGTGGATGTAAGTCAAAACAAGTTATATAGGGTGAAGAAAAGAGCATCTACGGAGATCTTTGGGATGCATAAAGGGCAATATGCTCTGCAGTGGGATTATTGTGCGACCTTGAGGCAGACCAACCCGAGTTCTTTTATAATTATGAGGGTTGATAGGCCACAAAGGGAGCTACAACCTACGTTTTGGCGGTTGTACTTCTCACTTGCACCCATGGGAGATGGTTTCAGGGCTGGTGTGGATGAATGTTTTTTGAAGGGTCCTTATAAAGGACAGCTTCTGTGTGCTGTTGGTCGAGATGGGAACGAGACATTTACCCAATTACTTTTGTCGCGGTGGAGGTTGAGACAAAGGATAGCTGCTCCTAGTTTCTACATGTATTGGTATTTGATCTCGACCCTAATCTGCTACATGGCTACATTTATTTCAGATCGACAAAAGGTAAAAAAATTGTGTAAGTGTCCGATCAGGGCCTCATCTCAATTGTTTATATATGAGTTTTTGTATGCTGCACTACAGGGCCTCATCTCAAGCTTCTATGAAATCCTCCCCACTACGGATCATAGGATTTGCGTACAACACTTGTACAACTATTTTAGAGACGAGGGTCATCGAGGTAAGTTGTTGAAGGATAGACTATGGGTAGCTGCGTCTGCATTCACCAAGGCTGAATTCCAAGCTGAGACACTCACCCTTAAGGCAATGAGTGTAAAAGCATACAAGTACTTGGCTGATGTGGACCCAACATTATGGGCGAGCTCACATTTCTCAATATATTCGAAGTCAGATTTACTTGTGAACAACCTGTTAGAATGCTTCAATACATACATCATGGATGTGCAAAATAAACTCATCGACGTCATGGTGGATGCAATAAGAAAGAGGTTGATGCGTCAGTACCAAGTGAAGAGGAATATGATGGGGAAGATGGATGAAAGATTGTGTCCGACCATTATAAGGATGGTGGATAGTTGTGAGACCCCGATTTTCTCCTACGTAATTCCTTATGTATTATCTTTTATTTTCCAATGTAATAGCTTTTATTTCTTCATGGGGCTATGTTTTTGGCCAATGTATGGCTTAATCCTTATGTTATGGTATTTCGATTAAAATGGGATTTTATTCCATAAAATCTCTTTAAATAATTTTCATGCCATTTTATGCAAGTTTAAATTATATTTATTTTAGGAGCCGAAATTTGCAAGTAAGTTTCTCTCTTACAAATTTATATTTTTCATTTACTTAATATGTTTCATGGACCATAGAATTTGAATTATGATTTAAGAATTTCTTGTATAAGCCGAAAATGATTAATGGATTAAATGATGAAATTCTTTTGAAAACATGGATTGAATATTTGTATATCTTTCATATGTGACATGTATTATTACCATGTGGCCTATATTATTAATAGAATTTCCATTTGAATATTCAATGATAAGCTATGTATTTATGTGATAAGTCTAAGAGAAGATTTAATTGATAAGCACACTTGCTTATCATAGTGATAAGCAAGCATGATGATAGGTTAGGAAACTTTTAGGGTGATAAGACCTTGTGATTATTGTAGAGATAGGCTAGGGTCATTATCACATGATAAGATATCATGCTTATGAGGTGATAAGCTATTGGAATGAATTAGATAAGCAAGAGAGCTTATGAAGTGATAAGTTAGGTGAGAGAGAAAACCAAGTTGAAAGTTGGTTGCAATTTAATGTGGAAGTAACTAGGTTGGTTGGAAAGCAACCAAACTAAGCAAAGGGCAAGGCATTTACGTGAAAGGGGTAGAGGTGAAATGAGAAAGCCATAAGTGAGGCCATGTGATGTGTAAGAAGGTGTAAGTTGTGTAAGAAGTGATAAGACAATGCATTGAAGTAAAAGAGAAGAGAAAAAGCAAGGGAGAAGGAAGATGTCGATGGATGCATGTGAGGAGAGAGAATGAGGAAATTCAAGGCAAGCCATGCTTAGGGAGACAAGGAAGTGATGTGAGAAAAGAGGTGAAAAGAAATAAAAGAAGAGAGAGAGAGATGGAACCCAAGCTTGGTCGACCAACACCCCCCATTCCTTCCCTTTCCTCTTTCAAATTTCTCTCTTGTCAATTCACCCTCTCAAGTCTTGTGTCATCGCCTTAAAGTTGCCTTGGGAGACTCATTCCCTCACATCTCTCTTGCATTTGTCTTGACCGAACCATTCATGCACTTCATTCTCCAAACTCTTTTTCTCTTGGCCGAATATTGCAAGCTCTCTCAACTCTCTCCCATTTTGCTTCTCTTAGCCGAACCATACACTCAAGTTCAAGGTTTGTTCCTTTTTCCTCTTGCACTCTAAACCATACTCTTCTTGCCATCCAAATCTCATTCTAAAAGCCAAGTTAAACCTATTTTGTTGTAGACAAAAATCTCTCTTGGTGCAAACACAATCCTTCCTTGAAAACCCTAACCATTTGACATCATTTCTCTTCAAGCTTACCATATTCTCTTAACCACCATAGAACCTCCTTTAAATCAAGCTTGGACATTTCTAAGGAGGGTGGACCGAAACTTTGAAGGAAGTGAAGTTAGGAAGAGTTGGTAAAGGTTGAAGGTGAGTTTGGTTCTATTGATGATCTTGCCTTAAGTTTCACAAGTACTAACCAAAGGTATTTTATTTTCTAGGTGCTCAAGCTTGGATAAACAACAAGGTAAGGCTAATGTGATGTTGTTGGGTTAGCATGAGTGGCCGAATGGCCTATGTATAAGATCTTGAAGTTTAGGTTGTGATATGTCTTGATGTTGTTAGATCTTGAATGCTTAAGAACCCTAGGTTGTTTAAATGCTAGATCTAACCATGTAAACCCTAGATCTAAGGTTGAATGTAAAGAAAAATGCAAATGGAGAACAATGTATGTTAAAGGAAGCTAGATCTAGGTCTTGATGTGTTGATTTGATGAAAGTTAACTATTTTGCTTAGATCTATGGATGTTAGTGTGTATAAAGTGTGGATCTAATTTTGATGAAAATATTTGATGAAGAGATAAAGTGTATGCATGCTAGTTAGGTCACAATACAAAGGATGTGCATGTTATGATTTTTAACATGAAAAAGGTGACATTTTGGGGGTATGGCCGAATATGAGATGTGTAGGATTTCATGCATAGTTTTGTATATATTTAAATCTGGACATTGGCCATGATATGTGCAAGATTTATGACACTATGAATGGTGGATGATTATGTTAGGTATTAGATGCATGCATATTGAAAGGAACAAAAGAAACTTAATCTTTTGGATGAAATCATGTATGGTCGAATATTATGAGCATGATGCATGGTGATATGCCTTGATTTATAGATATTAGGTTGTGAAATTGTGGAATGGAGGATGGGATCACCATTGGAGTAAAAGTTGTGACTAATTGGTGCATTAAATAGTGATGGCCGAATGTTGTAAGAAATTATAACCCTAAGTGCAATTTATAAAAAATGGATTTATCATTGTTGTGATAGATATAGAAATTAGGGCTTAATCTAGTTGGAACAAATATTGAAGAGCCATGATCTTTTAATAAATTATTATTTAACCCTAATCGAGGCGTGTACATGGATAAATATATTTTTATTTCAATAAAAATATTAATGATTTAATAAACTAAGTTTTGAATATTTGTTAAGGAAAAGAATAAAATATTTTTTGATTAAATGAATTTCAGTGATATATATATATATATATATATCTTTGGTTGATGACCGATTTCAAAAATAAAAATCTTTAATGATTGCATACTATTCTTAAAGTCTAAGAAATATTTGAATCGCTTGTAGGCGATCCACGCGTCTGTATACACGACCAAAGAAGACCAAGTGTAAGTGGATACTGTAAGTGGACAGTAAGTGTTCTTTTTCAAAACTGGAATGACACACTGCATCGTTTCATGAACAAGCATGAATTTTAAGCAAGCATGAATTTTTAAGCAGGCATGACATGACATGTGCATTGCATGAATTTTTCAAGAAGAAAGTTTATGCAATGATTTTATGGAAAGACTATGAGAAGTTTTATGAAACGATAAGTTAAGTTAAAGGGCAATGGTCGGTACCGTACCATCAAGTTGGACTCCCATACCGAAGGACAAATGTGAGAAGGATGGGTGAATCCAAGAGGCTGTGCAACCCACGCTGAAGGACATTGAGAAGGTGTGGTGCCTCCAAGGGTCATGTCTAGCCACTGAAGGACATTGAGAAGGTGCGCTAGCTGACCGTATGTAAGGTCTCCAAGGGAATTCGGGGACGGTTCCGAAGGGAACGCACAACCCTGACTTCAGGGGTTAAATGGAGTGAGCCCACCAATTAAAGATATGAAATAATTATGAAAAGGCCGAGAGAGGCACAAGTACGAATAAGTGGTTTTCAAGGGCCAAGGGCCAGTTTTGCAAGCAAGTACGAAAGAAAGATTTTCAAGGGCCTGGGGCCGAAACTAAGCAAGAGCATATGCATAATTCATGACATGCATGTGCATCACTTACCAAGTATCTTTCTTTCATGATTAAGCGGGCATAAGTCAAGAGCATGTTTTAAGTTAGAAGCCCAAGAATTTATGCTTCATACTTTTGATGATAGTGACCTGATCGTCACTAACTGGCTTGTTATGTGATATATATATGTTTTGTATGAACTTAATGAGAACAATGATTATGTAAGATTAGCTCGAACCCCTCGCGATCCTGTACGTTTCCGCCGTAATCAAGTAAAAATATAAGTAAGAACGCTGGAGCCATCCGGGGGATAGCTCTCGGCTGTCACGGTCCCTGCGGGATGCCATTCGGGGCGTGACAGTTAAGTTGGTATCAGAGGATCGGAGGGTAGAGCCGTAAAACATAGGGAACGAAGTAGAACCCTAAACCCTAAAGCATGAGATAACACGTTTAGGGTTAGTTACGATGAGAATTTCTGAGGTTGAGGTTGTTCTAAGCTGAACGATAACCTTGAAGTGCAGGATGGCACCTAGGAGACCAACAAGAAGCCAAGAGCCAGAGTCTCCCGGAGTTACCACTGAGGACGTGTTAAGGCACATGGCTCAGCTAGTTGCTGAGCACGTTCAGCCGAGTGCCCATGCTGAAGGGGCCCAAGGACGCCCTGAGGGGTGTACGTTCGATCAATTCAATCGCCAGCACCCGCCAATGTACAACGGCAAGGGAGATGCCATACTAGCAGAAAATTGGCTGGTGGAGATAAAAGAACTACTTGAGGTCTTGCGGTGTACCGAGGCCCAGAAGTTAAGCTATGCTACCTTCAAGCTGCAAGGGGACGCCAGAAGATGGTGGCAGTCCGAGAAAGTGTTGCTGGGTCAGGAGCTGGGAGAGCAGCCCATAACCTGGGAGAGGTTCCAGTAAGAATTTCTAGATCGTTATTTCCCACGAACGACTCGGGAAGCGCAGGCAAGGGAATTCGCTACCCTAACCCAATGAGCCATGACGGTGGAGCAGTACGCAGGCCGATTCATGGAGCTGGTGCGGTTTGCCCCGTACTTGGTGCCAGATGAGGAAAGGAAGGCCCGAAAGTTTGAAGAAGGGCTACACCCACGGGTCTATGACAGGGTGTATAGCCATAATCTTAAAACCCTGGCAGAAGTGATTGAACGGGCAGTGATAGTGGAGAGAGGACTGCAGAGGATATCAGTCTATCATGACCAGCAAAAGAGGAAGGCTCCTTCCAACCCAACCATTCCGCAGATGCCCTGGAAGAAAAGTAGGCCAGAGTCATCACAGAGGCAGCCTCAGAGGCCGAATCAGAGGCCGAACCCGAGGCCGAACCAGAGGCCTGGTGGAGCTCAGAATGCCGGAGGGAATCAGTTTCCTCTGTGCAACAAGTGCAACAAGAGACACCCAGGGGAGTGTAGGCAGGGCTTATGTTTTAAATGCGGGAAGCCTGGTCACTTCGCCAGAGACTGTAGGAGTGCAGGCAGCTTAAACCAAGCACCCCGACCCCCACAGCAGAACAATGCAAGGAGGCAAGGAGGCCCAACACAGGCGAGGTTATATGCAATGACTCCGGAGGACGAGGAGAACCAGAACCGAGTAGTGGCAGGTAAGTTGCCTTTGCCCCAGGGGGAAGCCCTAGTTCTGTTTGATTCAGGGGCCACGCATTCATTCATTGCATCAGCATATTGCAAGACACTTGCCTTAAATAGTGAGTTGTTGGATTGTGATGTCCTTGTGTCAACGCCCGCTGGGGGAAGAGTCGAATGTAGCCGGATGGTGAAGGACTATCCGATAGAAGTAGAAGGGCAAGTCATGTTGGCTGATTTGATAGTTATGGAGATGGGAGGATTTGATGTCATCCTAGGTATGGATTGGTTGTCGAAGCATGGTGCCAATATTCGGTGCTATGAGAAGAAGGTCTTGTTCCAAAAGGAGGGGAGACCGGATTGTTGTTTCACCGGTATGAGGAAAATGGAACGAAGGCCAGCAATTGTCTCGGCCCTGCAAGCTAAGAGATTGTTGCAAGGAGGGCACGAGGGAATTCTAGTATGGGCAAGTGATACGCGAAGTGATACGCAGAACGAGGTCCCTGCGTTTGATCGAACCCCAATAGTGACTGAGTTTACGGATGTATTCCCGGAAGACTTACCGGGGTTACCGCCGGATAGGGAGGTGGAGTTCGGAATTGAATTGGAAGCTGGGACAGTCCTAATTTCCAAGGTGCCGTATCGAATGGCTCCGGCAGAGCTAAAGGAGCTGAAGGTTCAATTGGAGGATCTCTTGGAGAAGGGATTTATAAGGCCGAGTGTGTCGCCTTGGGGAGCACCGATCCTGTTTGTGAAAAAGAAGGACGGGAGTCTCCGGATGTGCATTGATTATAGGGAGTTGAATAAGGTGACCGTGAAGAATAGGTACCCGCTACCTCGCATTGACGATTTGTTCGATCAATTGCAGGGGGCACAAATATTCTCAAGAATTGATTTGAGGTCGGGTTACCACCAGTTGAAGGTTAAGGAGGGAGATATATCTAAAACGGTCTTTCGAACCCGATATGATCATTATGAATTTTTGGTGATGCCATTTGGGTTAAATAATGCCCCGGCCGCATTTATGGACTTGATGAATCGAGTGTTCAGGGAGTTCCTGGATAAATTTGTTGTGGTGTTCATAGACGATATTCTGACTTATTCTCGGAACCAGGAGGAGCATGAGGAGCATCTCAGGATTGTTTTGCAGATCCTAAGGGAGAAGAAGCTGTATGCTAAATTCTCCAAGTGCGAGTTTTGGTTGCAGCAAGTCCGATTTTTAGGGCATGTAGTGTCGGGAGAAGGGATTGCTGTAGATCCCGGAAAGGTTGATGCGGTTTTCAAATGGCCTAGACCTACAAATGTTAAGGAGATAAGGAGTTTCCTGGGATTGACAGGATATTACCGGAGGTTTATTAAGGGATTCTCAAAGATAGCTATGCCGATGACCTCGTTGACCAAGAAGAACGTTAAGTTCAATTGGACAGACGAGTGTGAGCAAAGTTTCCAGACGCTAAAGGCTCATCTAGTTACTGCCCCTGTGTTAGCATTGCCCTCAGAGCATGGGGAGTACGAGATCTATACGGACGCCTCAAAGCAAGGTCTTGGGTGTGTGTTGATGCAAGATAAGAGGGTCATAGCCTATGCGTCGAGGCAACTGAGGCCCCACGAGGTGAATTACCCCACCCACGACTTGGAGTTGGCTGCAGTCGTGCATGCTCTGAAAATATGGAGGCATTATCTTTATGGAGTTAAATGCGAGATATTCACGGATCACAAGAGCCTCAAGTACTTCAACACTCAGAAGGAGCTGAATATGAGGCAACGACGCTGGTTGGAGTTGATTAAAGACTATGATTGCACCATTAGCTACCATCCTGGGAAAGCTAATGTGGTGGCTGATGCCCTAAGCCGGAAGTCGGCTGAAACAAGTGTCGTGGAGGTAGTGGCTAAGGAGATCATGGAGGACCTAAAGAGAGAGGAAATCACGCTTGTATTGGCCGATCGGTATGTTTCCATCGCAATGTCATTACAACCATCGCTGGGGGAGCGAATCTGCGAGGCCCAGAAAAGCGATGCGGTGATAGTAGGGATTAGGGAAAGGATTGAAAAGAATAATGACCCCGATTTTGAGGATAAGGATGGAGTGCTGAGGTACCGGAATAGAATATGTGTCCCTGGTGATGGGGGAATCAAGGAGTTGATTTTGGTAGAGGCACATACACGCCCTATACCATCCACCCTGGAGGAACGAAGATGTATCAAGACATCAAGAAAGTTTACTGGTGGCCGAATATGAAGAGAGAGATAGCGGAGTATGTCGCTCGATGTCTGACTTGTCAGAGAGTGAAAGCAGAGCACCAGAGGCCAGCAGGAACATTGAAGCCTCTGGAGATCCCTGAATGGAAGTGGGAAGGAATAGCCATGGATTTCGTAGTAGGGCTACCAAGAACGTCAGCTGGTTACGATGCGATATGGGTAGTGGTGGACCGATTGACCAAGTCAGCCCACTTTCTGCCCATCAGGGTGAAGTATACCCCGGAAAGGCTAGCTGAAGTTTATCTCCAAGAAATTGTGAGGCTCCATGGCATACCGAAGAGCATAGTGTCGGATAGGGATCCGAGATTTACGTCGAGGTTTTGGAAAAGATTGCAGGAGTCCCTAGGCACTAAGTTGAATTTTAGCACTGCTTTCTACCCACAGACGGATGGCCAATCTGAGCGGACCATTCAAATTTTGGAAAACATGCTCCGAGCGTGTATCATTGACTTCAAGGGTAGCTGGGCTCAATATTTGCCGCTAGCAGAGTTCGCATACAACAACAGTTTCCAATCAAGTATTGGCATGACACCGTATGAAGCTTTGTATGGAAGAAGGTGTAGGTCGCCATTATATTGGGATGAAGTAGGAGAAGGGAGACTGTTGGGGCCGGAGATGATTTTGCAGACGAAAGAGAAGATTCGGTTGATTAAAGAAAGACTTATTACGGCCCAAAGTCGGCAAAAGAGTTATGCGGACAATCGAAGAAGGGAGTTGGCCTTTGAGGAAGGAAGTAAAGTGTTTTTAAAGATCTCTCCAACAAAAGGGGTAGCACGATTTGGGAAGAAGGGGAAGCTTCAACCCCGGTTTATAGGACCTTTCGAGATCCTGGAGCGTGTTGGACCAATGGCATATAGGCTGGCCTTACCGCCATCAATTGCGGGAGTACATGATGTGTTTCACGTATCGCTCCTACGCAAATACGTGTCCGACCCTACCCATGTGTTAGAATATGAGCCTTTACAGATTAAGGAAAACCTTACCTATGTGGAGGAGCCAGTAAGGATCATCGATAGAAAAGAGCAACAATTGCGGACCAAGGTGATACCGCTTGTGAAGGTTCTATGGAAGAATCATGGGGTAGAGGAGACGTCTTGGGAGTTGGAAAGCGATATGTACGAGAAGTACCCTCAGTTAAAAGGAGAATAGGATCCGAATATTTATTTCCTTCCCTATTGATTAAATGTTTGACATGTATGAGTGTTTTTGTTTGATAATTGTGCTTGACTTCCTTACATAAAGAATGCTAATTCTTTGTGATACGTGATGATATTTTGTATATACACATGACTGACCGTTGTATTATGTTGTCAGATGCCGCCGAGTAGTCGACCCCCTCGTTCCCAGCATTCGGGTACACCTTCTCATCGAAGGATGACAGCACCCGAGTATCGCAGCCTGTTCAGGGTTAACCATAGAACCCAAGGTTCGACGAGACAGTCGGGAAGCCATGAGGCTCCGACTCACGCATCGCATGAGACAGATAGAGGGGACCCGCGAAGAGCGTACCAAACCCATGTGTCGTATTGGCAGCAAGGCATGGCGGGGACGTACCAGCCCCCGCCACCCCCGGCACCTGACCAACCTGGACCTTCTAGGTGGGGTCAACCCTTATCTCCAGATTGTTCTGGATATCTGGAGGGTATTTATTGGCCAGAGTCGCCAATAAATGTCATTCCCTTAAGGACCATGTTACCCGAAAACTTTGAGGAAGATCCGGAAGAGGATCCAGAGGAGGATCCGGAAGAGGATCCAGGGGAGGATCCGGAAGAGGATCCAGGGGAGGATCCGGAAGAAGACCCCATGGAACAACATCTGATACCTAGTGAGACTAGAGAACGATCCCAAGAAGAACCTAGGCGTAGTAACTCGAGACGTGAGTGTACACCTAGGCGATGTAATGAGAGAAGACATCGTAGAACAGTTAGGGCTCAAGACGCTGGATCGGAGACCCACTTTTCGTCACAAGAAGTAGAGTCTAGACCTAGGTTTCATGGACCACCTGAGAACATCATCCATGACCCTAGTCTAGATGAACCAAGCCAAGGAATCAGATTGCAATCATGGACGGGGAGTAATTCCCCAGATCACGTTTACCAGGGAGAGATTAGTAGTGGGACAAGCACTAATGTTCATCCCAACCCCCATTGTCCTACACCTACGCAATCAGGACAAAATTTCTGGTGGTAAAAGAAATTCCGAGGTCGGAATTTTTATAAGGAGGGGAGAATGTGAGACCCCGATTTTCTCCTACGTAATTCCTTATGTATTATCTTTTATTTTCCAATGTAATAGCTTTTATTTCTTCATGGGGCTATGTTTTTGGCCAATGTATGGCTTAATCCTTATGTTATGGTATTTCGATTAAAATGGGATTTTATTCCATAAAATCTCTTTAAATAATTTTCATGCCATTTTATGCAAGTTTAAATTATATTTATTTTAGGAGCCGAAATTTGCAAGTAAGTTTCTCTCTTACAAATTTATATTTTTCATTTACTTAATATGTTTCATGGACCATAGAATTTGAATTATGATTTAAGAATTTCTTGTATAAGCCGAAAATGATTAATGGATTAAATGATGAAATTCTTTTGAAAACATGGATTGAATATTTGTATATCTTTCATATGTGACATGTATTATTACCATGTGGCCTATATTATTAATAGAATTTCCATTTGAATATTCAATGATAAGCTATGTATTTATGTGATAAGTCTAAGAGAAGATTTAATTGATAAGCACACTTGCTTATCATAGTGATAAGCAAGCATGATGATAGGTTAGGAAACTTTTAGGGTGATAAGACCTTGTGATTATTGTAGAGATAGGCTAGGGTCATTATCACATGATAAGATATCATGCTTATGAGGTGATAAGCTATTGGAATGGATTAGATAAGCAAGAGAGCTTATGAAGTGATAAGTTAGGTGAGAGAGAAAACCAAGTTGAAAGTTGGTTGCAATTTAATGTGGAAGTAACTAGGTTGGTTGGAAAGCAACCAAACTAAGCAAAGGGCAAGGCATTTACGTGAAAGGGGTAGAGGTGAAATGAGAAAGCCATAAGTGAGGCCATGTGATGTGTAAGAAGGTGTAAGTTGTGTAAGAAGTGATAAGACAATGCATTGAAGTAAAAGAGAAGAGAAAAAGCAAGGGAGAAGGAAGATGTCGATGGATGCATGTGAGGAGAGAGAATGAGGAAATTCAAGGCAAGCCATGCTTAGGGAGACAAGGAAGTGATGTGAGAAAAGAGGTGAAAAGAAATAAAAGAAGAGAGAGAGAGATGGAACCCAAGCTTGGTCGACCAACACCCCCCATTCCTTCCCTTTCCTCTTTCAAATTTCTCTCTTGTCAATTCACCCTCTCAAGTCTTGTGTCATCGCCTTAAAGTTGCCTTGGGAGACTCATTCCCTCACATCTCTCTTGCATTTGTCTTGACCGAACCATTCATGCACTTCATTCTCCAAACTCTTTTTCTCTTGGCCGAATATTGCAAGCTCTCTCAACTCTCTCCCATTTTGCTTCTCTTAGCCGAACCATACACTCAAGTTCAAGGTTTGTTCCTTTTTCCTCTTGCACTCTAAACCATACTCTTCTTGCCATCCAAATCTCATTCTAAAAGCCAAGTTAAACCTATTTTGTTGTAGACAAAAATCTCTCTTGGTGCAAACACAATCCTTCCTTGAAAACCCTAACCATTTGACATCATTTCTCTTCAAGCTTACCATATTCTCTTAACCACCATAGAACCTCCTTTAAATCAAGCTTGGACATTTCTAAGGAGGGTGGACCGAAACTTTGAAGGAAGTGAAGTTAGGAAGAGTTGGTAAAGGTTGAAGGTGAGTTTGGTTCTATTGATGATCTTGCCTTAAGTTTCACAAGTACTAACCAAAGGTATTTTATTTTCTAGGTGCTCAAGCTTGGATAAACAACAAGGTAAGGCTAATGTGATGTTGTTGGGTTAGCATGAGTGGCCGAATGGCCTATGTATAAGATCTTGAAGTTTAGGTTGTGATATGTCTTGATGTTGTTAGATCTTGAATGCTTAAGAACCCTAGGTTGTTTAAATGCTAGATCTAACCATGTAAACCCTAGATCTAAGGTTGAATGTAAAGAAAAATGCAAATGGAGAACAATGTATGTTAAAGGAAGCTAGATCTAGGTCTTGATGTGTTGATTTGATGAAAGTTAACTATTTTGCTTAGATCTATGGATGTTAGTGTGTATAAAGTGTGGATCTAATTTTGATGAAAATATTTGATGAAGAGATAAAGTGTATGCATGCTAGTTAGGTCACAATACAAAGGATGTGCATGTTATGATTTTTAACATGAAAAAGGTGACATTTTGGGGGTATGGCCGAATATGAGATGTGTAGGATTTCATGCATAGTTTTGTATATATTTAAATCTGGACATTGGCCATGATATGTGCAAGATTTATGACACTATGAATGGTGGATGATTATGTTAGGTATTAGATGCATGCATATTGAAAGGAACAAAAGAAACTTAATCTTTTGGATGAAATCATGTATGGTCGAATATTATGAGCATGATGCATGGTGATATGCCTTGATTTATAGATATTAGGTTGTGAAATTGTGGAATGGAGGATGGGATCACCATTGGAGTAAAAGTTGTGACTAATTGGTGCATTAAATAGTGATGGCCGAATGTTGTAAGAAATTATAACCCTAAGTGCAATTTATAAAAAATGGATTTATCATTGTTGTGATAGATATAGAAATTAGGGCTTAATCTAGTTGGAACAAATATTGAAGAGCCATGATCTTTTAATAAATTATTATTTAACCCTAATCGAGGCGTGTACATGGATAAATATATTTTTATTTCAATAAAAATATTAATGATTTAATAAACTAAGTTTTGAATATTTGTTAAGGAAAAGAATAAAATATTTTTTGATTAAATGAATTTCAGTGATATATATATATATATATATATCTTTGTTTGATGACCGATTTCAAAAATAAAAATCTTTAATGATTGCATACTATTCTTAAAGTCTAAGAAATATTTGAATCGCTTGTAGGCGATCCACGCGTCTGTATACACGACCAAAGAAGACCAAGTGTAAGTGGATACTGTAAGTGGACAGTAAGTGTTCTTTTTCAAAACTGGAATGACACACTGCATCGTTTCATGAACAAGCATGAATTTTAAGCAAGCATGAATTTTTAAGCAGGCATGACATGACATGTGCATTGCATGAATTTTTCAAGAAGAAAGTTTATGCAATGATTTTATGGAAAGACTATGAGAAGTTTTATGAAACGATAAGTTAAGTTAAAGGGCAATGGTCGGTACCGTACCATCAAGTTGGACTCCCATACCGAAGGACAAATGTGAGAAGGATGGGTGAATCCAAGAGGCTGTGCAACCCACGCTGAAGGACATTGAGAAGGTGTGGTGCCTCCAAGGGTCATGTCTAGCCACTGAAGGACATTGAGAAGGTGCGCTAGCTGACCGTATGTAAGGTCTCCAAGGGAATTCGGGGACGGTTCCGAAGGGAACGCACAACCCTGACTTCAAGGGTTAAATGGAGCGAGCCCACCAATTAAAGATATGAAATAATTATGAAAAGGCCGAGAGAGGCACAAGTACGAATAAGTGGTTTTCAAGGGCCAAGGGCCAGTTTTGCAAGCAAGTACGAAAGAAAGATTTTCATGGGCCTGGGGCCGAAACTAAGCAAGAGCATATGCATAATTCATGACATGCATGTGCATCACTTACCAAGTATCTTTCTTTCATGATTAAGCGGGCATAAGGAGAGGAACATTGATGAACCAAAGAGCCGAACTAGACTGAGCAAAGTTGGCACAAAGATCAAATGTTCTAAATATGGTGTGGTCGGGACACAACTCCCGGTTGTGTAAAAATAAGAAGAAAAATGCCCCAAACACCTCACAATCCACTAATTTCAAAGTAAGTATTGGTTTATTTATGCAAGTACGTAGAATGATTTATTATAAGATACTTATGACCATAATTGAAAATTTGTCACAGGTTCCTGCTTCTCAAGCTGGGTCCTCGGGTGTCATTGTCTCAGCATTACGAACGATAAGGTAAGACTCTTCTTACAACTTATATCTATCGATGTATGTTCTTTACTTTGATTTCAATTTTTATGTTTGCAGGATCCACCTAATCTGATTCACCGCCACTCTTGGCTAAATGTTGAGATTATGTTGTCACCTAGCTGGCGAAGGAGGAGCAGCCCATCAAATGCAACTACTGCAACTCCAACACAGAGAAGGGATACGGCCAAAATGTCCCAAATTGGTGGTGGTGTGGCATTGAGAACACGGAGTTCTGATCGCCTAAGAGGATTGGCTCGGGGGTCGAGGACTCCTCAGCAACTCTTCATCGACCTCACAGAGCCTATTGTGGATACACAAACTAGTGTGTTGTCTGAGTTGTAAGTTTGGTTGATATACATAAAATGATATATCTGGTGGTCTTGGTATTTTGATATATGTGGTGTGGAATCTAAGCATATCTTATCCCTTGTACGCGCAGACCTCACAGTGGCCAGGAAAAGTGCAAGGCAGATGTTCGGGTTGATAACCCAAGTGGTTTGAGGAAGATCACAAAGATGTAGCTGTGAATAGTTTTGAATCTAGTGCTGTTACTGAACATAGCTCATGTGGTTGAAGCTGTAATTTTAAAGATTTCATTGTGCTAGTAGTTGTAGTTAACTACTGGTGGTTGAAGCTGGATGTGGTGGTAGGTGGTACTTATGGACTGGTGATTGAAGCTGGGTGTGGTGGTTGGTGTAGTTATGTGATGGAAGTTGCATTTTTTTACATATTTTTTAGGAAGATTGAAGCTGGAAGTTGCATTTTGTTACATATGTATTTGACTTTTTTGTATGTACAGATTATTTTGTTGGAAGGTGTTGGAAGTTGTATTTTGTTACCAATTTATTTAGACATTGTTTTGTTAAAAGCAGGTTTGAAGCAGATGATCTATTTGAAGTTGTTTTTGTACAGATTTGAATTATGAAGTTTAATTCCCTTAATGAACGTGTATTCCAATGGCAAGATAGACATGAATGAAAAGTTGTAATTAACTCAAGTCAAGCACATGCCAAGTTAGAGCAAGCCTCAACTAGATGCCAAGCTACAATAAAGAAGCTTGACATAACTCAACTAGTTGCAATTAACTCAACTAAATAACACATTCCAAATAAAAAAACACATTTATATAGTTGTCACATCTCATGCGCGTATTAGCCTCTAAGCTCTCTTTGTAGTACCAGAGGTGCATAAATGGCAAGGTTAAGACATGATATTTATCCTATGGGTCTTAAGACTGATGTAAAGTCCTTGGGATATTTATAGGCAACTATATATTATAGAGAAAACCAGCGAAAGACTTATTAAATATATATTCAGAAATTAAGCAGGAGAAAATGAAAGTCAAGTTAGAAGAAGATCAAAGAGACATTTTCACACAAACGAGTCATTACGAGTATATTTTTATCATAATTTTTGGGTATATAAAACTATTTCTAGGTATTTTACACTATTTAATAATCATAAAATAATTAAATCCGAAATTAATAATATAAAAATTATTAATTATCATTAATTAGGAAAATTAAGATTATCAAGAATATTTAAAGGGTCGGGGTGTTACAATAGTGCTTTAACTCACAGTATCAAATAACACAAAGGACACAAGTTACATATATAACTAGAATGCAAAGTTAATATACAACTTCAAAAGGACATAATTTATATAACTGGGGTCACATGTCAAACTACAACATCAAAATGTCACAAGTTACACAGTTGGGATGCCAAATAAAACTCATGTCAGTTTGCCCAAACAGACTACTAATCTAGACAAGAGAGCTACTACAAGAATCGACAACATCGCCAAAGCGGGCTTGTACTTCTCATATTAGTGATGTTTTTCAACCTCCTCCTTCAGGCTTCAAAATTATTTTTTATCAACATTTAAATGTTCTTGCCTATCTCGCATGCGTTTCAACACTTCGTTCCCTTGTTCACACATTGGAGGAGCAACCAAAGCAAAAAATTCACACGCATGTTTAATCTTATAGTTCGGACATCTATAGAATCAACGTCTAAAGATGTTTCCATGTACGAGGTCTTCTTGTAGGTTGTGACAACGCAATAACAATGTCGGCCGCCAGAGCTTGCCCCACTTTCTGTAACCCGAGAGCTCGAACCACTATTGGAAGTATACATAACTTCTGGCTGTGTAAGCCCAGGTATCCTCGAGTCTCAAACTTCCCATGGCTTGAGAAAAAAACAATAGAAGACGTCATAAAATGTCATTGGAAAAGGACGTACAAGTTGAACTTCCTAACTACATAGCAAACATAATTCCATAAATGATACTATTGTTTACTTATTTGGTACTATTCCAGCAAGCATTTATGGGTGACAACAGAGAAGACAATGGGTTGTATTGAATTATTTGTTTGATAATATATATATCAACAAAGAAGACAACGGAAAATTCAGTACAACATACATGAATGACCCATTTTTTAAACCTCAAGTACAACTAGAAGCTTCCTTCTGTATAATCATCTTTTCGTATATTCCTTTCTCTGGAAACAGCACAGGGGCAAATCAAGTTTTTTGATATTTGTAACCAAATAAATTGCACAGAGGGAACGCTTCTCAGATTCAAAATACTAAAAAAAGCACACAGACTTGAGTTACTGGCAATGCCTATAATTCAGTACAACATACATCATGGGCACCCGCAAAATAACATAATTCAAGAGTGTAGCAGAAACCACAAAATAATTCCACAAAACATACTACATTGTAACTTGACAGAAATGGTTATGCAATTGAAACAAAGATTGCCACAAAATCTCACTCTTTCAAACCTATTCACAAACTCTAATAGATTAAGGACCTATTTACAAACAAATTCAGGGGAATAGGGAAAGATTAATCAAAGTACCTTGCCAATTGGAGAAAAAAAATTATAATCCTAACAACTGTACTTCTTGCATGGAGTTCAGACATGGTAGGTGGTGTTTCAGATAGCAATGAAGCCAATGGTGTTTTGCTTCAGACAGGAATGAAGACGAAGGAGGTTGAGTTTCAAAACACACCTTATGTCCGAATGATTTTCATCGAAATCAATGGGGGCAATTTGGTATTTGCATGAAGAGTGTGCTCAGGTGTTTCTCATGTGTGACGGAAAACGTACAACGGTAACAGAAAATCTAGGTTCAAAATGAATTTGCAACAGTTACATAAGATTATGGTGCCAAGTTTCCAAAAGTTCAAGTTTAGGGGGGGTTTTTAGGATTAGTGATATAATTCGTGGGGGTATTCCAATTAAGCCTTTAAAAAATAAACCAGACATACCATCTAGCCTACGAGCTTTATGTGAGCCAATTTGCTTAACTGCTTCCAACACTTTTTTCTGCCACTGGAATGCCATAAAGAATGGTGTTGTCATTCTCTGAAATAAGAGGTGAAATAAGGTCCTCCATGTCAGGTGGGATAATCGGACTAGAGGTATAGTAAAGTTTCTTAAAAAAATCCACAATTTGATATCGAAATGTCCAAGTCATACCGTTCAGTGGTTGGGAGAGAATAGACTCTATATAAAGGAGGTTGAGTCTTAAAAACAAACCCAGGGAAAAATTAGCCACGTGGGAGGAGCTACTCAAGACTACCATGTAATAAATTTCTGGGCATATACTTCCTCCTTGTTTTTGGGCTTTTGGGCCCAAGTCAGTATGTGGACCTTTGGTCCAATATCTCTACATACTACAGTAACCCATCATGGATTGATAATTTGGTCTAATTTCTTTGATATGTAATTGACTCATTTATAAAAATGAATAACTAAATATATTCCCTCCAATTTTGAAATTTTTCTTAGGCGGCTAACTCAAAAATCAAATGTCTTGTGCATTATATATATGAGAGGAGAGGCACATAACGTGATCAAGAAAAGTTGTCTTCCAAATTCTAATCAAGCCTTGAGAGAAAGAGAAATGGCTAGGACTCAAGAGTTGAGCGAATCACTCATTGATCTTCATGTCATTCAAGTTCATGCTATGGAACACTCGAATTCAGACGATAAAAGTGACATCTATGAAGCGGCTTTTACTATTCTTTCTCTGAAGATCATGATCACTTTCCTCCCGTTTGATTTTCTCTCCGTCTCCAGCCACACTGATTTCAACTACTCTAAGCCTTTCGAGAAGAAGTTGACCGGTAGTGATACGAAGAACCAACAAAATAGATTTTTATTTTCCAAAGAGTATGCAAAGAACTCAATTCTACCATTGTTGAATGGAGACAAAGACCTTCTCAAGGGAATTCCAGTCACTGTATGCGATAATAATGGTAAAAAATTTCCAATGACATTCAAATTCTGGGCCTCCAGATATTACGTTCTTATGGGAGGGTGGAAGAACTTTTCTCATACTCATTCTCAACGACCCAATCAAGTCATTACATTGTGGACCTTTCGCAATGTTAAAACAGGTTGTCTTTGCTTTGCCATTGCTGTGAGAAACTAGTTCAGGTATAAAATCATTGGTAGGAGGATCTCAATGAAACTCTTAAATGAAGTGGAACTCGAAATGTATTTTTTTTATTTTTACTCTTAATGAACAGATAAAAGAGAGAAATCTTCTTTTGCGCTGAAGCTTGTCACTCTTTCTTCAAAGCTCACACCTCTCTCTCTCTCTCTCTTTTCTCTTTCTGAAACTCATTTTCTATGCTAGATTACTTCGAAGATGATGAGCTAAAGACGCTAGGGATCTTCTATCTGTGGTCCAAAAACCATAACCCTATTTATCATGAATCCTATGATCGTCTTTGTGGCTGTGCCGTTGCATTAAATTTTTTGTGCTATATTTTTTGGTTTCCACTGAAAATGTCACGCCCCGAACGCTAGCTAAACGAGGCTAATGACAGCCGCGAGCATTCCCGACATGGGACGCTCAAGCGTACTTACTACTATACTTGCAGCGGAAATGACATTTATGCTTCAATGTTAAAAAGAAGCCTTATGAAGCTAGCGTATATCGTACATAAGAACATACTTTCCATTGATAACTCAAGGTAGATAAACATATTCTCAAAATATCAACCAGTTTAAAACATTAACTAACTAAGCCAAATGAAACCCATGACCACCACATCACTGTGGCTCATGCCGGCTTTTACAAAATTTAGCTAAATCTTCTCTAACGTTAGCAAACAAGAGAGACATTTCATCAAACCTTCTCCTAAGGTTCAAGGTCCTCTTCTTAAGATTCCACCCCTGTAACATCATCTGGAATGATACAATTTAAAACTGTGAGTCGAAAGACTCAGTAAGGAATTATAGCTAAAAACATGGGTTTTAAATCGTAAGCATGCACTTGAACTTGAAATCATAGTCATGTAAACATAATGCGATGCATGCCTGATTATGAGTCGTGATGCATGTATATGCCTCATGTCGCATATGCACATGCACTTGCTTTTGAAAACATCATTCGTACTTATAAAGCTCTTGCTTTGGGAAATCTTATGGGCTACTTGAGCACCATTTACCCCTGGCGTCAGGATTGTGCGTTCTCGTTGGAACTGTCCCCCTTTTCCCTTGGGGACCTTACATATGGTCGAGCTAGCACACCTTCTCAATGTCCTTCAGTGGCTAGACACGACTCTTGGACGCTCACACCTTCTTGCAAGCATCCTTCAGTGTGATTGCACATACCTCCCAGACTACCCATCCTTCTTGCAAGCATCCTTCGGTATGGGTGTCCTAGGTGACATCCATCCTTCACGTAAACGTCCTTCGGTATGGATGCACCTCTTGACTTGGTACGGTACCGACCGACTTGGGTTCAATAACTAACTTGTCATAAAAACTTATCATAAGGTAGCATAAAAATGGTACTTTCATTTGCATAGGATCTCTCCTTTCTCATGAGGACAATGAATGCAAATGATCATGATGCATTCATGTCGTGCTAGGTAATTTCATGCTTGATATGATTATTCATAGACATTCTTCATGCAGTGTATCATTCCAGTTTTGTAAAGCGTAAGTTGCTACTTACTATTTTCACTTACCTTGGTCTTGCTTGAGTGTCGAACGTCTCGTTACCTACAATGAACCGTACTATTGTTATTCATAGGTTCACTAAACGTATAGAGTAATCAATACATTACTCACACGAAATCTGTTTTAATAGACCATCACACTAATTTTTCATATCATAATATATTCGTCATACCTCTAATTCACATGCAAGTTATCTTAAAACGCTCTCTTTCTTAACTTAAAAATTTCAAGACCAACCCCGAAAAATTTGGACTTAATATCAAGAGATAACCACAAATGCATCAAAACACACTTTCTATTCCAGCCTTGAAATCTGCATGTGTAAATTCCAGTAATCACAATAATCTTCCTAACTCTCCAAATTTCCAACAACCAAAATCCGAATCTCTACATGTCACAACCAACATCCAAGGCTAGCTTAACATTTCCTAGCAGCAACCATACTCTCACCTTCCTCCCACTTACAACTTCAACTCAAAGTTTACAACCAAACCATGATTCCATAATTATCAAGTTAACACCATTGCATGTACCCATTTCTCTTGGGCTGTTTACCAAACACCTAGTGTGCGTTATTGGTCCTCTTGCCTATTTTCCCAGATCTGAACCTATCCCTAACACTTAGGGCTTTGTGGTTCTCAATATCACTAGCATACATACACAATCTAATGCATCAACCCCTAGATTCGGCCATACTTGCTCAACTTAGGTTTCAATCCCCTCTTAGGCCTTTTATCAAACACCTAGAGCACATAACCAATTTCTCTTGAACCCTCATTTCAGATCTAGCCATTATGTTCCCATGTTCTCATGTAAAAATCTATGCTACACTTAAACACTTACAAGATACACCTTGAACATGCATAGATCCACACTAAACATCCATGAATCACAAGGAGAAAAACTACTTAGACAACCCACCAACAACCACAACCAATCAACAAGAGAAAACAATAAGGAAATAGAGAGAGAGAGAGAGAGAGTGTAGGCTGATTTTCGGCCAGCAAGGATTTGTACCTTGCTTCTCTCATCTTCCTCCTTCCTTTCTTCTCCTTTCTCCTTCTCCTTCTTCTCCTTCTTCCTTCTTCTCCTTCTTCCTTCTTCGGGTGGGTGATTTAGGGCAAGAGAAAACGAAAAGGCTGAAGAGAGAGGGGAAAAATGAAGTGTTCGGCAAAGGAGGAGAGAGTAATAGGCGTGAAAATGGTTGGGGAAAAGACAAGGTTGCCCTCCCCCTTCTTCATGAATTCCAACTCACGTATTTTCAATCCGTAAAATTTCGGAATGTAGTTATATGTGTCGACACTATCACTCAAGGTGTCGACACTTACAACACATTTAGTAAGATGTGTCGACACCATCACTCAAGGTGTCGACACTTCTATCACTTGGTCAAAATCCACGGGAGTTCTGGAAAAAGGCGAACTCTCGGGTTTCAGTTGGATGTGTCGACACCATCACTCAAGGTGTCGACACTTCCAACACTTAGTAAAAATCACTCTAGCTCCGGAAAAAAATAAACATTCGGGTGTCAGTCTAATGTGTCGACACTATGACCCAAGGTGTCGACACTTACAACACTTAGTCAAAATTCACTTTGGGCTCCAGGAAAAGGTAAACTTTCGGGTGTTAGTTTAATGTGTCGACACTATGCTCCAATGTGTCGACACTTACCTCAAAAATCACCAATTAAAACATACCTACATCCTGAGGAAAAATCATAGCAAAATCTCTCTCCTTTACAACGACATAAGTAAATTCGGGATCTCACAGAAAATGCAGAGGAGATTTGTCCTGTTTTAACCTTCTCCAAAGTGAAAGAAAAAAATTGTGTTCGATTTTATTTCTCTTAGAGGATATCTTTGTCTCTCCTTCGGGCATTTTTTGTCATCCACTTGGAAAATTATGGGGAAAACAATCATTCTAAGGATAAGCAAGTCACATGGTAAGTAATTAGGTGTTCTGTTTTCTTTCCATTTCAATACCCTAAAACGTGGAGGCTCCAAAGTGTATTGAACCATATTAAGAAAGAATAATCACATGATCTATGACCAATAGACTATATTCTTGACATGTCAACTAACTCCTATTGCATCAGGTTTCAAGTGTACATATTATAAATTGTCAACCAGGAGCTGAAAACCTCCTCACTTGCTAGCACCCTGTCACTAAGTCTCACAAGAGAACATGCAACAACCAAATCCATTGTGAATGATGCAAATAAGACTAGGCTAGTTCCTTGGACACTATCTGAAAAATTATTGCTATTTAGAATAAAATCAATCCACACCTCTATAGGTTTATGAATGAACACCTCAATAGCAAGCTCTACACTCATCTTTTAAGAATTCAATAGCATTCTTGCGGCTAATTATGATTATAGAGAGATGGAAATACTGGGTATTTAGATCCCAAGTGGTCAGCCAAGTCTTGCGTGATTTCATCCTCCACATTTCCTCCTCCATTTTAAGAGGAGCTTGGAGAGCCTCTTGCTTTTCTTTTTCGCAAGTAAAAATTTCTTGAGAATGAGGGAGCATCTGGAGATGATGAATTTCTTCATGAAGTCCTGCAACTTATCCGAGATTATTTCAAAATGTCCTTATCCCACCGTTGCAAGGCTGACTTAATAGCCTTAATTTTACTATAAACATTAAAGGCAGGAGAGCCAGATGTGAGAATCATCCAAGCCTCTCAAATTGTTTCTTCGCAAGAGTGATCATTAATCCAAACCAATTCAAAATGCAAAGGCATGGCAAGAGCTGCACCGCCACCATTAGTTTCTAATAGGAGGGGTGGATGGTCAGAAACCCCACGAAGAAGATAAGTGACTCTCCCACAAGAAAAAAATTTACGTCATTCTTCATTCGCAATTCCTCTAACTAACTTCTCACGGATATTAGCTAATCCAGCTCTATTGTTCGACCAAGTAAAATGTTGGTCAATGAAGCCCAAGTCAACAATCCCATTATCTTCCATGAAAGAAATCAAAGGATTGTTTGAGCTGGAGGCAGAGGATAAACCACGTTGCTTTTCCCACGGCGCCATAATACAATTAAAATCTTCCAAACAAATCCAAGGGTCATTAAAGGAATTGGCAAGATTGTTAAGAGAATGCCAAAAAATGGTTTTTTGAGCCACTCTGTGGGGCTGTAACCCCCAAAAAATAACCAAGGGAGGTTCGGTGGATCAGAGTACACCAACAAACTGAAAGAGTTAATATTTAAACAAACCACTTCAACATTCACTCCTTGTTTCCAGGCAAAAATCATGCCTCTTTCGTCCCCTTTGGAGGACATGATACAAATGGAAGAAACCAAGGTAATTCAAAATTCTATCTATAGTACATAATTTAGTTTCAAATAAACTCAAGATTGTGCTTCCTGAGGATGGCTTCAAGCGCGCTAAGAAAGGTTGCTTCTGTCGGCCTTTCTGTGCAACAGTCCACCAATAGCGGAAGAGAGGGTTACCGTACATACAAAAGTCTTCAAGTTTTTACGTAAGCTTTTTCTTACCAGTCAAGTAGTACAATAGCTGTATCTTATCTTATAGCCCGGCGCGGCGGGTCGCCTTTTTAATTCAGTAGATAGAAGAAACTATTAGATTAAGGGCACGAATTGCCATAGCTCTATCGAGCCCGCGACAATTCCAGCACATGCCTATCATGGCTATCTGAAGGACATGATACAAAATGGAAGAAACCAAGGCCATTCAAAATTCAATATACAGTACATAATTTAGTTTCTGATAAATTCAAGATTGTGCTTCCTGAGGATGGCCCTAAAGGCATGAATTTCCATAGCTCTATCGAGCCCACGGCAATTCCAACACACGCCTATCATGGCTATCTGGAGGACATGATACAAAATGGAAGAAACCAAGGCCATTCAAAATTCTATCTACAGTACATAATTTAGTTTCAGATAAACTCAGGATTGTGCTTCCTGAGGATGGCCCTAAAGGCACGAATTGCCATAACTCTACCGAGCCCGCGACAATTCCAGTACATGCCTATCAGAACAACAATGGGTTGTAGATTAGAGCTAATTTCTTTTTAGAGCTTTCTACGAAAAACAGTGGGGGGCCTTTTCCTTTACCAAGCTCGGGGGTAGCTTCCTACCAATGGGGAGATTCAAACATCTTAGAAGGAGCTAGAAGGGGGGAAATGGGGTCCCTCGAGTGGTCCAACTCATCCAAGTTCCAACTCATCCAAGTGGACTCCCAAGCTTGATTCCAAAGAATCCACTCAATGGAGGAGCCTAGTGAGTTTCTTGACCTGCTGAGACTGAGGGCCGGAACCTGGGCTTGAAGAAAGCTTGCCTTTCTTCATATGGGCCTTGGGGCCCATAGTCAAAGGGGGACTCAAGAAGACTCAGGATTCTGACGGTTTATCAGCTTTAAAGACCAAGTCATCAATATGAGTTTGACAGTAGTTGTTGTGTAGCTAGGACATCTCTGCCCTCCATAGGTTCCAAAAGCATTAAATTTGTTTGGCTATTATATGAGGTTTCGAGCAAAAGGTTTGAAGAAGTACCAGCTGACATCTCGAGATCCTTTCCACGTGGCACCACAAAATTGCTCCCAAAGATTGGGTAGGTGAGGTCCTGGGGCATGCAAGAGCTTCTTCTCCGCATGATGATCTTCCAAACAATCTCGAAATGACAACCCGGACGAGGAGCCGGCCAATTGTTCAACTACATGATTGTGTCATAATTTTGTTAATTAATCACATGAGAAATTTTTAAAATTAGATCATTTCCACTAGAAAATGAGAAAAATATGCTTTGGGCATTAGTAAGGAGCGAATTGTTAATTTTGACAAAAGCAAGTGCAATTCAGTAAATTTAAGGACACAAATATTATTTGTTTTCTCTCCTCTCACCATATTTCCATGTTTTCCTTTTCATAAATACAATTGGAATATTTTCTATAAACTTGACTTTTCTTTTTTTTTAGGTATTGCATATGAACAAAGGAGATGAAGTGAGCTCATGGAAGTGAGAAGGAGGAGAATATGTCCAAAAGATCAAATCAGCTTCTGCCAAGTGTCAGAGAGAGAGGGAGGCTGAAAACAAAAAGAAAAGGGTGAGCATTTGGCATCTACGGAGGAAGAGGTAAAATGTGGCTTTTGGGGGGGGGGGGGTTTCGTTGCTTTTTGTTGCTGCTCCCTGGGGAGACCAAAGGTTTTTTTGCTGCTGAGAGGAGGAGAGTTTTCATTTGGATGTTCGGTGGTTTTTGGGTGCTGCGAAGGGCTTTTGGGTGGCTGCTGCGTCTCCCAAAGACTTTTCTCTCAAGACCTCTTTTCCATTGTTTTTACCAGCTGCTCCCGTAGAGACCAAAAGCTTGAGAGCTTTTGGCTTTGTTTTCTTTCGTAGCTTTTGGAGTAGTTTTTGTTGCTTTCGGTTCTTTTTCTTGTAGAGCTTTTTCATTGATTTTTCATTGCTGTTGAGCCAAGACCGAATACTCTCTTGCTGCTGCTCCCTTAGTCTATTGAATGCTTTTTAGTCTATTGGGTGTTGCTCTCTTCTTCTTTTGTTCCATTTATATTTCAGATTTAGGTTTTGCTTTCTTTGGATGATTGGCAGTTATGTTATGTTTCCATTTCACTTCCTTAATGTCAGAATAGTGATTGTTAATTTTTGTTAGTTGGATTGAGTATAGGTATGAATGGATTTTTGGCCAGCTAAAGATTGGGTCCAAATTGTTCGATGAAATGTCTCTTAGAGCAGGAAACCATGGTTTTAAGTATTTTCCTTGGGTGATTGGGCTAGATGATGTTGGTATTTGACTTAGTTTTTCAAGCAAGGATAGTCTTCGTCATTTATCACACGTCCATGGATTCGACCACTTCTTTTTAGAAGACGTTGATTAATGTCAAGCGATGTTTATTCGACAACTACTTGAGTTTATCTTGTTTCAACTTCATCTAATGCTACGTTTAATATCATGTTTTTCTTGTTAGCTCTTTATTAATCTTTTAGCATTTACATTGATCATAACTCAAAATCTTCAGAAATCATGGATGATATCCAAGAACCCGACCTTTCCCTTTGTAAATATCATTTTAATTGTAAATAGAACATAGTTTTCTTTTATTGTAATGGTGGTTGGAATGAAAAATTGAACACATCGTTCCTTGTGGAGATGATCTAGGACTTCCCTAGTATTACTTGACAACCTCCTACGCTTGGGAGTAGTTCACTAACCATTTTTAGTCGAGTCACTACATCCCTAAGTCTACTAGTAACCGAAGGGAGCAGAGGTACCTTAACAATTTGAACAAAGGGCTTTACAGACTAAAATAATTGATCATTCCAAATAAGATTTTTCTCCACACCCGGTTGGCCTAAAACAGACTTGCCTCTTTCCTGCCCTCTATCCAACCAAGGATTCATCACCACATGAGTGATTGGTGGTCTTCTATATTCACTTAGTTAGTTCACATGTGTGGACCAAAAATAAAGTCCTCTAATAACCTCATTCTCCAAACAAAGATTAAGAACATACCTAATTCTCCCATGGAGATAACAAAAATCCACAAGTTTTTCGAATTTACCTGAACCCAAATCGCCAAAAAGTTAAGCTTAGGAATCGGAAACCCTGCTACCAGATATTTAGATAAATCTAGTTCGACTCTTAGCCTCAAGAGAGAGCCTCAAGAAAGGTGTTTTAACAACATCAGCATACTCAGTGGAATCAATCACTAACAATTTGTCAAGCTTCATACCAATAAACTTAGCATTAGCTTTCCTCATCCAGTTTCCTGGCATACCATTGACTTACACCCAGAATAAAGCTAAGGTAAACTCCACTTCTGAAAACACCATTCCATGCTCTCAGGGCTTAAGAACCAAAAGCTGACTCATTATGTTCCAAGGCTCCAGCTTTAGAACCATCTTTCAATTAGAATCTCAGATAAAATGAAAAAGGAACAAGTTCATGTCCACTGCTTCCACCAGAAATTCAGCTATTACGCTTCAGGTAGCCTTCAGTATTGGTTGTACAACATCAGAGATAATGTTCTTGTTGAAAAAAAATTCCAACAAGGGATAGAGCCAGGTTTTGCTCCCATTCCTCCGACACAGGGGAGAGAATGGTCTTCTCATTCATAGTTCCTTTTTTTTTCTTATGTACATACTATAAAACACACATAATTAGACTACTACAAAAGTCATCTACAACAAGTCTTACTTGAAGGGTCTCTAGTGTTTCAATCATAATCGCTCAGGTCAGACAGGTCAACATACTCATTAGAATCTCAGGTGATTCAATGATAGTCTCGTCCTTCAATAAGAATCTTCAAACCCATTGTTATCCAAACATGAAATTTGAGCTCCAAGATAAGTTAGCCATGCCCTATGGCTTTTGTAAATTCACCTAAATAGTATTCAGACATCTGCTAGAGCAACAACATAAAAGAGTAAGTCCAAATGACTCAGTAATACTAGGGGTTATTTGAAATAAGGATAAATATCAAAGGAAGTATCAAAGATATTCAAATTTGAAAGACACAGTTATTCAAAACAATAGAATAACCACAGATGAAATCACAACAACATAGAGTGAGGATATTCCAACCACCGCCCCTTTGCTTAACCTCCAGAGTGGGTTGTACATCCCTTCTCAGGATCGTTCTGCATACGTTTGGAACCACTGCTCAGACCCAAAGGTGGAGCCACATAAAACCACGACGACCACACGAATGTGGTTGTACATCCTCAATTTTGCACAAGACTGGTACTCACTTCTCCACTAGTTAAGCATGCATATCTCTGTCAATGCCCAACATTACAAGATAGGCCATGTTTTAATAACAATCACAAGGTAAGCATGCACGTATCCTATCACTGCCCAACAATACAGGATATGCCATGTCTTAGCCTCAATATCCACTCACATTAAGTGTCAAATATGGAACAAATAAATAAGTGCTGACAATCAGAGTTAATTTGCAAATCAAACTTTACAAGTCACAACCTCAACAAACAACAAGAGAACATGTATTTGGAAAAACTTAGTTGACAACAAGAACACAATAGTACTCGATTTGCTCTAGCCCACATATTGGTGTACTTAAATGATATCAACAAGCTCAGATTTAGTAAAGAATACTAAATTTGAAACGGGAAAGGTTCCAAAAACACTTTTCAAAAGGGAATGATGAAAATAAATGGATCGAAGTTAGAGAACAATTCTTACTTTATGATCGTCATTGAAAAACTCTCATTTTCAAGAACACGAACTATTCTTCACAAAGAACACCTTGCGAAAGAAACATCAAGGTAACCACATAGTTGAATGCTATAGAGTATTTAAGAACATACAAATTTCTTGAACAAGCTTGAAAGAAGTTGATTCTAATTCGATGAACAAAAGAATAATCAAGCTAAAATGAAAAGATCATAATCGAACTTTACAAACAAAAGTTCGTAGATAACCACTAAAAATTACCTCAAGTATAATCGGATTTCTTCTTTGTTCTTCTAGGTTTTGTCTCTTCCTTTTCTAATCGGATTCATTCTTGTTTCTTCTCTCTGTTCTAGTTTTTCCACTTCTACTCTAACCGTGTTTCTATTTTTTGTCAAAGAAAATTTTTTTCATTTGATTGCAAGTTCTCTCTCAACGGCCAGACCCCTATTTATAGGCAACCATGACCGGTTGTCTTCTCACACATCTCCAGTCTATGTAGCCCAAGCATGTACGAGATGAAACCTAGGTCTTCCTCCATTTGACACCTCACAACTTGAAATAGATGTGCAGCACACCTATGGTCGGTTCTCTTTGTTGCTTGACACCTCCATCTCCTCTAAGTTTTAGCCTTGCTTCCTCAAGCTTAAATACGTTACGATTTTTTACGAAACCCGTCCTACTAGCTTTCAAAAATAAATTGGCTCAAAACGTGCATCTCAACATCATGGATAAAAGATTGGTCACTGGTGAACTCCAAATCTCACTAAATCAGACATTAATCAAGATTTGCAACTAAAAAATCAAGTATTAATTTTATCTCAAAATCACCACGTAATTACTAACTAAAGCTTCTTGAAATCCTAAACCGAGTAAGGTAGTACTATGAATCAAGAGGAAAAATCTTTATTCATAACAAAAATATCAGGGTATGACAACTAATCTTGTTTCCGTGGGTCAGTTGGTTGACAATGGTTTTCGCGTTCAATTTTCTCAACCTTATTTCCTTTTGGTATGCCTATTTATTCTCCTAGTGATGTATGTAAATTAAAACGTTCTTTGTATGCTTTAAAACCACGGGTATGGTTTGAAAAATTCTGCAACACTCTACTTGACTTCTTATTCAACCAAAGTCGGTATGATTCTTGTCTCCAAAAGATAGCTAATGGTATAGTCCTCATCTATGTAGACGACATAATGTTTTTGGTTCTAACCTTGGTGACATTTCTAAGCTTCAATAGTTGTTACATACCACTTTCCATATAACAGATCTCGGCCATCTCACCTACTTCTTGGGCTTGGAGGTACATCGTTAGTTATGTAATTCCTAGGATTAAGGCAACCCAAGAGGGGGTGAATTGTGTCACGCCCCGAACGGCATCCCGCAGGGACCGTGACAGCCGCGAGCTATCCCCCGGATGGCTCCAGCGTTCTTACTTATTGTTTTACTTGATTACGGCGGAAACGTACAGGATCGCGAGGGGTTCGAGCTAAACTTACATAATTAGGGTTCTCATTAAGGTCTCATACAAGACATACATAACATGTAAAAAAAGCCAATTAGTGACAATCAAGCCACTATCAACAAAAGTATGAAACATAAATTCTTGAACTTCTAGGTCAGGTAGTCCTCCTGACTCTCTTCACCTGAGGCATCTGGAATGACACAATTTTAAAAAACGTGAGTCAAAAAGACTCAGTAAGGGAAAGACATAAACTTAAAACATGCTCTTGTCTTATGCCCTCTTAATCATGAAGGAAAGAAACTTGATGAGTGATGCACATGCATGTCATGAATTATGCATATGCTCTTGCTTAGTTTCGGCCCCAGGCCCTTGAAAAATCTTTCTTTCGTACTTGCTTGTAAAACTGGCCCCTGGCCCTTGAAACCACTCATTCGTACTTGTGCCTCTCTTGGCCTTTTTATAATCATTTCATATCTTTTATTTGTGGACTCGCTCCATTTAACCCCTGAAGTTAGGGTTGTGCTTTCCCTTCGGAACCGTCCCCGAATTCCCTTGGAGACCTTACATGCGGTCAGCTAGCGCACCTTCTCATTTGTCCTTCAGTGGCTAGACATGACCCTTGGAGGCACCACACCTTCTCAATGTCCTTCAGTGTGGTTTGCACAGCCTCATGGATTCACCCATCCTTCTCACATTTGTCCTTCGGTATGGGAGTCCATCTTGATGGTACAGTACCGACCGGTGCCCCTTAACTTAACTTATCGTTTCATAAAACTTCCCATAGTCTTTTCATAAAAATCATTGCATAAACTTCTTCTTGAAAAATTCATGCAATGCACATGTCATGTTATGCTTGCTTAAAATTCATGCTTGTTCATGAAATGATGCAGTGTGTCATTCCAGTTTTGAAAAAGAATGCTTACTGTCCACTTACAGTATCCACTTACAATTGGTCTTCTTTGGTCGTATATAGAGACACGTGGATCGCCTACAAGCGATTTAATATTCCTTTAGACTTTTAAGAATAATATGAAATCATTAAATATTTGCATTTTTGAAATCAGTTATCAACCAAAGATATATATATATACATATATATATATCACTGAAATTCATTTAAATAAATAAAATATTTTATTTATTTTTTTCCTTAACAAATATTCAAAACTTAGTTTATTAAATCATTAATATTTTTATTGAAATAAAAATATATTTATCCATGTACATGCCTCGATTAGGGTTTAATTAATACCCACAGGTTTAGAATTAAACCTAAGCCTCATTTTATTACACGTACTTCATTAAAACTTATATCAAACTATTAATAAATTAATCACGATTAAATCTTAATCTTGGACTTAAACCTCAATTAATCCTGAGTAAAACTTAACTAGGGTTCCAAACAATATTTATTAAAAGATTATGATTCTTCAATATTTGTTCCAACTAGATTAAACCCTAATTTCTATTTCTATCACAACAATGATAATCCATTTTTCATAAATTGCACTTAGGGTTATATTTCTTACAACATTCGGCCATCCCTATTTTATGCACCATTTAGTCACAACTTTTACTCCAATGGTGATCTCATCCTCCATTTAACAATTTCACAACCTAATATCTATAAATCAAGGCATATCACCATGCATCATGCTCATAATATTCGGCCATACATGATTTTATCCAAAAGATTAAGTTTCTTTTGTTTCCTTCAACATGCATGCATCTAATACTTTAACATAATCATCTACCATTTATAGAGTCATAAATCTTGCACATATCATGGTCAATGTCCAGATTTAAATATATACAAAACTATACATGAAATCCTAAGTATCTCATATTCGGCCATACCCCAAAATGTCACCTTTTTCATGCTAAAAATCATAACATGCACATTCTTTGCATTGTGACCTAACTAGCATGCATACACTTTATCTTTTCATCAAATAATTCCATCAACATTAGATCCACACTTTATACACACTAACATCCATAGATCTAAACAAAATAATCAACTTTCATCAAACCAATACATCAAGACCTAGATCTAGCTTCCTTTAACATGCATTGTTCTCCATTTGCATTTTTCTTTACATACAACCTTAGATCTAGGGTTTCCATGGTTAGATCTAGTATTTAAACAACCTAGGGTTCTTAAGCATTCAAGATCTAACAACACCAAGGCATATTACAACCTAAACTTCAAGATCTTATACATAGGTCATTCGGCCACTCATGCTAACCCAACAACATCACATTAGTCTTACCTTGATGATTATCCAAGCTTGAGCACCTAGAAAATAAAATACCTTTGGTTAGTACTTGTGAAACTTAAGGCAAGATCATCAATAGAACCAAGCTTACCTTCAACCTTTACCAACTCTTCCTAACTTCACTTCCTTCAAAGTTTCGGTCCACCCTCCTTAGAAATGTCCAAGCTTGATTTAAGGAGGTTCTATGGTGGTTAAGAGAATATGGTAAGCTTGAAGAGGAATGAGGCAAATGGTTAGGGTTTTCAAGGAAGGAAATGTGTTTGCACCAAGAGAGATTTTTGTCCACAACAAAAGAGGTTTGAACTTGGATTTTAGAATGGGATTTGGAAGGCAAGAAGAGTATGGTTTAGAGTGCAAGAGAAAAAATGTACAAACCTTGAATTCTAAGGGGTGGTTTGGCCAAGGCTTGAAAATGGGAGAGAGAGTTTGAGAGAATGCAAGTTTCGGCCAAGTGCTTGAAAATGGGAGAGAATGGAGTGCATGAATGGTTTGGCCAAAGCTTTGCAATGAGAGGTGTGAGAGAATGAGTCTCCCAAGGAGAGTAACTGCTATGACATAAAGCTTGAGAGAGTGAATTGACAAGAGAGAGAAATCAAAAGGAAAAAATGGTGAAGGGGGGGGGCCTTGGTCGACAATTGCATAGTCTTTCTCTCTCTCTTTCTTTCATCTTTTCCTCACATCAAATCTTGTCTCCAAAAGCATGGCTTGCATTTGAATTTCTTCATTCTCTCTCCTCACATGCTTCCATCGACAATCACTCCTTCTCCCTTGCTTTTCTCTTTTCTTTTGCTTCCATGTGTTGTCTTATCACTTCTTACACTTCACATGGCCTCACTTTATGGCTTTTCAAACTCACCTTATAGCCATTCACGTAAAAGTCATCATCCTCCCTTGTTTGGTTGCTTTTCAACCAACCTAGTTACTTCCTCATTAAATTGCAACCAACTTTCAACTTGGTTACTCTCTCTCACCTAACTTATCACTTCATAAGCTCTCTTGCTTATCTAATCCATTCCAATAGCTTATCACCTCATAAGCATGATATCTTATCATGCGATAATGACCCTAGCCTATCTCTACAATAATCACAAGGTCTTATCACTCTAAAAGTTTCCTAACCTATCATCATGCTTGCTTATCACTATGATAAGCAAGTGTGCTTATCAATTAAATCTTCTCTTAGACTTATCACATAAATACATAGCTTATCATTGAATATTCAAATGGAAATTCTATTAATAATATAGGCCACATGGTAATAATACATGTCACATATGAAAGATATAAAAATATTCAATCCATGTCTTCAAAAGAATTTCATCATTTTATCCATTTATCATTTTCGGTTTATACAAAGAATTCTTAATCATAATTCAAATTCTATGGTCCATGAAACATTTTAAGTAAATGAAAAATATAAATTCGTAAGAGAGAAACTTACTTGCAAATTTCGGCTCCTAAAATGAATATAATTTAAACTTTGCATAAAATGGCATTAAAATTATTTAAAGAGATTTTATGGAATAAAATCCCATTTTAATCGAAATACCATAACATAAGGATTAGGCCATACATTGGCCAAAAACATAGCCCCATGATGAAATAAAAGCTATTACATTGGAAAATAAAAGATAATACATAAGAAATTACGTAGGAGAAAATCGGGGTCTCACAAATTGAGTTTCCAAACTTTTTCATTTTTTAACCCTCAAAATCGTGCTTGCAAAGTAAAAACTAGTATAGCACAAGTATATTGATGTCACAAGTAAATAAGTGTTAAATGTAAAGAGTAGGGTTAGAGAAGCAAGCACTAGATTTTTAGGTGGTTCTACAAACCCGCCTACATTCACCGCTCAAGCTCCATCACCGAGCCTTGAGATTTTCCCACTATCTTCCAAATAGTGTACACTCTAGCTTCCGGATGCTAAAAAACCTTACAAGTGCTTTCTCGGACTCAACACTCACAACCCAAGTGGTTTTTCAGGCGCAACACTCACTACATAACCAAGCTTGAGATATCCCTCTCTAAGCTTCTTCTTTAGTGAACAACCTCATTAAAGGAATCATCTCTCTTGAAAATGAAGATAAAAGAAATGAACTCTCTCAAATAGTGGATAATAAAATGAACAACTCTATCTCTTTGATTCGCAAAATGACAAGGCTAAGAAAGTGTAATTTGTGTGAATGATATGAGAAATATGAAATAAAAAGGTTTAAGATCTTTCTCAAGCTTTAGAAATGATATGTGGGTGTTCTCTTCTGTTTGTAGACACTAGGAATGTCTTTATATAGGTCACATTTGAAAACTAGCCGTTTATAGCCATTAGGGGTCGATCTGTCAAAATTCAAGACGAGTCAGTTGACCGCTACATGAATCGGTCGACCGCTGCAGGTTTCAGTTACCCAACGATCATGATGTCAGAACTTCAACGGATCTATTTCAAAAGATATACCGGTCAACCGCTACACCAAGCGGTCGTAGGCCGGTCAACTGCTTCATCAGCTGGTTGACCTCTACAACTTAAGCAAATGATCCAGTTCATTAAAAACCACGATTTTGACCAACCAGATTCACCCAACTTTAAGGACTAACTTCCCATAAGTATATAAAAGGTTTGAGAGTTTGATTGGGGTGATTTGAAATTATTAAAAACATTTTGATCTTCCAAACAAGAGGTAAAATGGTTTATGCACATTTTGAAAGATATGCAAGCGTATGATTCAAATCCTTGTCAAAAGTAAAACTAAGAGTTACAAGGTTATACCCTATGGTCTTGAATCTTCACTTTTGAGCTCCTTGCATCTTCTTGATCTGCGATCTTCTTGTCTTTGGCTCATTGATAAAAATGACTTTGTCTTTGAAAATGATCATTTTGTAAACTTAATCCATTTATTGAAATCATCAAAATATTTTTCATCCCAAGGTTGTTTTTTTGCAAAACAAACCATATTTGATTTTGATGATAACAAAAGTTTCTAATTTTTGAAAACTTTAGATTTTATCTTGTCAATCCACAATTTCCAAGTTGAATTTCAAAAGGATTGAGGTTTCTCTCTCTAAATATCTATAAGTAGACTTGAACATCATTACACAAGTTAATAAGATCAATTTTTTCCTTTTTGGTATTTAAAAATGTGTTGGAATGGTTTGAACGCTTTAAAGTTGCTAATCTTCTCTCCAACACTTATAAGTGTCAACACATTGCGTGATGGTGTTGACACATTGCACTTACTCCCGAGAGATGAAAACATGGTGTCGACACATTGTACTTACACCCGAGACATCACTTCCAGACCAAGACAAGTGTCGACAAATTGGTCTTATGGTGTCAACACATTGCACTGACTCCCGAGAGCCCAACTCCAGTTCATTTTTTGATGTGTCAACACATGTCACCCATGTGTCAACACATGTCACGGGTTTAATGAAAAATTTGAAAAGTTGTCAGAACCATCAAATCACTTCCATATGATGTGGGCGCCTCACCAACGGTCCTTTTTGCTAGCCTTGATGACCGTTGCAGTCAAAGAATATTTAAATTCAAGAGTTAAGAAGAAAGAGACACGCTCACCGCACGAACATCTTGCAATTATTCTTCGACATAACTTCTCGAGAGAGAAAGAGTTTTGGAGAAGAGAGAAGATTGTTGTAACGCCCCGGGCCCAAATTCCATACGGATAGATTTCCGTATAAAATAAGGTTTTTCACCATGAATAATCATTTATCTAGGCCCCAATATTTTAAGACTAATTTGTACAACCTCAACAAAATATTCATAAAACGTAAAAAGCCCAAAAATATCAATCCGAGCCCTAAAATTTACATTAATATATATGGTATTTCCAACATCAATGAAGATCTCCCAAAATAATATAATATCGAATTCCCCAACATTAATCTCCAAAAGTACTCTTGAAAAACACGCCTTCGAAGAACAAATCTATCTGGAGCTCCTCGAACTTTTATAATTTTGTTAACTCTGAAAAATAAGAGAATAAGGGGTGAGCTACGACTAGCTCAGTAAGTAGTAAGTCAATGGAGGTTGGGGAAAAGACAATTTTATCACAATAACTGAAATCCAAAATAAAACACCGTGAGCTATGCCAAAACAAAAAATACAAGTTTGTAACAAAAATATCCAAGGCCACGCAATATAGGGAAATCACCAATGGTCACACAAACCTCCAAGCCACAAAGACCTCCAAATATCAGGCCACAAAGACCTCCAAATATCATGTCACACAGACCTTCAGGCCACAAAGATCTCCAAATACCACGAGGGGTATCAAATTGACCACACAAACCACAGAGATATATCACCAGCGTAAGGACAATTTTCACAGTATGCTCACCAAAACAAGTTATAAATATTTCAATTGAGTTTCACAAAATCTCGACAATCTCATTTTACCCAAAATTTGTTCAATTCCCCGAATACATCAAAACCATATAAAAATACGGTACACGTTTAAAATTTCTATTGAAGAACCACTTACCTCGAACGCTTAACCAATCTTTAAAGCTTCTCCAATAATTGTCGAACAATCTCTCGAAAACTAGTAGCACCACCTCAATCTTTAACCAATCTTTAAAGCTTCTTCAACTTTTAAAATTCAAACACACCTCTATCCATCACTTTTAAATTCAAACGTAAGATCTTTATCCATATGTTTCAAATTCAAATATAAGAATAATCTTTATCCATATCTTAACCTTTAAATTCAAACTCAAGATTAAATCTCTATTCAAACCTTTAAATTCAAATATATATCACATCTCCAAATCAACACCTTTAAATTCGAAAATTCGATTCAACCTCTATCCAAAAATCAAAAATAGGATTAAACTCTATCTCTTCGTTTAAAATTCAAATTATTCAATTACACTTTTTTCGATACAGAGTATTACAACTGCACCTACCAAGAAAGCTTGCTATTTCTCTGCCAAACCTCATCTTCCTACTGAGCTTTTGTCTTCTTGCTCTCTTTTGTGCTTTACACTTGTATATTCGGCTTTGAGAGGCATTCTTTGATATTCCTTTGTACCCATTCTTTATAAACCTCTTGCGTGTTGGGTAAACATTGGGTCCTATTCGTGTAGGTAGAAGAAATCCCTTAGGCTTTGAGATTTGTTTAGAGAGTTAAAGTGTGAGCTCAAAAAATGTTTTGTAAAGTTTCCTTAGCACTCGGGAAGCTAAGGTGTATTTACTATTTGAAGAATAATGAGGAAACCCAAGGAATTTAATAGCCTTAGGGGTGGACGTAGGCAGGAATTGGCCAAACCACCTAAAAACACGGTGTCTTCTATCTAACTCTATCTCTCCTTGTTTCTTATTTCATATCTTTTTTTGTGGTTGTTTACATCTTTCGGTTATATTGCTTAGCTTTTCTTAAAAGTTTTAATTTTTTATTAAAACTCAATTCACCTCCCCCCTCTTGGGTTGTTATTTAGTCTATCAATTGGTATCAGAGTTGAGGATTAATTTTTCCATCTATGACAACCCTTGTTAGTACCTCTTTAGCTGAAGGTCAATCCATAAATAGACAACCTCTGTTTAATGGGACTTGCTATAACTACTGGAAGACAAGGATAAGAATTTACATTCAGGCTGTTAATTATGATCTATGGAGAATTATTTCCAGAGGTCTTAGATTTCCTAAGAAAGATGAAGGTACGTTGAAAGATGAGAAGGATTTTGATGACGCCGATCTTGTTCATAATTATGAGCTTTTTAAGATAAAACCCGATGAAAATATTTTATCTATGTTTACTCGCTTTACCGATGTTATAAATGGTCTTAAATCTCTTGGTAAAGAATATACTAATGTTGAAATGGTGAGAAAGATTCTTAGGTGTCTACTGAAAGTTTGGGAACCCAAGGTCACCGCCATTCAAGAAGCCACAGATTTGTCAAAGTTATCTTTGGATGAGCTCATGGGATCTCTCATGACACATGAGATGAATCAAGAGAAGGGAGATGAGGATGAAGGAAGAGGAAAAAGAAGCATTGCCTTGAAAGCCTCATGCTCTAGTGACAATGAGTCTTCCGAAGATGATGAGAAAATGACATTGTTCACCAAGAGATTCAAGAAGTTCTTTCGGAAGAAACAAAGAGATAAAAGATGTTAGCCCAAGGTTGTTTTGCAAACAATCCATAATTGATTTTGATGATAACAAAAATTCTAAGTGCTTTGAAGACTTTACTTTTTACATTGTCAATCCACAATTTTCAAGCTATATTTCAAAATGATTGAGGTTATCTCTCTAAAATATTTCTAAGTGCACTTGAACACCATTACACAAGTTGATAAGATCAATTTTTCATATTGTAGGTGTTTAAAGAAGTGTTGGAATGGTTTGGATGCTTTGAAGTTAAAATTGGAGTAGTTGCTGACAAAGAACAAATTTTTCAGACTAAGTGTTGGAAGTGTCGACACATTGGACCATGGTGTTGACATATTGCACTACTACCCGAGAGTTTGCATTTTCTAGGATTCAAAATGATTTTTTGGCTAAGTGTTGGAAGTGTCGACACATTGGAGCACGGTGTCGACACATTGGAGCATAGTGTCGACATATTGGAGCATAGTGTCTACACATTGAACTAACACCCGAGAGTTTGCATTTTATGGCCTTCAAAACGATTTTTTTGACTAAGTGTTGAAGGTGTCGACACATTGGACCATGGTGTCGACACATTGGACCATCGTGTCGACACATTGAACTAACACCCGAGACTTTACATTTCAAGACCAAGTTCAATGTGTCAGCACATACAATCAATGTGTCGACACATTGTGCGAAATTTCAGATATCCTGGAGTGACGCCAAATGATTCAAAAAGTCTCCAAATTGCCTCAAATGACCTCCAACGGCACTCTAACATTACAAGAAGACCCTTTATGACCGTTGAAGACCTAGAAGTTATAAAAAGAAGAAGATGGAGAGAGAGAAGGAAGAGCTCGACCAATATTGCAACATCTAGAGAGAGAAAGTCCAAAAATCCAAAGATTTCACTTGCTGAATCATTCAAGAACAAAGCTCCATTTTCAAATCTTCTTCTCTTGCTCATCATTGAGGACCTAGCTTTCAAAGAGAGAGAGATTTCTTGAAGAAGGGACAACACATTTGCAATCACTTCTTGCCCTAACTTATAGAGAGAGAAAGTGCATTGAAGAGAAGGGAAACTCACATATACCAAAAAGGTTTGTGCTCATATCTTCCAAACTCTAGATTTCCTTTTAGAATCTAATCCTCTTGCACTCTATTGAGCTTTCCATTTGATAATTTGACTTAGAGAGTCATTCCACATATTGTGAGATTTCCACTTGCTTATTTGGCTTAGAGAGTCATTTCACATTTTGTGTTTCATTTGCTCATTCGGCTTAGAGAGCCTTCTTTGTAGTCATTATTTGTAAAGCCTTTGAGTGTTGGGAAAACACTTGGTCCTTCTTGTGAGAGTAGAAGAAATCCTCTAGGTTGTGAGGATTTGTGAGAGTTGATGCGTGAGCTCGCAAAACGCTTTGTAAAGGTTCCTTAGCACCCAGGAAGCTAAGGTGTATTTGCTATTGGACAATAGCGAAGGAAGCCCAAGGAAGTCAATTGCCTTGGGGGTGGACGTAGGCTGTTGGCCGAACCACCTAAAAATACGGTGTTATCTCTCTAACTCTATCTCTCTTATTGTTTGTCTCATATCCAAAATTGTTGTGTTTTAAGCTTTATCATTTATTGCTCATAGTTGCTTAGCCTTAAACACATTCAGGCTTTCAGTTTTAATTGTTAACGGAGTATCTTTTAAATCTGTGTTTTTGTCAAAAAGGGGTAAAGTTTTTGTAAACCCAATTCACCCCCCCTCTTGGGTTGTCATTTAGACTCACAAAAAATATATCTAAGAAAACCTAGCTACAAAGGTGTTAGTGGTAAAAAGAATGACATTATTTGTTTTGGATGCAAGAACTCGGGTCATATAAAGACGGAGTACCCCAACCTTGAAACCTACAAGAAATCCAAAGATTTCAAGGACAAAAAAAAAGCATTTTTGGCCACATGTGGAGAGTCTGATGAAAGTGATAATGATAGTGATGGAAAAGTTGCAAATTTATGCTTCATGGCAAAAGATAATGAAGATGAAGTACAATACTCTTTAATTTGTTCTTTCTCTTTAGATGAATTACAAGATGCATTTATGAACAATATCTTGAGTTGAAAAGATTATTTCCAAAGTACTGTTGCCTTAAAAAGAACCTTGAAACACTAACTAAATAAAATGACACTTTGAAATACCAAGTCGCTTCTCTTGAAGAGAATCTTGCAAGAGCCACAAAATAAAATAAGAAAATATTGCAAGAAGAGTCAATTAATTTGAAATCTGATTAATTTAAAAAAGGAAATTGACTCTCTCACTCAAGATCTTGCAATATTTACTCAAGGAAATAAAAACCTTGACATTTTTCTTAGTTCTCAAAGGTGTTGCTTCAACAAAAGTGACATTGGATATGATTCTTTCAATGATAAAAAATATTACTCTTATATGATCACATAATCATCTCCATCATTTACATTGTGCAACTTTTGTAGAAAGAATGGACACATTTCACACACTTATCCAACTAGAAATAAATCCACTTATGGGATTAAATTTGTATGGATTTAAAAAGACAAGATGAAAGAATTTATTTCTAACACCAAAGGACCCAAAAAGATTTGGGTACCAAAGATCACGAATTGATTCCTTTTGCAGGAGTGCTTGAAGTCCAAAGAAACCAACGAACATTGGATCCTTGATACTGGATGCTCCAAGCACATGACCGGAGACGAGAGTTGGTTTAACTCTCTTTGTCTCAAGGGGAAGGGTTCGGCTACCTTTGGTGACAATGGCAAAGGGAAGATATTCGGTGTTTGTAGCATTGGTATGTATCCAAAACTCATAATTGAGAATGTACTCCTTGTTGATGGTTTAAAGAATAATCTTTTGAGTATTAGTCAATTATATGACAAGGGAAACCGAATCATTTTTGAATCATCAATATGTCTTGTTGAGAATATTGAAAGCAAAAAGGTCTTGTTTGTTGGTCATAGATTTGAAAATGTGTACATTGTTAATTTATAGAGCATTTCCTCGAAAAATATAAAATGTATTTCAGCTCTAAATGACAAGGATAGTTGCTTGTGGCATAGAAGGCTTGTTCATGCAAGCATGAACTTGATTTCAAAATTAGCCAAAAAGAATCTTCTTTCAAGTTTGGCTAACCTTACTTTTGAAAATGACGAAATTTGTGCAGCTTATCAAAAAGGCAAACAAACCAAAACCTCTTTTAAGCCCAAAACTGTGGTACCACTTCTAGGCCACTTCAACTTCTACACATTGACTTATTTAGCCCAACACGAACGTTAAGTTTGGGTGACAAACGTTATGACTTTGTTGTTATTGATGATTTCAGTAGATTTTCATGGGTTGTATTTCTAGCTCATAAAGATGAGGATTTTCATACTTTTGAAAAACTTAGCAAGAGAATTCAAAATGAAAAGGGCTTTGCTATTTCTAGCATACGAATTGATCACGGAAAAGAATTTGAAAATTCTCCTTTGAAAAGTTTTGTGATGAAAACTGTATTAACCATAACTTCTCGGCTCCTAGAACTTCTCAACAAAATGGTGTTGTAGAGAGGAAGAATAGGACTCTTGAAGAGATGGCTAGAATCTTGTTATGTGAAAGCAACTTGCGTGACTACTTCTGTGCTAAAGCAGATAGCACAAGTTGTTATGTTATAAATCATTGTATGATTAGACCTATTCTTAAGAAAACTCCATATGAGCTATGGAATGATAGAAAACTCAACATTGGCTACTTTCATGTTTTCTTATGCAAATGCTTTGTGCTCAATAACAACAACAACAAGGACAATTTGGGTAAGTTCGATGCAAAAGCAGATGAAGGTATATTTCCTGGCTATTTATCTTCTAGTAAAGCCTATCGTGTTTTCAATAAGCGTATTTTGGTTGTTGAAGAATCAATCCATGTTGTTTTTGATGAATCTAACAATCTTGTGGAAAGAAATGATGAAGATGTTATAGATCTTGACAAAGAGGTTTAGAAATTTGTTATAAATGAAGATAAGGAAGAAACTCATGTACAACATCAAGCATCTCAAGAATCACAAGAAAAAGGTAAACAAGTCAACAATGATCTACCAAAGTCTTGGAGATACGTCAAGATTCATCATCTTCAGCAAATTATTGGTAGTGTTGAGAAAGGGGTAAGCACTCGCTCTTCTTTAAACCAAGCTAATAATTTTGTTTTACTTTCTTTACTTGAGCCTAAAAAATTTTCTTGAGGCTAAAGATGATGAAAGTTGGATTCATGCTATGGAAGAGGAGTTGAAACAATTTGAGAAAAACCAAGTATGGCATCTAGTTCCTAGACCCAAGGATTATCCAATTATTGGTACAAAATGGGTTTTTAGAAACAAAATGGATGAATCTAGGGTTGTAGTGAGGAACAAGGCAAGATTGGTAGCCCAAGGTTACAATCAAGAATAAGGAATTGATTTTGATGGAACATTTGCTCTCGTTGCCCGTTTAGAATCCATTCGTATGTTACTCTCTTTCGCTTGCTATAAAGATTTTAAACTCTTTTAAATGGACGTGAAAAGCAATTTTCTAAATGGATTCCTTATGGAAGAAGTATTTGTTGAGCTACCATCGGGCTTTGAAGATGAAAAGCTTTCTAATCATGTGTACAAGCTCACAAAGTCGCTTTATGGCTTGTAACAAGCACCTCGGGCATGGTATGAACGCTTAAACTCAGCACTCTAGGACCAAAAAATATTGAGATTAAACATCATTTTATTCGAGATCATGCTCAAAAAGGAGATATTGCTCTTGAGTTTGTAAGGTGGTGTTTGAATGTAAAAATTTTGGGGGTTAGAAATTTTGGGGTATCGGGGTTTGTGAAAAAGTAAAGATATTTTATGAAATTTAATGAAAAAGTGAAGAGAGAAGATTTAATTGAATATTATAATATTATTTTATAGTTTAATGAGGATAGAGAGATTATTTTATAATTGTGTAGAAATTTTGAGGGGTGGAAATTTCTACCCCAAACGCCCCCTAAATACCAATCTTCAATTGGCGAATATTTTCACAAAACCCCTAAGTGAGGACAGATTTTGTTTTGTTCGTCAAGAAATTAGAATGAGATTTCCTTCAAATTAAATTGGTGATTTGTGCTTGACTTGTCATTGGACATGTTCTAATTTGTGTTTTAAGATGCTCTGTTCTTTTCCTATTAAAATCATGCTTATTCTTTGAGAAATTATCGTACGTATTCTTTTTTTTGCATGTCATGTGTCAACACTTGATAAAATAAGTGTCAACACTTCTGGTTTTCATGGTTGTTCTCACCAAGGAAGTATGTGTCGACACCATAAATTAATGTGTCAACACATAAGCTTCCCTTCTAAGCCCTCTTTAAAATGCATTCGGGAACATGTGCAATGTGTCGACACATCTTTCGAGTTCACTGTTTTTAAAATGAGGGGCACGCGTGTAACATTTAAACTTAGGGCAAAGGAGTTAGCACTTTTCTTCCCTCCATCTCATAGAACTCTTTCTCTCTCTCTCTCACCCAAACGGCGCAAAACTCTCTCTCCCTCACAAATTCTATTTATCCACTGCTCTCCATGAAAAATCTGTCGCTGACAACCTTCAACCTCCTCACCCAGCCACTGTCGAGATGTCTTCTAGCTGCTCCAAGCGTCCCGCTCTCCATTCACCCTCATCTATCAGTTCTAGGGCACGGAAGAAAGGGAAAAGCTCTAAGGAACCCGTTCCTTCTATAGAGGCCTACATTTAAATTCATTGCTGGTCTTTGAGCTGATTTTAATTGGTTTAGTGAGAGTGGTTTTGATTTTAAGGAGATTTTTTAATATCAGGGATGGGGTGTTCTTGTGAATTTGAAAGTGGATTGCTTTGTGTATTTGTTAAAGTTGGTTTATGCAAACTTTCAATATTCAAAATCTGAGGATGCTAATAGCTATGTGAATGGGAAGCAATTAGACATGTCGGTTGCTTCATTAAATGCCCTAGTCTCTACTCCAAACAGTGGAAAAAAAATTCTTTCATGCATATGGCTGGATGGGTATGTCTAAGGTAGAGCCCATTGATATTCTTAGGGTTGTGTTGGATAATCCAACCCTAAATGAGGTGATTAGACCCACTACCGGTGACTTGACGATTCATAGACGAATATTGCATCACATATTATCTTACCAAGGACTGAAAAATTTGAGTACATCACTTTCTTAGAATTATTTGTTATGTACTGTCTGATCACCCGTACCTATATGAACCTTGGTCATTTGATGATTAATCATATGAAAGCTGCCACTGAGAAGAAGAAATAAGGACTACCTTATGGGATATTTTTCACTCACATGTTTCATACCCTTGAGGTTGATATGACTGGGGAAGTTAGAGAAAAACCCAAAGAATCAAAAGAGTATAACAAGAAGACTCTTAGCTTGATGGGTTTTATACAAAATGAGGATGGAGAATAGGTTAAGAAAGGCGTTGTGACGCCTCAAAAAGGAGAAAAAGGGGGTTCATATTCTGAAGAAGAGAGTGAAGATGAGGAAGAAGACATTGCAATGACTCCCACGGGCATTAGGACACCTATAGGAGAGCACACTCATATCTCTGTTTCTCCTCCCCCGTTTGGATATTCCTCACGGAGGGCTGCTGGTAGCTCTCATGCGCCTCGGTTAAGTTCCCTTGAGGTTTCTATTTATGAGATAAAGGAAGAACATAAGAAAGTGGAGAAGAATATGGAGGAATTGGCCACTTGTATGAAGACGGGGTTTTATGATATTAAGAAGATCTTGGTACTCATACAGAGCGTTTTGGGACTCTTGATAAGGATGTAAGGCAACTTAAACTTCGAGTCCATAACAGCATCCATGTGGCTAGCAATGTGATTAAGGAAACAGTGGATACTGTCAAAGCCGCTGCTGCAAAAGTTCTCCAAGTCACCGAGATTCATCTGGACGAAGATAGGAATATGTATCCTCGTGTCATCAAATGGAAGTATTGGTTCTCTACTACTTGGATGAACTGGATGAAGAAGTTTAATGTTGATTATCCTCCTCCTCCTCTTGGGTCTCCAAAGTCTTCTTGCTTGACATGTAGCCTTCTTCCTAAACTCCTCCATGCTAGAATTTTCAGGGTTGATCTCCATAGCCTCCTACCTTTGACCTTCCCCTTATCCTTTTTTTTATGATGCCAAAGGGGGAGAAGTTTAGTGTTGCTGACTTCCTAGCTCACATAGAGGACATTCCATTTTGTACTTATCTTAGTTTGTCCTTTATATGCTTTGTAATTATTGTTTTGGATGAACGCTTCACTTATCATTTTCTAATGAATATCTCAAGTATTTCTTTGCCTCTAATGGATTATTTGATTATGTTCATATCTATTGATTATCTCGTTGGTATCTATATGAAATTTGAGAAGTGTTTATCTCTTTGCACTTAATTGTGGACATTTGAGATTTGCTTTACAAGTAGTATTACTAACCTTCAATTGGAATCAATATGAAGTCTTGTGTTCTGATTAGAAATTTGGAAATTTGGAAACTTCGGAGGAAGCTTATAGAAGTGTTCTTACTTGTTTTTAAATTTTGGGAAACCTCCATTTACAAAGAAAACTCTTGCAAAATTTTTGTAAAATCTTAAAGTCTTTTTTGCTAAAAATTTCATGAAAAACTCATGTTTGTTCTCAGGGGGAGCTTTTCTATTTGTTAGCAAATTGTTGTTTTTAAAATGGTTTTGTCATCATCAAAAAGGGGAAGATTGTTAGCCCAAGGTTGTTTTTTTTTAAAACAAACCATATTTGATTTTGATGATAACAAAAGTTTCTAAGTTTTGAAGACTTTAGTTTTTATCTTGTCAATCCACAATTTCCAAGTTGTATTTCAAAAGGATTGAGATTTCTCTCTCTAAATGTTTATAAGTAGACTTGAACACCATTACACAAGTTAATATGATCAATTTTCCTTTTTGTAGGTGTGTAAAAATGTGTTGGAATGGTTTGGACGCTTTAAAGTTGTTGATCTTCTCTCCAGCACTTACAAGTGTCGACACATTGAGTGATGGTGTCGACACATTACACTTACTCCCGAGAGATGAAAACATGGTGACATGGTGTCGACACATAAAAGACAAAGTGTCAACACATTACACTTACACCCGAGACATCATTTTCAGACCAAGACAAGTGTACACATTGGCCTTATGGTGTCGACACATTGCACTGACTCCCGAGAGCCCAACTCCAGTTCATTTTTTGATGTGTCAACACATGCCACGGGTTTAATGAAAAATTTGAAAAGTTGTCAGAACCTTCAAATCACTTCCATATGACGTGGGCGCCTCTCCAACGGTCCTTTTTGCTAGCCTTGATGACCATTGTAGTAAAAAAGGATTTAAATACAAGAGTTAAGAAGAAAGAGACAACGCTCACCGCATGAACATCTTGCAATTATTCTTCGACATAACTTCTAGAGAGAAAAAGAGCTTTGAAGAATAGAGAAGACCGCACCTACCAAGAAAGCTTGCTATTTCCCTACCAAACTTCAGCTTTCTACTAGGATTTTTGTCTTCTTGCTCTCTTTTGTGCTTTACACTTGTATATTCGGCTTTGAGAGCCATTCTTTTATATTTCTTTGTACCCATTAGTTATAAACCTATTTTGTGTTGAGTAAACATTGGGTCCTACTCGTGTGGGTAGAAGAAATCCCTTAGGTTTTGAGATTTGTGAAGAGAGTTAAAGCGTGAGCTCGAAAAACGCTTTATAAAGGTTCTTTAGCACCCGATAAGCTAAGGTGTATTTACTATTTGAAGGATAGTGAGGAAGCCCAAAGAAGTCAATAGCTTTGGGGGTGGACGTAGGCAAGAATTGGCCGAACCACCTAAAAACACGGTGTCGTCTCTCTAACTTTATTTCTCCTTATTGCTTGTTTCATATCTTTCTTTGTGGTTGTTTACATCTTTCGGTTATATTGCTTAACTTTTTAAAAAAAATTAATTTTTATTAAAAATTAATTCAACCCCCCCCCCCCCGCCTCTTGGGTTGTTATTTAGTCTATCAATATCGATTGTGAACAAAAGCCAACAAGTTACATAGTATTTTCTTGAATCAAAGCAAATATAATCAGGACCTTGTCACTTTGGTTGGACTGGCTGAGACTACAGTTGTTGACACTCCCATGGAAGTGAATGTAATATATTGGAGTAATGAAGGGGACCTCCTTGATGATCCCACCCTCTGTTGACAGTTGGTTGGAAGTCTTATCTACCTAGCCATCACACAGCCAGACATGTCTTATGCTATACATACTGTTAGGATGTTCGGGCAAGCTCCTCGACATCTTCACCTAGCTGTTGTTCGTTGCATCATTTGATCTCCTAATCTTGGCTTGTTTTTTCATCAAGTTCGTCACTTCAGCTACAAGCATATTACGATGCCGATTGGGTTGGTTGCCTAGATACCATAAAATTCACTACCTGATTGTGCATGTTCCTTGGCAAATCTCTTATTTCTTGGAAATGAAAAAAGTAGGAATTTGTATCTAAGTCCTCCACTGAGTCCAAGTATGTCTGCTGCATGCTCCGAAATATTCTGGCTTCGTAGTCTCCTCACTGAACTTGGATTCACACAAGCACATCCTACTCCTCTTCATGGAGACAACTCTAGTGTCATCTAAATTGTCGTCAATCCTGTCTTCTATTGAGCGAACCAAGCACATTGATGCCGATTGTCATTCCATTCGAGAAGCATTTGATCTTAAGGTTATCGCTCTCCCACACATTTCCATAACTCTCCAAATTGCGGATATCTTCACCAAATCAATGACACGTCAGCGCCATCCCTTGTTAGCAAATTGAAGCTTGTCAACTTACCCGCATCAATTTGAGGGGGATGTCAACAGATAAAATAGCTGGCCATTTTATGGCCAATTCAAATTCTCCAATTCAAACATTGTTATTTCCTTGTACTACTTTTATTTCCTTAATTAGTTAGAATAAATGTTATTATAGCATTAGATATTAGCATCCGTAGATACTCCGGCATCAGCATGTGATCTTTTTATATATTGGGAAGTCTCGATTGACAATACATCTTTTATATTTGACAGTAATCAGGTCATTTGACCCGATTTGGGCATCTAGATCACTGGATCCGGTGGTTGATCTTGGGTCTTTGTACCCAAATTTTGTGTTTGGTCATCTGACTCATCTCATCTTATGTAAAGGGCTTTAAGCCTGTTGGGTCTTGTAGCTGGCCTTCTGGGACCTTCCATGCTTATGTTGAAATAAAGTCATATTGCCTGGGAGAAAGGAAAAAGACAAGCTCGCGAGGACAGGTTATCCATCATGCTCAAGTTCAACTGACAATGCGTTTTCCTCGAGGGGATAGGACTAACTGGAATTAGTGTAGGAAACACTCCTTCCTTCAAAAGGGATGCTCGTGGCTTTAATATTCATCACGTGCTCCATTTTGCAGATCTAGCTCAAGCTTATTGCAGATCTGGCGCAATGGTGTAGAAGTTGTAACTCTTTTTACGAAGAATAAGTTGTTGAAGTCCAGCATTACAAGACCATCATCTGATGTGACTTCATGAAGGGGATTACTAAAATCCTCTACACGAAATAAAGAAAAGAAAGAACATAATTTTAAAAAAAAATTACAAAACAAAAGGGAAAACAACAAAAAATCAAGAGCAGCAGAAAGCTTATGAAATCCCACCCGTTTATAGAAATTGTTCCGACTTCATTAGATTCACAATATTTGTACATAATAACTAATAACTGAACAGGCACGGAGAGCCCTAAGTCTCTCTAAATAGCAACCTTCAGGTAAACAAATTCCAGTTCACTTGTGCAATACACTCTTCTTCGAAAGCTTTGGTTTCTTCTGACTTTGGTTCTGTCAAGAAAGCCATGATCTCCACATGAGCTGGAGCCACATATTGAGCAAGCAAAAAACAAAGTCTTAAAACATGAAGTGCAAAGAGTGGGAAAATTACCTTTTGTCTTTCTACTGCGTCATAGTCTATCCTCTCCTTCCAATTGCTCTTGCGTAGTTTGATTGGCCGATTTCCAACATATTTACCTGAAACCAAGTAATTAACGGGTGTTACAGCAAAATCTAAAAAAGATTTAGTCAAACTCCAAAATTGGCATGGTAATTTATCATACTTTCACAACTCTAAACAAGCATAACTACAATGAATTAAGTTTCTTAAAAGATCTACATAAAAGGATTTCATTTTTTTTTTTACAAGGAAATTTTATTGAAAGAAAAAGAAATAGAAGGAACAGTACAAAGAACTATAATGAGACCTCTAGACCAAACAAGCTAGAAAACTAATGAAATCTAAAAACTCCGAAAAAGGAGAAAACATACCATTCACCCACAAGAACAAAGACTGCAAAAAATTGCCCCTCATACCCTCTATGGACACAGCCACACCCTCAAAACATCTCTCATTTCTCTCTCCATAAATTCCATCAAATACAAGTAGGGATCATTCTCCAAATAGCTAAGGCCCGAGGATCTTTAAAAACCTTTTTCCAGCACAACAAAACATCAGCTACCCTCCTAGGCATCACCCAATCATAGTCCATAATAGAGCACTAAAGACCACAACTCCCTAGCAACCAAACAGTGCAGCAAAATGTGCCCAGCAGACTCCCCATCACATTTGCAAAGATAGCACCAATCTAGCACACTCACTCCCCTCCTCAAATTTTTTTTTTTTTGATAAGTAAGCACCGTTTTATTAAAGAGAGAAAGAGGAAAAGGTGAATTCAGTACAAAGATTATACCGAAAACACTCAAAACATACAAATGAAAAAACTAAGAAAATAAAAAAAGTCCAGAAAACGACCCCCCAACACAGCATTAGCCCAGCAGAAAAGAGAAATGAACACATCGCCCTGCAAACTCCCTAGAGATCTACCCGAATCCTCAAAACACCGTCTATTCCGCTCCCTCCAAAGGCACCACCATATACACGCAGGTATCATCCTCCAAATTGTTGTAGCTGAAGGATCCACAAACTTCCGTCCCCAACAAGAGAGGACATCCACGACTCTTTCAGGCATTATCCAATGCACATTCAACAAACCAAGGATATGCAGCCAGAGACCTCTTGCAACCGGACAATGCAAAAGCAAATGATTAACAGATTCTACATCCCCCTTACACATATAACACCACTCTGTGACATAAACCCCCCTTCTTCTGAGATTATCAATAGTCAAAATTTTACCATGTGAAGCCTCCCAAACAAAGAAAGACACACGTAAAGGGACCTTGACCTTCCACACCTCACGCCAAGGGAAAGATGCAGGAGTATCACCACTGGCAAGGTAATCATAAAATGACTTAAACGGAAAAAAACACCACCCTTAGAACCCAGCCAAAACATCGCATCAGCTCTACTTCTATGCACCCTTTGCTCATAAAGAGTAGAGTAAAAGGCAGCAAACTCCTCCATATCCCAATCATTAGCAGCTCTAGAGAACTGAATATTCCACACTAAAGAACTAGGACCGAGTTCCATACAATCCACCACCATAACATCCTTACAACAGGACAAAGAGAAGACTAAGGGGAAGGAGTGTCAGTGCTAAAGATTCTTCCATGGGTGGCTTCCCAAACAAAGAAAGACACCCTAGGTGGGCTAAAGACCTCCAAATCTGTCTCCAAGGGAAGCTCTCATCAAATCCCCAACAAGACACGAATACCAAGATTTCACCGAGAAAACATCATTCTTGGATCTCACCCATCTCAACTTGTCTTCAACTTGATATTACTGGGACAGACATGGTACGAGCAACTAATTATGTGCTAAAAAAACATGGAACACAGCCAACATTAGCAATTTCAAGTCTTAGAGCTCCCAGAGGGGTACCGACATGGCTTGCAAAGTTCATACCAATATTCCAGTTTGTATTGCCATCTTAAACTCGAGTGATGAAAAATTAATTAAAATCAGTTGTCCAACTGGAAAGTTCAGTAATTATCAGTCTCAGAACTCCAGAAGTGCCATTTCAGGCACTAACATCCATCCCAAATTTCACTCTATTTTTTCATTCCAAGGTACACTTATTTTTCTTCCTATAAAAAGTCATCCATGCCCAACACCAACATCCCGTCATTAACCTTGCTAGGTAAATAGTTCAGCCATTTTTTTTTTTTTTACGGAAACTGCCTACTGAGTATGAATACTGATAGGTACTACTAAAGTGAATAACGATCCTACACCACCTGTACCAGTCAAAAAGATGGAATCTGACACCAATCAAATCAATTGCACATCAAAGGATATTTAGAGCTTTAGAGAAGACAGTATCCTTTGAAAAATATATTACCCGTCCCCCCTAGAAATCAAGGGTTTCTCTCATTAAGAACCGGTTCTAAAAGATAACACCAATTTCCACAATAAAAATAATCTCCTTGTAACGAAAAAATAAAAAAATTTACCATTCATTTCTTTAAGAGCTGCAGCAAGGTCAGCAGGGTTGGAAAAGCTGACAAATCCATAGCCCTTGGTCTTGCCCGTCCTCTTATCTCTAACAACCTGAAAGTTATGAAAAGATTAGGTTGCGGAAAAATTTCACTTTATTCCCTATGAACTAACATCTCATTTGCAACGCGCCCCCAAACTACAAATCTTGGCAATTGCATTTCATAGGGTGGGTTTGTTTACTAAAATTTTAACATAATAAAATAATTACAATATAATCTCTCTCCTCATCAAATCAATACTTTTCATTATAAAAAATATAAAAAATTCGTTCAAATCATCTCTCTTCATTTTTTCACCAATTCCAATACCCCAAAATTTTAACTCTGTTGAAATATGAGTAGTCTCCACATTGCTTAGCAATGTGGGGTGTGTATGTGTTTAGGCTTATAAATATAAGCCTCCCTTTGTAACTTCATTTTCATAAATGAGATGTAAACAAATCCAATTGGGTTTTTCCATTGGGTGTCTCATTTATCTAAAGTAATTTTTTTTTTTTTCTAACATGGTATCGGAGCAAGGTTTTCGGCTTTAGTCCGGTTACCTACTGGTGACCATCCGGCTTAGTACCGGTTTTCTCCCGGCTTAGTACCGGCGACCATCCGGCTTAGTACCGGCTTTTTCCCGGCTCAGTACCGACTTCCTCCCGGCATAGTACCGGCGACTTCCCGGCTCAGTATCGGCTTCTTCTCGGCTTAGTACCGGCAATTTTTCCGGCTCAGTACCGGTAACCTCCCGGCTCAGTATCGGGGCAACCATCCGGCTCAGTACCGGCATCCTCCCGGCTCAGTACCGGCATCCTCCCGGCTCAGTATCGGCATCCTCCCGGCTCAGTATCGGCATCCTCCCGGCGCAGTACCGGTGACTTCTCGGCTTAGTACCGGCAATCTTTGTTATTATTGTTTTTTTTATGTAATTATTTTTTGTAACTCCAAACTCAAGGTTTGTCGGTTTGTCCACCTTGAGTTTGCGGGGGAGTGTTGAAATATGAGTAGTCCCACATTGCTTAGCAATGTGGGGTGTGTATGTGTTTAGGCTTATAAATATAAGCCTCCCTTTGTAACTTCATTTTCATAAATGAGATGTAAACAAATCCAATTGGGTTTTTCCATTGGGTGTCTCATTTATCTAAAGTAAAATTTTTTTATTTCTAACACACTCAAACACAACCTTTGGGGGTCTCTCTCTCTCTCTCTCTCTCTCTCTCTCTCTCTCTCTCTCTGTGGATCTTGATTTGTTGGAAGTTTTGCTACAAGATTAAGGATGGGTTTCGACAGGTGTTTTCGAGTTGAAGCTAAGGATTTTCAGGTGACTGTTAGTGATAGAGGTGTTGTTAGATGGTCGGAGTGGAGTCGAAAATCTCATAGTGCTATCTCGCTTGGGAGATATGGGGCTGTCTGGATAGTTAACTTAGCCAGCAAGCTTTTGGGAGCAGCTATTGATCAGGATGTCGCCTTGAAATTCAATGAAGGCTCTAGGGCCATTCTGGCTCAACGATGTACTAACAAGTCGGGAAGATACATTGTCGTGATATCTGTTAATTGCCTTTTTGACATGTAGGTCGGAAAGCATTAAAAACCATGTTGGAGGGGTTACACAATATGTCTCCGTTCTTTCTCTCCTCTCCGCTCTCTTCCCCACATGTTTCTCCGGCTGGTAGTTTGTTTCCTGAGTTATTTTCATCGATCCTGGTTCTTCGTCCTTAGTTGGAGGGTGACGATGTCTTTTGTTCGTAACTTCCGCATTGAGTCTAAGAAGTTTCAGGTATCTATCAACGCTAGGGTTCAGTTTGGTGGTCAAGTTTTCTGAATGGAGCCCGAAGTCCATGAACTCGATTCAGTTGGGGAGGTTCGGCGTGATTTGGGTGGTGAATATGCCTGATAAGTTGTTGTTGGCTGGAGCTGGGTCTGATTTTTCAGCTAAGTTTAACGAGACCCAACGTAGTTTCTTGGCTCAACGATGTTCGAAAATAGGCGGCAGGTATGTGGCGATTGTTGAATATGGTGGAGGGAGGAAGGTGGGGGCGGTGATGGTGCCTGAAGGAAGGAATGCCCATGGCTGGCAGATTCTGAACCATGTTTTCCAGGAAGCAGTTGCTTTCTTTAGCTCTCTCTCGCTTAAGGTTGTTCCGCAGCGGAGTCTTACCATTCGGCCAGATACTTCCTTTGCCGAGGTTGTCGTTGGTTCCCCGACGATGGCAGGCGGCGAGCGCTTGTCTGGTCTGGTTGCGAATCACGTAGAGCAACGAGAAGACGTTTCGTCTTCTGATACGTATGCAAAATTGGGGGCTGCTGTTTCGGCTCCCACTCAGAGCAAATTTAATGAGTTGGCGTGTTCTCGGGACGAGATGTTGGCGGCTTTTTTGTCGCGTAATGATGAGCTGGTTAGTAAGTTCTTGCCACTTTGTGATGCAATGGTCAGCAATACCAAGTTAATGTCCGAAATAGTGGGCTTGAGGAGGAATGTCGATCGGTTGGGAGAATTAGTGGCCCAAATGGGGGCGGGAGATCCAGTTGTGAAGGACTATAAGTGTCAAGTATGTGGGTTTTTATTGAAAGCCCAGCGGGCTTCTTTTCATTCTACGTTTTCTTCTGAGGGCGTCGAGCTGGGTTCTGAGTTGGGAGCTACGGAGCAGGCTGGGTTGCTTAGTGGGGTGACTGGGTCGAATCTCTATCAGCCCATTTTCTCGGTTGGAGCTTCGATCGGGTCTCAGGTGCAAATGTGTTGTGGGCCAGTGGTTAAGGCTGGGCTGGACTATGCACAACAAGAATCGGGTCATTCCGGGTTGCTCGACCCAGCCCCTGGCGAGATGTTTTCGACCACGAGCGAGATCTCTGGCGCTGGAGTCTGCACCGCGATTCCTGCTCCCAAGTTCCAGGGTTTGGAGGTTGGGTCCACGTCGGCACTTTCTCTTGATGTGGTGGGCTCTGATGTTGCTCCGGTGGTGGAGATTCTGAAGCTGTCAGTGATGTCGGGGTTAGGTGCGAATCTTCCTGGCCCTCAGCTGGCGGTGAAGGAAGTTTCTTCTCCCTCGGTCTTTGGCGTAGGTATGGTTTCGAGTGTTTCCCCTTTGGGTTTGTCGTCGTCCTGTGTGCCCGTTAGCATGTTTGAGGATGGGACCTCTGGTCAGGTTGGTGCCTTGTCTTGTATTTCCTCGGTTGTCTGTTCTGGTGAGGATCTCGACCCTACACCTCCTATGCTAAATCGCGACTGTAAGTTAGTGTCTGTTGATTCGGTCCAACCAGTTTTAGAGGTGGAACCTCTAGCAATGTGTGTTGTTCAAGGTGGAAGGGAGGACTTTTCTGCCAGTCCTGATTCTTTAGACTGGGTGTTGGGTATGGTGTCTTCCTTCAGACATCTGGTTGGCTTGTCTTGTGGGGGTAATGAGGCGAAATTGGAGGCATTATTTGCAGCTTTGGAGAAGGAGAGGGGGATTTGGTGTCCTATGACACCTTGGAAGACGGGGAACAAACTATCCAGAGAGATGAAGGGGCTGAAATCAGCGGTTAATTATGAGGGGAAGACCTATGTTTCGAGAAAAAATAGAAAGGGTGGGAGGGACCTGTGTAAGTCTAAATGAAGCTCAATATTGTGAGTTGGAATGTTCGTGGATTAAATGACCGGGTGAAGAATAATGACGTGGGTAATTTATTAAGGGGGTGGAAACCAGAGGTGGTGTGCCTTCTAGAGACTAAGTTGTCGAAGGTGATGAGGGCTACTATTAGGAGTTTATGGGGGGGCAGCATGTCAGGTGGTGCAGTTTGGAGGCGGTGGGTGCGTCGAGCAACGTTCTACTTTTATGGGATTCGAGGGTGTTGGATATGGTGGATTCTTGTGTGGGTTGCTTTTCTGTGTTAGTGGTTTTTAGGAATATTGAAGATGGTGTTCAGTGGATGTTTTCAAGGGTTTATGGTCCTAATGAGGATCGTTGCAGGAGCTTGCTTTGGGAGTTAACTGGAGTTTTTGCTTGGTGGAACCTTGTTGCATTGGAGGCGATTTCAATGTCACCCGGTTCCCAAGTGAACACTCTGGGTCGGGCGGTTTGGGGCGTGCTATGATGGACTTTTCTGCATTCATTGATGAAAATCAGTTAATGGAGATCCCGTTGTTAGGAGGTACTTTTACTTGGTCGAATGGTAGAGACTCAAAGTCTTGGTCTCGTATTGATCGTTTCCTTTTTAGTGCTGATTGGGAGTCCTTTTTCCCTGAGTTCTATCAAAGGAGACTCCAACGTTTGTACTCGGACCATTTTCCCATTTTGTGTGAGATTGGTAAGCGTGGAGAGGGTAAGAAACCGTTCCGTTTTGAGAACATGTGGCTTAAGGCGGAAGGTTTTCAGGATAAGGTGAGAGATTGGTGGAGGTCTTATGATTTTGTGGGCACCCCTAGTTTCAAGCTTAATGCTAAGTTGATGGCGTTAAAGGCAGATCTTATTAAGTGGAACCGTGAGGTTTTTGGTGATCTGAATCATAGGAAATCCTTGTTGTTGGGGGAGTTATCTATGTTGGATGGGAAGGATGAGAGTGGGAATCTCGATGAGGTTGGCAAACAACGTAAATTGGAGGTGTCTTCAGAGCTAAATATTATGATTGGCATGGAGGAAGTGAGCTGGAGGCAGAAATCTCGTGCTTTGTGGTTGAAGGAGGGTGATTGGTGCACCCAGTTTTTTCATCGTATGGCCAACTCTAATCGTAGATTTAATACGATTGATTGCTTGGAGGTGGATGGGGGAGTTAATGGAGAATCAGGAGTGCATTTCTGAGGAGATTGTCCGTTATTATCGCTCTTTATATCAGGAACCCTTCCCTTGGAGACCTTTCCTGGATGACTTGGCTTTTGACTCCATTTCTGAGGTTGAGGCGCGTTGGCTTAAAAGGCCCTTTGATGAGGAAAAGGAGGTTGGGGTGGTGATGAGTCTTAATGGGGATAAGGCGCCGGGCCCGGATGGTTTCACCCTTGCTTTCTTCCAATCTTGCTAGGAGGTAATCAAGGGTGATGTCCTTTGGGAGTTGGAGAAGTTTTCAACTCTCTTCTCTTTACTTTACTCCAAAGTTTTGAGTCATGTTGAAGATAAGATGAAATGGGTGAGATCCAAGAATGGATTTTTTTCGTGAGATCTTGGTTTTCGTGCCTTGTTGGGGTTTTTGATGAGAGCTTCCCTTGGAGACAAATTTGGAAGACTTTGGCTCCGCCTAGGGCGTCTTTCTTTGTTTGGGAAGCCACCCATGGTAATATCCTTACAACTGACAAGCTAAGGAGGAGGGGAGTGTATGTGCTTGATTGGTGCTATCTTTGCAAAAGTGATAGGGAGTCTGCTGAGCATATTTTGCTGCACTGCCTGGTTGCCAGGGATTTGTGGTCCTTTGTGCATTCTATAATGAACTACGATTGGGTTATGCCTCAGAAGATAGCTGATGTTTTAATGTGCTGGAATAGGGATTTTAATGACCCTCGGGCCTTAGCTATATGGAGAGTGATCCCTTCTTGTATTTGGTGGATTTTATGGAGAGAGAGAAATGGGAGATGTTTTGAGGGTGTGGCAGTGTCCTTGGAGGGTTTGAGAGGAAATTTTTTGCAGACCTTATTCTTGTGGGTGAATGCTTTGTTAGGCTCTCCCTTTTCGGAGTTTTTTTATTTTATTAGTTTCCTTGCATGTATGGGCTAGAGGTCTCAGTATAGTCTTTTGTACTGTTTCTTCTTTTTTCTTTCTCTATTAATAATATTGTCTTACTTATAAAAAAAAAGATATGTTGTCGTGATTGAGTTCGGAGAAGGACGCCAGAGAGGGGTTGTCATGGTCCCCAAAGGTAGAGCGGGAGCTGGCTGGAAGGCTTTGGTCGAGTGTTTCCAGGGGGTGGTTGATCACCTTGGGTCGGTAAGGAATAGACATGGTTCTGCCGGTGCAATGGGGCGGAGAAAGGGTTCTTTAGCGGAAGCTGTAAAGTCGGGGTCGGCAATGGTTGTCCATGGGCAATCGGCGTCTCATTCTCGAAGTGACGTTCCATTTGTAGGAGGTAAAAGGCGGTCGCGTGTGGAGAAGCGGAAGAGCAATGCAGAGGAGGGAGCAGCTTTGTCGTTTCCCAATAAATCTTCATTTAATGTTTTGGGGGCTACTCATGACATGGTAAAGGTTTTCTGCCGATGCACTTTCGCTTGAGACTTACATGGTGTTTGGGGGTGGAAATTTTCACCCCTCAAAATGTCCAAACAATTATACAATAATCTCTCTCCTCATTAAATTATAAAATAATATTATAATATTCAATTAAATCTTCTCTTCAATTTTTAATAAAATATCTATACTTTTTCACAAACCCCAATACCCAACATTTCCACAACCCCAAAATTTCCTAAAACAAACCACCTTAAGATATTGCTCGATGATTTGAATAGGCTTATCGGGTCGGTTTTGGGTGAGGGTTCCTTGGGCCTATTGGTTGATCGTCCAGGTTGTGCGGAGTGTGCTTGGAAGGCTACTGAAGTTGAGGGGAGTTATGAGGGCCTGGAGTGTCCTCTTATGGCTGGGTGTAGGCCAGCGGGTTGTGCGATTTCCCTAAAGCCAGACACCTTTGCGTCTGGGCAGGGGGTCGATTTGGTTTCTGATGCTGAATTGGGAAGGGACTTGGATGTGCTTAGTACTGGTCCGGGTGGGTGTGCAGAGCCGGGTTATGGGCAGGATGACCCAAGACCCATTCTTGAGGCTGAAAATAGCGCCATCTCCGATCCCCTGGAGATTTTCTTGGGTGCTGACCGGAACTCTGTCGGCGGAAGACTTGCCTCCGGCGACGCTATCTGTGATGGCAAGGATGGGATCCGGCGACTCGTCGGCGCCGGAACAGTCAGATGACGTTGGAGCTGTTTTTACCCGACCCTCTTCTGGCTTGCTGGAGACGTAGGGATGCTGGTTTTCAGAAACAGACCAGACCGATCTTCAGGTTGAGAAGCTCCAAAGTGGGGTCACGAGGAGGTCCACGTTCAGGAGAATTGTGCTGTCGAGAGGGAGCGGGCAGTGCTTGATCTTTCCTCTGGGGCTCTCTTAGGTTGTCTGGAGGTGGGGGAGTGTTCTCGGGGGTTGTCTAAGATCCTGGCTTGTGTTAAGAGCTCAATGGGTCAAGTTCTCGAGTCACACTCTCTAGAGATGGAGGTTGGAGAGTTTCTCCGAGATCCAGAGGGGGAACTGGTGCTTGTTGACCCCTTGGCGGTCAGTTTCCCTAGTGACGATTTGGAAGGGAAATCTTGGGCGTTTGGTGCTTCGGAATGGGTCTTAGATATGGTTTCCTCTGTTGGACATTTGGTTGGGGTGTAGAGTGACGGTCACGGGGAGGAGCTGAGGAATCTCTTTGCTGCATTGGAAAGAGATAGGGTGCAGATTAGTTCAAAAAAGTCTAGAAAATCAGGGGGAAGGATGCTTAGGGAGTTGAAGTGATTGAACTCTTCGGTTAACTATGAAGGGTCTTTTTCGATCACTAGGAAGTCTAAGAACAAAGGGCGGGCATTGGCTTTGATTCAATGCTGCCAAGAATGAATGATAACGCAAGTGTAGTCGAGTGGGGAATCTTTTGAGGGAGGGGCTCACGTTTGTTGGCTTAGTTTGGCGGCGGTTGGTGCCTCGGGAGGTCTTTTTGGATGTGGGATATTTTTGGTTGGTGGGGGTGGAGGTGGGTTTGGGTGAGCGATGGGTTTGGGTTCCCTTTCAAAGATTTCTAGTTTGTTTGTGTTAGGGGTTTTCAGTATAATCTCTTCTACTGTTGATTCCGTTGTTGTGTTCTTTGTTTTTCTTCTCTTTAATAAGATTGGCTTACTTGTCAAAAAAAAGTTGAATTTCGAAAAAAAAAACTTTCATAATCATCTCTATCTATTCACATTTAGAGAAGATTGTGAACAGATAGAGATGATTGTGAAGGTTTTTTTATTATTTTTTTAATATTTAGAAATTTAAAAATGAGGAACATTGTCTAGAGAGGTAGTGGATGTTATGCTTGCTTGGAAGGAGGAAGTTTAAGGATCCAATTGCGTTGGCCATTTGGAAGTTGATTCCCGCTTGCATATGGTGGAGTTTGTGGAGGGAAAGGAATGGGAGATGTTTTGAAGACAGGGCTGAGTCTTTGTCTAGTTTGGGGGGATCTATGTTGCATTCTCTTTTTCTGTGGGCTAATTTTGTTTTGGGTTATCCTTTTGTGGGTTTGCCGAATTTTATTAGTTTTTTAGCTTGTATGCTTTAGATGTTGTCAGTATATTCTCTTGTACTGTCATCTTTTTTCTTTAATAATATTGGCTGACTTATCAAAAAAAAAAATCTCTCTCTCCATCAAATCTTCTATTTCCATCAAAATAAACATAAAAAATTCAATTACATTATCTATCTCATTTTTTCACTAATTCCCATAAAATTCCAAAACTTTCCAACATCCACCCAAACATATTACAAATTTTCAGAAACTCCTATAAAAGTCTAATCTCCCTAAATTTTCACACAATATCCAAATTTTTTAAAAATTTTCTAAAATCTTCAGTTGGCAAACATGACCAAAGTATCACAATGAATTGCAACAGTGCCTGTATCAAGGGCACCTAGGTCAAGATTAAAAAAACCTTCTTGGACATGTGCACCTCTGCTAACTTCTTTTAAGGGAAGACAAATAATAATAAACAAAGAGCATACTCAATGGTTCGTCTATTGCTAACAGCTAACTTTTTAATACCACCAGAGTATTGTGGAGATGTAGCCAAAGTATTGTGTCATGAAACAACGATGAGTTTCAAGGTTCTTTCTTTCCTTTCTTTGTTTGTTTATAAAAGCTTATTTCAATTCGTAACTACCTTTCCTAAATCTAAAATAGGCAACAACCAAACAGGAATTAGACATATTGTTCCAATCCAATCCCACACATAAATTCATTTATATCCACCAAAATTAACTAACAAAACGATTATCAGCATGTTATAAAGGCTATATCTTCCTAGAGCTATCAAGATCAAAGACAAAAAAAATATCCACCCCCCCCCCCCAAAAAAAAAGAACCAACACATAAAACTATGTCAAACACAAATCTCGGGTAGTCCAGAGAAAGAGTCAATGTGTGTTCTCAAAAGTGGCACGCAGGTAATATTGACTCTATTGTTAATCCTCATCTCTATACAACCTATTAATTTATACTAGCTCAAACCTGACTTGATAACCCAACCCTTTCCCAAAGCACCCTACAACTCCCCACACATGAAAAAGGAGAGCCATACCACCCGAATTTTTCAGTTGCGACCAATTTTTGGACACCTTACCACACGTTGCCCATGGCTTATTACGACATCAACTGGCTGGAACACAGCATATTAAGGTACATGTGTCAAGGGGGAATAAATTATACAGTAATTTTAATTAAAAAATTTGTGTGCCTCATACTATTAGTAGTTCAGGAAGATTGTCATATACCGAATGTGATAGGAGGAAACAGATAACCAAACACATCTTTCAATTGAAAACAATGCACAGTATAAAAAAATAACTACTTCATTAAATTTTGCAACTGGCAACCTACACAAAGGTGGTTGCATGGCTAACCAAATGTCAAATTATGGACGAGACCTACCTTAGCATTAAAAAAACATTAACTTCTCTGAGCACTTCAAACAAAAATCTGAAGAGAGAAAGCAAAATGATCACACCCAATAAACATTTACAACAATAAGAGAACTTAAGAAATAGATTGAGATAGAAACTTACTTTAGCCATGTTAAATGAAGGGAATCGTGAAAATGCTTTTGAAAGAACATCATCATTCACCTCATTACCAAGATCACCACAAAAGAGGCGATAATCATCTGTAGAATGTCAATACAATAGGAAGACATAAGCCACGCATCTAGCTAAAAAGAAAATAAGAAAACTGACATCAAAATAAGATCTTCCAGCCAAATGCTTCACTGCACAACACTCATCCAAAATAATGAACATATTGTTACGGAAAAAAAGGGTACCTATGCAAAAGACTAATACAATCAATGTGAGATAAAATATTAATTGTCTTGCCTCTACACAATATAGCTTAGAGAAGGACATGGTCAACTTTTTCCTTTTTCCCCCCTCTATGCTGTGCAAACCCTAGCTCCAACATTCTCAAAAATTACTTTCTTCAGGGGATGAGGGAAGAGGAGGGAAGGGAAACAAGAAGAGAGGGAGAGGGGGGGAGGGGGGAGGAATAGGTATAATACCAATCTCTAGAACACAACCAAACAACAAAATAACAGCTTAGAAAATAAATTTCAACCCTGCTTATAGACGGGTGGGGCATCATGATTTAAACATACGTAAAAGTCAACTTCATCCCAAGTTCAGCTCAAACCAATCATCTTTATATGTTTACATAAAGCACAATTAGCAGGATTGCTATGCATGAGTTTACAGACAATCTGAATATCCCTTATCACCGAGGGTTTACAACGGAGATTGATTGACATGCTATAGTATGGACAACATACAATCTAGGGCCTTTTTCTTTATTCCGAGACCCTTTTTGGATGATTTCCCCTCCTGTTATTGGAAAAGAGATTTTCCATCAGTGGACACTAACGTAGCGTTTGTTTCCCGAAATGTTGGACATTTCGGGCATCCAACATTTCGGGTATATTATAAAAAATTATAAATTAATAATTTTTTTACATCAAAAAATTCTTTATTATTATAATATTCACTCAAATCTTCTCTCTCCTCACTTTTTCACCAACTCCCACAAAATATCTTTACTTTTTCAGAAACCCCAATACCCTAACATTTCCACCACCCCAAAATTTCCACAAACAAACACCACCTAAAATGCTTTTGGAATTAAGCTACAAGCACTCCATCTAATTCTTCATCGCTTCATTTGATTACTTTCCGACAACAATATATTTTCTCTATCACCAAACATACCATTAGAATAGGCGTTGAAGCCATTGCTTAATAATAAAAAACATTTAATTGTCTTTCATGTCAAGCAACCATTACTAATAAAAACATGCAGCTTATACCCCATTATGTGCTATAAATGAACACTTTTCCAAACAATCCAATCCAAAAGAATTACTCGGTCATGACAATTTTGTGAGACGTTCACTTGCTCAATCATAAATAGATTAACTAAACAGGCAAGTCTGCAAGGGGAGGGCACCACAATTCATACTTTCTGGCCATTCTGAAAGTGTTGGGTCCTCCCATGCATGGCCAGCAGCTTTGCGAGGAACTGCTTTCATCTTAGTCTCCGCTTTGTGCTCAATTTCACTGCTTGCAAGAGCAGCCTTTACACTTTCAAGTGCTTCTGGAGTAATTGTCTGAGCATCCCTTTGAAACAATTGCTGGGCCTGCTCAAACACAACCAATTATACAAATTACCTAAACTAAAGAAAGACAGATCAGAAATCTACAACATTACCATACTTACATATTGTCAGTTTCTAAATAACAGCTTTTTTTATCATTTCATTTTCTACAGGCTTCAAATAAACTGCAAAGGCCATCTCCACAATATTTTAGTGTTACATGTTGCTCAGACAAAATGTGACTATATTCTCTTGTCTCTTTTGGTTAACAAAATAATGTTCTTCCCAACAGCGAACTCTTTAGACTATCAAGTTACGCGCACCGGTGGTCATCACCCTCCAAGCCATTATTGGCAGCGGAGGAAGTGAACTTTGAGCTAAAATTCATTGGAATAACTACACATCTTCCACATTTAAACCACAAAATATTGCTGCGGATCAATTGTCATGCCACCTGCATCACAATTGGCACCTTTCATATTTACACATGGCTTCAGCATAAACTGGCACATTATTTTTAGGGAAAATCAAAATGTAGTGAAGACTTTGTAATTTATATAGCATACTGCCTTCTACATTGGCTATTTTTCCTGTCATTTCTATTTGGATTAGTATTATATGCTCTAATTTCACCAACCGCTATTCTTTTTCTGACTTTCATCCAATAATACCAACTCTTTCTGCTAAAAGAAAATTTTACTGTTTCCAGCCGTTCTCAACCTCCAAAGAAAACCAAGCTAACAAAAGTCATTAAATCCTATCAACCCACATACAAATTTCCCTACAATAACCAAAAAATATAGAACAAAACACATGTATTAAAATCTTCCATAAAGATTTAGACGCACATTAACACAAAAACAACACAGATTAACCAAAACCCATGTCACCAAAAAATGGCCCAAACCCTAAACAGTGAAGGCACCCACACACTCACATACATGAAGGTGTAAAATCCTATGTACAGATATACATGCGGAGAGAGAAAGAGAGTGGGAGCGGAGAATGTTGGAGGTGGGACCTGATGGTACTGAGGGAGAGAGTAGGAGGGGGCGGAGGCCGCAGGATAGACGGGGGCGACTACGGAGGCCGCAGGACCCACGTAGGGCGTGGGGTACTGAGACGGCGTCGTAGCCGCCGCCTGCTGGATGTGAAAGGGCATGGGGAAATAGGAACCGCTGGTGCTGGTTGTGGAGCTGCTGTTGGAGTAGGTGAATTGCGAGGACGAGGATGGCATCGACATGCTTGGGAAGCAAAACGACGTCGGATTCCAATAGGAAGTATAGCTTGGATCTGCAGCTCGTCGCGAGAGAGAGAGACGGAGAAGATAAAGATTTTCTGAACAGCCAGAGCTAAAAAAGAGGGTTCCAGAAATCGGACCTCGATGTTCGTTTTTTCGTTTCTCTCTTGAGGTAAGTCATGGGTTACGTTGTTTTGTGAGAAAATTGTAGGATTTCGGACAAGTTTTGAATTTTTATTTTAAATAGTATTTTATTGGTATTTGTATAAAGTAAAGAGATAAATGATTTGATGTAATTGTTTAATAAAAAAATATAGGAGTTATGTGAAAAAGTATAGAAAGAGAAAATTTATGTTGAATAAAAAATTAAAAAATTGTTGGAGATTGTGTAAAATGTATTGATTTTTTGTGTTTGAATTCTAAATATGTTCGGTGATAGATTTGTGAATATACTTACAATCCTGAAAAAGTGTGAAAACGAACATATCTCAGATCTTTTATTTGGGAAAAAGTATCTAGCCTCTTGAATTATTATTTTTTAATCCTAGCCTCTTAAATTAACAAAGGATGTAGTTAGAAAAAAACAAAGCAATGGACGCGAATTACGAAATTCTAATTATTGTTAAATTTTATTTTAAAACGTAAATGGATTGATTTTAAAAATTTAGAAATTTAAATTTTATTTCAAATCAGAAATTAATTAATTTTAAAGGTTGAGAGATTTTGTTGGGCTCCTTCAAAATTTTGTCTTAATAAAATATCTCTAAAATAATCTATTTTTTCATTAAATTATTTATTTTATCAAAATAAACATAAAAAATTCACTCAAATAATTAATCTCTTCACTTTTTTATCAATTTTCATATACCAAAATTTTAGGAGTCAAACATGAGTTTTATGACTCTATTTTGAGATTGTTTTGGTAGTTTTGGAGGCAAAATAACTTTTTTTCTTTTTCTTTTTCTTTTTTTTTAGGAAGTACTTATTTTTCTCTCTTATTATCTCTACCTAAATATCCAAGAAAAAAAAGGTAAAAAAAAAGCTTAAGTAAGTCTATTGCCCTATAGGTATTAACTTTAACAAAATCAATCTTTTGGTACAACTTTAAACAGGTTGGTCCTTGTAACCTATTGTTCAAATATATAGGTCATTACGTCTACCATCAAAAGTTAGTCGACTAATAGAATATTGACATGAAATTGGTATCCAGATTTCCTTGTCAGGGTCGGATATCCTATACTGAACCCCGTACGCATTAGTCAGCTAATTTTGTGTGCACAAGAGGATCTATATATTTAAAAAATGGACTATAAGGATCGACCTGTTTAAAAATGTACCTAAAATACTGATTTGTTAAAAATCAATACTATATAAAATATAAGTTAATTAACAAAATAAAATTACAATCCACAGCGAAAAAGTAATGTCATCTATACCAAACTTTCACCAATTGATGCAGACTGCTCCATAGTTTTCTTTACATATGAGAAGTTATATTTCTTTTGGTAAAAAAAGTGAGAGAAATGAGCATTAAGGAGAGAAAGCGTAACCATTGTACCACAAGAGTTGTAGCCTTAATTGTTTGGGGTCAGAAAAGGGGCAATCAAGAGAGGGTGTTGGAGGCTAGAGATTTATAAGTTGAACCCTTCTCTCTAAAATCAATTGCACTTTTGTAGCGCTATCGTGACGGGTCCTCCTTTCTATGAATGGTTATTATGGTTCGATCCAATCGTTCTACATCAAATAGACGTTCCTATGATCATGCTTAGAGGGAGTGGACTATGCTGATAAGCTCTCTCCACACTTTTGCTAAAAAAAAGCATCAACGTTAAGTTTATCAATGAGTGCGGCTGCACTTGTTTGGAGCCATCATCCATATTTGGTTGGCAATAAAAAGGAGTGTATTTTTTAAAATAAATAAATAAAGCACATTCGAAAAGGTTGTTTCTTAATCTAGGAAAAAGAAAGTAAGAAAATATGCTTTTTTCTTATCTAGTAATCACATTGATGGTGCTTTTTCAAGAACTTATATAAACCAGTAACATATTCTAGAGTTATGTTGCATATCCTCCCAAGGAGTATTTTTTTCTAGTTTAATGGAGTTAATGAATTTTTTAAGGAAAACTTCGCCTTAATTATGGCTTCAATGTGATTTAAGGGTCTAATCTATCAATTTCATTATATGAAATATGTATTGTTGAAATGAGAGAAAAATAGAATGTGTATCACAATCGTGATGGTCAAATCCTAACTGATGGCGTATATTGATGAATTTTAATAATTCGAATGAATAGTGTGAAGAAACTAATAGTTTTGACCTCAAATTGACATTGGCATTGTAATTTGGGGGCTAAATGTGAAATTTTATCCTGGGTTTAGATAATCTCAATCGTAGGAAGATTCTGGTCCTCCGCACCCTTATCCCCAGATTACTCTGGATACCTGGAAGGCCTTTATAGGCCGGAGTCGCCAATGAATGTCATTCCCTTAAGGACCGTTTTACCAGAAAATTTTGAGAAAGACCCGAAGGAAGATCCCGAGGAGGATCCTGAAGAGGACCCTCAGGAAGAACTCCAAGAAGAGCCACAGGAGACTCCTAGACAGGATCCAATGGAAGGCGGATTTAGGTGGTGTTCGGGGTGGAAATTTTCACCCCTCAAAATTTTCACACTAATTACAAAATAATCTCTTTTTCCTTATAAATTTTTTTTATTATAATATTCATTTAAATATTCTCTCTCTTCACTTTTTTTTCAATTCTCATAAAATATCTTTACTTTTTCAAAAACCTCAATACCCCAAAATTTCTACTGCCGGACACCCCTTAGTTGCATTAAAATAAAAATAGCTTATTCTAATTTTCTATTATTCTGCTCATGATAATGAATTGTCAGTCATACTTGATGGACTACCTAATATCTACTACAATGGTGAAGACCTAGTCCACCTAGTCCAAGTAGATGACCCCAAATTGAAAATACAAGAGTGATTATGTGTAAGACCCCAAAGAAACCCGTGTCTACTTCATTATAAGATGAAGGATTTCATGGCTTATTTTGTATTAAAAGAGACCTTGCTTAGCCAAGACATGATTTAATGTTAAGAAAATGTACATATAGTTATTTTGAATTTCCAAATATGTGATGTTATGATTCAAATGTCATGGATGGAATTTAAATTTTATAGTAACTGATTTCATGTTGCTAGATTAATTGCATTTTTCTTTTCAACATCCTTGATTATTTTGAAGGATTATCTTATGGATGATGTTATTGGGCTGCTAAGAATTTTATGTTGGGCTTTAAAACCTAAGGCAATGGGCTGATGATGGGCTACTCCTACTTGGCCGAATATTAGGTGTAATTGGGCCATTGAAATATTGTTTATGAGCTGCCCTAATATTTGAGATAGTGGGCCCTTTGGATTGTGATATTGGGCTGCTATAAGACTTAGAATATTAAGTGGATATTAGACCTTTAAATTTATAATAATAGGCTTTAAAATAATCATGAAAATGGGCTTTAAAAGTCATGGTATTGGGCTGCCATGAAACCCATGGTAATGGGCCTTGGAATGTTGTTATTGGGCCTTAGAGAATTTGGTCATTAGGCCTTAGACCTTGGGCTTATGAATTGGGCTTTAGGTGGTAATGTTAGGCCTTGAATAAAGGATTTATTGGGCTGCCCAATGGGCCTTGAGATTAAGCTAATGATACTAGATTAGTAGTGCTAATCTTCATTAAGTTTACTAAGTAACTAGATTGTGTTAAGTGAACTAAGTAGTTGGAATTTAACTAAATGAACTAAGTTAGTTGGCCAAGCATTGAATGAAGGATTTGAGTGTGTGGCTAGGGGTGATGGTCGACCATGACAAGGGACAAGACAATGACAAAAGTTAAAAAGTGGGGAAAAAGGTGGGTTTTACACTTGGCCGAATTCCTTGTCTACATTCACTCCATTTTACCTTTTGTGAGAAGCCTTGCACGCCTAACATCACCCGCACACACTCATTTCACTTCACTTGAGTCATTTGGTCGACCAACACAAAGTCAAAGGAGAGAAACACAAAGCTAAGGAGAGTAGAAACCGAAACCAAGAAAGAAAGGGAGAGGAAGAGAGAATCAAGGGTGAACCGAATACCCTTGAGCCAAGAGTTGGATTTTGTAGCTTGAACCAAGGGGAGCACGTGTAAGGAGAAGAAGGAGAAGGAAGAAGAAGGAGGAGATGAATAAATAGGAGGAGTTGTGCAAGGAGAAAAGAGGAGAAACAAGGACTACAAGGTAAAAGAAAAATCGAATCCTTTTTCTTCATGCTAGCCGAACTTGTTTGGTGATAGATCTTGGATTCTTGTTATGTGATTTGCTAGATCTAGTGTTGTTAAGGTATCTAAGTGATAGATCTGGCCATGTGTAGTTGAGATCTAAGTTGGAATGATGGAAAAATGCAAGAAAGGGCGATGTATGTTAAAAGAAGTGTAGATCTAGACTATGTTGTGTTGGTTGGTTGTAAGCTGAAATTTTTCCTAGATCTATGGATGTTGGTGTATCTAAAATGTTAGATCTGGCCATACATGCTTTAGATCTAAGGTTGTATACTAAGGAAAATGCAAAGGATATGCATGTTATAATTTTTAGCATGAAAAATGTGACATTTTGAAGTATGGCCGAATATGGTATGCTTAGATCTCCATGTATTATGTTGTTCAAGTATAGATCTGATTATTGGTCATGTTATATGCAAGATTAATGACCAAATGCGTGGTAGATAATTATGTTATGTAAAGGATGCATGCAAATTGAAGGAAACAAAAGAAACATAATTATTTGGATGAAAAGCATGGGTTGGCCGAATTATATAATGCATGGTGTCTTGTGGTTGTGTTTTGATTTTAGATCCTATGTTGTGAAATTGTTGAATGGAGGATGAGATCACCATTGAAGTTGAAGTTGTGATTAAAGGATGCATAAAATTTAGTGTTGGCCGAATGTTTAAGGTTAAGGAACCCTAATTGTAAATTATGATAAATAGATTATAATTGTTGTGTTGGATACTTGAAATTGGGGATTAGGCTAATTGGAATAATATTGAGGAACCATGAACATGTGATGAAATATTCGAAACCCTAGTTAAGGTTAATATCTCGGATTAATTGAGGTTTAAGGTCCAAATCAAGATTTAATCATGATTAAAGTTATTGATGGTTTAATGTAAGGTTTTAGGGGAGCACATGTAATAATGGGAGACTTAGGTTTAATCCTAATTTATTAATTGTTGATTAACCCTAATCGTGAATAGATATATAAATATATTGTAATAGAGTTTGATTAAATAATCTAAGTTTTGAATATTAGTTAAAGAAAAGAGTAAATAAAATATTTTTAATGATTAAAAGAATTACAGTGATATATATATATATATATATATATCTTTGGTTGATAACCGATTTCAAAAATGTAAATGTTTAATTTATATGATTACGCATTATTTCTTAAGTCTAAGAAATATTTGAATCACTTGTAGGCGATCTACGTGTCTTTACACACTACCAAGGAAGACCAAGTGTAAGTGGAATAGTAAGTGGACAGTAAGTGGTTCTTTTCAAAACTGGAATGACACACTGTATCATTTCATGAACAAGCATGAGATTTTGATCAAGCATAACATGACATGTGCATTGCATGAATTTTTCTAAAGAGATTTTTATGCAGTGACATATGAGAAGTTTTATGATAAGTCAAGTCAAGTCAAGGGGCACTGGTCGGTACCGTACCAACAAGATGGACTCCCATACCGAAGGACGAATGCGAGAAGGATGGGTGAATCCAAGAGGCTGTGCAAACCACACTGAAGGACATTGAGAAGGTGCGAGCCTCCAAGGGTCATGTCTAGCCACTGAAGGACGAATGCGAGAAGGTGCGCTAGCTTGACCGAATGTAAGGTCTCCAAGGGAAATCGGGGACGGTTCCAAAGGGAACGCACAACCCTGACTTCAGGGGTCAAATGGAGCGAGCCCACAGTAAGAGATATAAATAAGTGATTTTCAAGGGCCAAGGGCCAATTTTATAAGCAAGTATGAAAGAAAGATTTTCAATGGCCTGGAGCCGAAATCAAGCAAGAGCATCTGCATATCCATGACATGCATGTGCATCATGAATCAAGTTCTTTTTCATGATTATGCAAGTACAAGTAAAAAGCATGTTTCAAGTTTATGTTTCTCCCTTACTGAGTCTTTTTGACTCACGTTGTTTTTAAAATTGTGTCATTCCAGATGCCACAGGTGAAGAGAGTCAGGAGGACTACCTGACTTAGAAGGACCAAGATGATGTTCATATTTTTGATAATGGTGACACGATCGATGAGATCCGTCACTAGTTGAGTTTTAAAATATTATATATGTTTTGTATGCAAACTTAATGAGAACCCTGATTATGTAAGATTTAGCTCGAATCCCTCGCGATCTTGTATGTTTCCGCCGTAAACACGTAAGAACGTAAGTAAGAACGCTGGAGCTATCTGGGGGATAGCTCGCGGCTGTCACGGTCCCTGCGGGATGCCGTTCGGGGCGTGACATTATGCCAACATTTCCACACATTATAATACTCACATCCTACCAAGAATTTAGTTCTTAAATTCATATTCCATTATAATTTCTTTTACATCCTTCTTTTTGTGATAGTAGTAATTATGACAATTCAAAGTTGGACCCTGTGAATATTTGTGCAATGTTAATTGTGTTGCAACCCTTGAAATTAGGTAAATATCACTTTGTTAGTATTGTGTAATTAATCTTTTAATCTAATTTAAATATAATACTTTGAAAATTTTATTATCATATCTTGAGATTTCTTGTTGGTAAAAATAAACATAAAATTGTTAGATTTACTTTTCTAGCTGCTTATATATTTTATAAATTAATTATATGATTCTCTTATGTATTTTGCATACAACTCACCGGATCATTTTCAAGTGAAGTTAAACATTCATCCATAAACAACTCACATATGAAACTATATGTCAATGAAACTTATGGCGTTTCACATTAGTTAGAACGCTCTCATGCTTCAAATTTGTATCAAAACTTCTTAAAAAATGAATAGGTTGGTGGTGATGTTTGAATTGAGAAATTTTTTTCTATTTTAATGTTTGGCAATAGGGTTGTACAAATTTGGTGCCAATAACCGCACCCGAATGGACCAGTTTCCAAATATTGGTCATCGCTATCACCATTGCTAATAGTAAAAACCGGTCAAATGCAGTACAATTACTAAGTATCGGCTTCCATACTGGGCCGTTTACCACATGACCCAATTATTTTTTTCATTTTATTTTACCATTGAGCCCATATCGGTGTCCATTTATTGTCAAGTTAGTGCAAAATTAGAGAACTTCTGAAAGATAGTATGAGAAATCTAAAATAATAAAATTCAAGTTTAATAAACTTAGAGAACATCTTAGAAGATAGCATGAGAAAATGATATGAACAAAACTACAATTAATTTATGTCGCCAAAGAAGTCCTTATTCCTTCTCAATCTCTGTCAGCAAGATTGGTAACTCTACATGATACACTTATAAGCACCAATTTACAAAGCTAAAAATAGAATCCAAACCAATAAACTAATTAGTGCACAAATAAAATTACTTGAGTCAATACATATTATGTCATATCATAGGTCATTTCCTCCTCCTCTCTAATAAGATTGCATATCAACCACTTTTGAGTACAAAATGAGACCTTCTGCAATTTTCGGAGCCAACAAACTCTGGGAGGGATCCAAGACTCGACCTCCAGTGCTAAACATCGACTCAAAAGGCAAAGTAGTAATGGAGATTGCCAACAAGTCACGAGCAATGTGAGAAAAGACTGGATACTTCGGAGAGCAAAACTTCTACCAACAGAGTCTGAACGGTATCGTCACGAACAATATCAATGACGTTCGTTTCCCTAAACGTCCTCGTTTTACCTAATGCCACAATGCAAAGAATTTTATCGTCATCAACACTATTCCGTGCGCACGATGAAGCTATTTCAAAACGACTACGTTTATCATCCAATATATTAGTGTTTATCTCAAGATCTCCGTTCGCACGTACACCATATGTGCGCACGGTTTTGAAATTTCAAAACGATGATGTTCATTTTCCTATCAATACGTTCATCTGCGCGTCAAGGTTTAAATCAAGACCTCTGTGCACGTACACTATTCCATGCGCATGGTTTTGAATTTTCAAAACGACGACTTCTCTTACCCTAAACGTCATCGTTTATCTCCAAAGATTCGTCCGAACAATGCTATTTGCGTGCAGTCGTGTTGGATGTATTAATTTCAAGTAAACTTTAAAATGAAATAAATTTCAAATATTACTTATTACTTATTATTTATAATTTTTAACTTTTTTTATTTGTTTGTTAGCTAAATTATGTTTGTAGTCGCTTTGTCTCATAGGGGCATTATATAACATTGCAACAACAAATTCAAAACAATAAAATAAATCAACTATCACACATATATCAAGTTAAACTGCAATTAAATATAATTACACTACCATACATATAAAATGTCACAAAAATGATACATCCCAAAATTTATGTGTAGATACAAAACATAAAAGTTGAGGAAGTCTATCACTCGTTATCCTCGACATCCTCACCATCACCATGTCTTTCTTCGACACAGCGTTGCACAAACAGGTGATTGTCTGCTCCACCTTACCCATCCATTCCACACGCCATCGTATGTGTCGGGACAGTCAGGAGACGGTCCTCCAATTTCTTCACTCTTTCGAAGAGTACCGTGATCGAGTCCTCCAAAGGCTTAACAACAGTCTTAAAGGCTGCTGTCATATCACTCACTAATTGATCGGCCCAAATTGGCCGATCCTCTGCTATCACTGAGTACTCAACGACACTGATGAGGGCTCTTGGGAGGCCTAACGAACTGAGCTGAGCTTGGGAACGTTTTAGTGTGTTCTTGCCTATTGCCCTGAGCTGGTACTCCTTGGACTTGTTTTGTCCCTCCAGAACCAACTGTAAATGGAGGAACTGAGTGAGTAACAGGTGATAGGGCAAGCCTGTGGTGGTATAGGCTTTGGCCTCGCACATGATCATCTGAAAAATAAGCTTTTAAAGATCCACGGGCATCTGAAGAGCCACGTGTAGTCTTAACGCAAGATACAATTCTGTTATTCAACTTTTTTAAATATTGCTGATATGACAATTCGTTAAGTTGTTACAACTAATTCAGTTAGTTTTTAATTAGCATTTCTTCAGCTGTTATCAGCTTCTCCTCTGTATGTAAAACAGAGCACTTGTAACGTGATTTAATATAATGGATTATTCATTTCTGAATTCATTATTTCCTTGCTCATTTACGAATTAACATGGTATCAGAGGAATACTGATACAATGGCTTCCGCTACTCCTACACCACCTCCTTCATCTTCACAGCCTCCTCCTTCAAATCATGTTACATCAACTATGACAGATACGAATCCTTACTTTCTAAGTCCAGGAGATCACCCTGGTAATATCCTTGTTTCTCAACTTTTATATGAAGACAATACCCTACCTGGTCACGATCCATGCTTATGGCATTGAATGCAAAGAATAAAATCGGCTTTGTCAAAGGTTCTATTGTCAAACCAAGAACATCCGATGATAACTTTGAAATCTGAAGTCGGTGCAATGATATGGTAAGATCATGGATTCTTAATTCCATACCCAAAGATCTTTATGGCAGCATTATATACATTGACACAACACAAGACATTTGGTTAGATCTAAAAGAGCGTTTTTCTCAAGGAAATGGTCCTCGAGTATTTCAGCTTCAAAAAGCACTTGCTGCTCTTTCTCAAGATCAATTACCAGTCAACAGTTATTTCACCAAGTTAAAATGATTATGGGATGAACTTTACAATTATCGTCCTACTCCTTCTTGTTCATGATGTTTATGTGGTGCCATTAAGACCATGCTTGCTGCTCAACATCAAGATTATGTCATGAGATTCCTGATGGGATTTAATGATTCTTTTTCGAGTATCAGAGGTCAGATCTTAGTCTATGATCCTCTTCCTCCCATCAACAAAGTTAATTCAAGATGAAAAACAAAGAGAGATCACTCCTCATCTCTCATCTACCCCTGACACCACTGCTTTTCTCACTCGAACCAATGATCATAGAAATGGAGGAAAATCTTACTCTCAATATCCTAAGAAGGAGAGACTGGTATGTAGTCATTGTGGTATTCCAAGCCATACTATTGACAAATGTTATAAAATTCATGGATATCCTCCTGGCTATAAGACTCCTCGGCCAAAGTTCGTTGTTGCTCCTTCAGGATTTTCACATAATTCCTCTGCATACTCGGCTAATCAAGTTGCTTCTACAAATGATACTTCTGCTGCAGCTAAAGATACTACATCATTTCATTTCACTCCATTGCAGTACAACAAGCTTTTGGCACTCATTCAACCTGACAACCACTCGCAAGCTACTGTCAATGCTAACTCATTCAACACAAGTTTATCTCTTATGACAGGTAAATCAGCTTGTTTTTCCTCTCACCAATGTCCTTCTACAGCATGATACTGGGGCCACCGATCACATGGTGTAATCTCAGTCCTATCTTACTCATGCTATATCCATCGTTTCTCAATTTGTCAAACTTCCCAATCGACAGTCAGTTGTTGTTACTCACATCGGTCATGTTCAATTATCAGATAAACTAATCCTTACCAATGTCCTATGTGTACCTTCATTTGGCTTCAATTTACTTTGAGTCAGTCAACTAACTCGTGACATTGGCTGTTCTTTCCTTTTTCTTGCTGGTTTCTGCTATATACAGGACCCTTGTTGCAAGAAGATGATTGGATTAGCTGAGCAACAAGGTGGATTATATCATCTGCAACCTCCTTCTAACAAATGTAGTGTTGTTGTATCTCAATTTTGTTCTAAGTCATTTCCAAGATGTTGTACCGTTTCTTCCAAAAATTTGTGGCACTATCGATTTGGTCACATACCTACTTCAATGCTAAAGGTTTTACATCACACAAACTCTGATATTTCATTTTAAGAATCATTTTCGTGTGAAATTTGCCCTTTGGCTAAACAAAAGAAACTTCCATTTCCTATAAGTCTGCATGTCTCTCAGCATCCTTTTGATCTAATTCACTGTGATATTTGGGGACCTATGGTTGTCCCAACTATCAATGAGTCTCGATTTTTTCTTACCATAGTTGATGACTATAGTAGATCTACTTGGCTTTATCTCATGCATTCAAAGTCACAGGTTGCTCATCTTCTTCCCAACTTTTGTGTCATGGTTTCTACTCAATTCCAAACCAAACTCAAGTGTATCCGCACTGATAATGGTGCTGAATTCAATCTCACATCTTATTTTCTATCTCATGGCATTCTACATCAAACATCTTGTGTTGAAACACTTCAGCAAAATGAGCTTGTGGAAAGAAAACACCAGCACATTTTGAATGTTGCTCATGCTATCAAATTTCAAGCTCATTTTCCATTAAATTTTTGGGGTCATTGTGTTCTTGCTGCTGTTTATTTAATAAACCGCACTCCCACTCCTCTTCAACACAATAAATCCCCGTATGAAGTCTTGTTTTCTGTTCCTCCTACTTACCATAATCTTTGAGTGATTGGCTGCCTTTGTTTTGCATCCACTTTACTTAGAAATCGCATTAAATTTGATCCAAGAGCTTCCAAGTGTGTTATGCTAGGTTATCCATATGGTACTAAGGGTTACAAACTTTATGATATCTCTACTCATAAAGTTTGTCTCTCAAAATGTCACATTTTTTTGAAGATGTTTTTCCTTTTCAACATCTCTCTCCTGCTTATCCTTCCTTCATTTTACCTAATTTTTCTTCTGATATTCCTGTTTTTCTAGCCATTCAGTACCTACTTCCCCTCTTAATTAAGCATCTCCTTCTCCTATTCTCGTGGCTTCTTCTACTGCTAGTCTAAAAATTTCTTCTTCTGTCAATCCAGATATTTCCTTTTCTCTCCTTCCAGCTCCTTCTTTGCCACAAACTCTTCCTCGACGCTCTACTAGACTTCGAACATCACGTTCATATCTGCAACACTATTATTGTCAGACAACTCAATCCTTTCCTCCTCTTCCTGCACAACATGGTTCTATAGCAGGTAAACCTCATAACTTATCCTCTTTTCTTGATACTTCACTTCTTTCATCCTCACATAAAGCTTTTACCTCTGCCATTACCAATCACATTGAGCCCAAAACTTATAACCAAGCTGTCAAGAGTGTTGAATGGTGTGCTGCAATGCAAAATGAGATTAAGGCTCTTCAAGACAACAATACATGGGTGATTACTTCTCTGCCTCTTGACAAGCAGCCCATAGGCTGCAAATGGATCTTTCAAATCAAATATAGGTCAGATGAGTCTATTGAAAGGTACAAGGCCCGGCTTGTTGCCAAAGGCTATACACAAAGGGAAGGTTTTGATTACTTTGACACGTTTTCTCCTATGGCTAAGATTTCTACAGTACGTGTTCTTCTTGCTCTTACTGTTGTCCAACATTGACATTTACATCAATTGGATGTTAATAATGCCTTCCTTCATGGTGATCTTGATGAAGAAATTTTTATGGCTATTCCTCTTGGTTTTCAAGTTAAGTGGGAGCGTAAAGTTTTTCGGCTTACCAAGTCATTATATGGCTTAAAACAAGCATCTAGACAATGGTTCTTTAAGTTCTCTCAATTTTTACTTGATAATGGATTATCTCAATCCAAAGCTGACTATTCTCTTTTCACCCGCAAGCAAGAGTCTTCTTTTCTTGCATTATTGGTTTATGTTGATGACATAATCCTTGCAAGTAATGATCTTTATAGTGTCTTTGAATTCAAGCAAGTAATTGATGATCGTTTTCGAATTAAGGATTTGGGCAGTCTTAAGTTCTTTCTAGGCTTGGAAGTGGCTCGGTCTACTAAAGGAATTTCTCTATGTCAACGCAAGTTTGCATTAGATGTTCTCTCTGATTCTGGTTATATAGGATCTAGACCTGCTCGAACTCTCCTAGAGCAAAATTGTTATACCTGATGCTACGGTTTATCGAAGACTCATTGGCAAATTGTTATATCTTACTCTCACAAGGACTGATCTGTCCTACTCAGTTCAAATACTTAGCCAATATATGGATCAGCCAAGAGAACCTCATTTACATGTTCATCGAGTGCTTCGGTATTTAAAAACTACAGTTGGTCAAGGGCTATTCTTCTCTTCTACTTCTCCTTTACACCTTAAAGCATTTTCTAATGCTGATTGGGCAGCTTCTCCTGATTCTCGACGGTCTATTACTGGTTATGCAATGTTCATTGGTGATTCATTAGTGTCATGGAAATCCAAAAAGCAGCCTATGGTTTCACGCTCCTCAGTTGAGGCTGAGTATAGAGCCATGGCTGATGTCGTTGCTGATGTTCAGTGGCGATTATATATCTTTGATGATTTTCAGAATCTCATTCCAAGGCTGCTCATCTTTATTGTGATAATCAATCTGCCTTATCTATTGTTGTCAACCCTGTTTTTCATGAAAGAACGAAACACATTGAGATAGATTGTCATTTCATACGTGATAAGATTGTTGTTGGTATTATTCGCACTTTTCATGTTTCTTCTCGACATCAAGTGGCTGATCTTCTCACCAAAGCTCTTGGTTATGACCAATTACGCTTTCTACTTGCCAAGATGGGGAGTGCTCAACATTCACACTCCATCTTGAGGGGGAGTCTTAATGCAAGATACAATTCTGTTATTCAACTTTTGTATATATTGCTGATATGGCAATTCGTTAAGTTGTTACAACTAATTCAGTTAGATTTTAGTTAGCATTTCTTCAGTTGTTATCAGCTTCTCCTCTATATATAAAACATAGCACTTGTAACGTGATTTAATAGAATAGATTATTCTATTCTGAATTCATTCTTTCCTTGCTCATTTACGAATTAACATGTAGCATCAACTTGACCTTTGGCAGCGAACACTTAGTCGTGTGACGCCGGGAATAGATGGAAGTGGCAAAAATCAGGTGCATTATCTGCCAAAATGGGATCATGTTCATCTGGCGGATAAAATGCCCGATGACCACAATGTTCTGGCCCGTGAATGTGTAGAAGATATCCTTCTCTGATAGCCTAACCCACAACCTCACATCCGAGAAGGACGTGGTACCACAATGAAGTTTCTCAGCTCGTCAGGTGAAAACCGGAACATCACATCTCGAATTGTGACGTCTCACTCATCTTTATACAGGTTGTCCACTAGGAAAAATGCAACATAGAACTCCCAGACATTTTCAAGCGAAACATCATGTTATTAAAGAAGTTTTGACGTGTGATATATCATTAATAGTGTTGGAGAACTTAAAAAAAATAGGTTGGATTCATCAGCCTAGTTGCTGAAAAATTCTGCAGAATTTTTAGATGATGACATTTTAGTTTCTGCATAATGATTATCATTCAACTCTTGCTATTAGGATTTAGGATGATGTTGTGGGATTAAAAGTTGAAGAGCCATATGATTGATGTTAGGAAATAGTTTCATTAGGATAACTGCAATCAATTAACTTTGTTTAAAAAGGATTGATAGTCTTTGTTGAATTCTACAGAAAAATCATTAACTCTAGTATTTGAAGGAATAAGTTAGTTGCTGGAACTTGATAGCTTATGGAATATGATGAGTTCTGTAAATCCTCTAATATGATAAGGGTGTACATTGAATGCTAGATCAATATGTAGTAAATAAAATATTACATTTAGAGTGCAAACAACAAACCAGTGCATGCTAAAACACTCTGTTTTCTGCAGAAAAATATAAAGAAGAAAAGTTGAATCTTGTTGCGCTATAATGCTGAAATTCATAAGTATCTTGAATAAATTCTACAATGTTATGGAGTGTTTAAAAGATGTCAACAGTGAATAGAACTCAGTACGCGACAATAAAATACTATTATGCTACTTATCACTTGGAGACAATTAGAGCGCGTTAATTAATAATTTTATATAGAATTTCATGTATCATACAAATGATGCTTAATTTTCTTTCTTTTCCTTATACAACATGCTAATAAATATTATAGCGAGCCATCACCGAGGATTGCAGGTTTAAAAGCTAATGTAATAATGGAAGCTTGAGAATGCTTTTATGGGAACAAGTGAACCACGTAGTGTTGCAGAATATATTCCATTATGAATTTCTTTATGCTAAATGTTATGTTTTAAGTTGCTGATCTGTAGATACCTAATAGGGAGGTTAGAGAGCAATGTTAATTTTTCCATTAAGCTGAGATAGCTAGTAGAAATACCATTGGTAACTCAAAGAATTGCTAAAATTATAGTTACAGCAGAACAATGGAAATTACAGCATGTGGTAATAGCATTATTTGCTTCTTTACTCATCCAAATTCATTTCCACTGTGATAATAAGGTATATTGGACATATATAATCTAGTGGGAAGTGAAAATGTTGAGTGATTGAAGTTGTGGTTTTGTTACTGTTTACTTCTATTATTTGGATGTTTGTGAAGATCTGTGTGCTACTGTTATTATGTGCATTCTTATATTGCATGCATGCACTGCATGGAATATTGGGCACATAAACTGTGGTTAAATTGGTCTTATGGTTGACCTGAAAATGAGATTAGAGTTAATGGGTTCAACTGGTACTAACTAGGTTGTGGAGGATGTCTAACCACTGTCTCATCTAGGATCGAGAAGCGGCCTCCTAGTGGATATACACAATCACTATGAGCACAACTCTGCCATGATTATTCCGATGAAGAGGATATCGTAGAACTATTTCAAAATGTATTATGGGGGTTAAACAAAGCATGGCGAGAGTTGGAAAATGAATATATCATAAAAAGTAACAATTGGGAAAAAAATCATTTGTGAACGCATTGAACATCACATTGCATTTATGTATATCATTTTGCAATTGTTGTAATCACAAGCTCATATGTTAATCATTGGCCAACGAAAGAACATTTAAATGGGAACTGAGTACAACATTATTTTTAACTATTGACCATTGCAGGTCTGGTCGGCCCAAGGTGGAGGAGGGATTCCCTCCTCTGTGCATGGGTCGGGGCGAGGAACTCCCCTTGATCATTTTTTTAAAAAAAAATAGATTTTTAATTTTAATTTTAGTATTAAATTTTTATTTTTATTTTAGTTTTTAGTTTTTAGTTTCTTTTTAAAATGTTACAAATGTTTAAATTTTTATTTATTTTAATACAAAATGTCACGTTATGATTGGGTAGGATAAATTTTCCTTTAAATGATTTTAACGGAGTTAAGCTTGGTGATCTAACTTACTAACGGCCAAATCTCAGTTAGCAAAAATATTTTTTTTGAAACTGGTGAATTATTTAAAATCGGCCTAAAACTTGATGAATAAAAATATATTTTCCCTTTATTTATGTTGTTAATTGTTATTGAAAACCTATGTTGTTGCTACCTTTGTGATGTTAGACATTGTAAATGATGTTAACTACTCATCATTTGAGTTCTGATGTTTAGCTTATTGCTAATACTAGTGGTATTGTCAATTTGTTTTCTTTTTTTTCTTCTTTGTTCTGCGTGTTGTGTTAGTTAGATTTACGACCAAGTACTACTTATTTTAAGGTTAATTTATTCAATAATGAGAGATTAGTGTAATCCTGTGCATGTGTCTTGTATCTCATTATGACCCTATGCCTATATAAAAGGGGTTTGAGACGAGTTTTAGATATGAACAATAATACAAAGAATATATCATAGTTCATGAAGAACTATTTCTCTCTACTCTCTTGTCTACTTTTTCAAGACTCATATTGTTATTTTCTCCATAGTTTCATAACAAGAACATGTTTTTTACTCAATCAAATTTTCTTGTTGAATGTTTCATTTACTTCAAATTATGTTAATTGATTATCTTAGATAAAACTTTGTTAATTAATTTCTCAAAAAAATCACGTTATGCCTCTAAAATTATGGTGTTAATGTCTCTTTATGGTTCAAACAATCAATTTGACACGATGCGCTTTCAAACTATTAAAATTAATTAATTCATACTCTTTTATTGGATCCGATCATCAAGATTATGCCACATAATTTATTTATTTTTACTCATTTTAACCATACACTCTAGTTAAAAGATGCATATAACACCTCAAACTCTTGCGATTAGAGGATTACTTCTATGTGTAAAATGTGTGAAACTCGGTGAAATTTTGGGGGTAAAAATCAGTTATAACAAAATAATACTTTATGATAATATAAACCAAATTTAAAGCATCAAAATAATTGAATAAAAATATTTCGTTTAAAACTCTTTAAAAACATCAAAACTAAACACTCAGTCTAACTGGAATTCTAGCCTTCTCTCAGCCATCCACCCATGTGCCCTCTATTCACGACTCTTGGCTATAACTTTGATCCATTCATAACAATTCTATAAAAATTCTCTTTGCCTATAACTATAGGTCACGTTTGCTCAATTGACAAGGTTGTACAGTGCAAGGACTCCTTGAAACTTAGTTGGAGCTAACCAAGTCTGTACTCAAGGTAGAATTCTCACATACCAAGGCTTGACTCATTTCCAAGTGTGCACTAAGGAAGAACCTACTAAATAAATCATTTTGTTTCCATGATGGATACACTCACTATGGTTGCAATTGGTACCAATATTGTAACTTTGAATTATGGGCCTTGTTATTTCAAAACGTTACACATATCATACAATAATTATCCATAAACCATACACAAAAGCATATAAACATACAAACGTTAAAATCGTACTATATACATATGAAATTCTATAAAGAAATCGTATACATATGAAATCATGAGGTAAATTATCAAATAATAATATAGACATTAAAAATGCTTGTGATTGCACCAATGCATGTAAAAACATTTTATAACAAATTTATTATAACATAATGCACATAAACTCCAAGGGTTTTCAATAAAATATGCAATTCTAAAAAATATCACCTCGATCTTTTAGAAAAATCTAACATTACCTTGATCTTCAAAGCACTTGAGCCTTTTATCAATTTAACCTTCCTGACCTCAAGAAACTTAGACTAAAACCTTCGAAAATAATGACGCTCGATTTCTCCTTCTCCCACTCAATACACATACAATTGAAAAACAAATGATTTATAAAAGACTAGATTGTAGTCAAAGATTGGATTGTTATCCTTTTTAAAAAAATTCAAACCTATTCTGGAAGTATTGAAATTCAAAACTTATCTAAGGTTATCACAAATCTAAAGAGATACTTCGTTAAAATTTAAATACTTTTAGAAAGGATAATTCTATCAAATAAAATCAATATTTCAAACTTTAAACACTTTAGAAAAAATATATATTTTTTAAATAAATCAAAGGAAAAATTATCCAAATGGTCAGTGTGGTTCCAACTTCAAAGATTTGGTCCCTATGGTCACCAATATGATGCACGAGCTCATTTTGTCGACACCTCCGTTAATCCTTGATGGAATACGCTAACACGTTAGCGTAGTCCGTCAAGGATTAACGGAGGTGAGGATAGAGGAACCCTCATGAATCATATTGGTAACCACATAGACCAAATCGTTGAGGTTGGAACCACATGGACCAATTTGTAACAAAGTCAAACTACAAGGACCATTTGGGTAATTTTTTCTAAATCAAAATTCGGAATCCAACAAAAATAATATTTTACTAGCAATAATATAAAAAAAATCCAAGGTGCTAATATGCATATAAATGAATTTTGATAATTCAAGAACATACGTAATGAGATTGATAATTTAGACTCAATCATTGGCTTTATAGTTTAGGGATGCAAAGTCTCTTAATTTTTTTTCTTAAAAAATAAGGTTTAATTAATCATTTAGTCCATGTAATTTATTTTTTTTTCCAATTTGGTCTTTCAGTTTTAATTCTTTTCCTGAGAGTATCTTGGTTAACTACTTGTATGCCTACGCGGCTAGTAGAAAACACGTCACTACAAATTATCTATTAATATCTGGATTCACTTAGTCTAAGTTACTTAATAGTGACATGTTTTACGTTAATGAAATGTGTCTATGCTTTGTTTATGATCCATGTTTAGATGAAATGACTTTCTTGGGACATATAGTTAACCTCGAAGGCACTCAATGGAAGAATTAAAACTGAAGGACCAAATTAAAAAATAAAAATAAACCACATAAACTATTAATTAAGCCTTGAAAATAAACTACTGATACTTTATATATATATTATTTTTTTGACAACACCACCAATGTTTTTTTTCTAGATAATAAGAAAAAATAATTGCTAGTGTATCTGAGTTAAGAGGCTAACATAAATGCTAATGCTTTAATGAGCTCCACAGTCCAAACAAAATCTTTACCAAGAAGTAATTGCTATAACAAAATCTTTACCAAGAAGTAATTGTGCCAAGTCAGAGGGGTTACACTAGCATTCTTCTTTTCCGATTAAGGAAGAATCATGAGTCTCGTGCCTACTACAAGATAAATAGGCATTGTTATTATCACCGGACACCACCTCCATTGTTGCTCCAGATCTGCTCCATCTCTCTCTCCGACCCAATCTCGCCCTTTAAATCGCCGTAAACGTTTGCTTAGACCGGTAATGACTTGGCAAAATATTGATCGTTGGACTTCACTTTACCCACGCCACGTGTGTTTCATCTAAGCTGAAGTGGGAGGAAACGGGTTACGGGGCGGCTTTCGAAGGGGGGCCCAAGGACGCTCTCATAAATTCTTTCTTGGCAGACGTACAAGTCATAACGGCGGACCGCGGTGACCTTTTCCTCCACGGCAAAGCTCGCTACTCTTTCGGCCGAGGAATTTTAACTCAACTAACCGAACCGAACTAAACCTTAGGCAAAAATCTTTTTCATTTCCTACGCGCAAAGAAAAGCAACCGAAACCGCCTAATCAGGTACGTCTCCAAAATATCGTCAACATCTCGCATCCCAATTAAGCATATGCCAAAAATGACCCCAATAAAACTATTTTTAACACTTCAGACTAATAAATAATTATGCTTTTGCCCAGTTAGTTACCTTCTTCACTTTTCAAATTCCCTAGATTACCCTTCACACATTTTCTAAAAAAAATAAATCTTTTTAAAACAACGGTTTGAGGTTATTTAAGAAAACAGGTCCTTTTCAAAGGACAAAAAAAAAAAGAAAAAAGAAAACATTTTGTGGGTTATTTAGACAAATTAAACATTGGGCACAGTCTTTATGCGATAAAGGAAGAATAGTATTGATTCTGTACCCAAGAAAATCTCTAAGGGGCATATCAAAATCTGTTACCTGTTTTATTTGTAAATTTTAGGGGTTAGGGTTCTAAAATCTTGTAAGTTTCTTTGTAAGGTTTTTGCCTCTGATAATTTTGGTCTGCTAGCACTTTTTTTTTCTTCCGGATATGCCCTTATCTACTCCTAGTCTGAATTGAACTGTTATGGTTATATAATCTGATTTAAAACTCAGGAAATTCTAGGGCTTGTGGTGGAATTTTTTGATTTCATTGTTTGAGATTTCTGGGGTGGGTCTTGTTTGCCATTTCTGGATTTGTGGGTTACGTTGTGGCAAAATCTTTTTGTTGTACTTCGGCCATCTCGGTGAGGGTTAGAGTTAGGGTTAGATCTGCGGCGTCAGATTGACTTTTTCCTTTCTCTGGTTCCTCGTTTTTTTATCATTATCCTCATTATTTTTTAATTAAAACTAGTGTTTCAGAATTTATATTCGTTTTCTGGTCATAATTGCCTCTTTGGACCAATTTGTGATAGTTTGTTGGTCTCCTCAAAATCTGGGTGAAGTTAATGGAGTTTTGAGCTGCTTTTATTTCACTGGGAATTCCAGACTCTTGGATCAAGAACATGTAAGCCCATAATTTTATTTAGTTTTTAAAATCTAAGAGGTTGATCTCAGAATACTTTGAATAGTGCTGTGCTTTTATGTGTTTTGTCTGATTGCATTAGAATTTCAGAGCCTCTCTTGGATCATTGTGATCATAAATTATTATGAGCTTATGGTTGTGCAGTTTGTATGTTTTGTAATATCAAATTCTTGTTAAACATCTCTGGGATTTAGTATCCTTATATTGTTGCAATTGTAATAACTACTTGATTCTGTTACCAAGGAAATTGCAAATTATTTGCACTTGTAATTGGGGTGATGTTGACTCTTTATGGTGACACATTGCAAATTCTTAAAATGATATAAGGAAAGTTGTTTGAGTAAGGAAAAATATTGCTCAAAACTTGTCTAGGCAAAACAAAAAGAAAAAATGGCTATTACCCCAAGCCATGAGTTTCTGAATCTTCAGTGAATGTTTTGATCTTTATCTTTCTCTCTTTCTCACACGTCCTCCCGTGTGGCGCCCCGTGCATGAACACACACAGATACACAATCACTAGGAGACAGAAGGAATGTCTGTGTTTTGTGCGTTAGAAATGTACTATGCCTTCTGTTTTGTCTTTGCATATGAACTAATTTATTCACTATTTTTTGCAGAATAATTCTTAGCTATTCTTGAAGATAGCTGGATTCTGGATTAGTTTCTCTAGATTTGTGATGTTGCAAAATGCTGTTGGAGGTTGACGGATATGATACTGTGAGGTTGATAAGTCTCAGAAAATGTTAATGCTGGACCTCTAATTAAACGGAGTCTTTTGGGCACAAAGTGAGCCACTTGATACAATATAGTCTCTGTTTCACGGTCATGATGGGGACAGAGCTTATCAGAGCTTGCATTAAAGATGAGAATGATGAATTTCCATCAGTTCCACCAGGTTTTGAGTCATTTACTTCTTTCACCGTAAAGGGGTTACAAGAGAGTGAGAAACAAGATGGTGACAACATGGTTAGTTTTTCAGCCTCCACGAATGCTTCTGAATCAAAGTCTTGTCAGATTGACAGTGTGGTTGATTTCGGTGATACTGCAAAGACTAAAAGGTGTCTTCGGCGTAAACCTTGGATAAACTATGGACGATATGAGAACAGTTCAGGAGATGAGTCTGATGTTGAGCGGCTTGATCATGTTAGTTTTCTTCCGTTTTTATCAGTGATGCGTTCTCACTGGCCTTCTGATATTCTTTTATCGCATTCCACTTTCAATGGGAGAGTGATATGCTTGTACATGATGACTTATTTGCCATTTGTCTGTGCAGAATTTTACTTCAAGGCCTCGTCTTCCAAAGGGGGTTATCCGTGGATGTCCAGAGTGCACAAATTGCCAAAAGGTTGTTATTTTAGAGATTTTGCATTCTTTAACTCCTATTAGTCTGGCCCAATTGCATGACTCCTCCCTACTCATATATAGTTATATGTTGCACCTTAATGCTGTAAGTAAACATTGAAACGAAGGAAATAGAAGAAAATATCTCTACACTCAAAAGCGTAGAACAGTTTGGGGTACTACCTTACCTAGCAAGTGACATATAGAAGTGCTTCTGATTTTGTATCAACGTGACCATACTGCAATATCATGAGTTGGGTTTGTGTATTTTATAATAGGCTAATGATTCAATGAGGATGGAGCAGCCAACGCTGATGTGATCATTGAATTGAGTTGGGATGTCTCTTAATATTTTGTGATTGAAATTCTAACTGTTTGTAACAGGTTGCTGCAAGATGGCGTCCAGAAGAGTCTTCCCAACCAAACCTTGATGATGCTCCTGTCTTCTACCCAACCGAAGAGGTTCTTATCTTTGCCAGTTGAATTTCAGTTTTAGAATTATATGCCTTTTATCGTTGTTCCTATTACTGCTAGATTTTGAAGTTATTTTATTTTGGGAAAGAAGTAAGATATTTGAACTAACAGTTAGAAGTTTGCAGGAGTTTGAAGATACTTTGAGGTATATTGCAAGGATACGCCCAATAGCTGAACCATACGGAGTCTGTCGCATTGTTCCTCCCTCTTCCTGGAAACCTCCCTGTCCTCTCAAGGAGAAAAATATATGGGAGAGTGCTACATTTTCTACACGTATCCAGAGGATTGACAAACTTCAGAATCGCGATTCAATGAGAAAGAGGTTGAAGGTCCAAAGTAATATGAAGAGAAAAAGGAGAAGATGCACGAGGATGGGCTTAGATTGTGCAACTCGTAGTGGGGAACCTGGTGATGCTGGATTTTATGAGGCTGAAAGTTTTGGGTTTGAACCTGGTCCAGAATTTACTCTGGAAACTTTTAAGAAATATGCAGATGACTTCAAGGCCCAATACTTTAGCAAGATTGAAAATGCTAGTAATGTGGAGGGTAATATTGCTACACTTAAAGAGCTGTGGGAGCCATCCATTGAGAATATCGAGGGTGAATACTGGCGGATGGTGGAGAAACCTTCTGAAGAAATAGAGGTATGATATTCGGGATTAATCTCAATATCATATTTCCTTAGTTACTTTAACAATATTTCACCTTCTTCTACTTGCCCTCCTCCTCTCACTTTCTCTCTTCATTTAATTGTGAGCATTGGTTTTTTTCTTAGATGCTTGTGAGTATATGGTCTTTGTCACCATGTAACATCAACTTCTTATTCTTCTATAGGTGCTTTATGGAGCTGATCTTGAAACTGGGGTTTTTGGAAGCGGTTTTCCCAAAATTTCAAGTCAAGTTGGTTCTGCTTCAGATGCAAAGTACATAAAATCTGGCTGGAATTTGAATAACTTCCCTAGGCTTCCAGGATCTGTCCTCTCTTATGAAAGCGGTGATATATCTGGTGTTCTTGTGCCATGGTTGTATATAGGGATGTGTTTTTCCTCCTTTTGTTGGGTAAGACTAAATATTGTTTGTTTCAATGCATCAGCAGCTTATAATCTCTGGATAGTTGCATGTTATCACATGGTTTAACCTACATTTTTGTTTATGAATGTGTGTGCATGCCAGGGGATTGGGGGGTGGTGCATGCCTATGCATATGAATAACATGCTAGATTTCATGGTATTCTATATCTAGTTCAGGTGTGAATATTAACAATTGGAGGAATCCTTCTTCAAATGAACTGATAAAAGTCAGAAAGGTTTTGACAAGATAGGGACGTTATGTATCTTAGGTGGTGAAAGCTTTTGGGGATGTTTGAGCCCCAAATAATTGGGGCCAAATATTTGGGTTTAATACTAAAAAAATTATCACATAATTTTTTATTATTATAATATTTATTAAATATCTTCTCGTTCTTCACTTTTTCACCAATTCTCATAACATATCTTTACTTTATAATATTTCACAAACCCCAATACCCAAAATTTTCACACTCAAACATCCCCTTTATCGGAGTAAGGAACTCCACCTTGAAGCTTTTGTGTTCACGATGCAGGATTTTGTCAGTTCATAGTTCACGTTATAAATGTATTCTACATTAAGGCATTTGTTTATTTTGTAAGGTAAAGTTGAGTCTCTTTTTGGGTTTTCGGCTTTTGACTCTGTTTTAACTTTTAACATTATACCCATGAAGTTAAATTCACTCCATTTATCTTTTTCCTTTTTGGGTAAGAATTTACTCCGGATCTTTACTCGTGTATATGTATAGAAACAGTGCAAATGTATGACAAGTGTTTGCACAGCTCTAGCTCATGTCTTTATTTAAATTGACGACTACTAAAGCTTTTCTTTCCCTCGTTTGTTCTTTTTTTTTTGTTCTAAGAACAGCACGTAGAAGATCACCACTTGTACTCGTTGAATTACTTGCACTGGGGTGCTTCAAAAATATGGTATGGGGTCCCCGGTAGGGATGCCTGTAAATTGGAGGTGGCTATGAGAAAGAATTTGCCCGACCTTTTTGAAGAACAACCCGACTTGCTTCATAAGCTGGTGAGTAAAAGTTCCCGCAGGGTGTTATAAACTTGTTTGATGTTTGGAATATTTGGTGTGGGGTTCACTTGTTCAGCTGTTGTTTGGACATACATGCTTGTATTTCGTTTTGATTATTTTGATTGTTTCGTCTGCTTTTATATAACACATCTCCAAGGGGATATGCTTTTGGCATCTGTTATTTGCAGGCTTTTTGGTTCTGGAAAAAGAACTTTTGACAAGTGCCTAGAAACAAACTCCTATGTTCCTTCTATGATGGTACTCTGAAGATGTTTTTGGATACCAAATCTCAAGAGATCTTTTTTGAAATACTGGATCACCAATAACAATAATATCTTTATTTCCCTCTAAAGTTATATTTTTATTTTTTTTATTGAAACTAATTGTGTTTCTAGACTTTTTTTTTATTAGTAATTGTGTTTCTAGACATATGCTCTATTTGATGCAAAACTGGGATATTGTTCGTTTAAATGATTATTGTATTTTTTTCTTATTTGTGTCTACTTTATATCCTTCTTTAGGAAGGTAATGAGATGTACCAAGATTTCAATCTTCTATTGTGTTGGAAAAATTGTGCATCAATGTAGAAATAGTTTCAGTTCTCTGGAATTATTTGGTTTTTTTTTGTTTATTTCTTTGATATGAGGTACAAGGACCCTTTCCTCACCTTAAGGTTTGTCACCAAAAGCTTCTTCTTCATGTGCTAGAACAGTGATAGATTTCTACTTTCTGTTTTATCTGTTGGTTGAAAGGTCCTGGTTTTTAGGCACTGAGTTTGTTATTTTCTCGTCTCCCATTTGTTAGCCATTCATTGATGCATACATACTCACATATTGCACAGGTATGTATGTATGTTTGTATTTCTTTCCTCCAATAGTTCAAGTCTTGTTGCGCTTGGTATGTATTGCTTATTCGTACCAATACGGTCAACCTTGGGAGAGGGTAGATTGGTTTGGTTGAGGAACTGTTTCTCTTTTTTAATAAAATTTCTTACTTATCAAAAAAAAAAAAAGGAAAGGTTCTTCTCTGTAGTTCCTATTGCGACTACAATAAGGGAATACATCTGGCATGTGTTCATGCTAAGTGTCAAAGGTCAGGGCAAACTAGTTATTTCCATTCCCAATACTTCTTGGATGTTTGGTTACATGGAGGCCACTAACATGAGCTGGTCATTAAATGTTAGTACAACAAAATTGCTTGACAACAATGTTATCCATGGGGGACGTCTTTGTATCCAGGAATTCTAGTGCAACATGGAGAAGATAGAGTATATGGTGATTTCTTCTGTATGTCACATGTAATCTGCCTAAGTGATTTGCACCAGGAGTAGTGCTTCAAATATACTAATACATGTTCCTTGTGGCCCTTATTAGAACCTTAATGGAGTAAGAATAACAGCTCATTGTAAGATGGTGCCATGCCCTTGTCTGGCTCATGCTGTATACTAGGACTTCTCTGGCACTTTTTGATGCACTCCAAATGTATCATATAATAAAATGATATTCCACAATTCCAAGCACCTGGTGACCGTGTGTTTCATATGTCTGAACACTTTGAGAACCTCTCTTCGTGTCTGCTATGCGTTGAACTTACAGATTTTTTCATGCAGGTCACTCAGCTTTCCCCTGCAATTCTGAGATCTGAGGGGGTTCCTGTATATAGATGTCTTCAGAATGCTGGAGAGTTTGTTCTGACTTTCCCTCGAGCATATCATTCGGGGTTCAACTGTGGCTTCAATTGCGCAGAGGCAGTTAATGTAGCTCCAGTTGATTGGCTGCCCCATGGGCAGATTTCTATAGAGCTATACCGTGAGCAGGGACGAAAGACTTCCATTTCTCATGATAAACTGTTACTTGGGGCAGCGAGGGAAGCAGTTAGAGCACAGTGGGAACTGAATCTGCTTAAGAAGAATACTTTGGATAACTTGATGTGGAAAGATGTCTGTGGAAAGGATGGGATCTTATCCAAAGCACTCAAGGTAAAACTCTGGCTGTCAGGATGGTTGACATATTGGAAATAGTTATTTGGCCCAGAATTAGGAATTGAGAATTCATTTGACTTCTTGAATACAGTGGTTGAAATAGAAGCGGGCAAGATTTTTGAGGGATTAATAGCTAAATAAAAGCAACATTAGAGTTTTATAATCAGGGCATATCGTTTTCAAATTGGATTTTTTTATTTGAGTTATGAATGTCTGAATTTGTGTTCGAGTCTACAATTTCACTCTTTTGTTCACTTCAGGACCTATATTTGAATTGATGAAAAATCCCTTGATAGATGTTAGCCAAACATATGTCAAATTCCACTAATTGGTCCCCTGATTAAAAAAGAAGGAAAAAAAAAATTAGTGGGTCCCATTTGGAAATCAAAGTCTACATGATATTTAGCTAATATGGGTATTCAAATGCCTTTGGGATTAATTTAAGGTCCCAGGTTTCATTAATTATTTTAATATATGTGTTTTCAATGATCTTTTGAATATACAAGATTAGATAGAAGGTTTGGGATCCTCTTATGTGATGTTAGCAATATACTACACAGTTTACCTCACTTGTATACAACTGTTCTTTGATGTTTTCCTTTTTTACTTTATTTTTTCCTGGACTAGACGCGCATTGAGATGGAATGTCAACAGAGGGAATTGCTTGGCAATTGTTCACAGACAATAAAGATGGAGAGCAATTTTGATGCCACCTCTGAGAGGGAATGCAGTGTATGCTTTTTTGATTTGCACCTGTCTGCAGCAGGTTGTCATTGTTCCACAGATAAATATGCTTGCTTGGATCATGCAAAGAAGTTATGCACATGTCCTTGGGGTTCCAAATATTTTCTTTTTCGATATGATATCAATGAATTAAATATCCTTGTTGAGGCATTGGAAGGAAAATTAAGTGCTGTATATAGATGGGCAAGACTAGATCTTGGACTGGCCCTGAGTTCTTATGTGTCCCAGGAGAATATGCTGCCAATTCATAGAGAGACGCTGAAGAACTCAACTGGGGTTATGGATGAGATTTCTCAACTAAAAAACAAGATGTCAGAAGCTGAATCAGTATTGAAGGATAGAGATGTGTCGTCAATAATTTGTCCTCCTCAGGAAATTGAGATGACAAAGCATAACCCTCAGTTCAAGAAAGAAGAATCCGCGATTTTGCCTTCCAGTTCAAAAAGTCCCGTTTGCCAGTTGTCTCAAGAAGACACATCATATGCTGTAACCCTGGCTGCCAGGGAATCGAGAGTGAAGAAATCTTCAGTTTTAAAACAGGATAATGTTATACTTCTTAGCGATGATGAAAGCGATGAACCTGAGAAGCCTGTTTCAGAAAAGGAAAGGGAAACTTATTTGGAGAAGCATTTAGGACTTTCTGAGAGGCTGGCAGGTCCCAATGATAAAGCAAGCCTATGTAATAATCATAAAGCTCCAATCTTGACTACCCCTTTTACTGAAGCTGGAGTCAAAGGTGAAAAAAAGGAAGTCAGAGTACCTAAGGAAGAAATGAATGATTGTTCAACTCAATCTCTGCTCTTGAAAGACGTACAATATGGAAGTGGGGGACCCGTTCTAGGATCTAATCCACCAAATTTGTCTTGCCACTCAAGCAGTGAAGAACTAGGAAGGAAAACTCAAGACTACTTAACTGCAAGAGAGACCAGTGAACATGATTTAGTGCATTCCCAGAGTTATCCTCAGAAATCACAGCCATCTGTTGGTGGATCGCCTAATAATGATAATAGACATGATAAAATGGGAACAAATGTGACCTCAAATTTGGGGGATGATATAAGAACTGTTTCAGGAAACGCAACTTGCTCCTCAAACAATTTGGACAGATATTTCCGCCAAAAGGGTCCTCGCATTGCCAAGGTTGTGCGGAGGATCAACTGCAATGTTGAACCTCTAGAATTTGGGGTTGTGCTTTCTGGAAAGTCATGGTGTAACAGCCAGGTCATTTTTCCCAAAGGTATGTTTGCAACATTTGCTCCATCAGAATAATAAAAGCTCCTGGATGTTGCACTCCATAGATGATGAGGCAGTGCCCACTGATGCATATATGTTTTACTTGATGCAGGATTTAGGAGCCGGGTTAGGTACATAAATGTATTAGATCCAACAAATATGTGTTATTATGTCTCAGAAATTCTTGATGCAGGACGGGATGGACCGCTATTCATGGTAATTAAAATTTCTTCACTTGCCTGAAATTGTGTTCATGGTGTATCATTGCTGGTCTATAATCGAGCCTGCCTGCAGTGTTGTTAATATCAAGTTGCCCTTGAGTGTTAATGCTTCATGGAGCCTAGGTGCAAGCACCAAGAGCAAGTGTGCATTTGATCGAAGTGAAATGCCCCTATGTTTTTGCATAAAAATGCACACTTTTCCAGATGGAGTAGATAATTATTTTCAATGAAAATTTCCTAAAGAACTGAAAGCAAAATAGTTATCTGGTTCTTATAGTAGCTTAAATATTAGCTCAAATATTTTTTGCATCGTCCAATTGTAGGTGTAGCTCCACGATTCTTGTTTCCTTTAAAGGCTGTGTGATTCCTCAGAAAGTCTACAAATTAAATTTCAATGGACTTATCAATGGGCAACAAAGTGATATTAAAATTCAATGAAGTTTAAACATAATAATAGACTCTAATACGTAACAAAATTTGTTACTCATGACCAAATATAGCTACCATGGTAGAGAAGAAATGATCAAATTGAAGCACACGGTTTCACAAGATATACCCAAAAATCTGAGAAGAAATAGTGAATATCAGTAATGAATGGTAATTCTTAATTGTTTGCGTACTGTATATGATTCTTTCATTGAATTACCTATATTTTAATGGAAGATAATAAAACATGTTTCTTTGCACCTGGCTCAAGGGTAAGTTGGTGTTTCTTGTGCTGCACTTCACTTGTAAGTTTATAAAGCACTTTTCGCTTGGTGCCTAACTACTTTCTTTTTTTTCTAACTACTTTGCTTGCATTGCATTAAATTAGAAAAGGTGCTCTCAGTGTTTTACTTCTGCTAGTTTCTGGCATCTAAACAATGGGGAATCTCCTAGTGGATTTTGCAAAAGATCTCAAGAAATTTCATTTTATACTTCTTTATCTTTGAGATGCTATATTTGTTTTGCCTTGCCCAGATTTGGCAAGAAATGATAGTTTAAAAGGAAAAGAATAGATATGCTTGTTAGGCATGATTGGGTATTGATTTCTGTCAGAAGCATGGTTAGGTTCAGTTTTTTTTCAGGTCTACTATGTCACCTTGTGCTCTGGTGGACTTAACTTTTGTAGTTCAAACTGTAGAACTTCATACTGTGATGTAGTTTCCTTTTTTGTTTTTGCTTAGTATGATCTAAGTTCCTTTTTTGTTTTCACATAGTATGATGTCAGTTCCTTTGTCAAATGATTTTATCACTAAATGGGCTGCTTTTTATTATCTTATGCTTTGAATTCTCGTCCTTCAAATAAAATAGTCCTAAAGTGCTTCCTCATATAGATGCAACGATTTTGTTTGTGGAGAATAATGCTTCTTTTATATAGGATTTCTTTGAAAGATTTAGATTTGTGAGAGAACATTGGAGTTGGTGGGAATAAATGAAAGAGGCTTTTTTTTCCTACAAGCCATACTTGTACTGAACTTGTATGGTATGCTAATATTAATAAAATATTCCCCTCCCCTCAAACAGAAAGAGAAAACTCCCGGAGGGAAAAGAAAATGGATTGTACTTCACATTTAGGTAAATTAATAGGTAAGTTACTCATAAACCTAGTAGGTCTTAAATCCACAACCAATATGTCTACCTTGTTCTTAAAGAGAGGATGAGGTGTCGTTTTAGCTAGAGTTTATTGCTTCAACATATAATAGATTTGGAAATTACTTTTCTCTGAAAAAAAAAAGAGAGCATATTTTATCAGAAGAAGTGAGTTTGTCTCTACCCTTTTTTCAGGTTTCCTTGGAGCGGTGTCCAAAAGAGGTTTTCATTCATGTCTCTGCTGCTAGATGCTGGGAAATGGTGAGGGAGAGAGTGAATCAAGAGATCACAAAGCAACATAAATTGGGAAAAGTAAACCTTCCTCCTTTACAGCCTCCTGGGAGTCTTGATGGCTTTGAAATGTTTGGGTTTTCTTCGCCAGCAATAGTGCAGGTAAAATACCAGTGGGACTGATTTCTCTACGTTCATGATTGGTGCAACTGACTGTTTTGCTACGTTGCATGGGTGAATTGTTACTGTTGTTTACTTCTTTGATTAAAATGCTTATAATATGATGTTGATATTTTATACTTTTTATGTTTTCTCGTTTTTTGCTTTTGGTTCCAGTATTAAGTATATTTTATTTCTGATTAATCGCGGAACCCTCATAACCCGGACAAGCTTCGAGGCCACCCCTGGAAATTCTATCCCTAGGCCTATAACGTATGGATGCTTTTGCTATGAAAATGTTCTTAAATACAATGCTCTTTGAAATCTCTCTTTTCTCTCTATCTCTATTTGTAAACCTCTTCAAAATCTATCTTTGATTCTATATGTTTTTGTTCTGCAAGTTGAGTACGGAAATTACAATTGAGGTAATGGTAGAATCCTCTCAAAATATGAAAAAGCCCGCGGTATCCATAGGAATAGAAACTCCTTTGTCAATGAAAAAGTAGCACTAGGTTCTTCCTATGATCTGTTTTTTGTTTTCCGGGTTTTGGTCGGTTGAAAAATTAGTCTGCACCGCACTGAATTCCATCTAAGACTTGCTGAGGTGTCAACCATGGCTGTTTCTGTTTTCAAATTGTTGGGCATTAAAATGAAGGATGTGCCCCTTTTTTATGAAACTAGCATGCACCAATGCGCAGCCTAGTGCATTATGCTTGAAAGTTTGCATTTGGTATCTCAATTAATAGATTACTTTTACTTGACTTCCACATTTTTGTCTTTCCTCTTGTGCTTTGGGCAATTTTTCCAACTTGTAGTGAAGGATTAAAGGGCTAGTTTCAAAGAAATTTTGTGCTAACCTTGTTGTTGCTATCTTTGAGCAGGCTATTGAAGCATTGGACCGAAGTCGAGTGTGTACTGAGTATTGGGACTCCCGGCCCTACTCCCGGCCTCATGAACAGATTCTCCAAGCTTCTCAAAACAAAGACACCGGCAAAAACTTCAATTTGATGTCCGAGGAAAGAAATGCTCAAGGGGCTCCAGGAGATCATCCCTTGCCTGTTGGAGTGGATACAATGCTCAAGGGCCTATTCAGAAAGGCAAACCGAGAAGAACTGAATGCACTGTACACCATTTTAACTTATAATAGGCCAACTGCCGATCCAGGGTTAGTGACTCAACTTTTTAATGAAGAGATTCACAATCGTCCTAGATGATTCATTATTTGGTCTCATGAGGATTTGGGACCAAATTTCTTGTGCCAGTTTTTTGACCTTGTAAATTCTCAGTTCCAGCTTTCAGGTTGCATGTACTTTGTAGTCAACCTGGTCATTCTTTAACCGGGAAGTTAACATGGAGGAAAGAAAGGAAAGATAATAAAAAGAGAAACAGCTATCTTTGCTGTGATAACTCTGGCCATTTTTGGCTCTTTTGTAGCAGTAAAGAAGCTAGAGATTCAGCTGTTGCATACACCCGTTTTTCTGATGCGGTATCCGTATTGTAGAGAGAGACTGCAAATTTATTGGTTTAAATTCTACACCATAATTATGTTGACTGACTTTATTTTTCCTTTGACCATGACTTTCCACTACCATCAACCGGGCGAAAGTGTGAACATGTTTTCAGCGAGACAAACACCAAAAGCAGAAAAATACATGAATCAAGATTATTTTGAAGGAAGAAAAGAACCTCTTTATTTTTTTTCTCCTGATTTTAGAGAGCTCTATAGAGTTCCCCTCTTCCCCTTCCGTTGAACCTAGCCCTCACCACCCTTTTCGGCCAAGGGAAGATAGCTCCTCCCCTCCCTCTCTTCTTCCCTGGCCACATCTGGTGGCCAGAATCTGCTCAGTTCGTTTTTTTGTCTAGCCTTCTTTTGGGCATTTTTCTTAGAATCAAAGGATGCTAAATCTCGAGTCTCCGGTGGTCTTCGATGTGCACATGCCCCATGAATGGACTTTGTAGCTCTGAATGCTTTAAGGGTGAGAATTTTATCCAGCGGAAACCAGAATGTCCGGTTTCGGCCTATTCCAGCACCGAAACTCATTTTAGGATAATTCTGGAATCGGAATCTGAACTGAAAATTCCGGTAGAAATTTGGTTTCGTTATTCTTTTTTAAAAAATAATCCGATTCATGTGAATGGAGTTAGATCTCCATTCGAACTTCAATGAAAAGTCTAGAAAAAAAAACTTCAAACAAAAAAACTCCACTCCTTCATTCTCCCCCACTGTCGCCGTCCCAACTCTCCACCCTCCTTGTCTCCCGAAATCTCTCTCTCTCTCTCTCCCTTTCCTTGTCACTGCCTCCCGAGGTTCTCGACGAGTTTACATCAAAAGAATCGATGTGATTGGGTTCTGGGTTAGACCCATGATTAGAACCCTTGCTAGAGAGGCTTAGATCCAATACAAGATCAGGATTTGAGGGTGTTTTTTATTTTTTTGTTCTTGGTTTTTCTCGCTGAGATTTGCAGTTAGGGTTTTTGACATTGTGTTTTTAATTTTCTTGCTCATGGTTTTTCCTGCTGAGATTTGCAGTGATGGTTTTTGGCATGGGTGAGTATGAAACTGAGACGATGGTTGAAGTTTTAGAGAGAGGTGGCTTTGGTCTTGGAGTTGGAAGCCCATATGGAGAAAACGGTGTCGATTGATTCCTCTCCCTCGTCCCTGAAATCTTTCTCTCACTTTCCCTCGAATGGAACCGAAATTTTCGGAAACCGTTTCCAAAAATTCCAGTTCCATTCTGGAAAATTTCGGAATGGAGCTAGAATTAAAATGATAGTTCCGGTGGGTACCGGAACCAGAATGGTCCATTCCGATTCCATCCATTCTGGTACTCACCCTTAGAATGCTTAGCCTTGTCTAAGTCCCGCGGAGAATGGCCGACGCGCGCGCGGATCTCACACGCCTATTCCTCTTCTCCTCCAACTTGGATGTTCTAAGTGGTTTTGGGAGGACACTGCCCATCCCATCGTGCTCCACCTCTCTAGGCAGCCTTGTAGCCTCTTTCAGACATCCACCAACTAGAGCTATGCGGCCCACGCATGCTGCAATTTTGCCCTCTTGCTGGTCAGCATGCTCCTCCTGCCGCCTCCCACCATCTTCTCGACAGTTTCGACCTTTTTCTCTGGTGGATCCCATGGTCGTCCGTTGTTTTGTGTCGCTCGAAGCTCTTGTCTTCTCTTCCCCTACTGCAGCCTATTCAAGTAAGAAGATCTCTTCGAGGGAGTCGAATTAGAGCTCTAATCGTCTTTCTCTTATGGGAGTCACCGTCGCCTTGAGCGATGGTCCATGCCAACCCTTGTGGTCTTTTTTTTGTTTGTGTTGTGCCGACCCTTGTGGTTTTTTTCTATTTGTGTTGTGATCCGGCTTTTGAGGTTGGTTGGTATCTTGGCTCTCTTGGCCTGTTTGTAATTGTCTTATAGCCCTTGTGGTTGTTTATGGTTCCGACACTTGTGACCAGTTTGGCTATCGAATCTTTAGATATGGCATATTGTAGGGTCTCTGGTTAGTTGAGGTTTTTTCGCAGACCTTCTAGGCGTGATTCTGTTCTTTTCTCAGATATCAATATATGAAGTACTCTTGAAAAAAAAAATTCTTGACTTAAAAAAAACGAAGAGTTATCTGGATATAAGCGCCTCTCTTTTCAGGGTAATTTTTTAAAGGCATTCATATTTTATAACAAGCAATTAGCTTTAAGGTTTTCCTGAGTGAAGATCCGAATGACGGAGAAACAAGAAACCGAAAGCAACTACCGAGCAATTGGCTAAGCCAACAACTTAAAAAAAAAAAAAAAAGAGAAAGTGGAGCATGGGTACTTATTACACTGTGAATAGGTAACATCCCGAATTTTGGCTGGTGGCACTCCATAGATCAAGATCCTCTAAGTGGTTACTTAAATTGGATAATCTAGAGAAATGCAACATGTATTGAATGTTATATGGCTCACATGTTATGTTTATGTCTATCTCTCTTTAAATTGGATCATTCAATTCGGATGTTAGTTTTATTTCTTCAAGCTTTTAAGCATATTTTAATATTTTTATAAGCATGTAGGTAGATGAGAAATAAATTAGAGGAAAAGGCGAAGAATTAACTACTTAGGGGCAGTCTGGTTAAAATTTTCTCAATTTTCAACTAAAAATTTCCCAAAAAACTCTTGCTTTTGGTATGAACATATGTTAGAAGTTTAGATTCTGTATAAGCTGCAAACCTTAATGGGTCTGGTCCCGCAATACATGATCAGGCTATTTGAAAAGCTTTCTCCTAAAAATATAAACAGGAAAATTTTCTGACATGCCAAATGACTTCTTAAGTGTCCTCTTCTAATCTTTCCCACTGTTTTTATTTTTTCCCCTATTTTCAGTGCTAATTTTTTCTCCTGCATTTAAATCACCCTATCTTTAAAATAAAGAAATTAAAACATGCATGGCTGTGGACACCGAAAAGGACAAACTAATAGGATAAAATCAGGACTAAAATATAAGGCGCGTCCTTTTCTCGAAAACGACAAACTGGAGTATGTTTTGTTGTCCCGCCGTCCCTGTGGTTTTATACGTTTTTCATCCATGTACTTCTATCCAACTCCGTCCACAAGAAGTTGCTGACGTTTTAAACTCACTCCTCTTCGAGGCGTACATGACTCCTCTCTACGTCCATATTCTCCCCAAATCATCTCCTAAAACCCTAGGTCAGCCGAAATAGGTCAGCCGAAATAGGTCAGCCCTTGCCGCACAATCTCTTTCCCCAAATCAGCTGAAACAGATTAGACTTGCCTCACAAAGAACCTGAAACAGCCGAATCCGACTTTCCCCAATCCATGTTTAGCCGAATATGCTAGAACTTGCACAGATTAGACTTTCCCCAATCCATTTTTCTTGGAATTCGGCTCGGGATCTCTAATTTATTTGCTGTGGTTTCGATTCAAGATTTTGAATTTGTTGGCGCTAATAATGATAATGCATGCATCTCTCATCTGATTAGATTTGAATTTTGCGCTTTCTAAGAAGTGGAAATCGTCGACTAATTCTGGGACAACATTTCTTCTAGATTTGAATTTTGAGTTTTTCTAACGATTTGAAATTGTAAATAATTTCGGACAACATTTTGGCTAATCTTTGGTGCTAGTTTTGGAATTGGGGTAAACTCATAGTTAGCCCCCTATGTTTGGGCAAAAATCATAGTTAGCCCCTTATTTTTCAATCTAACAATTTGATACCCATAACTTTCAAACCTTATCAATCTTCGCCCCCAGTCTAAATTAGACGTTAAATCAGACGGAAAAGCATGAAAAATGACCAAAATGCCCCTGCAAAATAAAATTACTAAAAATATTTAAAAAATTCTTTAAAAATGAAAATGATAATTTTTTAAAAAAATTAATATTTTTTAAATAAAACTATATTGAAACTCTATTTCAATAATATATTTATTTTAATTTATTTTTTAAATTTATTTATTTATTTATTTATTTTAAAATTTAGCTTTGGAGGGGCATTTCGGTCATTTTGCATGAATTTCCGTCGGACTTAACACCTGATTTTGACGGGGACTAAGATTGATAGGTTTTGAAAGTTATGAGTCTCAAATTGTTGGATTGAAAAATAGGGAGCTAACTTGATTCTTGCCCAAACATGGAGGACTAACTATGAGTTTACCCCTTTGGAATTAGTTACTCTTGATTACCTGTATAAGCGGAGAATACGAGAATGTGTAGCCATGGATAACAATATTAACATTTAGGCTACTTTGGTTGTCCTTGTTAACTTCGTGATTTTCTTTTTCATGGCTGATGGCTGACAGAGTAGCATGCGGGAGAAATATATCCACCGGTGTCTCGCTGAGGGTTATGGACAAGGGAAAGGCTTGGGATCCCGATGCCATCCCGATAGAGGCTGGAAATTACATTTCCAGCCTCTATCATTTTTTTTAAAATGAGATTGATAGAGGCTGGAAATGTAATTTCCAACCTCTATCGGGAAATGCTCGGGATCCCATCGGGACCCCAAGCATTTCCCTATGGACAAAGGAGGACGCGAAGAGGAGAGGGGTACTTTATACAATTGCTGATTTTTTTTGTTAAATAACGTGGAATGGGTATATTTGTCAATTTAATATTTTTCGCTGGTGTAGCATGCATATTAGACTGAAGTGGACACATGTTGAATTATTAGAGGACATGCCATGAATGAGGTTTAACACGTCATCAACTTCCACGAGGTTGTAAACAAAAGTTTAATAGAGGGACATTGATAAGAAAAGTATAAAACTACAATACTGCGACACAACAAAATATACCCTAAAGTCATTTTCAGAAAAAAGTTAGACAACAGGTAGACACATTATATTTTAGCCTAAAATCAGGCATTCTGGCCTTGCATGTCTTGTCTAGCGTTTGACATTATTTTCCCTATGCTACTTTAGGAGGCATGTTTTCAGGTTGCTGTTTCTATATATCCCATCAGTTAGGGCCTAGGCAGGCGATGTTGGTTGTTTTTTAATAGACACCATATAATATAAAGAATGAAGGTAGGCCGTTAAGATGCTGCTCCAAACATTTATAGGCCCATATAATTGCACTTTCATGTCCACTAGGAGAGAAAACTTTGAGACTTAACTTACATTTAATGAAGCAGAATTTTCTTCACTTTTTTATTTTTTTTTTAATATTAATGTTAGGGTCCATTCGATTTGTTTGTAGAATATACTTTGTAATTTATTTTAGTTGTTTTTAGATATTTATTAGGTACTCCAATTTTTAATTATAAAAAATTATAGAAGATCTTAATCTAACTTATTTTTCATACTTGGATTAGGATCCTTTACAATTTTTTTGTTCAAATTGCACAGTACAATTTAGAGAGATAAATACAACATAGAGAGACTCTACTGTAAGGCCTTAAATGCTCGAAATATTACATGAACAACATTAAATAATTTAATATCCACCTATTGTGTTTATCTATTTCAGAATTACAACGTGAAATTCAGACAGAAAATTATAGATTATAATTCCGATTCATTAGACTCAATTAGCTAGGGAGGTAATTGAGGAGATTTGAGTATGTAAATCAAAAAACCATGTTTTTTAATTTTGTTTTGGATACTAATTGTTTCTTTCTTTTGTCTTTAGCATTTTGGATTCGAATTCATGAGTAGTATGGCAAGTCATAGGTTTGAGATTTGAGTTTTAAGTGTTATGTTGAGTTACCCAAATTAAATAACTTTTTTAATGAGTTCATGCTTTATTAGGTTTACTTTTGTTCATATACAATAAATGTCGTAACAACATTTTTTTAGGCTAACTACTATATGTCTAATTACTTAGCTGCAACAGAGGTGCTATATGTTGTGATAAAGTGATATGTCAAATTCTTTTTATGGAATTCATAAATTTAAATGATTAGTCTCGTATTTAACTAAAGCAATATAAACTGGCTATTAACCATCTTAAATATATAATCCTAAATTATGAAGCTATTTTTTGGGAAACTCTTTATATTGTTTAATATATTAAACTAAGTTGCGTCTGTGTTGTAAAATTTTACACCTTTTAAAATTTTAACAAAATAAAATATTACAATATAATCTCTTTTCCCCATCAAATCATCACTTTTCACTACAAAAAATATAAAAAAATTACCTCTCTTTATTTTTTCACTTAACCCAATACCTAAAATTTTAACGACACTAAAATTTTACAAAACAAGGACATACCCACTAATTAAAAAGTACCCTAATGACGAATTCTCAAAAGGTCTTCTTTTAGTTTTGTCTCACCTAACCCAATAGCACATGCGAGTGGTGATAGGATTCAAACGCGCTCTATCTGTAGACATGGTTCATCCAGCCAGTATAAAGTCCGTCCTTTCAACTATTAAACTTGTTGATTGTCCTAGATCATGAATCAGGCTCGAGATTGGAGAGGATACCTTTTTAGGCATCCAATTCTTTATGGTAGTAACTAGCCTCGAAGGGCACCCACCTTAAAAGAGAATTCCATTCTTATTAGACAATGTGCAAGACCTCAATAGAAAAACCTAAATGATGAGGCTTTAATGACCAATTATCCATTAGAAGGCTTTCTTTAATCCTAACTGGGGTGTACTATTGATTCTTGGTTATATAGTTTAGTGCCCACACACTCACTTATGTACATGGTACAACCTAGATTCTCATTTCACTTTGGATGGTATTGGAAAATGTGTCACCTCAAGTCTTTGAGATAGTGGGGTGTGTTTGATCATCTTCTTGCTCACTTATCTATGTACGATCCTACTACAAATCACTTTATCGATAATTTTTTTTTAACTTTCGGCATTTGATTAATAGAAAATATGTCACCATTAATTATAATTTGATATCTAGATTCGATTAGTTCATATGCCCTCCTTTATATAGCAAAACAGGAGACGACCAAAGATGGAAAACATAAAGCCCACCCACTAGTCAGTCAGGACTCACGCACACCACAGTTTCTAGTACGGAACAAATCGTAGTCGTTGCGCTACCATCGATGACTACGATATTGCCACCCGTCGAAGTTAGTGAAGGCTCCAAACGGGGGAGGTTCGTTGCCACATGCCGACAAGTAGTGCAGGGTCCACGTGAGAAGCACTTGCGCCGTGGGGACCAAGGATGAGACCCTGCGCACGTGTCTCAACGCCACAGCCCGCCGTCCCATGGGTCCGGGCCGTAGATTGCGGGATCTTTTGTACGGGCCGCATTGGTGAATGAGCTCCCCAGGAGGCAGGTTTCTTTTGTACGTGTGACGAAGACAAAAATACTTTCGGTGAGTGAAATCATTACTATTTTATATTTTATTAGTCCTTTTCATTGAATTTGGCTTTACTCTTTCCTTCTATTATTATTGGGCAATGGGATATGTGAAATTGGTCCAATTTAAGCCAATTGCGTCAAAGAAAGGAGGTGCGGTGTAAGTGTGAAACCGGAACCGGATGGAACCGGAATGGGTCATTCCGGTTCCGGTTCCGGTACTCACCGGAATGGGATTTTCCATTCCGGTTCCATTCCGGAATTTACCGGAACGGAACCGGAATTGGAACCGGAATTTCCGGAACCGGAACCGGAAATTCCGGTTCCTTATATGGGCCTAAAAAAATATATTTAGTTTAGGCCCAACTTTTTTTAAAAGCCCAAAGCCAAAATTTGGCTGTTTTTTTTCCTGAACAAATGTCTCTTTAATTATTTTTTCCAAAATATATAAATACAATCATGTATAAACGAAGCTAGAGTTAATTGAAATAGGATACCAGCCACTAAAATACTAAATAGATCATTGTGCTTGTCCAACTGATATCCTCAAGTTCTCCATCTCTACAAAAGAAAAACAAAACAATTATAAGATAAATACTAAGAGAACCAAATAATCAATTAACAAAGCAAAAAATTTAACAAAATAAAAAGTATACCCATATCTAGTTTGTAACTCAATGGATCATCTCCACCATCAATGTCGGCATCATCTTCATCAAGTATAGGAGTAGCATGCAACCAATTTTGTGCACATATGAGGCCTTCCACGGTACCAGGCGCCAAAGAAGAGCGAAAAGCATCCAACACTCTGCCGGAAGTGCTAAAAGCGGACTCAGATGGCACGGTAGTAATTGGGATAGCTAACACATCCTTTGCAATGCGAGAAAGAACTTGAAACTTCTGAGAATTCACCTTCCACCACAACAAAATATCAAAATGCGCCACCCTTGGTTCCACATCTTCAATCAAGTATCTCTCCACCTCAGACTTACTATCTAGCAAGTTTTGTTGCTGTCGATAAGTAGGAAGACCTCCCCATAAATGCTGATCAATATTCATCAATTCATCCATATTTGCAGAACTGTGACTTCCACTTGGCTGCTCTGATTGGGCTATGAAACCTCCACTATACTCCTCAAACATATTTTCTAGAGTACCTCGCACCATAGCAGTGAAATCCATGCCCTTATCCTTCCCAAAATTGTTGATAGCCCAATACTCTAAAGTGATGAGTTTAAAGCGAGGATCTAATACCGCAGCTACAAATAAAAGTCTATTCACCTTCCTCAAATCCCCCCAATACTTATCATACTTACTTTGCATCTTTTTAGCCATGTCACGAAGTGAGATATCAGAACAATTAACAAAGGTCTCCAAATGAAACTTAATTCTTGCTAACTCCTCAAAAAATGCATTTGAAGTTACATATGAAGATCCTGATATGCGTAGGGTGACCTCATAGAACACTTTCAAAAACTTCACAAACAGTTTAATGTGCTCCCAATCCTCAAATACCGGTGACCCCAATCCCTTCCTCCCATGACTATCTTCATTCAAATACATCACTAAGTTCCCATCTCCATCCAACATATCCTCAAAAACCTCCCGAAATTTTTCAGCCCTTTCTAACATTATATAAGTGGAGTTCCATCGAGTTGGTACGTCCATTTGCAAGAAATTGCTATCAGACAACAATCTATTTGCAGCGGCCTTCTTGAACCCAGCAAGCCTTTGAGGACTAGATTTCACAAATTTCACAATATTCCGTATCTTTGCAACGGAATCATCCAACTCCTTCAAACCCTCCTGAACTATAAGATTCAAAATATGCGCAGCACATCGCATATGAATGAAATCATGCTTACACACAACATTTGACCCACCTCCTAATTGTTTTCTTTTCACTTGCTCAATTGCAACATCATTGTTGGTTGCATTATCAACCGTGATTGTGAGAATTTTGTCAATCCCCCAAATATTCATACATCCCTCTATCTCTTTCCCAATACTAGCCCCCTTATGATCAATTATACGACGAAAGTAAATAATCCTCTTATGTAAACACCACCTCCTATCAATAAAGTGGACTGTCACGCACATATAGTTCACATTTTGAACTGAAGTCCACGTATCAGTGGTAAAACAAACTCTAGGACTTTCTATGACAATCGCCTCTTTCAGCTTAGTCCTTTCTTCTATATACAACTCCATACAATCCTTCATGATCGTTAATCTACTGGGCATCTTAAAGCGGGGCTCAAGTCTCTCCACCAATTTTCTAAACCCTAACCTCTGCACAGTCCTAAAAGGCATCTCATCCATTATCAAATATTCAGCAATCCACCTCCTCACCTCCTTTTCACTATAAGTATCCAACTTCAAAACACCCTTATCACTCCCTGTTGCTTTCGAAGCATCCATTGTCAACCTAGATTGAGTCTTGTCTAATTGACCTTGTTGCTTCTTATATGGCAAACAACGTCTCAAATGAGCTCTCATACCCGAAGTCCCATGGCGTTCAGGGTGGCACCCAACCTTGGCCTTACAATGATGACATTTGGCTTCAGGGTGTTCAGGTTTGACAACTGGCAAAATTTTAGTAAAGTGATCCCACACAAAACTCTTGCGAGTATTCTTTCTCTTTTTACTTGGTTGTTCTTCTGACTGATTGGTAATATCCTCATCACCACCAGATTGAGGACTACTAACTGACTCATCAGGTATTGGACCACCACTAGGGCAAGACCCTACATTTGTAGTATGTGTAATACTAATCTCATCCATCTGACATTAAAAATATTTGATTTTCAATTCATTTGAATAACAAAAAATAAATGTAAAATGACTCAATCTATCTAAATGTAAAAATAAATGTAAAATTTTCAGTCTAAGTGTCGATAGTGTCGACACATAATACCATGGTGTCGACACATTGGTCACACACCAGAAGACATGTCCCAGGCCAATATGATGGTGTCGACACATTGTACAAAAGTGTCGACACATTGCACTATCAACAGAAAGCAGGTTTCCAGGCCAATATGATGGTGTCGACACATTGGACAAAGGTGTCGACACCATCAACTTGGCCTGGAAACCTGCTTTCTGTTGATAGTGCAATGTGTCGACACCTTTGTACAATGTGTCGACACCATCATATTGGCCTGGGACATGTCTTCTGGTGTATGACCAATGTGTCGACACCATGGTATTATGTGTCGACACTTAGACTGAAAATTTTACATTTATGTCTTCTGGTGTGTGGCCAAACTTCACAAATTATTCTCATGAGCAATCAAACAATCAGCAAACAATCAACAATCTATATAAAGTAACTCATATTATAGTTGAGAAATTAACAAACCCTAAAATCAAATTAAGTAATTAACAAAAACAAACCCTAACTATGTGATTTAAATAATCACAAATCACAAATTCACATAATTCACATAATCACAAATCACAGATTCACATAATCACAAATCACAAATTCACATAATCACAATCAATCAATAATTAGCGGAGAGGGAGTTGAGAGAGGGATACGTACTGGGAGTGAGCCGGAGAGTGAGAGTGAGAGAGAGAGAGAGATGAAGATTTCGGCAGGGAAGGCTGGGAGAGACGGAGGCTGGACTCACAAGTGTGGGGTGGGGGGGCTGTTGCTGGCGGCACCGCGGCTGAGAGATCTCTGGGGTGAGCGAGAGAGAGGGAGTGTCGAGCGAGAGGGGGGGGAGATTTCGGCTGAGACTTGAGAGATGACGAAAGTCGAAAATTGGATGGAGACATGGAGTCGGCTGAGACTCCAGTTTTTTGTTTTAAACAAGGGCTCAAACGGCACCGTTTGAGCCCTTCATTTTTAAAAAAAAAAAAAACCGGAACCGGAAAATTCCGGCATTTCCGCCGGAATTTCCGGTTCCGGTTCCGATTCCGTAAATTCCTAAAAAATAGTTCCGGTTCCGGTTCCGGAATATGCCGGAACCGGTACCGGAACCACGATACCGGAACCGGAACCGGAAATTCCGGTTTCCGGCGGATGATTTCATCACCCTTAGTGCGGTGGTAGAAGTAAATTTTTTTTTAGAAGATTTGATTTGTTGGTAACAGCCAAAAGAGTTATTTTTTCCTAGGTAAAGATAAACCGTAACACTCATTATTTTTATTTTAAAATTTATTTGATTTCTATTTTAAAATCTATTTAAATTTGTTAATTAATATTTAAAATATCTTCTATAAATTTAAAATTTGAGTTTAATTTATTTAAAATAGTTGAATTTTTATCTTTCACCTAGACAAACCTTTTTAAAATTTGAAAGATTTTATGATTATTTAAAATTAAAAGTTTTAGAGTTCAAAAGGGAGTCTATTACTAGTATGAGTCTATATATAGATTTACACATTCGTTTTAATTTTTACACATCTCGATTTTTACTCCAACAAGAGGAAAAATAAGGGTTTTCTTGCTTTCAATAATCTAGACGAAATTTCTTGAAGCAAATTCAGGTATTTCGAATTTTTTGATATTATATTTGTATTATTTTTATGAGAGATCAAACCATAGGGTGTCTAGATCTAGCCCTAATTATTTCAAGATTTTTGAAATAATTTTAATGAATTTCTTGGAGTAATTGAAATTTGGGTTCAAGATTTGTTTAAGGAAAATTCAGGTTCTTGATCTGAGTAGTAGATCAAATTATATTTTTATAGCTAAATTTAGACATCTAAAAATTCTGATTTGTAGATATTGCATACTAAACATCTGCAGGAGGAAAGAGTTAAAGTTTCGTAATTTTTGAAGATGTATTGGTATGGTTTTGAAAATCCGGAAGTTAGGCTTAGAGAAATTAGAATTGCTGAGAAAGATTCATTGATATAAATTGCAATTTTGAACCGGATGACATAGATAGGAGTCGCATTTCAGCATGAAATTTTATGAGTATTTGTATAACCCATATATAAATCTTTGGTATAACCTTCGGGATTTTTGGATATCGTAATAGATCTTTATGAATTTTGGAAGTGATGAGTACCAAATTATTCAGGGTATAGTTTGACTCCATGAACAGAGATAAATGTTGATTTTATTGACTGAGTTTTACAATGAATTTGGATATGAAATTTTACAGTTGTATGTTTAACATCCTAGGGAAGAACATGGTTTAATTATGGGATTTTAGGGAAACCCGAGATAGGTAATATATATTTTAGAATCTGACCAGTGAATTTCAGATTTGATCCTGTTGGGCAGATTTAAAGTTTCATTTGTGTTTCAGTTTGAGAGTATTATAATATTTATTTTACGATATGTTATGTATTTTCAAACCCTGAGGCCCAGAGTTACAGAGACAGCGCATTGATACCAATTGCAACCTATTGAGTGCACCCATTCTGGAAACGGAGTGGCTTCTTTTGTAGATTCTTACCGAGTGCACACTTGGACATGACCAAGGCTTAGTAAGGAAGAATTCTACCCATAGTATTGGCTTAGTTTGGCTGATCCCCAAACTAGGTAGCAACTGCACAACCCTGTCACGGAGGTAAACGTGACTCATAGTTATTGTCAAAGAGATTTTCTATAGTATTATGTTATATAGATAAAACTGTTTTAATGATAAAGATGTTTTATTGAAATTGTCAAAAATAACTTTCAACAGTTTAAAAAGATTTTAAATATTCTATCTTATACTGTCACAGTGTGGCTCATGGGATATACACTAGCATAATGATTTTGCTTATTGAGTTTTCGAACTCACCTCCTATTGTTTTCCTTATTTTTCAGATGTTGATCAGGAGTGTGTAGATAATCAGGATTAGATGACACGTGAGCGGGTAGCTGAGTGATTATTAGAATAAATGTTTGACTCTAGTATGAGTCTAAACATGTTTAGATTTGTCTTTGTGTGCTGAAAGAGTTTTTTTAAGTTTTATTAAGAGAGATGTATTGAAGTTTTTAAATAAAGTTTATTCCGCATTTATTATTAGATATGTTTTAAATCTAAAGTCTAATTGTTTATTGCAAGTAAGTCACCCTCTAGCCTTTGAGGTTTGGGGTGTGACAGTTTGGTATCAGAGGAAACCGAGTTATTAGGTTCTGTAGACAATAAAATAGAAATAGGATTGGATTGAGAGTTTTGAGGATAGGATCAGGTAGACTAGGTTGTTGTTTGAAATTGTTTGCGATAATTGTTTAATTATATTTTGATAAGAAATTTTAAACATTAGTGAATATGTTAGGATGGCCCCATGTAGTAATTATCGAAATTCGAATAATCTGAAGAATGGTGAAAACTCGGGTCAGACCAGAGAGGATAATGTGGGAACCAACTTGAACACTGTTGGAGTGTTACGTGGCGTAGCATAACTAGTTATGGTGGAGATTGCTAGGAGATGCAGACCCAACTGTTGTAGAGAATTGGGTTCAGGAGATTGAAGAGATGTTGTATCTACAGAGGTGCACTGATGAGCATAAAGTTTTTTTTTGTTGCATTTAAATTAACTGGTGAGGCAATGTGTTGGGAAATTCATAAAAATTGCTTTTGGAGCAGGAACCTGGGAGAGCAGCTATTATGTAGGAAATATTTAAGGAAGTATTCTTCTAGCATTATTTTTTTTTCAAATCAACAAAAGAAGCCAGGGCAAGAGAATTTGCTATTTTGAATCAAGGTTCGATGACAGTCCAATAGTATGCATATAAGTTTGTGGATACTCAACCATTAGAAAAAAATTTGGCATTACCTACTCCGTCTGGGAGTTCTATCATATGTAAGAAGGTGATTAGAGGTTGTCCAAAAAGTATAGACGGAAGAGTGCTTACAATAGATCTAATTGTTTTGAACATGCATGGATTTGATATTATCCTAGGGTTGGATTGGCTAGCGTCTAATTATGCGAGTATTGATTGTCGAAGCAAGGAAGTTATTTTTAGACCCTCAGAAAACTCAGAATTTAAATTTGTCGGATCGTGTGTGCATTCCCTTCCACCAATAATGTCAGCCATCCAAGCAAGAGATGCTACTTTGTGAGGGATGTCAGAGTTATTTGACTTTTGTAGTGGAAGTGCAAAAGAAGAAAACGAATTTGCAGCAGATTCCAGTCGCGAAGGAATTTCCTGATGTATTTCCTGAAGACGTACAGGGATTACCCTTTGGATCGTGAGATTGAATTTTCTATTGATCTACTCCCTGGAACAACACCAATCTCTAAGGCACCTTATAGAATAGCATCGTCAGAGTTGTTGGAACTTAAGGAGCAACTACAAGAATTGTTAGACAAAGGTTTCATAAGACCCAGTGTGTCACCTTGGGGAGCATCAATTTTGTTTGTGAAGAAAAAGGATGTATCGTTTCGGATGTGCGTCGATTACCAAGAACTTAATCGAGTCACCATTAAGAATAGATACCCATTGCCTCGCATCGATGATCTTCTTGATCAGTTACAGGGAGCTCAAGTCTTTTCTAAGATCGATTTTCGCTGGGGTTATCACCAGTTGAAGATTAAGGAGGAGGATATTTCGAAAACTGCATTTCGAACTCAGTATGGCCATTATGAGTTTTTAGTAATGTCATTCGGATTAACTAATGCACCAACTGCATTCATGGACATGATGAATATAGTTTTTCATGAGTATTTAGATCAGTTTGTTGTGGTCTTCATCGATGACATCCTAATCTATTCAAAAAATCAGGAGGATCATGAGAATCATTTGAGGTTAGCATTAAAAGTATTAAGAGAGAGAAAGATATATGCCAAACTCAAAAAGTGCGAGTTTTGGTTGGAGGAGATTGCGTTCTTAGGTCATCTCATCTCGAAGGAGGGCATTTCTGTATATCCAAGCAAAGTGGAGGCAGTTATGAATTGGTCAGCACCAACCAACGTTCACGAAGTAAGGAGCTTTCTAGGTCTTGCAGGATATTATCAGAGATTTGTAGAGGGTTTTTCGAAGATATCAGTTCCGTTGACTGCACTAATACGAAAGAATATTAAGTTTGAGTGGACAGAGGTTTGTGAACAGAGTTTTCAAGAACTGAAACAAAGACTTGTAACTGCACCAGTGTCAACTATTCCATCTCGAAGTGGAGGCTTTGTGATCTTCAGTGATGCATCACAGAAGGGTTTGCGGACCGGATGTCAGAATGTTAAATTCCGCTTTCGCCTTGTCCGTCATACACCCCTAGTTCCAAATATATTTACTCCTAATGTTGTTTCCTTTCATTTGGTATGTTGATTGGTAATGTTGTGTGATGGGTTAGATATTTCTCGACCCGCTGGACTGGGTCTAGCCCAGAGAGAGCGTGCAGGTTTCACAAGGAAGGCTCAAGAGAGTAAGGAATTATGATCTATAGGCCCCATGAGGCCCAGGCCCGAAATATCGCTAACGGTAGTGGATGTATGTAAGGATTTCTTCGTCTGCAGTGTCAAAGCCGCACCTGCAAAAAAGAAAACTTCTTCCGCATAAAGAGCCTTATATGGCAAGCATAATCAGCCGTACAAATAAACTGAGCAAGGAAAGGTGATTACCTTCCCCATGAAGCATGAGCAGCGAACCCCTGAAAACCAAAGAATAGGACATGCTTTAGGGAAAACGTAAGGAGGCGCCGTGCACACTGCACAGTGGTCACTTCTCCCACCCACTTTGTCAAAGAATGCTTCTCTACGTACCTGCAAAGGGGCGACCTAAAGGGAGATCTACGACCGGAAGTGCGACGTCCTTTTCACCACCTACTCTATCTCTATAGTAAACAGAGCGACGAAGTATAAAACCCCCTAGGTACGCACAAAAATGGTAACATTTTTATAAATCATCTCTCTGCACATACATTCGCGGCCCTAACTTAAGTATCAGAGACGACTTGAGTACTCCACGGGAAAACTTCGCTCATCCAATTCATTGTGAATGCCTTTTTTACCCAGAATACTGGACTGCAGCCCATAACTCAGCAGGTGATCATTGCTCATTCTCCGGTTCTATCATTTTGTTATCTCACCTGTTGTTTAAATCGTCTCCTCACTTTATCGATTTCAATCAGCTAACATACCTCTTGCACCTCAGAATTGACTATAGAGGATTCGCCCTCCACAGTCACTAAATTCATGTATCCTCGTTAACAGTTTTACGTCGTGACTCAAAAATATGAATGTCACTTTTGGATCCAAGCTTTCAAGTTCGTCATACTAGACTTAAACAATCAAACCAAAGTATGTATATATTAGAAAACACTCTATTAAAACCTGTAGGTCACGACTGAAGCTTTAGGACTGAAATATTCCCCAGCATTAGAAAAGTTTTTGTCCCACAGCTTCAGTCCTAACAAGGGTTTTGATGTTACCAACACATTAAAGAATTCTATCAATAACCCAGATCGTATTAATCAATATATTAATGGCTCAATTTGTCTTTTTTTTTTTAACTCACCACTAATGCATTGACTAATTCTATCTGGACCATTGATGACATTCGTTAATGTATTGGAAATATCAGAACACTCTATTAGAACTTGTTATGACTGAAATTTTAGGACAAACTTTTTTTAATGCTGTTATCATAACAAAAGCCACAACTAATAACAAAATAATTTATTAGCAATGTCTGTAGACTTGTCCAAATAGTAATTAAGTGGCATCATTTGGATTAAGATCCTCAGAATTTATGGGGTCATTCTATGATCAGGTGGATTTCTTGAAATCATCTCAACTATTACTCTCCAATTCAACATGAGGGATTTTCACACATAATTAGAATATGATCTATCGATCAACTTTAAGCTAATATATATTATATCATCTGATTATTCATTATATATATATTTAGCGCATTAGCATTATATCACTTTTAAGTGCTGATGCTGAAAAGTCCCTATAATCAGTTACACTAACAATTACAATAGTAAGAATTAATATAAACAATAAAAAATTATGTGAGTTAACCCCATTTTAAATACATCAAAATTAAAGAGGTGTAGGAGAAAAACATATACATGGTGCTTATTTTGTACAGTTGTGTACTGTTGCTTCTTAAGAAATTAGGAGAAAGTGATTAATTACCTTCTTGACTAGCATGGCTCCAAGATTTTTTATTTGATTTGACTATCGAGAAGCATAAGAAGGTCAACTAAATTAATAGGTCTTAATTTTTGTTTATTAAAGTCCTTTATTTGTGTTCACGATAGATTTAAAACTTAATAGATATCTTCTGAATTGAAAAATAATTATGTATGGCTACATTTAGAATTTTAAGGGGCCTTATAATTATTAGAGGTGGCCAGGATACTCTGCAATTTCAGTCCGAATTACAACATGCAATTTAGAGTGAAATAAATACTATAAGTAGACCCTACACCATTTAATATTGTCTATATAAATTGTGTCTATCTCTCTCCGAATTGCATGATACAATATGGACAAAAAATTACAAAGTATCATAATCCATTGCCTTAGCTATGCCTACCCCCAAGCCACCCCTCGTTTCATTAGCTTTCAATTCTACTAAAATAAAACCACTAATATATATTGACCCCAAAAAATAGCTACGGATTTTGCTGTAATTTTTATTAGCCAAGTCATCTTTATAAATAGTATAATATAAGGTAAGAGATAATTTGGTATTAAATAAAACTTTCAAAGAGAATTCTCTTGGTGCTGAAGCTTTCAGAAGAGATCAAGTATGCAGACGTTATACGTACTTAAAGTTCTGAGAAAGGACATGAACCAGTCCGTTGACAAGTTGATCTTTCTGGCTTAGAATAGCACTGCACCAGCATCTTTTAGAGAGTGATTTTGATGTTCTCCAAAAGGAAGGGGGGAAAATATACAAAAGAAGAAAGAGAAAATAACTTGAGTTTGTAGAATCATATGGAATCTTCTGGGACGCGCGACTCCTACAACACGTACTAGCAACGAGCAAACTCCCGAAAGCATTCTGCCAAGGAATCATGACATATATCCACAGAACATTCATCAAAACACACCCTCATATGGTCTGAGAAAAGAACATAATTAACCAATATCCCTATCCACACGTTCGAAATTGCAGATCAATATATACCATCCTTTGTAATATTCTCTACCATATCGCATTATTCTTCGAGTTCTAAAGCCGGCTATGTAGCTATAATTCATTCAGTCAACCCAGCCAAGTACTCTATCAATATCATATCACAAAATGGAAACTAGAGTTTGAAGTACCTAGAAAGAAAAGAGAACAGAATGGTGACCTTATCAGAACAGTTTTTGATTGGAAACGAACGGAGTGTATATATCATGCACATTCAAATGCCAGATTAACTCCTTGTAATATATTAAAACATCACCTAAACTTAGAGCTTACTCTTACTTTTCTTGGTATGTTAAAGTCAAATCAATCCAGTAAGCAAAACTGTTCAGGTTTTACTTCAATCTTGATACACAATCGAAAGGACATTAATTAATTCAAGTACGCTACATTGATATGCACGAAACAAATTTGTCTGTTCTATTTTCTGAGAGAGAAAACGCAATATATACGTGTTTGCTGTTGTAAATCAAATTTTCAAGGAAATGCTCCAGAGTCCAGAATGTCACATCTATACAAACTCGTCGTCCATCACGCACTTCTCTAACTTTTTTTTTTTCTCTTTCCAATTTCAGTTAAGCAATCGTTTCTTGCATAGAAGGGAATTAATTAGAAGGGGGATACCTCCATATATATGCCGATGAAGTTAAGAAAAAATTAAAATTAAGTCAGATTATTTCTCTCCGGCCTGCAGCTATTTATTGTCATGTCCTCGTCACATTCTGAATACCAAGAGTCAAACCCAAGCTAACCGATCAAGATGGTTACCAGTGGGTTCAGACCAATGTAGCGATAATTGTTTCTACCTAACAACCCAAGAAAAAAAAATATGGGTTCGCATTGCATGAACATCACAGCTTGTATTAGCAGCTTAATTATTGTAAATCCTTTCCCCACTGAAAATAAGCTCGATCGATTTGAGTGCTTCTCTCATCAAGATTTAAAGATGGTAATATAGTAATGTATCCTTCAGACTCGACATGAGTGCTTCTCTCATCAGCCTACCAGAGAAAACTACTCCACTTAATCATGTCTAAGGGGTCACGCCAAGAGAACAAGAATGTCTAAGCTGCGGTTGTCCAGGTGGAGGATGAACTAGCCTCTCCAATTCTTTATATTCCGTTCTTCGATGGGCTGAACTTCTATTTAATTCCCTTTCTCTAACATGTGTTATGTTTTAGCTGGCATATACAGTGGAAAAGATAATCTAGGCTTTGTCTTCTAGTCTAATAAGGGTTACACTGAACCTACTACCTAACAGATCTTACTGTTCATACATAGGCTCGCTAGTTTCCCACTTCTCCAATACTTTGTCCTTCATCAGGACTTTTTCTTTTTTACGTGGTAAATACCACAGATCATATGTCATGCTAGGAAAATTCTGTCTGCGTCAGGGAGGCAGGGAGGCAGTGAGAGGGACTATCTAGCAGGTTCTGCTTTTATGGGAGGGGTCGGGATCACATTTTTTTACTAATAGCAACATATATCTTATACCTCAAAGAATAGGATATTGCAACTCTTTAGATTTAAAACGAACCCACTAAACTAACTGCTCAGATAATGGAAGACATATACTGTTATCATCATTCCAAAGTTCAATTATCATTCCACTCGATAACCGGCTGTCCCATTTCCACCGAAAATTACATTAAGTCATCAAGAACATATTTATATAAATCCGCCACTAGAAAAATTTTCCAAGCATGGCCATCATTTCTCCGACAAATCCAGTAGTTGCTACTTATAATGCCATCCCATTAGAATGATTTTAAACTTTTACCAACAAATCCAGGAATATGTTGAGACACAGAACCATCTCAAACTTGAAAGAAAGCCACCACAAACCAAAGAAACAATCATCTCCTTTAATACTATCGGTGAAAAATAGGAGAAGAAAGATATATATACCCCATTGGAGTGATCTTTATAGTGATTTCTCCACTAATTTGCATCAGCAGGAGGCGCCATCTTTCGCTTTGGCCTTTTTCGCTTCTTGTCATAGCTGACCCCTCTCGCTTTGGCCTGAAAATCACGAACCTCCCGCAAAAACAGCCTCACAGCTCTTGCACCAAAGGGGTTCGCTTCTGGCCTTCCACCGTGCTCTTCATAGGCAGCCCGCAGGCGGCCGATGAGAGCGTCGAGGCTTCCCCAGGCTTGGCGAAGAGGGCACGGGCATGGAGCAGGCGGGTTTGGGAGGCCAAAGAAGGGGCAAGTCTGGTTGTGGACTTTGGTCTTACCAAATTGGTCGAGATAACGGAGGAATTCAAGAACATGTGCACCACTGCACATAGGGAGAGATAGTGGAGGCTTGTGATTCCTTAGGTACTGGCAAAAGGTGTTCCAGTCTCGCCGCTTCTGGTTCTCATAGCGGCTTGGAGTAATAGTGGAAGATGGTGAGGATGTAGCTGCGGATGAAGTGGTTGGAGTGGTGGGGTTGGGTATGGGTGTCTCATAGGTGGGATTGTTTGGCTGTGAAACAAAATCCATGGTGAAGATTAGTGGTGAAGAGAAGATTTTCGGTCCTGGGTAAGTTTTGCTTTTGTCTTTCTTGGATCTTGGAGAGTTGAGACACTATGCTTGATATTTTGAGGTTAGACTTCTTTCTTCTACTTTTAGGGTTTTCGTTTGAAACCTTAGAAAAGTAAGCAAAAGAAGAAAAACAAATCGGAAATCGAGAGAGAGAAAGTTTATGCTTCTTATAGGTTAGAGTGACACACTGACAGTGAGACACTATAGTAGCAGGTTGGGAAATGGAAGATTAATTACAATCAGAAAGAAATAAGAGCTAGATCATGCATGGCTCCATAGAGAAAAAAGAGGGAGGAAGGCACGAGGGTTTTTGATGCAGAAGGTGACGGTGAAATGGAAGAGAAAGAAAGATTCACTTCCTGCCTTTCCTAGGCGCTATTCCGATTAAGCAATATTTTCTACCCTATCTTCGATGGTTGCAGTTATGGGGCAGGGATGATATCTGAGAAAAGTGTTTAAGAATAAAATGGGTGCAGATCGTGAGATTTTCTTTCCAGGAAAAGGTAAAGCAACTGAGAGGAGAGAGAAAGAGTTTGGCCTCGGTGGTGAAGAGGTTTCAGACTGTAGAAAGGCTAGGGGTTGAACTAATAAGCACTATAGATAACATGAGTGTGTTTTGCTATAACAGGACAAGTCCTCCAGCAGTGATGACTAGAAAGATGACGGTGACCGATGGAATACAGACATGTATTGCAGCCATCACTCACTTTGCAAGCGCGTGCAGACACATCCCTAACCTTGTGGACTTGCTATTGATCTCCTCCATTTTCTTACGAAACCAGTAAAATTGGGTTGCGCGGGGGGAACCTTCAAGGCAATTACCTATCCCCTCCAATCCAAAATTTAGTACCCCATTTCCAAAACTTCGTCTCAAAATTAGGTGGGATGTCATGCATGCAGCAGTAGCTGCTCACTACAGTGACAAACTGAAACAATTGCTGCACTGCATTAAATTTCTTTTTTTTTTATAGATAAAAAAAAGAAAAGAAATTTTCAAATTAAATTGAAGTACTGTTCCAAGTCTTTCCCAAGGTACGTACTTTTCCTAGTACTGACTATTTTCGGTCGGGATATGATATTCATCATTAATACTAACGACTATTGACATCATATATATTTGTAATTTTCTCATAATATTGGTGCGCAGTGCTTCTTTCCTGCAGATAACACAAAATGGTCATTAATAATGTATGGTAATTAAGCTACCTCACTGTATGTTTTTTCTGAAACAATTAGTTTGGTTTAGATGGTAAGAGAAAGAAAGAAAGAAAGAAAGAAAGAATTCCAGACCAAATATATATAATAATATGAGTATTTCGAGCTTCAGAGGTAGTGACACATATAGGTACCCTTTGTCCCTCTAGCTCTCCCTCCCTTATGGAAGGATGCACTTTTCTAGCATATATATCTTCCCTAACCTATAGATATGCTTGAAAGTACAATACAAGAAATTAATATTTTTTAGTGGGAGAATAATTGCTAAATAGAAATGATTTGCTGGAAACCTAATTATTTCTAGCGATAAATATAAAATCAATCATTGTGCTATACGCAAAAATCGATTTAGTTTATGTGATATGAAAAACATCGATTTAGTCCCTATGATTCTATTTTCGTTTGTTATTGGTCCTCCATCAGGGACTAATTTTATCACTTTCTGAAATCACATAGACTATATCGATGTTTTTCATATCACAAGGACTAAATTGATTTTTGCGTATAGCACAGGAACCAATTTTACATTCATCCCTTATTTTTATTTGGAATTTGTGCGGATGAACAGTACTGTAAAATATTAGGGTTTATAGCTAATTGCCTAAGTTGTAGTACTGTGACGAGTAAGAGATCATGCATCGTCCACGTATCTATACCATGAAAAAGATGATTTTAATTAACCATGGGTTTACATTTACTCGAGTTTATGGGCTTTTTTTTGTGGTTTTTGTTTTTTGGGTGGATGAGTTGATCATGGCTTGATTCAGCTTGAAGCTTTGATTTAGCTTGTGAGGCAGCTTCTTATATTTGAATTCATTAGTAGCAGGGAATCTTTCTACATTTCTTGTACAAATAGTTTCTACTATGCTAAATTTTGTTTTTTTTATTAGTGTGTTAGAATTGTGAAAAGTTATTAGAATTTGTCAAAAATTAATTGTGAAGAAATTTGGCACCTCCTCCCCTTCGGGAAGGGCTTGATCCCGGTGTACGCAGCTTGACTGTTTCCCCTACCCCATTATCTAACCAAAAAAATTGTCTATCAAAAATATTAATTAGGATGTAAAAAAGAGAATAAAAAAACTACAAAGATTCTTTAATGTAAAAAAGAGGCTCATTAATGGTGGCATAGTCTGGACTTGCTTAAACCCAATATAGTTCATGGTGTAAGCTCATATGGTATGTGGCCTCCAAGTGATAGTTAGCTTGCCAAAAGGCTTGAATCTCCATAACTTCCGACTCAACAGGGTGAAGTTTCCAACCAACTTCGTACTACTAGGTCACCACTTTAGGGACAAAGTATTTAGTTCTATGGATTTGGGCCTAGAACCGAGGCATCTTTAACTTATATATAAACTTTCATAGTACATAGAAGTTATCCCAAGAATATGTGAAAGGACCATTTTAACATTTGGGGGATCATGGACCCGACAGCCCTTATCGAGCATTGAAATGAAAATGCAAAATAATATATATATAAGGATGCATATTCACTTCCACTTAAAGTAAAGAAGAGACTTGCCACTTTAGTACTAGTCTCGACCCACCCCGGCTACTTGCATTATTGTATATAGAGTTTCGTGACCTATATGGCCTAGAAGGCTCCTAAATATCATAGCTGATAGACCCAAGATATCGAGGTATCCAATTCCAGTAAACAGCACTACCCAAAAATGGCCAAAAAAAGTAAAAAAGAAAAAGAAACAAAATAGTACGTATAAACTACGTACGTAATCACAGTTGTATATAATTACCCTAACGGGCCCACATTCGAATAAAAGAAAAAAAAGGTCTACTGAACTGCCCTTGCCTTATCTGTTTCATAGTAGGGCATAAAAATAGTTGTTCTAAAATATATCTCTGTTTTCTTCCCTCCGACCCTGCCCTTTTTCAGTGCTTCAAACTTTTAGGCATTGTAAAAAATAATTATTTTATCTACAGTATAAAGAGATATATACAATTTTAGATTTACAATAACAATAAAGTAATATTGTTTCAAGAAAGTATAGTATATATATATATATATATATATATCTATTAAGGAGATAAGAGAAAAAGCAGTAGGAAAAATTTAGATAGTCCGACTATAAACGTGTACCGGTGTACGTCCCCCATATTCAAATTTCCCAGCACTAGTATGAACACTGTTGTTGATCAGTTGTGGCAGTGATTTTTCCGATCGACCGCCGCGGAAGACGCAATATTTTCATGCAGCGCAATAATTAAACAAAACTATTTGATTTGATTTCGCCCCTGCATGCAGCTCCAAGGTATGCCGAGAGCCTCCATATATAAAAGATCAGGCAATTCCTGTAGAATTTCTGTTGGCGGAAATGAGGAAAAAATAAGTCTTCAAATGATGCTGTGTGATGCCTTGTGCATGGTCCGAATTCAACACTAGTTTTGGAATCAGCCGAATGAAATGGCAAGATTTAACATCCAATGAGATTGGGCTTACACGATCCATCACTACAAGAAAAAACGCTTTGGGTGACAAAAAAATTTGTCACCCAAAGTACAAATTTCGTCACCTAAAGTTTTGGGTGTCGATTTTCTTGTTCTATAAAACCGTTCGAACGTGTTTTAAACTCGTCCGAACGGTTTGGTGTCATACTGACGAAATTCTAAATCGTCATGCCCAGTACAGTCCATCCGTTCCCATGAGCTGTGCGAACGTTATTTCTATACGTTCGCACAGATTAGTCCAATGTGACAAAATACATTTTGTCACGCAATAAACGTCCGCACCGTTGTATATCTCAATCCGCACAATCATTTACAACTGTCCCGACTCATTTGGGAAGACGCACGCGCCGTAGTTTCATTATGACGATTTTTTTTGTCATCTAAAATGTTCGTGCGAACCTTTAAGTATACAGTTCGGACTCTGTTTAAGTTGAAAACGTGCGAACGTAGTGCGGTACAGTTCGAACGGTTTCTTATATTACAGACTGTGGGGACTGGATAGACACTGTTCAGACTAGAGAATTTAAAGCAAAATGTGCGGACGGATAGTAATGCGTGCGCACGTTAGCAACGAAAAATCTCCGTGCGAACCAGATGATGTAAACCGTCCGAACGTGTTTCAATATATTTGAATTACTTTAATTAAAATTTATTAAATAATATACATATAAAGATATTCGCTGCTGTAGATATAATAAAATATCTACAAATATGCAATCGTTATTAAAAGTAAATAAAATACATAATCGATAAGTACTGACAAAGTAGTAAAAATACAATAATCTACCCAAATTTTTGTTTGGGTGTCGAACGAAATTGCATCTGTCTTATATGCTCCTCCATTAGTTGTATCCTCCGTTCTTGTTGTTCCACTAGGTTCCTTTGATGCTCCTGCAACATCTTCTGGTGCTTTTTATCTTTTTTCCGTTGTTGCTCTGCCATCATCTTCATCAGCTCTCCGTGTTTCTTCCGTTGTTGCTCCTCCATCATCTGCAGATGCTCTCGCATCGTCTGCTCCATATCTGACCGCTTGACCAGAAACGCTTCATATTCCAGTTGTCTAGCCTTCATCTTCTCAATCTGTAATCTGGCCTCTTCCAATCTCCGAGACAAATCAACGGACGATACTGATGAAGATAATCCAACAGATCGTACTGAACGGCCTAAACCTCGCACGTAACCCGCTTTCGTCCCCAACACCTCAATGAAGATCTCTACTTCGGTGTATGATTTTCCCTCTGACTCGTGCTGCAATTGTAACGCCTCCATTTTTTCCTACAAAATTAGAAAAAAAAAGATAAAAACAGTACGTATGAAACATAAACGCATACGAATGCATCATTAACACTAACGTTACAACTTACAAAATTTTCTCGTGCATCTTCTGAAGTCCACATGTCATCTTTAGTAGTATGCGTCTTTTTATAAAGCAACGAATGACTAATTTCATCAGATTCTGAATTTTTCTGTACCCCAAAAGAAATATAAAACATGCATATTAATACCTAGACATTTATTTAAATAATAAATATTAAAAATATAAATTTATTACTTACTAACAACGTTCTAGCACGTTGGAAGGACATCGCTCCCGATGTGTGTACAATCTTCAGCTTAGCTCTATTCTCCTTGTTGATTGCACTCCTCCTCTGCATTGTACATTTACAATTGTTAACACAATTAAGCATATGACTAAAATGAACGTTTAGATCGGAATAAAATGTTTAACCCGAAATTCATCGCTCGCGAATAAATCACAAACACGAGTCCATTCTTCCTTGTTCATATCGGGATACGGGTACTCTAACATCTCTTCTTTGGAATTGAACACCGAGTAATGCTGAAACATTCTATTTCTGTGCGTCATGTACGCTATGTTCATTGTTGACGTCACAGTGATGCGATCATCGGCTCGGTCGTAATTTAGTTGGAAGTCATCCTTAATATATATAATAGCTAGAAACGTAAAAAAATTTCAACAATTAAAATTTAATAAATTATACTTACCAACACTTGGTTCATCACATACGATTTAACCTCGTCAGGGACCTCCTTCCACTTACTCTTCTCAAATGGGACATGTTGTCGAATGAGCGCACCAATATGACTTGATAGCATTGAGGAAGCCTTGTCATCACCACCCGTACGTCCATCAGGGATATGGCGATTAGCTTTCCTCCCTTGCGAGCCTTGAGTAAGGCCATCATGTGCGTACTACCTTGAACATGTCTAATTCTGGACGTCGCTACAAATGAAGAACAATAAATTTAAAATTCAATTAAACATAGAGATTTAAAAGTCATAATATTTAATAAACATTGACGGAGTAAGATACTTACACGCACAACTACTCTGGGTGCCTACTAGACTGCCTGTGGAAGGGGACGGTAATTCATTCCTATCCCTAAGCGATGGACTCGACACTGTTAGTGTACCCTGGACTACTCTCACCTCGAACTGTCCATGAATGCATGTCATGACAAATAATAACGTCCAAACGTAATATAATGGTCCGAACCACATACATAGACGTTCTGACTCGTTTTAAAACGTGTTCGAATCACAAAAATGGAGTTCAGACGCCAATAAACCGTTCGGACTGCGATTGTCGAACTATAATGTTCTTAGATGCACAGACTCAATTTTCCGCCAAAATTCTTGTTAAAATCAACCCAAATCACAAACACTTCAATATAAACACATCACAACCAACCCCAAACAATATTACTATCATTTGATAACCTAAAATTTCGAATAACACATACTTTCATATATTAAAATGAAGTTTTTCATTCTAAAGCAATTCAATTTAAAAACCATTAACCTCAAATGCAATTCAACTTCAAATTCTAAAAGAGATGCTCCTTTCACACCCAATTCAATGAGATTGAACGCCCAAATCAGCTCTACCCTCCTCCTTGTGCTTAAATAATTCGGTTATGTTTTTTTGATTTTTCCTCTACTGTCTGCGAATCTGTGTCTTTCATACGTTTGAATATCGTTCGGACAATAAAATTCCTGTCCGAACGCTTACGTGTATTAGTTTTCGAGAGAATTCATGCCGCAAAAATTTCATATAAGTCCGAACGTCTTTGCTTAATATTCGTCCGTAAAGGGTTTTGAGTTGCTGGGGTCGCGACCATGTAAATAAGTGTTCGGACGGTTTATTTCTATAATATAAACAAAATATTCTAAAAACAAAATAAAAAAACTACATTTTATCATTTTGATCATCGCCATCATCCGTGATATTTAGAATGCCACGGATATGTCTGAGGTGCTCCTCGATTTTCACTATTCGCTGAGTCAATGCAACTAACTCAGCACTGCTTGCGGCTTTCCTCATGGGCTCCCGAATCTGGGTGATCTCCTTCTTCCAGTCAGAGTCAATGTTCACGACCTTATTCTCCAAAGCAGTCAGCCGTGAACTGATATCACTGACCATCTCGTGGGTGGGCTGCAAGACCGACGTCATCCGCGCTGTCAGGTGCGTCATCATGTCCTCCATCCAACCAGGTTGCTCTGTGTCAAATCCCTGGGTCGAGCTCTGGCCAGGATCCTGCTGCTCCTTCGCCACCGCAGGCTGCTCCTTCACCACTGACATCATCCGCGCTGTCAGTGCTCGGCGTGTCTGGGCCATCGATTTGGAGAGCGTTGTCTTGTTAATACACCCAAGTGGAAGGGCCCTGGGCTCGTCAGCACCCTCAGGTACCAGTAAGTAGTACAAGAACTGGGTCAGCAGATCAGGTGCATGATCCGCCAGAAAGGATTAATAAATGCACGATGTCATATCAACAGCTAGTCCCCGAACAACGACCATGTATAATAACTTCACCCGACTATAAGAAAACTCAATAGTGAGCTTCCTTGGGTCGATAGCGGAGCATAAGATCAGGTGCATGATCCGCCAGAAAGGATGTAGCTGCCCGTGTACCACATAGGCTCCGTCCAAAATCGCTGTATCAGCACCCAACATGGTCTGGAATACCTCGGCAGGCCGACCCTCCATGCTCATCAATAGGTTTGGGAAAGCTGTCAAATCCTGCTCGTACTCTAAGAATCTCGCCAACTCGTCCGGCGAGAATACGATCGGAATATTACGGACCATGACCTCCATACTAGGCTCCTCAATGTCCGTCGCCTGCAAAATAGCACAATAGAACTCCAGCACCAAGTTCGTCGATGCATACCAGGTCCTATGAATAAGTGGAAGCCAACTAATCTCCTCTACCACCTCCGGAAGCATCCAGCACTCAAAAGTGATGTCGTAAAAACTTGCCAACTTTATGTATCGCTCCACAACAATCGAGCGCGACATAATAGTTGTTATATGCTGGTCCAATGATAACGTGAAACCGGAAGATTGCTCCATCTCAGCTTGCCCGCTCGTACGTGCACGCTTGCTCATTTTTAAAATCTGCAACAACATTGAACTGTTACAAAGGCGTCCAAACCAACAAAAAACGTCCAAACCAAAATTTTTTAACGTCCGGACGTATAACCGAAGAATAATAATATCGTCCAGACTGAATTAAATTTCAATGTTAAAACGTCCGGACTGAATTCAACACGAGGTAGCGATGCTAATACGTCCCAACATAAATAAACCAGTCCGAACGTCCTCAACATTAAGTCCGGACAACCAATAAACGACAACGTGTTCTTCCGAACGTCATTCGAAACAGTCCGGACGTTAAACATTAACTCCCGGACATTATCCTAAGGGTCCGGCCTCTAACGTAAAGTCAGGACGTATAACTTAAGCGTCTGGACCTTAATGTAAAACTCTGGACTTTAAACATTAAAAGGTCGGACTCTAAGGTAAGGGTCTAGACTCTGAGATAAGGGTCCGAACTCTAACGTAAAAGTCTGGACGCTGTGTCACTGCCGGGTTACCAACCATGACAGCGTCCCTCCACCACCATACACGTCCAAAAACGCAACCAAAACACAAACTATCATACTCAAAACAATGCTAACAATTAACACAATCAATTTCTTCGTAAAAATCAATTAAAAAACACAATGTACATCGCAAAAAATAGAATTGAGAATCTATACGTAAAACTATAAAAATGAAATTTTTGCGACTAAAATCATGTCAAAAGTAAAAAAAAAACATACCTTAACGAGATTAGAGCTTCGAAAGAATAGTATTAGCTCCAGATTTGAGAAGAAAAGATTTGAGAGCTGTGAGATTTTGAAGAGACGAATAGTTTGTTATGAAAATGGCGAACTCGTCCCCCCGTCCGAACCTTACACTAACAGTCCGCACGTCAATTTAAACACGTGGCCTAATCAACGCACGCGTATTAAATCCCGAAATTTAAACCGTTTCAAATGGTTTGGCATACTAAATACGTTCGGACTGCTTTTAGACGTTGGAATTTGTGTACTTCTAAACCGCGCCACGTGGCACCGCACGTTTAGCTGACCCATACGTCCGAACTCTTAATAAACGTGTGGACGTTAACAACTGTTTCTCATCATATTGTAACGTAAACACGTGTAAACCTTGCGACGGTTAAATATCTGTCCCAACCCTATATTAATAGTTCAAACGGGTAAGTTTTCACACGTATCCCAAACAACGCACGCATATTAAATGCCAAAATTTAAACCATTTCAAAACGGTTCGGCACAATAAATACGTCCGGACCTGTTGTAGACGTTCGAACTTAATTACTTCTAAACCGCGCGACGTGGCACCGCACCTTTGGCTGACGCAGACGTCCGAACACATTCGGACGTGCACAACTGTTTCCCACGATCTTGTAACGTAAACACGTGTAAGCCATGCGACAGTTACATAGAAGTCCAGACGTTCTACTCCTCCGTTCCAAAGGTGTCGCCTAATTATAAAAGTCCGGACCCTATCCCTCTATGTTCGAACGCTTATTTGTTATGTAGTCCCGACGTTATGGTTGTAGTCCGAACGTCTGATTTGCTAATTTAAATAAGTCAAGAAAATTAATTTCAGTTAATTAAATTAAAATTGGTAACAGTTAATTACACTACCTGTTCTATTAACATAACACTTGTACTATGAGCCTATTTAATCTTACTGATTATCCCTTTAAATTGTACTAAATTTTATCAAGTGAAAAAATATAAACTAATTTAAAATATAAAAAATAATCCAAATATTGAACGAAAAATACGATGATAATGTCAAGTACAAGTCTGAGACGGTCTTTCAAACGATATGTAAATAATTAATACTAATAAAACATAAACTGGAAACTTGTCCAAATCGATAGCTGGCTCGTCCAAATCTAAAACGAGGGCATCACAAACATGCGGTAATTGCTTCTCCATATTATCCACTCGTCGAACGAGTGTCTGTAGCTGTATCGGAACGGTACGGATAGATCGGGACGACTCAGACAATTACTCTCTCACGGAGAACAGCACTCTCCGCATAATATTGAGCTCTTCCGTCAGAGCCCTATCCGTTAGAGTAAGTTTGGTCTCTAGACCAATCAAACGACATTGGAGCGTCATACACAAAGAATGTGTCGGCATCACTATTTCCCGAATACTCTCCCTCAACTCCACTAAAAAGGCATCCGCTCAAGCTGGTCGCTCTGTCTATCTCCCGATATTGGGAAAATTTCTTCTTGAGTGTTTTATTGTCAACCTAGAAAAAACCATCCGACCCATATCAAAAAATTTCGAATGAAAATTAAAATGCGTCGTTTAAATTGCATACCGTCCGAACTAACTTATAACAGTCCGCACGTTGTGAACAACGGTCCGGACGTTGAGAAAAACAGTCTAGACTGTGTTTAACACCGTCCAAACGGTATTTCGACGAACCGAACCAAAATAAATTAATTTAATCAACAAAAACAACCAACAAATTAAATAGCAGACGATATTAAAATAAAATATATGAACTTAAGAAGCAAATTTATGAATTTTTTTTTACCTGAATGTTGTTTGAGAGATCTTGAATGAGAAGTCCTTGGGAGAAAAGTTTGAGAGACGAGAGAGTGTTTGGGAGAAAAGATTAAGAGAGGAGAGAGAGTTTGTGCTCTTGACAAAGTCTAAATGTCTCTTGAACACGTCCGAACGTACTTTAGCAGCGTTCGAACGTGTTTCTACTCCACATGTAGCCCAATCAAATTTAACGTAATTAAATATGTCGATGAACTCGAAATGTATCAAGAACTTTACCCGTCCGGACGTATGGGAAAAAGAATATGACTTAAGCATTCGGACGACCTTTTTGGGTTGTTCGGACGTTGTTTGAAAAATTATGACGATTCGAATTGTCACTCAGTTTAGACGATTTGCAATTTGTCACCAGTACATAGTCTGGACGGGGTAGTGTGGAGTCCGGAAAGTATTTATTTCTTTTGTGACGATTTTTACCGTCACTCATTAGTGACTGGTGTATGTCGTCATTCTTGAAATACGTCCGAACGCGTTTTTGAGGGTCCAAACGGTATTGTGGTTCCTGTATGATATTTGATGACGAAATTAATATTTTGACAGGAAAAAATTACTTTAGGTGACAAAATCTGGTTTGACACCCAGATTTTTGTCACCTAAAAGCTCATTTCTTGTATTGGATGAGCGTTCATGGGCTTGCTTCGTTCTGAAAAACCTATTTTTGTCGAAACTTGCCTTAAAAAAGGAGTGAACAGTACTAGGTGAGTGGGAACAGTGTGGAAGCAACGGGCATGGAGGAAAAGCGAGTGGTTCTGCTATTTACAATTATTCTGAGAAATTGATCGACCGTGGAAATCAAACGCACCAAATCCAGGAACCTTCGTTGCAACTCCCCTCATGAGCTTTCTTCAATATTGTTTTTGCGACAGATTTAAGAATAGTGCCAAACCCCTAAACAAATGATATCTGTATTGTTATTTCTAGCAAACCAACAAAACGTACACGTATATTCTCTTTTAAGCTTGTTTTTAGGCTAAATTACTCCGCACATCCATGATGTTTGACTATTTTCATATTGGTCCTTAGGATTCGATTTTCCTTCAAAATATTCCTGGATTTAATCTCAATCTCAAACAGATCCTGCTCAACTTAGTCGACGGAAATACACACGTGTCTAAAGGCGTACACGTGAAAATTGACAGCTCGATTAAAAAAATAATCTCGCCCAATCGCAATGTGACACGTGTCAGTAAATAAAAAAAATAAATCTAAAATAAATTATTTTTATTTTTATTAAAAAAAAAGGAAAGGATTGGGACCCCCGATCCCCGATCTTTTCACGGTGGAGGGCTGTCACATTGCGATTGAGTGAAATTTTTTTAATTGAGATATCAATTTCTACGTGTAAGTCGTTAGCCATGTGTACATTTATGTCCATTAAGTTGACGATACTATCTATTTGAGATTGAGATTAAATCTCATGGATATTTTGAAAAAAAAATCAAATTCTGAGGATCAATTTAGAAAAAAGGTCAAACATTGTAGACGTGCGGATTGGGTACTTCTCCCTCCATCGTACCAATCCAGAAATGAAAACAGTCAAAAGAAAAAAAAAACAGTGAAAAGAAGGGATGTCGACGTACCAATCCATGAAATTTACATAGCTCCCGGCAAACGAATTAGTGACACTTCACTAAGAAAAAAAAATAGTGACACTTCGATATGACATATGAGGGTCCATTAGTTGTTCAATATACAAAAAGCATTGATCAGCAGTGTCCGTGTTGGAACTACTTCTTTACAGTTTTTTTTGAGGGCAACTTAAGAGTGTTGAAATTTGTACTCGAAAAGAATGTATACAGAGGCAAAGTCGGTATTAAATTTTAGGAGCAAATTATATATAAATAAATTTTGAAAAAGGGTCAATTTTTTTAAAAGCATTAAAAAAATATTTTTATACTAAGGAAAAAGATTATTTAAAATTTTTTGAAGCCTGCCCCTAGCTTCGTCCTGACGGTGGAGATCTCAAAAATCAAGAACCAAACACCGTTACACCAGATTTTTTTTTTGTGACGAGGATAATCTCGGTCCCCCCTGTGCATTGGGCTCTACAAACTTGACCTCTAGTTTTAACTCACTGGAGATAAATACCTTTTACAAAATGTTAGGGAATCCGGTCAAGGCCACCAAAACAAATCACCCAACAGTCAAGTGGTTTGCACAAGACCACACCAATATATATATATATATATATAGGTTGTTATAGACGCGTATACACTCCATGTATATACAAGTGTTTTAAACCTACTAACACTTACAAAAGTATGTACATACATATTCACATTTTATTTACACATTCTCTCACAAAGTTTTTACAATAGAACTCTGCAATTAGCTGGCCTTATCTACAAGTATGTACATTCTTTACGCTTTCTTGACACACCTAATTTTACATAGGGCCAACTACGGACACATCGATGGGTATACCACAAGTTTCCTAGTTCCATTCTTGGTGTAGGGGTCCTCCCCAGTATCTGTCTTCTAGGGAGGGGTACATTTTCAATAATGTGAGTCAAAGGACTCAGCAAGTAGTGTGTAGTGTTCGTGACTAATTTCATATGAAAGAGTAATATGACATAATATTTTATACATAAATACTAATATTTTTGATAAGTTTTTTTTTGATAAGTATACATAAATACTAATATGCAATGCAATTTTGAACATCTTCAATAACCCTTCCGCTTTTGCTCTCTCCATATTCCCCTTAAGTCAAGGTCTAATCCTTATTCCTCCCGCTCCATATTTCCCCATGAAGTAATGGTCTAATCATAATATTTTTCTAGCTTTCTACTAACGCTCTATTTCACTCCTAAAGTTAGGGTTTTTCGTCCCCTTAGTTGGAATTACCCATATAAATCCTTGGAGTCCGGGTTGTGCGCCCACTTAGTTAGGGCCAAGTTTCCTGTACCATCAAGAACATTTCAATTTGGTCAACTCTAGCTCGAACATATTTTTATAGTATAAGTTCACAGGCCTTACAGCTAACAATAACCCATAGAGACAAGACTATACAGTAATGTGGCTTGCACATTATAGCTTCGGGATCATCCATCCAGCTTGGATGTCCCCATATTCATAGGCTCGATATCGACCTCGTCAATAGCACATCAATCCATATCTCTCCCAATACCACATATCCAATATCACATAAATTTCTAATGCATATGCTATGATAGTGGTGCAATATGATATGCTTTTCAACATAAGGACATATATCCAATTATCCATATATATGTACTAATCCAGGATTTAAATACATTCACAAAACTACCACCGAACATCTTAAGAATTCAAACATAAACATCAATACATTTTACACAATCTCCAACAACTTTTTACTTTTTTATTTAACACAAATTTTCTCTCTTTACTTTTTCACATAACTCCAATACTTTTTTATTAAACAATTACATCAAATCATTTCTCTCTCTATTTTACAAAAACACCAATAAAACACTATTCAACATAAATATTCACGTCTCTAAAATCCTACATTTTTACCCAACACGAACATATCCTTAAGTTTTCCACTTACTGTTCGAGTTTTATGTAAATAAAGTATCTTGACCAACAACATATCACATCCATAACTAAATTAACAATTAAGTCTAATTATTCAGTCATCACAACAAATTCCAACAAACTAACAAAACACTAATATAGAACTCGGTTCTATCATTTCACCAATTTTTACCACGTGAAGTTAATTTGTATATTCAATCCGAATTAATATTGGTATAACAAGTACACATATATCCATGTTGTTTCAACAAATCTAAACTTATAAAATAAAATAAAACAAAGCTTAAGTTAATGTCTAAAATAGAAACTGATTTCACTAACTAGAATCAAAGCTAGTTTAAAACTATCATTCGGTTCATGTGTTTGCACTAACTTCTGCAACATGCTAACAACATATACTTCCATACACTTCATCCTAGACATGTTCTTAATCATTTGAACCAAATAGAACTCAAAAATATTAAAGAACTTTCAAAGAACCAACCTGGAAATCTCAAGTTATTCCTTTCCCTCTAACTTTCACTCTCTCACTCTATTCTATTTGTAACTACCTTTGATTTGCTTTGCTATGAACGAAATTTCTTCTCCACAAATCTAGTATTGCTGTAACTAGTACGCATATATCCATTTTATTTCAACAAATCTAAGCTTATAAACTCAAATAAAATGAAGCTTAAGTTAATGTCTAACACAAAAAACTGATTTCACTAACTAGAATCAAAGCTAGCTTAAAACTATCATTTGGTTCATGTGTTTCTACTAACTTCTACAACTGTCCAACAACATATACTTCCATATAATTTATCCTAGACATGTTCTTAATCATTTAGACCGAATAGAACTCAAAAATATTGAAGGACTTTCAAAGAACCAACCTGAAAATCTCAAGTTCTTCCTTTCCCTCTAACTTTCACGATCTCACTCTATTCTATCTGTAACTACCTTTGATTTGCTTTTCTATGAACGAAATTCCTTTTCCACACCCTCCTCCTATTTATAGGCAACTGTTCAACTGAAATTCGGAGAAAAAGGAAGGAAAATTGGCTTGTTAGACATTAAAGTCATCATTGCATAAAGATAGGGTTTTTAGCTTTACTATGCAGCCGGTTTTCTGGTGAATCATTTTACTTCATCTGTTCCTCTTTTCATAGCCAAAATCCAAAAATATTAAGCTTACTTTGTCCTCAAATAGCAGCCATAATTATAGCATATCTCAAATCCAACTTGTCATTCAAAAAGGCAGCCAAAATCTAATGTAAAACAAGCTAGGTTTGGGCCATTAGATAGCTGGTTTTTGCTAAACTCCAAGCTTTTGCTCCTTTTAACCATAAGGGCCGAAATTCACATGAAAATGATCATAATTTAATTTATAAGGCAGTAAATGATCAATTTGATGTCATCATTTCATTCGAATTTTATGTAAAACAAACTCACTTTGGCTCATTAAGCATTCAGATTTTAGCTTGAATCCATCCAACTCTTCCTTTTGATGTTAAGGGCCGAAATTTACCTTAATCATTACTCCTTTAACTCATTAAGAAGCCTGATATCAAGTTTGAATTTATCCTATAATGTCATCCGAATTTCATATAAAACAACTAAGGCATTACCTTAACCCTAACTGGATTCTAGCCTAGTTTCGCTCATTGTTGTAGCCAAACTCTCTTTAGCATAAAACCTTGTCCTTTGGCCAAAATTTACTCCAAATTGACCTCAAATTTATAGCTAAATCACAATTTAAATTGATCCCCAAATGATGGCCAAATTTAATTTCATTTGGTGACTCCTTTGAAATTGAATTCAAGAGCAATTGGATTTTCTCGTTATTAACATAGTTCGGCTAACTAGGCAACGTTTGAAAACGAAATTTTAGCAAAAATTGAGCAAAATTTTGTTGTTGATGCTAAAATAGAGGTGGTATTGGGGTTGGTGAAAAATGATAAAATTTTAAAGTGTGTTTGGGTAGATTTTGAAAACTTTGGGGTTGTAATGATTGATGGTTGTTATTTTGGGATTAGTGTAAAGGAGATAGAATTTGTTGTGTTTTTTATTATTTGAAAAGAAAAAAAATGAAATTAATAAAGTTGAACGCATCAATGTACAATAACATAACGCCTGAGCAGTGCCCACATTACTGTTACAAATGGTATGACGTGTTTGTACGATTTGTGTTGTTTTTTTTCCAACTTTTCAATTCATAAAAATGAAAATCCTTTCCTATAATTAAAGTTAATTAAATATGTTATGAATATTGTGAGTTATTGTGGATGACCGTTACATCCGTTACACCTTTTACCGACCGTTACACCTTTTACCAACCGTTAGTTTTCTCACAATTATGTATCTCTTTATTTCCATTTGAATTTCTTTTAATTCTATGTATCTCCTCTATGCCTATATAAAGGGGTATTGAGATGAATTGTAAGACACAACAATATTTAGAATATATCATAGTTCCTGAAGAACTATTGCTCTCTTTCTCCCTTTGTTACACTTTCTAGATCGTATTGTTCCTTAGTTTTACAACACATTATCAGCACGAAGCTCTACCGATCGTGAAGGAAGTACTTGAAATTACAAGAGAAGGATGTGTACTTTCTTGTTGCAAAAAGTCCATTCGAAGTTGCATATTTTTATATCCTTTCACAAGCTTGTGGTAAGTTTATTCGATTTGACATTTTCTTCTTTGTTGCTTTGTGTAATTGGATTAGAAACTTATACATCCGTTGCTTGTTATAGATCATGTCGAATCTTGTAAAACTTGAATTTGTAGCTCTTGATATTTCGGGCAACAATTAATATCTCTCATGGGTCCTTGATGCTGAAATTTATCTTGATGCAACGAATCTTGGAAATACTATTCGAGAGGACAATGATGCATCCCTGTAGGATCGTGCCAAAACAATGATTTTCTTACGTCATCATCTCCACGAAGAATTGAAATCTGAATATGTTACGGTAAAAGATTCTCTTACTTTATGGAATAATTTAAAGGAGAGATATGAGCATCAGAAGTCCGTAATCCTCCCAAAAGCTTGATATAATTGGATGCACCTGAGGTTGCAAGATTTTAAATCTGTTTGTGAGTATAATTATGCTTTGTTCAAAATCACTTCACAGTTAATCCTGTGTGGAGAAAATGTCACTGAAGAAGACATGTTGGAGAAAACATTCACTACTTTTCATGCCTCGAATATGCTCTTGCAGCAGCAATATCGAGAGCGAAAGTTCACGAAATATTCTAAACTAATTTCTTGTTTTCTTGTGGCTGAACAAAATAATGAGCTTTTGATGAAAATCATCAGTCCCGACCAACTGGTTCTCAACCATTCCCTGAAGCGAATGAAGTCTCACTCCCTGAAGTGAATGAGACATCTTTTCAGAAAAAGAACTACAGTCATGGTCATGGTTGGGGAAAGAATAAAAGGGGAAAACAACACCACTAGAAGTGGAATAACAATTCTTCAACACCGAACCACCAGAAGTTGAGAAATGCCAAACAAGAAAAAGGCAAAGGGTTGTAGAATAAATTGTCAAAGAATTATGAAGAAAAATGTTATCGGTGTGGGATGAATGGGCATTGGTCTCGTACTTGTCGTACGTCAAAGCACTTGGTTGATCTATATCAAGCCTCTCTGAATGGGAAAGGAAAATAAACAAATTTTGTTAATCATAATAACTCTTTTGATAGTTTTGACGGAATTGATGTTACTCATCTTGATGTTTCGGATTTGTTTGAAGATCCTACCGGAAAAATTGATCATTTAATTGGCGATGGAAATGTTATCATAAATTAATGTATTCACTTCATGATGAAATAAAATGTTATAATTTTCTTTTCATATTGTTATGTGTTAGTGATGATTAATATATATATATTTTATATGTGTGAAACAACATGCATTCATCTAATGCATTGATTCACTCCAAGATGGTCGAGGATGATTTTTGTCTGGCAGACAGCGCAACAACACATACAATCTTGAAAGAGAAAAAGTATTTTCAATACTTAACATTATCTATTGCATGTGTCAACACAATATCAGGTTCTGCAGATCTGATTGAAGGCTCTGGAAGAGCTTATATTATGCTCTTTGAAGGAACAAATTTGTGTATTGACGAGGCATTATATTCTTCTAAATCTAGAAGAAATTTACTTAGTTTTAAGGATATCGTCTCAATGGTTATCACATTGAAACTAATAATGAAGACAATGAGGAATTTCTTTGTATTACCTCTAATGTATCGGGCCAGAAGCTCATACTGGAAAAATTGTCTGCTTTCTCTTTCGGATTATATTATACGACCATAAAAATAGTGGAATCAAATATTGTAATGCACCAGAAGTGCAAGACGCACTAGAAGTGCTCTGATCCAAAGAAATTTATGCTTTGGCATGATCGGCTTGGACATCCAGGATCTATATCTTTAATGATACGTCGAATTATTGAGAACTCACATGGACATCCTTTAAAGAATCAAAATTTTTTTTTACCAGGTGATTATTCTTGTAGTTCATGTTCTTAAGGAAAATTTATTATTAAACCATCTATCTCAAAGATATTTGTTGAGTCTCCGTCATTTTTACAAAGAGATCAGGGAGATATTTGTGGACCAATTCATCCCGCGTGTGGACCATTTAGATATTTCATGGTTTTAATTGATGCATCTACTAGATGGTCACATGTTTGCCTTCTTTCTACTCGAAATGTTGCATTTGCTCGACTTCTTGCTCAAATTATTAGACTAAGAGCACAATTTTCTGATCATCCTATTAAGAGCATTCGATTAGATAATGCTGCAGAATTTTCATCTCAAGCTTTTAATAACTATTGTATATCTGTTGGAATTGCTGTTGAATATTTTGTTCCTCATGTTCATACTCAAAATGGTTTAGCTGAATCTTTCATAAAAAAACTTCAGTTAATTGCTCGACCTTTGCTTATGAGAACAAAGTTACCAGTTTCTGCTTGGGGACATGCTTTTTTACATGCTGCATCACTGGTACGGATTAGACCAACTGCTTATCATAAATATTCTCCTTTTCAACTTGCTTTTGTTCAACCTCCGAATATCTCTCATCTTCGAATTTTTGGTTCTGTTGTCTATGTTCCAATTTCACCCACTCAACGCACTAAAATGGGTCCTCAACGTAGACTTGGTATTTACGTTGGTTTTGATTCTGCATCCATTATTAGATATCTTGAACCATTAACTGTTGATATTTTTAAAACACGTTTTGATGACTGTAATTTTGATGGACCATTTTTCCACCATTGGGTAGTGAAAAGTCGTTGTCTGAAGCACGATGTGAGATTACTTGGAATAATTCAACGTTATCTCATTTTGATCCTCGAACCAATAAATGTGAACTTGAAGTTCAAAAGATCATTCATTTGCAAGATATTGCAAATCAATTACCATATGTGTTTACAGATAATAAGAGGGTTGTGAAATCATATTACAGATAATAAGAGGGTTGTGAAATCATACATCTCAATTGCTAATATCCCTGCACGGATTAATGTTCCTGAAGAACAACAAGTAGCAAATGAATCTAATACACGCTTGAGGCGTGGTAGACCTCTGGGTGCTAAAGATAAAATTCCCCGGAAGCGGAAGATACAAAAGAAAAAAATTGGTGCTCCTGAAGAGACCATTCCCACAATACAAGAAATAAAATTGAGAAATATATCTCCTGAAGAAAAATTTCCTGGTAAACAATTTCATGAAATAGAATCTCCTGAAGAGATAGTCCCAGAAGTGGCAGCTCACGAAGATATAACTCCTGAAGAGGAAAAGGTACCTGAAAATAATGAGATCTCAATACATTATGTGAGTACAGGAGAAATGCTTGATAGAAACAAAATTGTTGCCAACAACATATTTTCATTCAAAATTGCTTTTGACATTACCAGAAGTAATGATGAAATTGAACCACAATCTGTCGAAGAATGTCGACGTAGAAATGATTGGCCAATGTGGAAAGAAGCAATCCAGACAGAGTTAAACTCTCTAGCCAAACGTGAAGTATTTGGACCTGTAGTCCAGACACCTGAAGATGTCATACCTGTTGGATATAAGTGGGTATTTGTGCGAAAACGTAATGAGAAAAATGAAGTCGTAAGATATAAAGCACGACTTGTCGCACAAGGTTTCTCGCAGAGACCCGGGATTGATTATGAAGAGACATATTCTCTCGTAATGGATTCAATTACCTTCAGATTTTTAATCAGCTTAGTAGTCACAGAAAGATTAGATATGCGATTAATGGATGTCGTGACTGCATACTTATATGGTTCATTAGACCATGATATATACATGAAAATCCCTGAAGGATTTAAAATGCCTGAAGCATGTAATTCTACATCCAAAAACATGTATTCTATCAAGCTGCAAAAATCTCTGTATGGGTTAAAACAATCCTGACGCATGTGGTATCATCGTCTTAGTGAATATCTCCTAAAGCAGGGATATGAGAATAATATACTTTGCCCGTGTATTTTTATCAAGAAATCAGAATCCTTATTCGTAATAATTGCAGTAAATTTTGATGATTTAAATCTTGTGGGGACTCCAGCAGAGCTCACAAATACTGCAAATTGTTTAAAAAGTGAATTTGAAATGAAAGATATTGGAAAAACTAAATTCTTTGTCGGCCTGCAGCTTGAGCATGTTCCAAGTGAAATTTTTGTCCATCAATTGACATATACTGAAAAAGTCTTGAAACACTTTTATATGGATAAATCTCATCCTCTGAGTACTCCAATGGTTGTACGATCACTAGATGTGAAGAAAGATCCATTCCGTCCTAAAGACGAAGAATAAGAGATTCTTGGTCCTGAAGTACCATATCTCAGTGCAGTTGGTGCCTTAATGTACCTTACAAATTGCACTCGTCCTGATATAGCATTTGCAGTTAATTTGCTTGCCAGATATAGTTCTGCACCAACTCGGAGACATTGGAATGAAGTCAAACAAGTATTATGTTATCTCCGAGGAACCAATGACATGAGATTATATTATCCAAAAGAATCAACTGATCAGTTGGTTGGTTTTGCAGATGTAGGCTATTTATCTGATCCACATAAAGGACGATCACAAACTGAATATTTATTTACCTATGGAGGTACTGCCATTTCATGGAGATCCGTCAAGCAAACAATATCTGCTACCTCTTCGAATCACTCTGAAATAATTGCAATTCATGAGGCAAGTCAGGAATGTGTTTGGTTGAAATCAGTGATTCAGCATATTCAAGAAAAATGTGGTCTTCGATTAGTTAAAGGCAGTCCCACAATTTTGTATGAAGACAATGCTGCTTGTATCACACAGATCAGAGGAGATTACATTAAGGGTGATAGAACCAAGCATATTTCAACTAAATTCTTTTATACTCATGAACTTAAGAAGAGCGGTGAAATTGATGTCAAACAGATACGTTCAAGTGACAATTTGGCAGATTTATTCACCAAATCATTACCCACTGCAACATTCAAGAAGATGGTGCACAACATTGGAATGCGACGTCTCAAAGATTTTTCATCGTGAAACTAGTCATCCTTTTGAGGGGGAGTCTTCTATATTGGTACAGATTGTACTCTTTTTCCTTTGCTAAGGTTTTGTCCCATTGGGTTTCCTTTGCAAGGTTTTAATGAGGCAATCTTCTACCACTCAAAGATACACACGAATAATGTATCATTTTTCCTTCGCTATTGGTTTTTTCCCATTGGGTTTTCCTTGGCAAGGTTTTAACGAGGCATATTCGTTGTGTATTGTCATCAAAGGGAGAGTGTTATGAATATTGTGAGTTGTTGTGGATGACCGTTACATCCGTTACACCTTTTACCGACCGTTAGTTTTCTCACAATTATGTATCTCTTTATTTCCATTTGAATTTCTTTTAATTCTATATATCTCCTCTATGCCTATATAAAGGGGTATTGAGATGAATTATAAGACACAACAATATTTAGAATATATCATAGTTTCTGAAGAATTATTGCTCTCTTTCTCTCTTTGTTACACTTTCTAGATCGTATTGTTCCTTAGTTATACAACAAAATATAACCTTTTTATTTATTGTGGACAATGTAAAAATCTTCCTTCTTGTATTTTTTTTTTAACGTATTGTTGTCAAACAACAAGTTTTTTTTTTCTGTGTCAAAATGACAGTAGAATTTTTTCCTATCCATCCATAAAATCCAACGGATCCAAAACACAAGCGTTCATAGACAAACAAAATTACATTTTTTTTTTAATTTTCCAGTGCTTCATTTGGGCAGACTTGTTGAAAAAATCTGATTTGAAAGGACATACGACAGATGACAAATCATATGGCTTACTTTCAACTTGTCGATTCACACACTTTTTGCTCGGAAATCAAACTACTATTTTTCAAGGCATTACACAAGTAGTAGCATACAAGTGACGGAGGACTACTTCTCAAGTGACAAAGGACTAACCTGGAGGCTATCAGAACTGCGGGTGAGCGGCACCGTAGCTTTGGTGGGCAAACTCGGTGGCCAACGCTTGGAAGCAGAGAGATTGTAATGTACGCCACAATGAATGGACTTTGAAGGCTTAACGTTCATCGTATGCTCGTTGTTCGTATAACGTTGCTTCATACTGCAACCTCCCACAGTCGACTGCCTTCAACTCCTCCGACAAGGCCTGACAACGGATTGGACTTCACAGGCAAAATTTGGTCAAACAGGGAAAGAGGATTCGCATGGCCTTGCCTTTGTCGAACCGTATTATCTTTTGGGTGTAAGAGGTGAGAATATTGGCATTGCTTGAGGGCTGCGATTCGGGTGCAAAGGTGAGTCGGGGTGGAGGGGGGAGAAGGAAAGTGGAAATGACCGTTACAATGGAGATACGATGACGTTTCATGAAAAGGGCCAGGGGTGGAACCGTGAATTTTAACGGCTTGCTCTGGTCTGCACACCTGGCAGCAGGTGTCAGTGGTGCAGGCCAAACGAGAAATGTCCGTGTTCCTCCACGAGTCAACTGAACTGGGTTGTTGTAGATGTCCATGTCAATAATTTTCAAGGAAGGGAATAAATTATGTGGGACGACTCGGACCCACCTCATGTCAAACGGACGTAATTACACTTGGCTACATTAAAATTTTAACATACGAGGAGTTTGTTAGTCCAAGGTTGATCTTGAGCTATCTAACTCAATTTTGATTATAACAAATAATAAATAGCTTTGGAAGTATTTTAGAATACGCGGCTGTCAATCCACTATTCAATCGAGAGTACTCAATTGTATTTATATATCTCTTTAATTCTTTATGCCCTATATTCGATTTAAACATCATGACTTGGACCTAAACTATGATAATGTTAATTGTAGGAGTTTTCGCGTTGAAATGGAAAATATTTCACATAAAAAAAGCACCGAAAAACTCTATTTGCCAAGATGATGTTGACACATGGGGGATGTTTGTTTGCCAAAATATTGGGGAATATTCCCGAAATTTTGGGAATCTTTACTTTATTGAGATTTATTGGGGTTTGTGAAAAGTGAAGTGTGTAGGTGCAAAAGTTAAAAATTTTGAAGTTTGTTTGGTTTGTCCGATTTGTTGAGACCCCAAATATTTGGGGTCTCAAACATGCCCATGGTTGACATGATGTCGACACATAGCATAGAAGCCAGATTGTCATTTTAATGGTGTCAACACATGAGAAGACGGTGTCGACACATGGAGAAGGAAGTGTCGACACATGCCACAGGCACCTGCGAGTCAGTTCCAGACTTGATGAAGGTCGATACATAGAGATGTGTGTCGATAAAAAGATGACTCAACACGCGAATTAAGATGTTATGACACTTAGGACACTTCTCCGAAAAGGCCATATGGACCCCTCAAGATTGAAGACCTATAAAAGGAACCTTATGGAGAGAGAAAAAAGATCTTCCGCAACCCTTTTGCCTCCCTACATCATCAATCTTGACCTAGTTTCCTTCAAGTGAGAAAAAAAGCAAAAGATAAAGGATGCACATTATCCAAAAAGATTTGGTCTCCCATTGTTGTTATTATCATCAGATCTTGTCATGTAGCCATTTATTGAGCTTTGTTTTGCTGTTCTAGCTTTGTGAGCTATTGTTTATTCATTCCTATCATTAAACTTTCCAAAACCTTTGAGTGTGAGATACCTATTCGTGAGGATAGAAGAAATCTCATGAGCTTTGAGATTTGTGACGAGTTGAAGAGTGAGCTCGGAAAAACTCTTGTAACGGTCACTTAGCATCCGAAAGCTAAGCTGTAGACACTATTAGATTATAGTGGAGAAGCCAAAGGAAGACAATAGTTTTGGGGTGGACGTAGACAAGTCTTGACCGAACCACCTAAAAATCACGGTGTTATCTCTTTCCTTCTCTCATACTTATTGCTTTCATTTATTGTTATTTGCTCATTATAGCTTTAAATATTCAGATCTGCGTTTTTATTAAAAATGTGCTAAATTTTTTATAAACTCAATTCACCCCCTCTTGGGTTGATATTCAGACTCTCAAAGGTTGAAGTGTACATTTCAATGTCTATTTTTTGGACAAAAAAGACCGAAATTTAATGAACAGTTCCAAATTTTAAACGCTAAGTGTGTTTGAATAAGTGAAATTTTGAAACGCCTGAATTTTTGTTGAAAATTTGGGTTTGCATATGCTACCTTAATTTTTCATCTTATCATATTCTCATTTCTATCTTAGGCTATGTTTGGAACTATATTATGTTGTTCTCAACATATCACAACCTATCAAGATATGCCATAAGCTAAGCCATGTCAAGCTAAACTAATGTAGGTTACCTCATGCTAAGTGACACCTCATGCTTGTGCCACCTCGTGCTTAAGTCACCTAATGCATAATTATCTTTTTAGTTTAATTATTGCTAATAAGGCCATTTTCATTAGTATAAATAGGTCACAAACCATCCTTTGCTATCTCTTCTTTACTTTCTCTATCATTGTCTATCTTTATCATTTTGAGTCAAAATGCTATCATAAGATCATTGGATAACAAAGAAACATAGATTTCACAATAAATGATAGCATCTATTCATAGCAACACTCTTTGTATAGTGTACATTATGTTCAAGTAACAACTAGTAAATATAAAACACACTCTAAATCTCCTAGGTCAAAATGGCTGCGTCTTACATCCTCTCCTACTTTTTTAAATTCCGTCATCATAATTTACCTAGGAATCAAAGTTTTGGCCTGAACAAGTAGCCCAAACTCACCCTGCATTGATAATTGCTTCACTATCAGCTTGAGGGATCAGGTCGAGGTTATTACGACCAGAGTATGATGTCATCACATTATTTTTTTTAGGGCTAGAACTAGTATCATATAGTTAATATGTGAAACAAAACACAATAGACAGAACAAACATTCTTCTTTATTCCCGAAGAAAAAGGATATTTAGCTTACATTTCACTTTCTAACTCCCAAGATGTCTATTCTCTACCATGATGCCTCCATAATACTAATACAAGAGGAATAATCTTGGGCCTTGATTGTTTCTCTCTAATTTGTAACAGTTCACTTTTTATAATGAGTTAGATCGTGGACATACCTCCTTTTAGTTGGCGCATCACATGTCATAGTTTTAGGGCTGATTAGCGGTAGTGATGGTGACAGTTTGGAGAAAACTGTCAACGTCACCACATTTGACGGTGTCACACATTTGACACCACCACCGCATCGACAAGGCACAATAACCGGTCTTGCCGGTGTTGTGTTACCGATAACGATTACACAGTAATCGCTTAAACTGTGTAACGGTTGGGCAGGTAGAAATTGAGTTTTTTTTTGTTTTTAATTTTCTTTCCCTGTGTTGGGCTGTTTTCTTCAGCTTTTTTGGACCATTAATGGGCTGTTTTCATGGGCCTTTGAACTATTTTTAAAGCTTTTGTGGGCTGTTTTATTTTTGTTAGGCCTTTTTGGACCAATTTTAGAGCTTTTTTTTGTGTTTTTATATTAATATTGAAGCACTTTACATTACTTTTATATGTTTTCTATGAACCCCTTTTTTCTCAACAAAATAAAATTGTAGGTCATTATAATATTGTCCTCTATAATCATATTACACTATGATCATATAGGATTTGATGGCCATATATATGCAATATAATATAATAACATAATCATTCAAGTGTCACATAATATCCTCTTTCAAATTCAAATATAAGTAATAAGAAAAAAATAAACATAATATCATAATCAATAATCATATCAAATATCATAACCTGTTCAAATTTCCAACATAATATCATAATCAATAATCATATCAAATATCATAATCTATTCAAATTTCAGACATAATATCATAATCAATAATCATATTAAATATCATAATCTATTCAAATTTCCAACATAATATCATTGTATCATTAATGCTCATAGAAAATATAATAAGCGGTCCAAAAGTCTAACATAATATCACATATTCAAACATAAAGACTAAAGTCCAACAAAATTAAGTCACAATGTCACATAATCCAAACTGAACGTAACCCAACTAACAAAATCCAACACAAGCCCAACAAAAGTAAGACACATAATCAAAATCATCTAAAATGTCAATCATTCAGAGTGAGGCATCGTAGGCCTCTTCCCGGTATCAACCTCTAAAAAGTGCATAACAAAATATTAAATTCATATATAATTAAAGAGATATAAGTATTAACCATTAAAAAACAAATTCTAAAGTCATTATCTGCATCAAGCGTATAAGTCATTGGATCCTTAGTAATATTTAATTCATCATCACCCGCATCCGTTTTTGGTGCTGATCGCAACCAGTTTTGAGCACATATTAGGCTCTCAACTGTTTTTAGAGCTAAATGACTCCAAAAACATCTAATACTCGACCTGAACTGCTGAAAACAGACTATGATGGTACGGTGGTAATGAAAATCGTCAACACATCTTTGTCAAAGAAAGAGAGGATTGAGAACTTAGTTGAGTTCACCTTCCACCAATTTAAGATGTCAAATGGAGATATTCTTGCGTTTTCATTCTTCAGCAAATATTTGTCCACTTCAGACTTGTGATCCAATATGCTTATGTCGCCCTTTTCTCATCAAGGTCTTTTTGTATCTCTCTCTGTCTCTTACTCTATCTTCTCTCACTCACTCTAACTCAGCTCTCTTAGCTTTGACTCTTTCATTTCATCTCACAACTCACAACCGCAGGACACAACTCTCTTTGCCTCTCATAATCTGTGTCTCTGACTTTCTGACTGTCTCAGTCTCTTTCGCTCTCTCTGAAGTCCTGAACACCGCCTCTCTCTCCTCCTCTCTCTCTCAGTCGAATGCTGCCTCTCTACCTCTCTCACACAAATTTCTTTAATTCTTTCATTATTTGTTCAATTTCAATTTCAATATTGTTGTTGTTCATTACATTATTTGTTAATTGGTTAAATTTTCTTGATTAATACAAGTGTTGTGCGGTGACAGTGGGTGATGTGTGTGGTGACAGTTTGTGAATCACAAACTTGAGGTAATCAATTCTATTTGGTTAATTATAGTTCATTATTTCAATTTGGTTAATTGGTTAGTTGATTTTGTTGGAAATTTGATTGTGTTGGATTGTTGGTTAATTGGTTGTGAAACTGAGATTGGAAATGGATGATGGGCTTGTATTTGGATTTGAATTTTGGAGTGTTGTGAAAGTGTTTGGAGATTGAAAGATGGGCTTGAATTTGGTTTGAATTTTGGAGTGTTGTGAAACTGTTTATTGTTTGGGGTAATGTCATTTTGCACCCCTCAAGTATGGAGCAATTACAATCGAGTCCCCTTAAGTATCAAAACTGCAATTTACGCCCCATAAATTTCAGAAATTTTCAATGTTCACCCTCCGTCAACTTTTCCGTCAAAACACGGAATTCGGCATCACGTGCGTCGCACATGCGCCAATCCCACCTGTCTTTACCGAAATACCCTTCGTAAGTGAGATGAAATGACTTCGCGCTGCCCTTGACAACCCTGACTATGTATCCCAATTGTGTCGTCAGTTCCCTACTCCCCCGATTGGGTTTTGTGTGAACCCTAACCCAAAACCCAGTTACCGATTAAGTTCTAGTTACTTCTCCCTTGAACCCAATCGGCTTTTACACACCATTTACCCTTGATTGCGTTGAAGATAATAGTGTAAGGACTGAGTTTGAAACGAAGCCCTAGAGGAGGACGACAGAGGAGATTTCGAAGCCCATAAACGGTAAGGGTCAATCGTACTTGAATCGATTGTTTAACATGGTTCCCGTTATTGCTTTGATGAGTCTGATTCGTTTGATTCTGCTGGATGGAGATGTAGACCCATTTTTGGATTTGATGAGTGTTTGACGAGTGAGGAATGTTTGAACCTCTAATATTGTGTGTCTGAAGTTGTTATCATTGTCTACTTATATTGGTTTTCTCTGTCTTGAATGTGATGTATTAATAAAAGACCAACTATTTTATTATTGTTGACATTGGTGGCCAACAAGTTGTGGTCCCTCTGCATTGTCATTGTACATTATTCTGCAGAGCACAATGTGGTCTTATGCATTGTTTAGTTTTTCTCAAGCTTTTGTTGTATTCACGTGTTGCCGATACTTTTATTTTTACAGTTGTCGTTTTGCTTCAGCTATATTCAAATATCACTTAACTTTGACAACAACCCTTTGTGCAGTACTATGTAACTTTGTGTCACCAATTAAAATTGTAACTCTGTTGTTTCACCACATGCTTAATTAATTGTTGAGTCTTACTTAATGTAATTTTTGAATTGAAGGACTTGAATTCAGTCTCTTTGAGTTATATCAATTAATATGCTTGGACGACTGTTTCCTAAAAGGAGAATTCAAAGTGCGGCTCTTGAGTGCCCCGACAACACCATTTGTTAGCGAACTCACACATTCAGATAGTACTCCAACTACCCAGCCCACTGGACAGGTGCAAATATGCTTCACATTGTTGTTTACATTCCGATGTTGAGTTGACGAGTTGCATTGCTCACATTTATTGTCTACGCAGGACGAGAGTCAGGGGACACCTCGTACATATGAGCCCACACCATCACAATCAACAGCCGAGAGACGATCTGTACCGGTAAGGATACAAAACACCAGGTCGGATTATACATTAGGACATCCATCTCTGGTATTTTCTTACTTCATTGCGTATTCTGGTTATGACAGCTTACACGGAGCCGAAGACTTTCGCAACTCATACCAGAGATAGGAGTAGACGAGACTGTACCAGGGAGACCAAAAGTATGTAGATATTGAAAATATGGGTAACATAAATATACAGGTTGCCTAACAGTATATTCCTTTACGTTTGCAGACATCGAACAAGAAAGGTGGTAAAGCTCAATTATCGTATAGAGAGCCACCAGCAGTGGCAGAGACACTCCCTATGAGGAGAAGTTCTACACAACCACCTGCATTGACCAGAAGGTTAGCTACCACAGGGATCGTTGCAAGAATACGGATGCGACGATCTGAAAGGTTGCAAGAGGGACTGAGATCGCAGGTGAGCAGCAGCAGCAGCTGCAGACCACCAGTAGTAATTGATCTGGCTGGGCCAGAATCTGGAATAGGGGTTAGATGCTCCTGGGGGCCTCCTGGTGCTGGTGGTGTGCAGTTCAGAGTATCAGACCACCCTCTGGGCATTGGACAACGCGATAAGGGGAAGGCTCCAACTACAGATAAATTGGGGGTGAAGGATAAAGGGAAGAAACCCCGATGGCAGCTGTAGTGTGATGGGATATGTTGGCTAGGCTGTCTTTTGGTTGCTTTTGTGTTTTGTCAGATAATGTAGGTTAGCTGTGGTAGTGATTTTGGAACAAGGTGATCTTGTTACAAATGACACAGATGATCTTCGGAATAGGTTTAATGAGAAATAAGGACAACCAGCAATTAATTGAACAATATATACACACATTACAATAACACGAGACAACTACACAAAGATTACATAGTCATGAACTAATTGATCAATGACCAAACACAAAACACCGTGTTGGTTTCAATGTACAGTGGGACGAATTACAAGTTAATACAAATAACTCATGCCGGTAACATGTGCCTCAATTGACTACACAGTCCAGAACTATATAGATTAGCAATCAAAAGTCCACAAAAAAGAAACCAGCTGAAAACCAATGTGGTCTTATAACACATCTTCTCGACCTCAGCCTTCTTTCTCTCCACTTGAATCTCACAGATATGTTGCGCAGTGATGGCCTTAATTTTTACTTGTTGTTCATTACTCATTGCCTCAATGGCTAATCGGTGTTGTGAAGCCATTATATCGATCTCTTCTCGATGTTGCACAATTATGGCTTCGATGTTCTTATTTGCTGTCGGAGCTGTCCACTAATTGATTCCTACAAAATTTCTTCACTAAGCTTCTGCCCGTGCATCCCTCGGAGTTGCCAAATCAACCTTCGTCCATATGCACACATATTAGGATCTCTCCATGCAAAATAATTACAATGACCACCATCCTGCAATTAATTAACTATGTTCAACACCTAATAAATACATACATACTTAAAGTATAATCAACCTTATTAAAAAGACCAAATTAACTACCTAGTTGATTTTAGTTAGGCTAACGTCAATCTCTACTATTCAAGACAAACAAAAAGACACTAAATGTGGGGGCAACAACTAACCTTGTACTTCACACAACCCCAAAAGCGTCTGCCACAATTTTCATCCGTAAAGTCAGTGTTCGAAATTGCTCTCAATAGAAGATCTTGGGCCCTCTATAGAAGATGCACTTTGTTGATTTTCAGAGCTACCAGTGGTGTATGATTCGGACATTTCAAAAGTTGATGCTAACACAAAACAACATTACCGGAGTTCCTCACCCGTCAAACACTGACGGAATCCAAAAATGGGTCTACATCTCCATCCAGCAGAATCAAACGAATCAGACTCATCAAAACAACAACGGAATCAAGTTAAACAATCGATTCAAGTACGATTAACCCTTACCGTTTATGGGCTTCGAAATCGGTAAGCTTGAGGATTCAAATGTGTTGGGATATGAAGGAGGAGGAAGACAGAAAAGCTTCAACTAACCTTTGAATAATCTCCAGCTGAGAAATCGGCAAGCTTGAGGATTCAAACGTGTTGGGATATGGGGCGACGCCGGCTGCTTCTCAGCAAGAAGAGGAGAACGCCTTCGGCTTTGGAGTGGACGGGAGAAATGACTGCTTCTCAAACTGATATATCAAACACACAGGGTATTTCGGTAAAGACAGGTGGGATTGGCGCATGTGCATGTGATGCCAAATTCCGTGTGTTTTGACGAAAAAGTGGACGGGGGCGAACATTGAAAATTTCTAAAATTTATGAGGCGTAAATCGCAGTTTTGATACTTAAGGGGGCTCGATTGCAATTGCTCCATACTTAAGGGGCGCAAAATGACATTACCCCTTTTTTTGTGATTTGTTTAATGTTTTGGTTAATTGGATTATTAGCTGCGATTCTTGTGAATTGAAGATTGGAGGTACGGAGGATGGGGGTTGGAGTGTTGGCTTATTGTTTTGTCACTTTGTGAATCTGTGATATGTTTAGTGCTTAGTCATTAATGTTTTGTTTATGTTTTATTTTTTTAAAAAAAATCAGTTTTAGAATGAGTATTAGAGTATGAGTATGTGTATTATTTTTTAATGTTTGATTTATGTTTTCATTTTCAAAATTAGTATTAGAGTATGAGTATTAGAGTTTGACTCTTTAGTTTTAAAATGAAAGTTTTATAACTTTGTTCTTCGATCCGGCATCCCTTTAAATCTTATCAAGTTTTTTTCAAAAAATTTTGTTTTTCTCAGATAGATTTGTTTTCTTGTTCTTCTACATCGGATTTGAGTCTGACTCTTTTAGTTGACTTACTACGCCCCTCCGTAGGAGTGGATGCATCCTCACCTGTTGTTGGTGAGGAGCAGGCTCCTTAAGTTGTGGAGGATGTTGATGAGTCAGCACCACCTCTCCTAAAGAGGAGGAAAGTTTCTTAATCGCCTCCATGTGTGATCATTTTACAAGGGAAAAAGTGACTAATCCGAGAAGCCAGTGACAACATGTAATTATTGTAATCACGCAGTTGGAGTTCACCCCAAGAATCAAGGGACCTTCGGTATGAGGTCTCACTTAAAGGGTTACTTAGCTTATCAACGGAAGCAAAGTAAGTTGGACTTCTCTCAAAGGAAGTTCACTCATGATACAAGTTCAAAATTGTGGGGGGATGTAGAGGAGGAGATGAAGATAAATGTATATGATGAGAAGAAAGTTAGGGAGGTCATTGCTCGATTCATAATTGTCGATGAATTGCCATTTAGGGTGGTGACCAAGGATGGTTTCAAAGATATGATATATACCCTTGAGCCCCGATTTAAGATGTCCTCTCAATACACAGTGATGAAAGATTGTATGAATATTTATCTTGATGGGAAGAATAAATTAAATAATATCATTTTGGGAACGGGTCCTGGGGTTTGCTATACAACTAACACGTGGACTTCTGTTCAAAATATGAACTATATGTCTGTGACTGCACATTTTATTGATTCGACTTAGGTGTTGCACAAAAGGGTCATTTCATTTTGTAGAGTCACGGATCACAGAGGGGTCACAATTGGGAAGGAGTTGGATGATTGTATGTATGAGTGGGGGATTGATAAGATTCTTACGATCACAGTTGATAATGCATCATCTAATGATGTTGCAAGTGACCAAGTAAAAAGGAGACAAGTAGCAATTGCGGGTGGTACAGTGGGGGCAGTTGTTTGTAGGCATGAGTTTATACACGAGGTGTTGTGCACATATCTTAAACTTGATTGTGTAAGATGGTTTGAAAGAATTGGCTGACTCGGTAGTTAGGGTCAGAAATTGTGTGAAGTATGTTAAGTCATCTCCCAATAGTGGATTATTTTAAGATGTGTGTGAGTAAGATGAAGCTACTATGGATTTTTGTTACTTAATGTACCCACAAGGTGAAATTTGACGTATATTATGTTGGATGCTGCAGAGAAGTATGAAGAGATTTTTCGTGATATGATGAAATTGGATGAGAGGTCACAGTTTTTGGATTTCTTAATTGATGATGGACATGTGAAGGGGTTAGGGCCTCCAACTAGTATTGATTGGGAGCATGTAAGACCTTTTATCAGTTTTTAAGGTTGTATTATGAGATCACATTGAAAATATCTGCTTCGAAAATTGTTACTGCAAACTTATTTTTTTGAGCAGTTGGTTTTGATTCACAATCAGTTGACCAAATTTGTTGAAAGTTAGAATGCATCGGTGGATATGGCGAAGATGATGCAATCGAAGTATATCAAATATTGAGGTAATCTGATAAATATGAATATGTTATTGTTGGTGTCAGCAGTAGTCAATCCCCAATACAAGTTGATTTGGTTGCGTTTTTGGTTCACTAAGACATTGGGCAAGGAGGAGGGTCAAGAGATGACTGATTTGGATATAAGTACATTTGATCGATTGTTTTCGAAGTATAATGTTGTCTTTGGATCTGAGAATGCTTCAAGGAGTCAAGGGACTGAAAGACCAGGAACTGGTGGTCGTGCTTCTAGTAGTAGTGGTAGTGAAGAACGGTTGTGGAAAAAATTAGCTTCTTTTTTGTCTGAACAAAATGTCCTAAAAAGCAAGTCTGAGGTGGATATGTATCTGATGGAGGAGGTTGGGCCTAAGACCGGGAGTTTTGATATTCTGAATTGGCGGAAAGTGAATTCTGCAAAGTTCCCTATACTTTCTTTGGTTGCTCGAGATGTACTTGGCATCCCAATTACAACCGTGACATCTGAGTCGGTCTTCAGCACATGAGGACGTGTATTGGATGCTTTTCGAAGGTTTTGACTCCGAAAACAATGGAGGGTCTCATATGTGCTTAGAATTGGTTGCAATCTGTGGACGTTCATAAAGATGAAGTGAGATTGGTGATAGACATAATATTTGGAAAGTTATAATATGAATAAAGGTAATGATTTCTTTGTTTATTTTGATTTATACATATTTTTTTCTAAACACTCTTTGTTTGCCGTTCGAAAGGTATTGATTTATCTTACCGTTCTAACGTGCACTTGCAGGACAAACTTTACATTCGTCCAAAAATCTGTAGAACTTGTCAAACCGTTTGAACGAGATCGTCATGAAAGCTCTAGAACTTTTTGGGACGGATTTAACTGCATCTTAAAAGTAATTTTTTGGGACGGGGTTATTGGGACGGATAGCGGGACGACTTTTCAATTTTTTGGGACAAATTTTGTAGTGACCGTTTAGTAACTTTGACCCCTAGCCATCTTGCCCACGCCCTAGTCCAGGGCGTACACAACATTTGAATCCGAAATAAGAGAATAAAGAAGGAAACGTAGCCAACTTGTGGGTCCAATTCTATAATTTCTTGAGTTCTGATTGTAAATGTATTAGTTGTCATATAACTTCATGATTATATTTGTGTCTTATTCCAGGCGATTCAAGCGCTAAGCACTGCATGGTTTAAGCTTCTCAACAGCGTATGAGTGAGTCTGGAGCATCTATTGTTTGATGGAAGTCTTCCTACGATTTGACAGTGCGAAGTTGGAGCGTTGACTACTTTGAGATTGACAAATTTTGTTTGAAGTTTGCTTGAGGTTTACCAAGAATTTTGTAAGCCATCCTAAACATTTTATAACTGTTTTTAGAATGCCTCCAAAATAACTGCCTTCATGTTTCCCACCTCAGAAGCCTAGGATATAAAGATCCTTTCCTCCTTCTTTGTTTTGTCATTTAGAACAAAAAACGTTTCTTCTGTAAGAACTAAAGTGTACTAGAAAGATATTGTACTTATCATTTAGTTTCCATCAGGGATTTTGATCACACACAAAGTTTACCGGTTAGGTCTTAGGGTTTACCAGAGTTCTGGTTCCTGAGATGGTTTGTATGGCTTTGGTCTAATACCAGTGGTAATGAATTTTCATTGGGCAGATTGCGTACAAGAGTAGCGATGAAGGTGCTAGCATGTATGAACGGAAGAGATCGAGTCTTGTTCCCTGCAAAGGGTGCAGATCCAAATTGAAGATTTGGGTAAAAAGTTAGTGAGTTATAGTAGCAAGGGGATTTTTGTATGTCTAATTGATCATTGTGTGCTTCGAGTTCTCATTCTAGTAGAAACTTTTCCCGACCACAAGGCCTGTAGAGTTTTCTTCTGGTTAAATTTGGGGACAGACGTCGGCGGGGGGCAGGGATGATCCCTGAGGGGCAATCGGGTGTTGGTTGTCAGTTCTTTGCTCAGTCTTGTGAGGAGTTGATTTCGATTATTGGTGAGTTGCAACGAAGAAAATCGGGCCATGCTGGTTCTGCGATTAGGCAGGGGTGTCCTTTGCTCAGATGGTGCGGTCTGGCTCGCCGGAGAAGAATGTGGGGGGAGTGAGGGAGTTTCGTAAGAAACACATTAGCGACTGTAGCATGGAGAGGCAGGTGACGGTTGGATTCCTTATGGGGGTTTATGCAGAGGTTGGTAAGTATTACGTGAACTCCAATCTTCATTTTTCGCCTGAGGGGCATGCTGTGTTAGCTGGGGCAAAAGGGGAAGTTGTGGGCGCATTTACTGCGTGTAAGAGCTGAGCTGGACAGTCTTATTGGGCTGGCAAAAAACCAAAAATTGGTTGTGGAGCCTAGGAAGGCTATATGTTGCGCGGTATGTTGTTTTAAGTTGGTGGCCCAGGAGCCCGTGGGCTATTCTTAGCTGTTTGGTTCAGGCTTGTCTCGTGATAGTGGAGAGGGGCCAGGCCAGCTCACGTTGGGCTCAACACACGTCTAGAGGGAGAGTTTGGGTCAACTCGAGTTGGGTCGTGGGCCTGCTTTATCTTGGTGCGAGCGTGGCCCATCGTCACAGCTAGCTGCGAAGGCTGGTTTGGAGCCTACGTCGCCTGGGCTGGGGTTCGTTGGGCATATTCTTGCCGAAGATGACCTGGGTCAATTGGGAGATGGGTGTTCATCGCCGGAAAAGGTGCTGGATGGCTCCGGAAGCACTGGTGTGGCTCAGGCGAAAGTGTTGGATGGTTCCGGGTGCTGCTGGGTTAGCGTCGAGCTTGCTGGGGGGTGTCGCGCAGGTCTCCCATGTCTCGCCTTTGGCCCTCCAGCTTGGGGTGCCTATCAGGGATGTCTTGGCGAGCTGCTCTAGGGTGGCATAACTAGTTTTAGGTGTTGTTGGGTCGGCTTCAATCCAGCTGAGAGGTGATGTTGTTGTCCCATGTTTGGTAGTGTGGGCTGTCTCGGGAGAGCCGAGTAAGTTTACGTCTTCTTGTGTTCAGTTGCATGATTGTGGGCTGGAAGTGGGGGATGTCTCGTTGGAAGTGGGTGAGTTTCAGCCATCAACCCTGTGCTTGTCTCCCGATACATTGGTTGATGTCTCTCAGCCACAGTGCCTTCCCGATTCGACGCTGTTGGTAGGGAACTCGACCTCTGATTCGAAGTCTGGTGGGGAGCTTGTTGTTTCTGCGGGTGAGGCTACTGGGTGAATATGGAGCCTTTGAGGGTGCTTCTTCCTACAGCTGATAGAGTGGAGGGTGTTCCATCTTCTTGGGTGCTGGAAATAATCTCGGAGTTCGGACATTTAATGGGGGTCTCATTCGTCGAGTTTGAAACTGGTCTGTTGAAGCTGTTTACCGCATTGGAGGAGGAGAGAGGTCTGTGCGGTAGGTATCCGGGCAGATCTGGGCGAAAACTGTGTCGGGAATTAAAATCGCTGGAATGCTCAGTCAATTATGAGGGGAGTGCTTCTGGCGTTAGGAGGAGCAGGAAGGGTGGAGGGCCATTGTGAAGCCTAAAATTAATAGTTGGAATGTGAGAGGTCTGAGTGATAAGACTAAATGTAAAAGTGTGGGCAATTTGTTAAGAGGGTGGAAAACGGATTTAGTTTGTCTCCAAGAGACGAAAGTTGCGACGGTTTCTTGTACCTTAGTGAGAAGGTTGTGGGGAGGGCCTCATGTGCAGTGGTGTTGTTTGGAGGTTGAGGGAGCGTCGGGAGGTATTTTATGTTTGAGGGATTATCGTAGTTTGGAATTGATTAAGTCGTGTTTTGGAGAATTACCTATCTTGCCGCTATTCAAGAATATTGCTGATAGTTGTAGTGGATCTTTTCGGGAGTTTACGGTCCCAATGGTGATAGTAGTAGGAGACTTTTGTGGGATGAGCTGGCAAAGATTTATGGTTGGTGGAATCTCCCGTGGTGCATAGGGGGTAATAGGAGCGCCATGGTGGAGTTTTCGGATTTCGTATCCGAGTTAGGGCTTGTGGATCTTGTGTTGACGGGTGGAAGGTTCACTTGGTCTAATGGTAGATCTTCTCAGTCATGGTCTAGAATTGATCGGTTTCTTGTTATTCTGTTGGGTTTCGTCGTATTCAGAGCTCACTCAAAGACGGCTGCCTCATTTATTTTTGGATCATTTTCCTATTATGTGGGAAAGTGGTCGGTTTGGGGGTGTTATGCGGTCGTTTCGTTTTGAGAACATGTGGCTCAAAGTGGATGGCTTCCTAGATAAGGTCAACGAGTGGTGGCATGGCTATGTTTTTAGGGGGTCTCATAGTTTTGTTCTTTCCTCTAAGTTGAAGGCGTTGAAGGAGGATCTCAATGTATGAAATAAGGAGGTTTTCGGGGATGTTAGCATTCGGAAGACGGCTTTATCGAATAAGCTCGCATCGCTCAATGGTTTGGATGAGGAGGATATCCTTGATGAGGTGGGGAAGGATAGGAAGTTGGAAGTCTCTTGGGAACTCAATAATTTAATTTATTTGGAGGAGGTGAGCTGGAGGCAGAAGTCTAGGGCTCTTTAGCTAAAAGAGGGAGATCAATGTACTAAATTCTTCCATAGTGTTGCTAATTCTAATAGGAGAGCAAATTCGATCTCTAGTGTGGTGGTGGAAGGTGGAAGGGGATGTGGTGGAGGATCTCGCGGAGATTTCTGAGATGATTGTGGATTATTACTCCTTATATTTGGAGCTTTTTGAGTGGCGGCTCTTGTTGGACAGGCTTGAGTTTGATAGTATCTCGGAGGTTGAGGCAGAGTGGCTCGAAAGGCGGCCCTTTGATGAGGAGAAGGTGACCGGGGTGGTGTATAACGCCAATGGTGACAAGGTTTTAGGACCATATGGCTTTTCCCTCGCTTTTTTCCAAGCTTGTTGGAAGATTGTTAAGAGAGATGTGTTGATGAGTTTGCTAGGGATGAGAGATTTGATCGGAGTTTGAACTCCTCCTTTATTGTCCTCATCCCCAAGAAGCCGAGAGCGGTTAATCTTAAGGACTTTCGCCCCACTAGTCTTGTGGGTGGTGTTTACAATATTTTAGCCAATGTGTTGGCAAATCGGTTGAAGTCTCTGCTAGGCAAGATTATATCACCTTCTCATAATGCATTTGTTTGGGGTAGACAAAATCTTGATTCCGTGCTCATTGCCAATGAGTGTATCGATTCTAGGTTGAGGTCGAGAGTGTCTGAAATGCTTTTCAAGTTAGATGTTCAGAAAGCATACAATCATGTGAATTGGAAGTTCCTTATGTACCTCCTTCGTAGATGTGGTTTTGGTGAAAAATGCGCAGCTGGATTTTCTTCTGCATATCGTGAAGTTCTCGGTTATTGTCAATGGGTGCCCAGAAGGTTATTTCAGTAGCTCTCGTGTCTTGCGGCACGGGGACCCCCTTTCTCCCCTCTTGTTTGTGATAGTCATGGAAGCGTTTAGTCGCATGATGGGCAGGGTGGTGGCTTTTGGTGGTTTAGAGGGGTTTAAGGTTGGTCGTGGTTCCGATGGAGATGTGAGTATTTCCCATTTACTCTTTGTTAACGACACCTTGGTGTTGTGTGGGGCGGAGGTGTGCTAGTTTCGGAGTCTTAGATGTTTTCTATTGTGCTTTGAGGCAATTTCTGGCCTTAGAATCAATTTGTCTAAGTTTGAGGTTATCCACATTGGTAACGTAGATAATGTTCAGGCGTTGGCGTGTATCTTGGGTTGCAGAGTGGTCTCTTTGCCTATGAAATACCTTGGGCTTCCTTTGGGTGCTTGCTTCAAGAGCATCCTTATTTGGGATGAGATTCTTGAACGGATGGACATGCGGTTGGCGGGTTGGAAGCGCATGTATCTCTCCAAGGGAGGTAGACTTACTCTTATCAAATCGACTCTTTCTTGCCTTCCTATTTACTTTTTATCTTAGTTTCTCATTCCGGTTGCAGTGGCGAAGAGGTTGGAGAAAATCCATAGGGACTTTCTTTGGGGCAGTGTTGGGAATATGCATAAATTTCACCTTGTGAAATGAGACTTTGTTTGCTCCCCGTTTCAGAATGGTGGGTTGGGGCTTAGAAATATTATTAGGTTTAACAAGGCTCTCCTATCTAAATGGCTTTGGCGCTTTGCGATCAAGAGGGATAGACTCTGGATGGTGGTCATTGTTGCAAAATATGGGTGCTTGTTGGGGGGTGGAGAACTTTTTCAAGTCTGGGGCCTTATGATGTTAGTCTTTGGCGATTTATTAACAAAGGGTGGGATGACTTCAGTAAGCACATCAAATTTGTGGTGGGTAATGGATGAGGGGTTAGTTTTTGGCATGATTGTTGGTGCGGCAATAGACCTTTGTCTCTTGCGTTCCCGGTTGTTTATTCTTTGTCTTGTTGCAAAGAGGCTTCAGTGGCGGATTGTTTTGTGGGAAATATTGGCCTTGCCATTTCGGATGTTGACTTTCTTAGATTGGCTAATGATTGGGAGTTAAGAGGATTTTTCTGCTTTTTTCTCCCTTTTGTATGGGACGAAGATTAGGAGAGGTGGAAGATAAGTTGTTTTGGATGGGGTCTAAGGATGAGGTCTTTTCAATGAAGTCTATGTATTCTCTTCGTGTGGGTGGGAATGGCTTGGCTTTTCCGTGGAAAGGGGTGTAGAGATCGAAGTGCCCATTGAGGGTTTCCTTCTTTGTTTGGGAGGCTATGAATGAAAGAATTTTTACTACTAATCACCTTCGTAGAAGAGGTAGTGATGGGAAATCCGTTGACCATTTGCTTCTTCATTGTCCGGTGGCGTGGGGGCTTTGGACTCATGTTCTTAGTATTGTGATTTTCCTTCGGTTATGCCAGAAAAAAGTGGTGGAATATACGCTGAAAGAATAACATGCCTAACGAAAACTTGTGTAAATTATTGAGACAGCTCAAGTACTTGGTTATTCTACCACTACCTAGGCTTGACTGACGTGAGCTATAGCCAACAAGAAGTGTTTTCGTGTCTTTTAGAGAGGCCAGCCAGAAGGGAATGAAACGAGAAGCTTAGTGATCACTACACCGCTTTGCATGCCCTTTCAACCAAGAAGCCAGTTCTAAAGTGAAAACCTCTGAAATAACTTCTAATCAATAACAAGATAAGCTAATAACTGTTTGTCGACTGCATATATCCCTTTTTTAATCGGTTGGGATCTTCTATACATGCATCAGTTTCCCATCATTGTATCCTATTCAGGTTATTCAGCAGCAGAACCTAACAGATGAATGAAAAATGTACTGATAAAGGTAGGGACAAACATTATTAAGTTCACCACTTCAATGCAATTTAAGATAAACTCTCCCACTTAGGAGAGTTCCAACATAATCCCATTATTATCATGTCCTGCACATATGGTCTCTAGAAAAACTTATGGACATCTTGAGACGGGGGAGAGAGAGAGATTACAGGTTCTCTCACTAGAAGCCATTTTGATCTTGCACTCCCGTTAGTGCACGCTGCAAAATTCAAGTCAATAGAAGTGTAAGTTGTGGTTTTGAGGAAAAAATTGGTAACGGGAGGAGGAGATGAGGGTGAAAATTGATGACCTGAAAGCAAGACAAGGTGTGTTGCACGTCCCTTTCGGAAATTTGGTGGTGGAGGACAAACCTGATTCTGCAACAGCAAATATTCCACCATTATTTTCCCATCAGCACCCTACCCTATCTACAAATTTTCCTATTGATCAATCTTAAACATTGATCGTCCATTATAACAAATGTACCATCATCTGAATAACAAATGTGCCATCTGAACTTGTGATGTGAACGTGCATTGGAAAATTCAAGTCTTCCAAGAACACCCTACTTTTATTACCCAAGTCCTTGTCCTAAAAAACTTAAAAGCTTGAAAGTTGCTCTAACTCCGGTGCAAAAATACTCGTACAAAAACTTAAAACTATTATTCGGTGTGCAAGGCTATCTACAGGAGAGCAAACTTCTAATCAAAACAGGGAGTAACCACTTTAGCAACTTTTAGGTGCACTGGTGTATATTGTGCTCTGTTGCTGGTCTTGACTTCTTTTGATTGACTTGTTTTCCTCCTGTCCATCAAAGACCTTAGGAGTACTACTCTTTTTTCAACAGAAATAAAAGGAAGATATTGAGATAACATGTTCAAAATCAAAGTTGAAACAAAGAAAAAAGAGGTCAAAGGTGGAAAGTATGGACTAAACAAGGAAAAGATATTCATTCTAAAATCCAGTTGAGAAAAATATACAGGTTAAAAATAAATAAAATATACTCTGTATTTTCCAGCAACCTCTGTCATTCAAAGAATGTGTTCTTGCCTGTAATCCATCGTTTGAAGCCCCTGTCGTTTAAAATAGCAAGTATGAACTAAACCTAAAATCTAGATCCATAGGTAGTCCTCATCCTAAGTACACTAGAAGCTCACGTAGACAGATTTTCCTTAACCTGTACATCAATACTAATATCTGTAGCCAGCAGAAAAACTGGGATCAATATGATTTGGGTATTAGAACTAATCACAAATGTCAGGAGACATAAGCATTGGCTGAGATATCGACATTTTCCCTTCAAGGAAGAATTTTTAAGGTTAAAAAACCAGTGAGGCCCACTTACATATTTAAAACTTTTTCCGAATGGTTAGGAAATTATAGCATTCGTGCCACATAGGACAATCCAGTAAGCTTTCACTGATATGATCAAACCATGTTTTCAGCAAATACAAATAACGAAAGAAAAGATGGAAAACCCAATAGGAAAAGAATAAAACCTTAGTGGTATTTAGGAATTGGGACAACTAACTAGGGGAAGCTAAAACTTGGCAAAAATGTTTCTCTTATAGTTTATCTCCAGCAGAGTTTCCCAAAAAGGTATTTGACTGGCTTTCGATTTGCCCATAGATCTAAGACCAACACACACAGAGCATAGTTCTTCTGCTTATCAGGGGACACAATCAAGAACTTGATAAGATCGTGTCATATGAACACAGATGCTTACTTCTTTCAATCAACATCTATTTAAAGAAATATATCCAACTTTTTGACTAAAAAAAAAGAAAAAGAAATGAGATGTCTATTACGAAAGAGATCATAGATCTAAGCTGATTTTTGAGAGGTATAACAGACCTTGTTGAGCTCTCTGACATCAGAAGTACTCCATGTTCTTCCATGTACTTGCACAGTTTTTCTGATGTAAACTTTGAGCTCTCTTCTATGTCCAAATATACCTTGTCATGTACCAAATAAATGGTATATGTAAGTACATGTTGGGAGGATATCAATGGAGAACAATAAAAGCACTAACATGAAAAACACGTATGAACCAAAACTGCAGTGTCGGCATGACTGGGTAATTTTAATTCTTCTATATCAATGAATTGAAACCCCAATCCAAAACAAAGAAGTGGATAGCCTGTGGAGAACAACGAATCCTCCAAAACTGGTAAGACAATTTTCTCAACCAATTCTACTTGGATCAGAAACTTCCCAATCTTTATATTATTTATGTTGACAACTGGAATGTACCGAGTTTTCTTTTTCACCATCTATGTAGTAATCTATAAAAATTTATTACATAGCAAAACAAAAGATTTTGGCGACTGAGATACTTACAATATTGGTCTCAACTGAAGCAACGTCGACTGTTATTCCGTGGATTTGATTCAGTCCTTCTGGAAATTTAGATAGAGAAAAAAAGAAATTTCCAGGAGCACATTAGACCAATGACAGAGAAACAAAAAGCAAAGGCATGGCAATCATTTATCTCCCACCAGTGATAATTAAATAGGAATCAAGTACACTAGTATAACTACCTGCTAACATCTTAGCTTTCTTGTGATCACCCTCAAGCTTTCCAACATTCTCTTGTACAGCTACAAAAGCAGCAGCACAAAGGATTCCAACTTGTCTCATCCCACCACCTAAGGTCTTCCTGAGTATTTTAGCCTAAAAGGTGGGAAAAAAATAGCTATATGTTGAGTTTTGTAACAGATGTAGGAGTTGTGATAATGCATAATTTTCTGAAGTACCTTGGCAATAAATGTTTTTGAGCCGACAATTACAGATCCAACTGGAGCACCCAGACCTTTTGATAGACATACCTGGTTCCCAAATTCAAACACAAGAAAAAAAAATTGGTCGAAAATTTGTATAATAGGAATTACCCAAGCAGGTGAACTCCCTAAATGTGGTCTGGAATTCATAAACTAATATTACTGGAAACTTACTTCCAGAGTAAGTTGCCAGTAATATCAACTAATAGTTAGTAGTCTACTGACTACTCGAGGCAATCATACCGAAACAGAGTCAGCAGCTTGCACCAGCCTATGGACAGGAACGCCAAGTGCCTGGCAGACCGATGCATCTGGATTAGAAACTCAACGATTGTGTATACTTTAAGATATAAGTAAGAATTTGGAAAAATTACCATTAGAAACAAAGATAGATCCACAATCAATTATACATTATGAACAAGAAAATTCAGCTCATATTTATGTCTTTGGCTCTGAAGTATCACACTGCCATTCCGAGGCGTAAATCCATCCTCTAGAACAGGCGGACCAATGAAATGAGCAGCTGTCTCTGCTTGATGCCAATTCTAGGAATGATTGAGATTACTTCCCTAAATGTCAACCATTATTTATAAGCTACAATTCTCTTTGATGGCCCCTTAAGAAGGTTGGAATCAGACCTAGCCTACATCTACTTTTAGAAAGAGGCCATAATTTCTAAATGGCCAATCCAAATGAAATTAAGTTGGCTGAATGGATCAATTAGTCAAATTTGACCAAATGTATGTAAAGACAGAAAGGGAAGAGTAGAAAAATGCAGTAGAAATATTCACCTAAATATCCATCACTGTGAGAGTTAAGTACGATTTAGTATAAAACAAATACATACATAATACTGCTGTTTTAGCGCAAACAGAAATTCGAAATGATCTCCAAGATAATGCTAGATCTTAGATTGCTTTGAGGTTACGGTTTATTACTTCTCAGTTTTATCCACGAAGGTGAAAAACTTGTCCAACATTAAATAGGAGAAAATTACACCTAAACTCGCCTCAAACTGACACCCCATTTGCAATGTTGTCACTGAACTGCCAATTTTTAGCACACAATCTCAATGGTCAACTCAACAGTGGGGCATATATGAAAAAAGTGATTGTGTAGGTGTCAATTGTTAAGATTGGTAGTTAGAAGGCCACATTGCAAATGGGGCATCGATTTAAGGGGGTTAAGTGTCATTTCTCCCGTAAAGAGTGCTAAATGCTCAAGGATGAGGTTACAAAGAGCTCTAACCTAATTGGCCATTCCACACAAAAAATCTATGCTTGCTGCGGGCTTTCTGCACCCAAATCTGGGACACACTAATATGCAATTATTTTGTTAAATAGTGAGATAACCAAAAACTGATGGATATCAGTTTGCTAATACTTGATGATGGCAAGACAAGGTCAGCAAATATTTGATTGATGAACATGCAAATTGCTCAGGTTAACAGCTGAATTCAATGTCTAATGAGGAATCAGATGGTTTGCAGCAGACCTTAGAAATTGAGTACATATGTTGAAAAAAATCCAGAACTATGTTTTCTCAAGTATGTAAAAGGACCAAATAAAACACATTGAAATATTTTTACGCACAACTGATGCATTGAAAATGCGGGCTCCATCAATATGAAGCTTCAAACCATGCTTCTTAGCTAGTTCTCCAACTTTATCTGTATACTCTACAGACAAACATTTACCGCCACAGCTGCATTAAGTAGAGATGGCACATATAAGGCAATACAGTTAACGAAAAAACATTGAAGTGAAACAGAGATGAAAAGGATGGCAGTAATTTGAGAGCATAACCCAAATTTAGTGTCTAACCAAACATGCTAATTTCGTGTCAAACCCAGCTGTCAAACCAGTCCAACTAGGAAAAGGGATGTCATAATTTATCGATAATTGTAAAACTCGCAACAGTGAATGAGCAAAATCGCTTTCTCTGTTTCATTGAAGAACAATGTTTGCTACAGAATCAAAGGGTTGCAAAAGAAACGGCATGGATCCCTGTACATAAGTCTTGAATGTTACAACCAATGTTTCATATGAAGAGCAGACAAATGAGAACTAAGTCCACGATTAGGATCCATTCAGAGAATAAAATTTGAGGCAAAGGTAAGATATAACAGATTGATTGGAGCCTCCTCAGGCAATAAAGTGGTAAGGTATATCCCATAAAAAGCAGCGTACCACCTGAAGCAATCAACTTTCGAGAGCCACACATGCAAATTGACTTGAAAAATGGAGAGCTAATACATTTAACAATCCAGTACCAAACCGCAAACGCAAGCTCTATATATTTGGACAGTGAATATTTAATGCCCAAATTAGGTCAATAAAAGTGCCACAACCTAGGTCCATAATGAATCAATCCCTAAGACTATATGTGGAGAAAAAAAGGAAGCAATAGGTGTAGAAGAGGGTTAACCAACGTCACAAGAGATCTAAACTTCACAAGAAAAAAGAACTCTCCTTAAATAATTTACTGAAAGACTAAAATATTTTTGAATGCTCAAGCCACATGCATCGAGACTCCATATAGGAAATGTATTAGAACAACAAGGAAATTACTTGTAAACTTTGCTTAAACTACTCCTATGACTTTTCTTGCAAGCTACTCTTAGTTAGAAAATCACAAAATTATGGAACTCCTAAAAATACTAAGAAAACTTTTCTTGCAAGCTATTCATTTCTTTGCAGCTCCTTCCACTACTTACAAGCTACTTTTATTTTATTAGAAATCCTAAACTATATAAAATCCTAAGGATACTAGGGAGACCAAATCTAAAGGAAAGCTTAACCGCCTTTTTTCAATTTAGAAGTGGTACCTGCCCTATATCAGAGAAGTACGGAACAAAGAAATGAAAAATGCTTAATATTCATTTCCCAGCAGAAGGGTTTATTCAAACTTCGTTATCCTTCCTCCGTATGTTTAATCTTCCATGGGCAATACCTTACCTTGTCTGAATGATTTAAGGAAGCAATTTGGTCTTTTCAAGTTTTGAATTCAGATACTATAGACTTTAATGGAGCGATGACTCCCCTTGATAGGGAAGTAATCATTTGTTTATTTGAAAGAAGCCTCCAATAAGAACTGGAGAATAAATCACCTATTAGAAGGTGATTAGAAGAGTAACAATAATAAAGGTACAATAATAGTATTCTGTGCCTGACTTGGCAATTGCCAGGTAGTTAAGCGTGCCTTTCAAGCGAGAAAAATACTGCTTTTCAAGTGCATGGGCAATTAGGTCCACAATACTGGAAGGGTTAGAGAAAATATCTATCTCACAACTTCAATGATTTTCAGAAAATCATCAATAGGGGAGGAAACCAAACTTTGAACCCCTTACTGAAAATCAATTTTGGAGGAAAGAAAATTCTAGACCCCTAATGCCTGTTGAGGCAACCATAAGGAAACTCGTCAAGAAATCGTGCATCACATCCAAATATTGACACAGCCCCAACATTAGCCAATCTAGAAATAATATAAGCAGCTTTTGCGAAATAAAAATATACAAATCTACAAATATATACGAATAACAATTATATCACAGAAAGTGGTTAAGGAGTTATAACCAAACACAAGCCAAAAGTAATTCCTTTAGAAGTATGATGAGGCTTACTTTGCATGTGTGTTTTCCAAACAGATAAGCCTTGTAGTAGGGTACACAAGTGCACCTCCTGGATCTCTAATGGCAGCTTCAATCGAAGCAATATCCATTGTGCCATCTTTGTTGTTCTTCACAGTCCTTGGATGTACACCTCCAATTGTTGAAATGCCACCATTCTCGTAAATATGGATGTGGGAAATGTCTCCAAGAATAACTTCACTTCCCCTAGTGTCACAATGTACAAGCACACTAATGAGGTTACCCATTGTGCCTGAGGGAACAAATAGGCCTGCCTCCTTGCCCGTGATCCTTGCCAATTCTGTCTCCAAGCTTAAAGCAGTCGGGTCGAAGCGCAAAACATCATCATCAACATCAGCAGTTGCCATTGCAGCCCGCATTGCTTCAGTTGGTTTTGTGACTGTGTCCGACCGAAGATCCACCTTTCTAGTGACCATTTTTGCCAGAACTGAACCCCACGAAAAGTAAATAACGAATGCATAAAGGAAATATATTTGTAACAAACAAGTTCATACACCATATTCTGGAGAAGGACGAATCTAAACTTGAAAAATCACTTGAAATTAATAACTGCAAAATAATACACTGATGCTTGCAGACTTGTTCTGAAATCAGTGTCGTATAATTCCACTAAAATCATGGACAAATAATTCGATCAAAACAAGAAATCTCCACTGGGAAAGAACAAAAGGAATGTAACTACAAAAAGCTGACATGTTTAATCAAGCAGTAGACCTCGTAAGATTATAAAAGCAACAGATGATTTAAAGTACCAATGTAAAAGGGATTAGATTTAGCTATATTTTCGGCTATTTTGACCCTCAACTTGTTTTGATCGCCATTTATACGGAGTTGTTATGGTCAAGCCAAAGTAGTAAGGGTCCAATTAGTAATTTTCCTGCCGTAACAGATTATCTAAAGGGATACACCATACGGTCCATACCAATTGAGATACCACGCCAATTCGTCTGAGGAAGGAATTCAAGACGTCATGGCTCACGTTCGACCCAAGAATTAACGCAAGGAACAAGTAGATAAATCATACCTGTGTAAGCTCTTTTTTTACTCGATTTCAGCAAAACTTCTCAATCGAAATGACTGCCCGATTCTTATACGCTGCAAAACTGGAAAAGTCTGGCAATCTTTCACGAAAACCAGGCAAATGATGATACATAAGTAAATTATAAGCACAACCCAGAAAGAAATATCTAACGTAAACAGAGGGAAAACAGAATTTTCGTTCTGTACGATGAAAAAAGCACCCACAGGAGATGCATGCAAAGGCAAAAACTAGCTTAGCAATGAAAGCAACTCAATAATCTCTGTACTGTGCCCAACTTTTAGAGCAAGAAAAAAACCCAAGAATTCCCATGAAAAGCTACTAGTTTAACAATCAAAACAAACACCTAGTTTTCTCAACTCTTCACAAGGGTTTACTACTCAAAGAAACCTGTAAAAATCAGAGTCTAGGAGAAACTTACGAAACCTCGAATTAAGATTCCAAATAGCCCAAAAGCCTGAACCACCACTCTTATATACGGTAGATTCTTAAATGTGCCCAAGAATGAGCGTGGCTGCGTGGGTGTGCATCCACGTCAACTTCGCCACTTGGACTCTGATGCATGCGTCATGCAGTGACAAAAGAAACGAAAACGACCCGATCCAGTGGCGGAACGAAGGGGGCAGCGGTCCTGGGCGGCCGCTACCCCTCAGCCACCAAAAAAAAGAAATTTTATATGTAAATATATATATTTTTTAAAAAAAGAATAAGGGCCGCTACCCCTCGACTAGGTGCCTAAGGGCGTGATTGCAGTAGACGTACTGTATACACTCATCTCATTTGCAATTGGGAGGCTGAGAAGCTTTTTGCTGTGCTGTCCAGTGCCCACCAAAGCAAGACTCTACTCACCCACTTGTGGACTATTCTACGGGCTGGTGAGACTATTCCACGACAGAAATGTAGTTTTTGTTGACTTAAAGTACTATTGCTTAGTGGTTTGGGTAGCAGATCTGTACTTGATGATGGGAGTATGAAATCTTCTAAGGTTCCAATTCCTATCATATCCCAGTGTCTGTGAACAAATATTTTCCTCTAATTACTTTGTGTTCCCAGTCAGCGTTAGATGTATCACGCCATTTCAAGAATGATCTATGGCTGGTACACGGTTGTCGTGCTCTGCACATAGTGAAATTGTTTTTATGCGGCAGTAGGTGGGGATAGTTGGAGCTTTTAACTATTGACTGACTCACAGACACTTGTATGGTCAATGACTTCAACTAATCTACCAAGTTGATATGGGGCTTAGAAAAATTTTGGCCCTTTAGGCGGGTGGTACTTTTACAATCACTCCCTCATTATATATAAAAAACTGCCTTATTAAAATAAGTTGGCCTGGCGGCCACCCTTGGCCCAGGCCAATATTCCAACTGAGAGAAAAGATAGGATAATCTTTAATATTGCGCACCTCTTCCATAGTAGGAATTCTGCATATACAGATAATATATAAAATAACCTCCCTAAAGCCTATAATATGTAACGAAAATTATAGAGGCTATGTGCTTAATTAGATAACCACAACTTAAACCTGATTTTTGTACAGATCTCTTTTGAGAACATCACTGAGAGACCATGAGAACAAGTCTTTTAAGGTTTTGCTAGAAATTTCTTCCTTTTTGGCATAATATTGAAAAGGAGGGAGGGAACTTACCTCAGTTTTTTTTTCTTTCCTTGACTACATCTGGTTTTGTTGTGCGAGTTTGAGAATTAAAATCTTGGATTATCTATTCACCCGCTAGGGGCTAAATTCTATGTTAAAGATCATAAAAAACAGACGTAGCTACAAACAAAGGTGTAAAGTGAGAAAAAGAGTTGATGAGTAGGATGCAATTGTCACCTATGTACATGTATTGTGATATTTGTAATGCTTATAGTTCTTAATTTTTGATATTGTAATTGTAAGATAATTTTTAACATTACAAAAAAAAAATTCTTGTTATTTCACTTTTAAAATTTGACCCTCTGAATTTTGTTCCTAGTTCGGCGACTGACCGATCCAGTAGTTCTGCCATCCGTCGAAGCAAATTGAAAACCAAAAACCACGCATGCAACCACTGTTAGATTTTTCTATCTCATCGAAGTCATTTTTCTTTCCAACCCTCGTTGGTATTCGTTCTTTGTTAAATGTGCAACTGTAAGAGGTTGAAAAATTAGACTGGACTTTCTATATACGGTCTTGTCTTCCATCTATGTACACACACGTGTATTCTGTATGGCGATTTCGGGTTGGCAGCGGGCTCAATTTCCAAGTCTGGCGTTCGTTTTGGTTAATGGGAAGTGGAAGGAAATTTGCATTTGGCTTCCTACCAAACACCTTTTACTTTTTTTTCGTTTTTTTTTGCAAGTCCTCTAAATGTCTTAAAATTTTTGTGACCTATTACCATCAATGATTTTGATCGGTCATGTTTGCTTGTTTGGTTTCAAAAGCAGGGGAGGGGAAGAAGAGGGTGGAGGGGAAAGGGGAGGAGAAGAAATGGAAGTAAACTTTTTCACCTTCTCCGGTTTTAGAAAGGCAAAGGCCAAAAGCACAGTGGCGATATTGGGAAAGGTACCCAAAAGAAACAGCCAAACAGGAGAAAACAAAACAAAAGACATGCATTTTTTTTATCTCTTCCCTCGCTTCCTTTTCCTTGCTCCAATTCCAACGAATTATGAGACTGGCTCTTTTCCTGCCCTCCTGCCTCAGCAATTTTATTTTGCTCCTCTCTTCTTTCCCTTTGAACATTCAACGGAATATTTTCGTTTTCATCCGTCGTATGTTGAATAGAATCGTAAATGTACAGAAAACAAGGACATGAAACAAAAGAGAATCTCGCAAAAATCACATCAGCTCTGGGATACATCTACAATTAGATACTACCTACCCTTTTATCCTAAGAAGTGATAACGTAGGAAGACTAAGTGTTAGTGGTATGAGGTATCTTGCATATGCAATAAACATGTACCATACCTTCAAGAAGTAATGTGCTATAACTGCAACCTAGGGAGAAAGGGAGGCAAAAAACAGGCTCTTTTATGCGGCCTGCATGGTGGGTTAAGCTGATTCAGCAAGAAGAAAGGTCATTTCGCCTTCTGCTTAGCTGGGATCGTTATCCGGTGACATTATTTTCACTCTCCTTTATAACATGTTCGGTGTTTGGGTGACCAAGACCCATAGGCCATACGCAATAGCTTTTGGACGCATGAGCATGTCAGTGATCCACAATCAAGTAAAATGCGGATAAATACTTCTGTTTTGACAAGTTCTCTATAGGATTCTAGAGAGAGGTTCTGCCTTCTCTCTAGAATTCTCACCTTTGTAGCTACCTGACTCTCCCATATTGCTTCCTTCTCCGGCGGCGGGAGGAGCTGCCTCCCGTCCTCCTCTCTTCCTCTACTCTTGTCCTATGTGCCCGGGTCTCTCAAAAAATTCTCATTTTCGGTCACTTTTAGGGGTTTTTTCCGGCGAATTTGGTAGCTAGATCTACGCTATTCTGGAGGTTTTTAAAAACCACAACCGCGCGGGGACGCCATCTACATCGACTGGAGAGACTTTCTACACCGGCCAACTGGCGAACGCCTCCAACTGCTGCTCGTGCCACCATATTTCACCATTGCCTTTCTTTTTCTGCTAATCATATTAGTTTGCTGCCTGATAAGGTTTTTCTGCCCCTTGTGGGTCTTTGTATGGTCTTTTGGTCACCCTGCTCGTTGGCCTGCCGATTCTTCGGAGTGTCTGGTTCGCCCTTTAGAGCGTATTCTTGAGATTTTTTAACCTCTTTGATTTTATTAATAAAAATTGCAGCTATTATGATTAAAAAAAATAAAATGCGGATAAATGGACAACGCCCATGACTTGTTCTCGACGTGGCAAACAAGTAGTGGAGATAAGTGCTGCCTTCGAAAACTCGGCGTGGACAGTGGTCTTCACTTTTGAATAATATATCCATTGTTTTTCTGAGAAACTTCGCTTTCACGCTTTGTAAGGGCGAGGAAATAGCCAAAAAAATTTAGGTGGTAGTCTAAGATACTTGGGGCCATAGGCAAAAATATAAAGAGAGGTTTTTTTTATAATAAATTCTAAAATATAAAATATCAATAAATTTGAGTTGAGTTAGCCTTGGTATGAAACTTACCCAGTGATAACTTTAAAATTCTTCTTCTTATACAAAGTTACCTATCAAAGTTTTGTATTCAACTGATTTTTATTTTAAATTTAATTAATTTTTCAGTTATTCTTTTCTTTTAGCTTTTCATATAAATTCTTATTTTTTATTAGACGTATTAGAGTAATAAGTTAGTGGAAAAGGAGTGAAAGTACATCTTTTGAATCAATAGTTGAGATGTTAAAAAGAATAGGTGTTAAGAATAGAAAAGTAAGGAAAAAAAATTTAAAAGAGGAGTGAAAGTAGGACTAAAGAAAAAAATGGCTCCAATATGTTTAATTTTTTTTAAAAAAAATAAAAAACATTCTTCTTTGAAATTTAAAATTGGAAGTCTAACAATCTTCTTTAAAATTTTGAATTGTTCTTCCTTTGCAACCAATGGGAATTTCAAACATTTAAAGGAGATTTTGAAACTTAATTTTTCTTTTATTAAGTTAAAATATTGAATATAAATTGAGAGACTATTAAAGGGGCGTTTGTTTCCCAATCTTTTAAACCCTCAAAATTTCTAAATAATCATAAAATAATTCCTCTCTCCTCATTAAATTATAAAATAATATTATACTATTCAATTAAATCTTCTCTCTCTTCACTTTTCTATAAAATACTATACTTTTTCACAAACCCCAATACCCAAAATTTCCAAAACCCCAATATTTCCACAAACAAACACCATAAATATTAAGTAAAATACGAAGTTAGAAGACTTGCTATTCTGAGGACCTTAGGCATCAGCTTATGCTGCCACTGCTGATCCTTCAAGTCCTTCATATATGTTAATAAATAATCTTTTTGTTATCTTTTTTTTCTTTGGCCATCTTTTTGTTGTTTGGCCTCCGAGTAAGATTGACTTTTCATATATGTTTATTAAAACGTTAAATGGAGGACAAGCAAACGAGACTCAAGCTTTTGAGAACTCTACAAAAAAAAAAAACTTAAATACTAAAACTAAAACACCACTTTGATTTCACCGAACAAAAATTAGTGCTCATTTAACAACATTTGACAATAAAAGATTATGAATTTGGATGTCCCATGATATGTTGCTGCAAGGTTTGTCGATCGCTTTAAGAGATTCTTCATCTATAATAAGACGCCATAACGAATAGCATGAGTGCCGTCGAAGCAGTCACCAATAGTTCCTGATTTTACCATTATAATTTAGACAAAGAATCTGAATCAGCCACCAGATAAGGACAAAGGAACAGACAAATGCTAATCAAATTGCATGCAATTATAATTTAGACAAGAATCAGCCATCAGATAGGGGCAAAGAAACAGGCAAATGGAAATCAAATTGCATGATAATTGAGTTTGGCATCACTCACTTAACCATTCATCCACCAAGTTCTTGATCACTGGTAAGACTCTTGTGAACTAAATTAATGTTGGTAATTATATCCATTGATTAGAAAGAAAACTAATGTCAGTAATTGTTTCAATCATGAAACAGCTTTTTGGCAGGGAGGAAGGAAATTTATTATAAGTGTTAAATACTCTTTACATTCTAATCTTTTTTTTTTCTGGAAATTTATTTTTTTGGCCTAAAAATTACGATTTTACTCTTCATAAAATGGTCACTGCAAAAAAATTGTAGGGACTAATTGTCATTTTGCACACCAAGATATTATTTTCCGTCCAAATTAACCACAAATTTTAACAGAGGGTGCAAAGTGTTTGAAATCAATAGTTGATGGGTACAATGTGACAAAAATAATAAATTGTGGTGCATAGTATATTTATCTCTTATTATAATTATGGCCTAGATTTCAGACTGATGAAAGTTAGATTCAAAAAATAACAACTCACATGCCAAAAACTTGGTACTTCTCTAAAAAAACCTAGAGGCAATCAAGTTGCTTCTTGTCGTGTTGAACAACACATATAGGTTATGGATCTTACAACATTTTCATAAAGAAGAGTAGCATGTGTCTTTGCCTAAATGTACATAACAGGGGACTACTTGCAACTCTATAATAGGTTAAAATGGAAGCAACTACTTTATTTGTTACTTATCTATCAGCCCAAAAGAAACAGATATCCAACAACAAAATGTGCATACTCAACATGCATCATGCTTGCAGATAGTGCAAAGCCACAACAACAAAATTATAAGTTTTTGACAGATTGTCCATCACTACAACAAAGCCTATCGTTCAAGTCAAACATTAAATTGTCCGTACCTGGTTGTTGAAAACGAAGGCAGGTATGTAACTACCTACAAACTCAATCAGATTTAACAGACCGGTGTATGCCTGCAAGAATTCAATGACAGGTGATCAATTAAAAGATCAAAGAGAAGAGACAAGGAAAGCAAAGATTTCTTTATGTCAATATTGAAAGCTACATCACAGAACTGAGAAGGAAAAATGGGCAAATGTTCAGTCAGTAAAGGGGAAAAGAAATAACACTTGGTTTTTCTCTCGAGTTCACGTATTCAATAGAGATCCTTTTAGATTGAGAACTATCGACTGCAACCACTTTAAGACCTCCCAATGATTACATAAACAAGCCAAAACAAGCCAAAGCAAGCTGAATTATTGTGGCCTTGGACTGAGCTAGCCAAAATCTTATGAACAAAGACTCATATTCCATTACAGACTTCCCCAACTATAAAGGTGAGCAGGATCTCCCGCATTCTTAATTCTGAAAAGGACAAGACATGGATAATATGCTTTACAAGAAGAAGAATTGGAGGGTTCTCGTTGTATCCATCATGTTTAGGAAGCATACTTAATTTTCAACTTGCCTTATTCAATCCTTTTTTTCTAGCGGGAGTAGCTCATGGCCATTTGAACATCTCTCTATCCACCACCCCCTGTTATACGACTGACTGGTTGGTGGGTAGATGGACAGGGAAGGAGTTGGGAAGGAGTTTAGGTTTCGGCAGGAAGAGCTTCGAGAGACTTCATAAGACACAAAGACATGAAGACATCGACATCCAGCTGGAGACCTCTGTTTTATGCGTCATGGGCCATTACAAGTTGGGCTGGTGGTATTGGGTGTGGGCTTGCAGTGATGCAGTGTTGGAGTGTTCGGTATTAATTAGTTGGGCTTGTGGTGTTGGGTGTTGGGTTTGCAGTGAGGTAGTATAGGTGTAATTGTGGGCTGGTCATGGGCCAAGTTGAGTTAAAGCCCAGTAGTATTGTTTTTCCTTTTACGTATTGTATTTCCATTTCAAGTGGTAGCTGGTGGAGTCTGTTAGGAGAGTCTGTTAGGAGGTTACGGGTTGGCTTATAGGGAGTACGTCGGGGAAAGGAAGGGTATCGAAAAACCAATCAATATTCTCTCTATCTCTCCTTGTTCATCTCTTCTGTAAGGAGGTTGGCCAAACCTCGAATTTGGCCTTATCTAGCTTTGAATTCAATACAATTTCAGCATTTACATAAAAATACTTGAGAGCATTATTACAAAAATCCTACAAATTCTCTACTGTGTTGTTACATTTGGTATCAGAGCCGTACGATTCTATCATGGCTGAAGGAACTCGTTCCAAGGAGGTTCAGGAGAATCTCAACCTGTTGAAGAAAGAACAAGAGGATCAGAAGCAAATGATGAATGAATTAGTGCAGCAAGTGGCTCTACTTACCGTGAACATGCAGCTGTTGCTGAAGAACAAGGAGAAGGAGAAGGAGCCTGAGGAGATGCTTGTGGTCAGTCCCCATAATCCAACACCAGGAGGAAGTGGAGGAGGTGCCGATCCAGGGGGATTGCAATTCAGATCAGTCAAATTGGACTTTCCAAGGTTTGATGGAACAGATCCCAATTGTTGGCTGTATAAAACTACTCAGTTCTTCAATTTTCACAAAACTCCCATCACTCACCGTTTGTTACTAGCTTCCTATCATATGGAAGGTCAAGCTCTAATATGGTTTCAAGACTTGGAAGCTTCTAGTTGTTTACGTAACTGGGAAGAGTTTGTGCAAGCTCTTTTGACCAGATTTGGTCCTAGTGCATACGATGACCCAATGGAGATGTTAACTAGACTCAAGCAAGTCACTAGTGTGGAAGTATATAAAAGCCAGTTTGAAACTCTTTCAAACAGGTTGCGTGGGCTTTCTGAGACCTACAAATTGAGCTACTTCTTAAGTGGGCTCAAAGATGAAATCCGTCTTCCAGTGAGAATGTTTAACCCCCCAAATTTAATCACAGCCTATGGGCTAGCCAAAATTCAGGAGAAGCATGTGTTACTTCATATGAAAAACAGCAAAGGCCTACTTCCCATTCCATCAACCTATACACCCAACAACCAACCATATTCCACAAACAGCCCCACCTACTCCACAAACAACCAACCATATTCCACAAACAGCCCCACCTACTCCACAAACAACCATCCACCACCCAGAAAAACCTTTCCAATCCAAAGATTGACACCCCACCAGATACGTGAAAGAAGGGAAAAGGGTCTATGCTACAATTGTGATGAGAAATGGACATCCAAACATGTTTGTAAGAATCCTAAGTTGTTTATAATGGAGGCATGGGAACCGGGGGAGTCCAGCTTGGAAGAAGCTGAGGAATGTGTGGAAAAAGAAGCTGAGGAGGGTGTAGAAGCTGTAGAGGCAGATCCAGAGATTTCTCTACATGCATTAACAGGATCAATGAATCCTAAGACCATGCGTGTGATAGGGAGATTGGGGACAGCATGTGGTGATCCTAATTGATTCAGGGAGTACACATAATTTTTTGGACCCTTCCATAGTGAAAAAGGGCAATTAAACACTGAAAAAGGGGAGGAGCTTAAAGTAAGGGTGGCTAATGGAGATTTGATTACAAGTGAAGGAAGGGCTGAGAGGTTGAAGGTTGTCATTCAGGGAAATACTTTCCTAATTGATACCTATGTGTTGGCCCTAGCAGGATGTGATATGGTATTGGGAGTTTCTTGGTTGAGAACATTAGGACAAATTTTGTGGAATTTCTCATACTTGACCATGCAGTTTGGTGTGGGTGCTAAGGAAGTGAAGCTACTAGGGTTGAATCATGTTCAGTTAATGGGGGGCAAGGAGCTAACTAAGGTGAATAAGGCAGGACAAAAGGGCATTTTTCTACAACTCTTAGAACCGATGGTCTCTGATACAACAGAACTACTTCCAGAAATGGAAGAGTTATTGCAGCAGTTCTCAGACACATTCGAGGAGTCTACTGGTCTACCCCCAGCTAGGTCTCATGACCATGCTATTGTACTGAAGGAGGGAGCCTCTACTACCTCTGTAAGACCCTATCGTTATCCTTTTTTTTTCAGAAAGAGGAAATTGAAAAGATTGTTAGGGAATTATTGAATTCGGGCGTTATCAGATTGAGTCAAAGCCCATTTTCATCCCCTGTTTTGCTGGTAAGGAAGGTAGATGGGACATGGAGAATGTGTGTGGACTATAGGGCCCTAAACAAGGAAACGGTGAAGGATAAGTTTCCTATACCCGTAGTGGATGAGCTGTTGGATGAATTGTATGGAGCTAAGTATTTTTCTAAGCTGGATTTAAGATCGGGATACCACCAGATCAGGGTCAGACCTAGAGATATACCAAAAACAGCCTTTAGAACTCATGACGGTCACTATGAGTTCTTGGTAATGCCCTTCAGGTTGACTAATGCACCTTCTACATTCCAAAGTGAGATTTTCAGACCCTTCCTAAGAAAATTTGTCCTAGTTTTCTTTGATGACATTCTGATCTATAGCAATACATGGTCTGAACATCTACAACATCTTAAAGTGACTTTGGAGATCCTAAGAAAACACCAACTCTATGCCAAAAAGTCTAAATGTCGGTTTGGATGCCATGAGGTGGATTACCTAGGCCATATTGTGTCAGACAAGGGTGTTAGGGCAGATCCTTCCAAGATAATTGCGATGATTGATTGGCCTACTCCAAAAACTTTAAAGTCCTTGAGGGGTTTTTTGGGGTTGACTGGGTACTACAGAAAGTTTATAAAGGGTTATGGCTCAATTGCAGCTCCATTAACTGCTTTATTGAAGAAAAATGCCTTTGAGTGGTCTACTGCAGCTACTGAGGCCTTCCAAAATCTCAAGGCAGCAGTCACTGAACCCCCAGTTTTGGCACTTCCAGACTTTGCTAAACCCTTTATCCTAGAATGTGATGCTAGTGGAGTGGGTAATGGAGCTGTTCTGATGCAAGAGAGAAGACCTATTGCCTTCTTCAGTCAAGCTCTTAAGGGTAAAACATTGGCTATGTCCACCTACGAGAAGGAGCTATTGGCTGTGGTATCAGCTGTACAGAAGTGGAGACCCTACCTAATTGGCCAAACGTTTGTGGTGAGGACAGATCAGCAAAGCTTGAAGCATTTGCTGGAGCAAAAAATTGGGACTCCCTTTCAGCAAAAATGGTTAACAAAACTGTTGGGGTATGACTTCCGAGTGGAGTACAAGAGGGGGAAGGAAAATAGGGTGGCTGATGCCTTATCTAGGAAGGAGGAGGTACCTACTGATTCAACCTTGGCAGCCCTCTCATTCCCTACAGCTACATGATTAGATGACCTCAAATCTAGCTATCTAGATGATGCCACAAAGGAGCTGTTATCCAAGTGGGACAAGGGTGAGTTGGATCCAGTCAAATACAATCTAAGGAATGGGATTTTATCCTACAAGGGAAGACTATTTGTGGGTTCTCATAATCAACTACGTGACCAGATTATACAACACTCTCATGATACACCCTTAGGGGGCCATTCGGGGTATGACAAAACTCTGAAGAGAGCAAGCAGGGATTTCTATTGGCCAGGCCTTGAGCAACAGATCAGGCAGCATATTCGGGAGTGTCATATTTGTCAACAGGCTAAGCATGAGAATATTGCCCCTGGGGGTCTGCTACAACCCTTACCTATTCCAGACCGTTCATGGACTCACATCACCATGGATTTCATTGAAGGACTTCCTATTTCACAGGGGTATTCAGTCATCTATGTGGTGGTAGATAGACTATCTAAATATACTCACTTCATTCCCTTATTTCATCCTTATTCGGCTTCTAAGGTTGCTATGGCTTTCCTTCACTCAGTTTTTAAACTACATGGACTACCAGAATCCATAATCTCTGATCGTGATCCTACATTCACTAGTAATTTTTGGAAGGAACTTTTTAGGGTCCAGGGCACTACTCTTTCCTACAGTACGGCCTACCATCCACAAACTGACGGCCAGACAGAAATTGTTAACAAATGTTTGGAGAATTATCTTCGGTGCTTTGTGGGTGATCGGCCAAAGGATTGGTCTCAGTGGATTCCCTTGGCCGAGTGGTGGTATAACACAAACTATCATTCTTCTACAAAGTTAACCCCATATGAAGTTGTGTATGGACAGATACCTCCTCGTTTATTACCATATGATGCTTGCACTACTCAAGTCGCAGCAGTGGAGTCCACTCTCCGAACTAGGGATCAGACCTTGCAGCTCCTCCAAGAGAACCTCGCAAAAGCACAGCATAGGATGAAACACTATGCAGTATTCGAAGTTGGGGACTGGGTTTACCTTCGTTTGCAGCCGTACCGCCAGACCTCTGTTGCTCATACTTTCTCCACGTTTCTACGGTCCCTTCCAAATCACCAATCGAGTAGGGGAGGTTGCTTATCGCCTTCAACTGCCAGCTACAGCCAGGATCCATCCTGTGTTTCACGTTTCTCAGCTCAAACGGAAACTGGGTACCGGGGTTGTTCCTCTTCCAACGTTGCCACCACTAGATCTGCAAGGTATTCTGAAGCCAGAGCCCCTTACGGTGCTAGATCGCCGAGTTCGTCGTCTGGGGCAGTTTCCTTGCACTGAAGTTTTGGTTCAATGGGTTGGGCAGGAGGTGGAAGATGCTACATGGGAGCGCCTGAACTCTTTGCGCCTTCAATTCCCGCACCTTGTGGGCAAGGTGCTCTAAAAAGGGGTGGGCAATGTTATACGACTGACTGGTTGGTGGGTAGATGGACAGGGAAGGAGTTGGGAAGGAGTTTAGGTTTCGGCAGGAAGAGCTTCGAGAGACTTCATAAGACACAAAGACATGAAGACATCGACATCCAGCTGGAGACCTCTGTTTTATGCGTCATGGGCCATTACAAGTTGGGCTGGTGGTATTGGGTGTGGGCTTGCAGTGATGCAGTGTTGGAGGGTTCGGTATTAATTAGTTGGGCTTGTGGTGTTGGGTGTTGGGTTTGCAGTGAGGTAGTATAGGTGTAATTGTGGGCTGGTCATGGGCCAAGTTGAGTTTTTTTTTTTTTTTGATAAGTAAGGGAAATTTTATTAGAATATAAAGAAAGATAACAGTACACAAGAGCTATACTGAAGCAACTAATCCATACAAGCAAGAAAGCTAAAGAAATCAGAAAAATCCGAGAAAGGATAACCAAGAACAATATTAGCCCACAAAAACAAAGAACTCATCAGCTTTCCCTTCATCCCCTCAAGAGACGATAAAGTGTCGTTGAAGCATCTATCATTCCGTTCCCGCCAAGTAACCCACCAAATGCACGATGGGATCATCTTCCACACAACCGAAGCCATAGGGTCATGAAACTTCCTCCTCCAACCATACAACACGTCCAGCACCCGAGATGGCATAACCCAACAGTAATTCGTGATTTTCAACACATGATGCCAAAGCTCCCTAACCACCGAACAATGAAGAAAGATATGATCCACCGATTCCCCACAACTTCTGCAGAGAAAGCACCAATCTAGAACGCATAAGCCTCTTCTTCTGAGATTGTCGGTAGTCAAGACTCTCCCGTGAGCAGCCTCCCACACGAAAAAGGATACTCTCGTAGGGATAGAAGACCTCCAAATCTGCCTCCATGGAAAACGAGGTCTAGGAGAGCAAGAGATTAACCCATACATTGACTTAACAGAGAAATTTCCAGATCTGGACCCCATCCAACACAACCTATCATCAACCCCACTCCGAGGAGCCAAGGGGGAAAGAAAGGAGAAAAAAGAGAAAAAAATCTCCAGCTCCCAATCATTAGCCTCTCTGACAAACTGAACATTCCAGCCCCCCCTCCTCCCAGAATTTCCATCCCAACAGTCCGCCACCATGGCCTCTTTATTGCGAGCTAAGTCAAAAAGAAGCGGAAACACGAGGCACAAAGGTCTCTCCCCACACCAAATATCACTCCAAAAACGAACTCTACTACCCCAACCCACCGCAAAACGAATGAATTTACTGAAGGTATTCCATCCTTTACTGATATATCTCCAAAGACTGACACCATAAGTACCACGACTCGGAAGGGTTCTCCATGGGCCAAGTTGAGTTAAAGCCCAGTAGTATTGTTTTTCCTTTTACGTATTGTATTTCCATTTCAAGTGGTAGCTGGTGGAGTCTGTTAGGAGAGTCTGTTAGGAGGTTACGGGTTGGCTTATAGGGAGTACGTCGGGGAAAGGAAGGGTATCGAAAAACCAATCAATATTCTCTCTATCTCTCCTTGTTCATCTCTTCTGTAAGGAGGTTGGCCAAACCTCGAATTTGGCCTTATCTAGCTTTGAATTCAATACAATTTCAGCATTTACATAAAAATACTTGAGAGCATTACAAAAATCCTACAAATTCTCTACTGTGTTGTTACACCCCCCTCCTTTTTTCTTCTTCTTTCTTCCATTCTTAATTCCAAAGGGGAAAAGTCTTGGATCATGCGCTTTCTACTAGAGAGCAAGAGGGGTCTTTGCTATCCCAATCTTGGCCCGTTGTTAAGTCTCAATTCACTTTTCTTAATCTCTCTGTTCAGCACATGTACTTCATGATCTTCCACCATATCTCTCTCTACACAATCTTAGGGCATGTTTGCAAACCAAAATTTTCTCCATTCCAAAGTTCTCATTTGCAAACATAAATAACTCAAAATTTTGGTCAAGAAAATAATAATAATAATAATAATAATAAATCACTTAAATCTTCTCTCTTCACTTTACTCCCATAAAATTCTACTTTTCACTACTTTCTCTCAAAATCTAATAAGCCTCTAATCTACCTCAATTTTCACAACATTCCCAAATTCTCAGAAAATTTTGGTTTCCAAAATGAAAAATCTGGGACTATAAGCTTTCATAGTAGAAGAAAGGGAGGTTGGGTTATTGCAATCTTGTCCTCCAAGGCATTGTTAACTTTCTCAGCTCGTCTTTCTCAATCCCTCTTATGGCAGGAGAAGCTTCCTGGCCCTTCCACAATCTCCCATGGGTTCTAAGCTTCAAAGAGGGAAAAGGGAGCGTTTTGGTTATCTCAATTTTGTACACAAAACCATCGTTAGCTGTCAGCATGCCCCTTTCATTCTCTTTCCCTAGTAGGGGAAGTTTCATTGCCCTATCTCTCTCTCTCAACTAAAGACAAGTCAGGGAAAGAAGAGTTGTTAATCAACATTTCAAATTACAGATATAAACAAATCAGAGAACACATAAGCCATTGAGGGTGTCCTAATTTCTTATTCCAGGTGTCGCCACTAGTTCTTAATCCCATGGGAGCTTCCATGAGACTACCAGTATCAAAACGACATATGACAAGGAAAACTAAATTTCACAGAACTCTTTTCTTGAACAATTACTCTATTTGCATTACTGGTTTGTCTTGCTATAATTATATGCAATAAGCAGACAAGTCTCAAAAGTTTGGTCGTATGGTTTAAGAGGGAACCATAGCAATGTGCAGCAACAACTTTCATTTAGGATGGAACCATAACTACATCACACGGTTTCTTCAAATTAGTTAACATAACACATCCCGAGTGTAAGTAGTTAGAGTATACAACACTGCTAACCGATGGAAAATTGACCTGGCTCATACCGAGTACAATTTAATATTTCTACCAAATCTCACTTTCATTAATTTGTTGTTGTCCAAAGTCACAGCTACTTTTCCTTGACATGTGATCAAAAGAAGCTTGCCTTCCTCTGCCCCAAGCTCATTAACAAACTTAATTTTGTTCCAATTAGTCAAGACTACAAACAAACTCATATTTGTCCGCCAAGATAATATTGCAAGTCAAACCACCATAACCACCTATTAGTGTATCCTCAAGGGTTCTAAAATTTCACTCTTCTTTTAATATGAAACCTTAAGATTACTAGTTAGAGAGCCCTTAAGTTTATGATTCTCACATTTCCACCAATCAACAACTATTTAAAATGTATAGAAGTCTTATAGAATAGCATACCAGAGCTGAAATAGCAATACATCCAAAAACTAGTCCGAGCGAACGAAGCAGACGTTTTCCCATTCGCAGTGCTCGACCCGAATCTTCACCATCTTCCTGCAGGCAAGACCAGCTTGAATATATGAAACCGACCACTGATTTTCAACAGGAACATAAATTTCTTCAAAGTGTCTGCATAAGGAGTCACAAATGACGAAACTCACTGTATATGTGGGTGATGCAGGTGGTTCGAAGGCCTTCAACTTCTCAAAAATCCGATAAACAAAAGCAAAAGCTAAAAACTGCAAAGGTTTATATTCAGAGCTGCGCTTGATAATAATCCAAGCTGTCTGCAGAAAGGCAACAAAAGGATGAGAACGAAACAAGATCTGCAGTCATAAGCATGAATGATTGGCTTACTGCAATAGTAGCCACACTATGACTACGCATTTACAGCAATGCTATTGGCACAGAAATCACTCACATGGAAGAAAATGACTCACTGTTCAATCATAGACAGCCATAAAACACAAACCCTATGGATTAAGTAGAAAGTTGTAGGAACATATTTGGGTAGCAATGTTTCATTTTCTTCGGAGTGCGTTTGGATGGGGTGATGATAGTTAGGGCTGTAAATAAACCGAGTTGTTCATAAACAACTCGAAATCGGCTCATATAAACTCAACTCAAGATCAGTTCGTTTAATAAACGAACCCCATTTCTAGCTTGAATTTTTTTTATAAGGCAATTTTATTGAAAGAAAAAGAAAAAGAAAAAGAAGGAACAGTACAAAGGACTATAATGAAACCACTAGAACAAACAAGCTAGAAAACTAATGAAATCGAAAAACTCCGAAAAGGGAGACCCCAACATAGCATTCACCCACAAGAACAAGGACTGCAAAAAATTGCCCCTCAAACCCTCCATGGACACAGTCACTCCCTCAAAACCTCTCTCATTTCTCTCTCTCCATAAAGTCCACCAAATACAAGTAGGAATCATTCTCCAAATAGCTAAGGCCCGAGGGTCTTTAAAATCCATTTTCCAGCACAACAAAACTTCATCAAACCTCCTAAGCATCACCCAAACATAGATAATAGAGAGAACAAAGGACCACAATTCCCTAGCAACCAAACAGTGCAGCAAAATGTGATCAACAGCCTCCCCATCACATTTGCAAAGATAGCAGCAATCAAGCACATACACACCCCTCCTCCTCAAGTTGTCAGTGGTAAGGATTCTTCCGTGGGTGGCTTCCCAAACAAAAAAGGACGCCCTAGGCGGGGTAAAGGACCGCCAAATTTGTTTCCAAGGGAAGTTCACATCGAATCCCCCAACAAGGAACGAATACCAAGAACTCTATCTCGCCTACCCACTTATTTTTTGTCGCTCTTTCCTATTCCTGCTGTGGTGGCTAATAGGTTAGAGAAGATTCAGAGGGATTTTTTATGGGGGAGTGATGATAGCGTGCAGAAATTTCATCTTGTGAAGTGGGAGAAAGTTTGTTCTCTGATTAGTTGCGGTGGGTTGGGTTTGAGAAGACTTGCTTTGTTCAATAAGGCCCTTCTTGGAAAATGGCTTTGGCGGTTTGGGGTTGAGCGTGACAGCTTGTGGAGGATTATTATCATGGAGTAATACGGTTGTACTTTGAGTGGGTGGAACACTTTGGTAGGCAATGGCTCTTATGATGTTGGTCTTTGGAAGAATATCAGCATAGGATGAGAATCCTTTGCAAAGAACATCCATTTTGAGGTGGGAAGTGGCATTAGAGTCCGTTTCTGGAAGGATCGTTGGTGCGGAGAGAGATTCTTAAAAGATATGTTTAAACGAGCCAAACTCGGTTAAACTCGGCTTGGCTCGATTTAAACTTGCGAACAAAACTTGTATAAGCTCGACTCGGCTCATTTAAAAACTCAATACATTTGTGTGTATTATAAATGTCTTCTTTATTTGATAGTTTATATTTAATAGTCACATATTAGTAAAATATGATTATATTGAGATATGAATGGATGAGTATTATCCATAAGGATTTATTATGCCCTCTATATATTAAATATATGTTATCGGTAATTTTTGCCAATTAACATAGGTTATATATGAATCTAAATATTTTCTAAAATAAAGTTCGCACAAATGTCAAGTGTTTATGATATGTCGTGTATTATGTATTATGACACCATATGTCGAGACTTGATTTGCGTTTTGTTAGTGATATTTGTGTTTTCTAAGCTCAGATTTTGTTGGTTGGTTCGAGTTTGAGATTGACTCGAACAAGCTCGAACTTGACTCGTGTATATATGTTTAATCAAGCTTGAGCTCGTTCGAACATGAAACATTTTAAACAAGCCGAGTTTGAACACCCTTGCAGAAAGCTCGGTTCGAGATTGAACTCCCATATATATCTTACGAGCCGAGTTTGAACAGCCAATACTCGATTCGACTCGGCTCGAATACAACCCTAGGTGGTGTCCAAGTGGCAGATTCAATCTATTCTTCAAAAATTTCCCAACATTTTTAAGTGTATGGTATGCAAACCCTTACTCAGATATATTGCATGTATGGGTATGCCAGGGTGAAGCAGAGGCTCCAGCTAAGAGGCTACTGTATGAATAATATCTTGTCTATGCTAATCAATTTTATACATAGCTTCTCTTCCTCCCATCAGAACAAAGTACCTGGTCTTAAATTATTCCAACTTTATAAGTATTGCAAACAGCTTATAGGAGTTTGATCATCAGCATAAAATAACCTAACACTATATATCTCCAAAATCTAAAACTTTGCTACTTACAAATACAGCAGATATTGCCAAGTTGATGCGCATATCCTTTTCGCTGGACTTGGTGAATCTGAAAGATATTAGATTCAAAAGTAAGGGCACCAGGAGACTACAGAAGTCATAAAAGAACTGTCATGTCAGACAGGAATGTAGAGTGGATATTCGGCTGGAATTTCTTCATAGACAATTAACACCCATTATGGCTGCATGATTATAGATGAAAAGAAAATTGGAGAATAAAAACTATCATGTTTCTATGCACATGCATAATAATCTCCTTCTAAATTCACATATAAGGTATGCACATTTTCTAATCATCTGACAAGGAAGATATTGAAGCTTCTCTGCTTGCAATAGGCTGTCATTGGCTCGCCTCTAAGCAGACATGAACAACTGATTAGCTTAAAGTAAATTATAGCCAATTTATTGACGGTTCAATCGAGCTATCAAATTCATTTGATACAGCTCCAGTGGAAACGGATAGGAACTGGTGCACCACATGGAAACTGTGAACCACTTCCAAGGCACACAATGGTTCTGCAATTATTCAACTACCTCTACCACAGGATGGTGGAGCCAGGTTCGGTCCATTTTTCCCACTTAAACTTTGAAGGAACTCTGCGCTCCTACTAAAGTGAACACAACTTAATATAAAAGAACAGAAGAAATATAGTTCAATAATGCATCAGAGGGATCCAAGATACATTCAAATATTGCAATTGCACATTAGCTGCAACAACTCAAGGGAATGCTAGCCACATATGTGGTTTGACTTCCTAGTCGAAGTTTCTTTTGAAGCCCTTTGGAATCATTATAAGGCCCAGTTCTACCCAATATGAGACTTTGGCCTTATATCATTCATTTCTCATTACTTTTCGTCTCACTCCAAATAGGACTTGAGGTGTTACATCAGAACTCTGCTATGTTCCTGTCATTAGCATTGCCATGATAGAGAGACAAACCTTGGCCCCCAAGGAACTATTGGCAGCTTATCCGCATATTTGATGTCTTTCGAAACCTGAATTTTCCAAGCATTTAATAGTAATCAGTATAAGACAAAAACAAAAACCAAATAGTTACGTAGCCCAAAAATTGAAAAGTAACAAAGAGGAAAATGAGAAACAGCCGAAAAAGATAAAAGAACAAGCTGCAAGTGTTAAACCCTGGAATGGAAGTCATGAAAAACCTTGGGAAGGAAATAAATCTAGCATAACAATATTTGGCAATGAAAATACATGTCTTTCATATACACCCACGAAAATCAAACTAAAAAAACAAAGAGAAATCAGTCGGCCCTGCAAGTAGGCATGGGAAGAGAGAATCACTTCTTTTTTATATAAGTAAGGAAAGCTTTATTAAGGAACCACAAACGGTGTCAGTACAAAAGAATTATACTGAAGAAGGAGAAGATCCACAGAGAATTATACAAAAGAATTATCACCGTTTGAGACCATAGATCCCTGGCGACCACACAATGAAGAAGGAGAAGATTCACAGATTCCCCACAGCATCTACAAAGGAAACACCAATCAAGTAAACAAAGGCCCCTCCTAAAGATTATCGGTGGTCAAAACTCTCTCATGGGCAGCCTCCCGCACAAAAAAGAAGCCTCTCATAGGGACGAAGGATCTCCAAATCTGCCTCCACGAAAAAGTAACACTAGGACTGCAAGATAGTATCCCATACATCGACTTCAAAGAGAAAACACCTGTTTTGGATCCCACACAACACATTCTATCTTCAACCCTACTCCTTAGGGCCTTGGAATAAAGAAAAGTGAAGAAAGTCGAAAAAACCTCCATTTCCCAATCATTAGCTGCCCTAACAAACTGAATATTCCAAGCCCCCGCTCCAGAATTTCCATCCCAATAGTCCGCCACCATAGCATCTTTATCTCTAGCAATGGCAAAAAGAATCGTAAAGGCATGTCTCAAGGGTCTCTCCCACACCAACGATCACTCCAAAAACAAACTTTACTACAACAACCCACCACAAAAAGGATGTTCTCGCTGAAAAGATTCCACCCATTGCTAATGAACCTCTAGAGACTAACTCTGTCACGCCCCGAACGCTAGCTAAACGAGGCTAATGACAGCCGCGAGCATTCCCGGCATGGGACGCTCAAGCGTACTTACTACTATACTTGCAGCGGAAATGACATTGATGCTTCAATGTTAAAAAGAAGCCTTATGATGCTAGCGTATAACGTACATAAGAACATACTTTCCATCGATAATTCAAGGTAGTTAAACATATTCTCAAAATATCAACCAGTTTAAAACATTAACTTACTAAGCCAAATGAAACCCATGACCACCACATCACGGTGGCTCATGCCGGCTTTTACAAAAATTTAGCTAAATCTTCTCTAACGTTAGCAAACAAGAGAGACATTTCATCAACCCTTCCCCTAGGGTGTTCAAGGTCCTCTTCTTAAGATTCCACCCCTGTAACATCATCTGGAATGATACAATTTAAAACTGTGAGTCGAAAGACTCAGTAAGGAATTATAGCTAAAAACATGGGTTTGAAATCGTAAGCATGCACTTGAACTTGAAATCATAGTCATGTAAACATAATGCGATGCATGCCTGATTATGAATCGTGATGCATGTATATGCCTCATGTCGCATATGCACATGCACTTGCTTTTGAAAACATCATTCGTACTTATAAAGCTCTTGCTTTGGGAAATCTTATGGGCTACTTGAGCACCATTTACCCCTGGCATCAGGGTTGTGCGTTCCCGTTGGAACTGTCCCCCTTTTCCCTTGGGGACCTTACATATGGTCGAGCTAGCACACCTTCTCAATGTCCTTCAGTGGCTAGACACGACTCTTGGAGGCTCACACCTTCTTGCAAGCATCCTTCAGTGTGATTGCACATACCTCCCGGACTACCCATCCTTCTTGCAAGCATCATTCGGTATGGGTGTCCTAGGTGACATCCATCCTTCACGTAAACGTCCTTCGGTATGGATGCACCTTCTTGACTTGGTACGGTACCGACCGACTTGGGTTCAATAAATAACTTGTCATAAAAACTTATCATAAGGTAGCATAAAAATGGTACTTTCATTTGCATAGGATCTCTCCTTTCTCATGAGGACAATAAATGCAAATGATCATGATGCATTCATGTCGTGCTAGGTAATGTCATGCTTGATATGATTATTCATAAACATTCTTCATGCAGTGTATCATTCCAGTTTTGTAAAGCGTAAGTTGCTACTTACTATTTTCACTTACCTTCGCTTGCTTGAGTTTCGAACGTCTCGTTACCTTGCTTCTCTCCTCTTCCTCCTTTTCTTCTTCTTTCTCCTTCTCTCCTTCTTCTTTCTCCTTCGGTTGGGTGACTTAGGGCAAGGGAAAAACGAAAGGCTGAAGAGAAAGGGGAAAAATGAAGTGTTCGGCAAAGGGGGAGAGAGTAATAGGCGTGAAAATGGTTGGGGAAAAGACAAGGTTGCCCTCCCCCTTCATCATGAATTCCAACTCACGTATTTTCAATCCGTAAAATTTCGGAATGTAGTTATATGTGTCGACACTATCACTCAAGGTGTCGACACTTACAACACATTTAGTAAGATGTGTCGACACCATCACTCAAGGTGTCGACACTTCCAACACTTAGCCAAAGTGGAAAAAATGTAAACTCTCGGGTTTCAGTTAGATGTGTCGACACCATCACTCAAGGTGTCGACACTTCCATCACTTGGTCAAAATTCACGGGAGTTCTGGAAAAAGGCGAACTCTCGGGTTTCAGTTGGATGTGTCGACACCATCACTCAAGGTGTCGACACTTCCAACACTTAGTAAAAATCACTCTAGTTCCGGAAAAATATAAACATTCGGGTGTCAGTCTAATGTGTCGACACTATGACCCAAGGTGTCGACACTTACAACACTTAGTCAAAATTCACTTTGGGCTCCAGGAAAAGGTAAACTTTCGGGTGTTAGTATAATGTGTCGACACTATGCTCCAATGTGTCGACACTTACCTCAAAAATCACCAATTAAAACATACCTACATCCTGAGGAAAATCATAGCAAAATCTCTCTCTCCTATACAACGACATAAGTAAATTCGGGATCTCACAAACTCCATTAGAACCTCTACGTTGGAGGGTCCTCCACCCCCCCTCCGCACACCCATACTTCTCCATAACAACATTCCTCCACAAACTATTACACTAAAAAACAAAGCACCGCAACCACTTCCCAAACAGAGCCTTGTTGAAGATGGACAGCCGCCTAATGCCCAACCCATCACACCTAATAGGGCAGCACACCTTATCCCACTTAATAAGATGGAACTTATGCTCCTTTCCGTCGCTACCCCTCAAAAAATCTTGCTGTAACTTCTCCAATCTACAAGCCACGGAAGAAGAGATTCGGAAAGGAGACAAAAAGTAAGTCGGAAGATTAGTTAGGGTGGACTTGATTAAGGTAACTCTACCACCTTTCGAGAGATAACTTCGCTTCCATCCAGCCAACCTCCTCTCCGTCCGCTCAATAATGTCATTCCAAATGTGGATGCTTTTAAAACGGGCTCCCAGAGATAGACCAAGATACGTGATAGGAAGAGGAGGCTCTACAACCCATAATATCAGCCAAGTCACGAACATGGCCCACCACACCAATGAGAATACCTTCAGATTTCGAGAGATTGATTTTAAGCCCAGACACCACCTCAAAACAAAGAAGAAGGAATGAAGATAGCGAAACTGATTCACCTCAGCACCACACAAAATAAGTGTATCATCTGCAAAGAGCAAATGAGAAATACACATCCCACCACTCCCTCCTCTACCAACATTAAAGCCTTCAATGGCACCAATCGCAACCAACTTATTCAACATCCTACTAAGAGTCTCCATAACTAAAACAAACAGAAAAGGCGATAGGGGATCACCTTGGCGCAAACACTTGTACCACCAAAAAAGCCTTATTGGGTGCCATTCACAATAACAGAGTACCTCACGGTGGAGAAGCAAAATTCGATCCATCTACACCACTTGACCCCAAAACCACATCTTCTCAACATGAATAGCAAAAAACTCCAGTTAAAGTGATCGTAGGCCTTATGAATATCTAGTTTGCAAAGCATTCCAGGCAGATTAGAGCGCAACCTGGAATCAATGCACTCACTGGCAATGAGGACATAATCCAAAATATGTCGTCCTATCACAAAGGCACTATGGAACGACGATATAATTTATTCATTACCAGCTTCAACCTATTGGCCAACACCTTGGCTAGAATTTTGTAGACCCCTTCCACCAAGCAAATAGGGCGAAAGTCCTTTAACTCGACGGCTCCATGCTTCTTGGGAATCAAGACAATGACAGTGGCATTGAGACTTCTGACAAATTTCCCCACCTGAGCAAACTCATTGAACATAGAGAGAACATCGTCCTTAATAATATCCCAGCAAGATTGATAGAAGGCCAATGAGAAGCCATCCGGACCGGGAGCTTTATCGCCATTAAGACTTCGCACTACTCCCGACACCTCGTCCTCATCTTGCCTCTCCCCACCGAACCGCACTCCAAAAATATCAGGAAATTATCCGAGTACAAACTTGGCATCCTTTTCTGAATAACATTCGAAAACAAAGACTCCCAACTAGGGCTGAAAAGAAAACGATCAATCCTGGACCAAGATTGAGCAAATCTACCATTCAACCAAGTGAAGAGGCCTTCCATCAAAGGAATATCAACCAATTGACTCTCCTCAATAAACTCTGAGAACTCCAACATAGCATTGTTGAACCCGTCCATCCCTGATCGTTCGCTAGGAAAATGAGACATTGAAATCACCCCCAAGACACCAAGGAATATTCCACCACCCCAGCCATCTCCTCCCACAAAAGTCTACGCCTACTATCATCGTTGGGGCCATACACCCCAAAGAACCCTAATGTCAACATTTCTCAAAACAACCGAAACCGAAAAACAACTCACACATGACTTCACCAACTCAAAGACCCTTGTATCCCATAGAATCAGGATACCCCCCGAAACACCATCCGCCTCCAAACAGCTCCAACCAACATGAGAGCCCCCCATAAACTCCTAATAATAGCCCTAGAAATAAACACCACCTTGCTTTCCTGAAGACAAACCAAATCAGGTTCTCAACTCCTCAACAAATTACCAATCCTACAGCGCTTAGCTCTATCGTTGAGCCCCCTAACATTTCAATTAAGAATTATGAGCTTCATTAAGATTTTTGTTGTTCCCTCCCTCCCTTCCTGCTCTTCCTCGAAACATAAGTTTTCCCCTCATAATTGACTGAAGAATTCAGGCCTTTTAGCTCTCTGAGACATATGCCACCAGATTTATTAGGAGTTGTGGAACAACTGAGAAATCTCTCTTTCTCCAAAGCAGCAAACAAAGACATCAGTTCCTCCTCATGGTCTCTACAAGAGACTCCAACCAGACGCCTGAAAGAAGAAATCATGCTTAAAACCCACTCCGAATTATCAAGCTTGGGAGAACGGTTGAACGGAAGACAATTCAATGAAGTAGGAACCAGACCCAACCCAGACTCGGCTTGAGCCAACACATCCCCACCTACTTCCCTTTCTTTACCCTCAGTCATACTAGACACCTCCTCCCTCCTAACAAGGTCCCCGACCACTTCCTCAACTAACCTCATGGTATCACCAAGAGAAAACTCCTGTAGAGCTTGAGAAGCAGACCTCAGAAGATGGCTAAGGAGGGACGTTCGTGGCCTGCCCGACCACAACAGCAGGAAAATGGGGCTCATCCTGAGCCGACGGCAAAAATCTGGGGGACTCCTCACCATCCTACGCCGACCAGACCCACACCATCGACGGAAGAAACCGTCGAAGACCCATCGATTCGGACGTTGAGGGTGGGAGAAGGAACCTCAGCGCTAACCAAGATTCCAGAGGCAGCTCGGTCGATTCCACATGAATCGGGTCGGGTTGCCCACTGCTTTCCTGATTACCCGCTCCACCCACCAGGAAAGCAGGGTGGTGCTTTCCTGGTTGCTCAACATGAATCGGGTCGGGTTGCCCACTGCTTTCCTGATTACCAGCTCATCCGGGTCCTCCCTTCCACACTCCAAGCCTCCCTGCGTAGATTCGATAGCAGGAACAGACCCATTGTTCGGGGAACCATATCCAATCACGTCTTCTGAAATGGGCTTCGAGATGATGGCCCACACAGCACCGACCCAACATCTCCACTAGACAGCCCATCCCGCACCTCACTAACTAAAGGCCCCTTAACCCCAGAAGGAGCTAATCCATCTTCCAAATGATTGGACACTAACCCATCGGCCACACACAGGCTCACAGGTCTCAGGGCATCACCACTACAATCTGAACAACTGAGGCCCAAAACATCTGATCCAGTCTCACCCATTAAACTTAAAGCCTTGAATAGCCAGTCCATCTCCTCCTTTAAACCCAAGAGTCTTGTGCGAAAATGCATCGTGCAAAAGCTCGCACGCAATCTGTCACGCAATCTGTTAATCGCTGAATTTTCATTAATAGCTGCCTCCTTGGAACCTAAACAATCAGCCGCCAAAAATGCATGCTTCGCCTTCTTCTCCATTTGCGTAAACAGAACGTCATTGCCACCAGCAGCTTTCGGCTTGCCCTCTTCCTTCAAGAAAAACTTTCCATAGTATACCGACGATGGATTCTTCTTGATGGCGTCTGTAAAGGAGACACCTTTCCTCCTCCCCACGTCTCCCATAGAAGAACTGGCTTTCCTCATCGAGCCTAGGAAGTCGACAACAGCTTGGAAGCAATCAGCTAGCACAATCCACCCACTCCTGTCAACACCTTCAGGAACCATTATCGCACCTCTACGACGTCCCTCCCAAAACTCAATAATAGCTACGTAACACCCCGCCTTATTCCCGCACCTCTGAGCCAGAAACGCTCTGGAGGCTTCGTTGAACTTCAGTGCAAAAGGTCGAGTAGCGTCAGCCGCCAACAACTTGCTGACCAAGTTAACCATCCAAACTGCACCAAACCTCCCTATCGATATCTTACTGAAACTTTTCCGACTCCATTCAGACACCTTAATCACTCCCCCATTGCTCACTGAAACTTGGAATTCTTTGGCTTCTATTCTAAACTCCGCGAGAACCCCATTGGAGAACAAACCACAATCTGAGGAAACTAATCGCTAACAAAAAAGGCACACCAGGATACTTCGAAAAAATCTAACGGAATGAACCAAACTCAACAAACGAGAAAAACAGAGACTCGAGAGAGTCATTACATATTTCGCAGTAGGTATTAGATACATGCTTTGACAAAAGGAGTGCTAGAGAATCACTTGAACATTACAAAATACCCACAAACCATAAACTTTGAATTTCACAATCTCTTGGATGTTGTGAAAAATTATTAGAATCTTTGCAAGTGCGTAAAATCATATGTGAATCATGTAATTTTCACCCATCACTTTGGAAAATTCAAATAGAACATAGAAAGTATCATTACTTACCTTGAATTGACCATATGTCACTCCTTTCTTCCGCTTTGTTAATTGTTCCATCATGACTTTATCATAAGCCCTCTCCAGCTGCAGAATTTAAATATTGGAACCCCGCAAATCCCACAACTCAGCATGCTTTCAACATAAATATAAAATAAGAAGTTTTATAGAAGAGACAAACAATGGCAGATAGGCCTCTCAATGATGGCTCTATCTTAATCGAACAGTTGGTATAACCAGTTATTGATCTAAACTATCTCCATTGATCTATCAGAGACTTAGTGACATTCCAAATTTTTTTACATAATGAACATCTTGACTTGTGATAAACAAAAAAAAAACCTCATGCGTATGAGCCCATTAATGAAGTTCATTACTCTCGACATAGAAGTTTGTTACTATTTCTTCATTATGAAGCATGTAACAAACCCATAACCTATTTATATTCATTTAAAGACCTAGAGTGCTTGACATTCTTCTATTTTGCACATAAAGCAAAGAAGTAGTAGTACCTTGATGGGACAATGTAGCATTGTAGATAATTTCTATTAGCATCTTATTATGAACTAGAGATGCTTTTGCGACCAAATAATCACTCACATACACAAGCACATGCGAGAAGACAAATTCACACACATGCATGCAAAGAGAGAGGAGACAGAGACAGAGAGATGGAACCTACTTTGGCAGCAGTTCCTTCATCACCTGTCCTCTCAGCTTCCTTGAGTTTTTTGGTATATTTTGCCTTGATCGTGTCAAATCCCTCAAAAGGGCTCACACCAAGAACCTAAAAACCAATAAATATCGATCAATAAGTGTAAACATGTACTACAGCAATTGCATGACTTGCAACTCTCCTCGCTATGATTCAGACCAAGTAAAAGCATATACCTCATATGGGCTCAAGTTGCTGTCTGTATTAGAACTTCCTGCAGCAGATGCAGCAGCACAAAACACTCTTCTACTATGCTGTATTGCCCTTGAAAATCTGACAAATTCAAGAACCTGCTGCTAATCTCATTTTCCGAATGACAAATAATCGAATTTCAAAGAACAAAATTTTTTAGGTGCTTTACATGCTTATACTTCTACAAACATACGACTTCTCTAAGGTAGTGAAAGACGATAATTCATACGAGTGGAAGTAAGAACATAATATACAGGAAGCAAATTAGACGAAAACATAATTGAATAGACAAACACCCTCAATTGTGCCTTAGGCAACTAATTCTCTTTAAGGGATTTTTTTAAAAAGAAAAAAAAAAGGAAAGAACTAATATGCTTTCCTCGAACTTTGATGTATTCTTTTTCCGAAAACCCAAAATCCCAAAACACAAGGCGCCGTTTGTCTTTCTTAACAACTATGTTTTGGGTATGATTAACAGCGAAAAAGCGTTGCAACAAGAGGACTTCCCAGGAGGTCACCATCCTAGCAGCAGACTAAAGCAAAAACAGTTTTACTGAAAGGAAAAACTTTTGCAACCATTATCGCTCTCTTCATAAACACCCCAAGCACAACAATGGCACTTCAGCTTCCACCTACTGACAATACTAACGGCTCGCAAATAACTTCAGTTCGTTTTGGCCGCAGAGACACTACGGGAAACAGAACGAATTTTTCATTTCAAATAGCTTAAACTGATGAGACATTTTTCTAATTTCAAAAAAACCAGAGATACGAAAAATGTGAAATGAAGCAATTACCTAATGGACGAAGGCGGAAAATTAGACATTTGAGGCCGCAAATTCCTTTGGGCAAAGCCTAATTTAGGGCAGTGAAAGACATTGGATACTGCAAAAGCCATTGCTGTGGCTCTCTCTCTCTCTCTCCCTACCGTGTGTCAAAAAGGGCGTTTGGTATTTGTATTCAGGTTTTAACAGGGTTTCTGTTTTGACCGGTGGGGTTTATCGTTAAAGATAATGGCAATTGAGGGTAATCTGTAAATTTTGTGGTTAGTGTGTTTCACCCAACAAGATAAGAGGAAACGCAATTTTGAGGTTAAAACGTAATAAATAAATAAAAAAGGTTCTCATTTTTTTATCTTAGGTTTTTGTTCAAAAAGAAAAAAAAATATTTGACTCACTAGACACGATTATAATAAAAAAATTTAAAACATATTTTTAATTTTTTTCGTTTGGACAGTTAGCAAGGTAAGTCCGACTTTGTATGGGACAAAGTTAGGGGCCCAAAAATTATTAAAAAAAACTTTTTAGCAAAATTTTTTTAATGATTTACATATCATTTTTTTTCGCTTCCCCCAAAATTTATTTTTGTGTAACTAGGCGTTCAATCATAACTTTGTCCCCTAAGTTACTATGTTACAAGAATTAAGGGAGCCCTTAACGCAAACTAAAGGCAAGATCACACCTAATCACAACTTTGGCATGTCATAAAAATAAAATAAATTCAAAAATTTATAGATTATATTAAATTCTAAACTTTAAATTAAAACTTAAAAATTTAAAAGAAAAAAATATGAGTGCACTTGACACCCTTCAATTATGATGTCTTTTGCACTCCTAATCTATTATTTTTGTCTCACTGTATTCATCAATTATAGATTTTATACACTTTGCAGTCCCTTAAAAATTTCTATTAATTTAAACGGAAAAATGATTTTTGATGGAAAAAAAATAAATTTTCATTCCCAAAAATTGACGAAAAACTTTTAACATAAGGTGTAAAGTGTATGAAATCAATAGTTAGTATGTGTAATATGATAAAAATAATAGTTTTAAATACAAAATGTCAAAACCCCATAATTAAAGGTGCAAAATGTATTTATCCAAAAAGAAAAAGATGAATCGAGATCCCCACCTCAACCCTGGGTAGCTAAGGGTGGAGGGTTGATTACCCCTATACCGGAACTCGGAGCTGATAGGTGGTATGGGTTGCAGGATGGGGGAAAGGTACCCTTACCACTCAAGAAATCTCCATCGTTGTTGCGCTAGGGATGAGGGGACATGCCCTCTCCTTCCTTATTGTGGCGGTGCCTGGGTGGATGAGAACTCCTCCCTCCCCCACCATGCAACCCCCTACGCGTGTGAGGTTGCATTGTGGGAGGAGAAGCCCCCCCAACCCCCTACGCGTGTGAGGTTGCATTGTGGGAGGAACCCCTCCCCCCCCCCCCCAAAACCCCCGCTCAGGTGGAGGGCAAAATGACTCCACCATGTGAGGGTTGGGTGGGGAAACTTCCACTTTTTTCTTTTGAAAAAAATACATTTTTACCTTACCAACTATTCACGTTATACAGTGCACCCTGAAATATCGAATTCTTAATATTTCGCTAGCCAATTGCCCGTCTTATACCCTTTGCACCACACTGTTAATTTAGATGGAAGTTTATATTTTGGTTCAATGGAACGATGATTTTACTTTTATAATTTTTTCTAGGCTTAATATCTCCGTAGGTCCTTGTGTAATAGCCTATTTCCAAACTAGTCTCTAAAGAATTTTTTATCCTAAACTAGTCCCTGAGCAATTAAGCAATTCCTGTTAAGGTATTTACGTCCACTCCATAAGTCATTTGGATGGAAAATTCGCAGTGGAAAACGGAGCTTCACGTCAGAGGCCTCACCTGGCAAAATCAATTTAAAATTTTCCATGTCATATACAACTTTAGATTTTACTTTATTTTTAATAACCTCCAACGTCTTAGTTAAACCCAAAATCAGCCTTCACTACCGTCACTGCTCATCAAACACGGAAACACCTGTTGTCTCTGAGCTCTAAGCTGTTGCCGAAAGAAATTTCTTCCTTCGAATCAACTACCCAGCAACTGGTTCTTGCAGTGGCGGAGCCAGAAATCCAATTAATGGGGGGTAAACTTTTTAAGGAAAAATGACAAAAAAAATTTTTTTTACTACTTAATGCAAAAAAAGTCTTAAGAGTATAAAAAAAAATTAAGGACTAAAAACACTAAAAATATTGAAATACACGTACCGTACTATTTGCTGATACTGAGAGGTGACATTAAAGATTAAATTTTTGTTGTTCAAGACACCAATAGAGCACCAACTAATCACACAAACAAAAGTATTTATATATATATATATATATATATATTGGCTTCAATTATTACGATTATATTGAAGCATGGTCAAAAGTACTACTCTACCAAAATGAGACCTTCTCTCATTCTTGGTTCTTGAACTTTGATAACAAGTTCAAAAGTCAACTCCCCATCTGGTTTCTCCAATGGTGGAACCTGTATGGACCAGTTACAGATATCATTCCCATCGATCTTTCAAAAGCCATTGCCAGATTTCATAATCATGGCCAAGGCACTGCTCAGGAAAGCCATTTCCCTATCCTCTGCAGATTTGTAAGTAAATACAAAGTCCCTTGGATTCTGAAATGGGATTATCAAGTCAACTCCAATATACTTGTCCGACGTTTCCATGTCAAATGGTGGGATAAGTTCAACATCCATCGCATTGTGGATCAAGTCAACAAGGAATTTCCTGCTCCTCAAGAAGTTTCTCAATTCCTAGTTGAAAAGGTCAGTCTTCAGACTGCTCTTGCCTCGGCCATGACCCAGGCTCAAAGTAAATCTGAATTTATGGTCAAACAAGTGACGCAACATGTATTCCACATTGAGTATGGTCATCGTTATTTGATCGGTACTCAGGTTGCACCAAGTCAAAAGGATCAAGTTGCTCTCCTTCATGCGCAACATAGTAAATTGCTCCGAGCCTATTTGCCTCCTAAGTGGCATTTTGTCCCGGAACATCCCAACAAGTCAATCGGTTTCTACAAAGTAATCCTCATTCATACTGAGTCAGTCCGGATTGAACCTATTATTGATAGATTTGATCCTACTCAGACAAAGGTTATTTTCCACAAGTCAATTCTCTGTTTCCTCTGACAAGTTATATGAATGGAATATTGATGGTTTCTCTGAACAAGAAATCCTTAATAAACTCCAGCATATGACTATGGTAGCAAATAGCTACTTAGTAAACCAATCCCTTAGTCATTCCGATATTGTTGACTTGATTGTTTCAGGTTTCACTGGCTCTTTACGCCAATGGTGGGAAAATTATCTCACCGAAGAAGATCGTGATCTTATTCGTTATGCTGTACAGCATGATGAAGCAGGTTTCCCAATCTTCGATGAAGCCTTAGGTAAAGGTGTTAGTGATGGTATTAATACTCTTATTTATACCATTATTAAACACTTTCTTGGAACTCCAGGTAACATCTCAGCTCGGATCCATGATCAGCTTAGTAACCTTAAGTGTCCGACCTTAAGTGATTTTAGGTGGTACAAAGATGTCTTTATTTCTCGTGTCATGCTTAGAGATGATTGTAAAAATCCATTTTGGAAAGAAAAATTCATTAATGGATTACCCAACCTCTTTGCCTATAAGATTAGAGAAGTCTTAAGTCAACCCTCAGGAATCATAGAATATGATAACCTAACCTACGGTGATCTTGTTAGTATCATAAACAAAGAAGGTATGAAAATGTGTATTGACATGAAGATTAGTAACCAACTTAGCAAAGATAGAAAGAAAGCTAAGTATGAAATGAGAAATTTCTGCGAACAGTATGGTCTACCTCCCATAGCACCATCCCGAAGGAAACACCACAAAGAAAAGTCTTCCTTCAGAAAATCAAACAAGTACCATAGGAAGTCTTTTAGGAAGTCTACTCCTCTTGAGGATAGTAAACCCAAGTTTTATAAGAAATCTTTTAGGAAAAGGTCCAAGCCTAAAACTCCTAAAGATAAAAGTAACATTAGATGTTACAAATGCAAAAAATTAGGTCATTATAGTTCAGAATGTCGTGTTAAGGAAAACATTAATTCCTTAGACATCCCCGAAAGTGAAAGAGTCAAATTATTTTCTATCTTAGAATTAAGAGATTCTAGTGGTAGTGATTTAGAAATAGACGACTTCCCGTCTAACACAAACGAGAGGAATAGACCATCCTTGATACCACTACCGGGGCCTGCCTCTGATACCAAGAGAGAAATTCGACTGACCAGGGTGCTTACTTTGAAAGGGCGGAAGCGGTGATTAGAGAGAGAGTGGTGGAGACGAGCCATAGAGACATAAAGGACAAAGTCAACCGAAAGTCAGCAAGTCAACCTATGAATAGTAAAATTGACTTTTTTACTATTCACCAGCTGTAAAAGCAGCCGACAGGTCACTGTTCATCCACAGTAACAACACGCGTGACTACACAGGATCCGCGTGAATACACAGTGGCTCTCATCTGTCTTTAAATATCGTAGCTCAAGTCATTTGTAACCAGGACTCGAACTTCGTTTTCGTTTCTGCTCTCTCTCAAGTCTTTCTAGCCTCCCTTACGAGTCTATCCAGAGTTAGAACTATGTCTTCTTTCTTGATAGTTCTGTGTAAGTCATGTAACCAAGTAACTTGGTAACTGATTTACTTGATAATCAAGGAAAGAAACAAGAGAGAAATTCGACTGACCAGGGTGCTTACTTTGAAAGGGCGGAAGCGGTGATTAGAGAGAGAGTGGTGGAGACGAGCCATAGAGACATAAAGGAAATGCGGAAGCAGAAAAGAAAAGGAAGAACAGCAGATATAAATTTAAAATAAATTTGAGACCCCCTGATGAAAGGGACAAGCTTCGTTCTACCCGCAGATCGACAATGAAAGTCACTTAGCTGGTATCCACTTGCTAATGGTCTTAAAAGAAAATTAACTTAGCAGAAAATAACTAAACCAGCCATGAAGGCGGTAATGCATGAGTGCAGAAACTTAGAACCGACCAATCTGGCGGTATGTATGAATGTATGAAACTGAAACTTAAAACCGTCCAATCTGGCGGTATATATATATATATATATATATATATATATATATATATATATATTCTTTGTAAAACAAAACACATAAATAAAATAAAATATTTTCAGCAATATAACTTTTTACTTCCATAAATGAAGTACTTATTTTTGTTGCTAGAAAGGATGTGCGCTATGCTCAATAAGTCCTGCTGAATTTGTTGGGATATGTAAAAAGAAAACATAACACATAAATGAGAAAAATAAAAAATTACTGTATTTCTATTATTCTTGAAAGAAACAATAGCAAAACGAAGCATATTGGAAAAAGAAGCCAAATTATCCAAAGTTCAAAAAGAATCCAGGTTCCAATAGCATAAAAATACTTCTCACCCTTGCTATATTTTTTTTTAGTGTGACAGTACTATTGAACACGGGCTTCTCAAGAGTGGAATCTCTATCAACAATAAAATAACCCGAAATTGCAAGGAGAAAATACATACTTGGTAAATGATAATAGAAAAAAAATTTGGACAAAAAGTTCAATTTTAACATCCAAATAACTATTCTACTCCCCTTACAAAATGAGAAAACAGAAAAATCGTAGTTCAAAGTGCCCATTACCTAGCTAAATTAATGGCTAAAATTTTGAAGAAATAGATTTATAACTTGATCCAAACGTCACAAATTACAATGGAAAAGAAGTTCCACCTTTAGAGAAAGACAATTAAAAACAAGTTAATCTCATGGGCTATGAAAAATCAGACCTAAACAAACAAAAGATAGATGAAAATGAGTCTTACTTCAACTTTGGATTTTCATAAATTGTGGAGAAGTCAGACATGTAAAATTAGATGATGATAGTGACAATAAAATGATATAACCAATGATTCTCTAGTAAGTAAAGATGGACACGCAGCATACTTGAATAATTGAATTATCACTTATCCAACAAGAGCACACCACCCCCTTTCTCAGTATTTGCGATATCCAAATTCTCAACCAAGTCCAACATAAAATGCAAAAGAACAAAAAAAAGCAGTACTAGAATAGTGAAAACATCTATTTCAATGATTACAACACACAACGATTATCAGGACTCAGGAGAAGTATATGAAATATTCGTCGCAAAATTCACGACAACGTCGTCAAGTTAATGTAGGATTTCAAGTTTTGACATAAATAAATATCTCTCTGCTTATTCTTTTAATTTGATTTTGAAGTATTGGGCTGCTTGGATTTTAAGGGGGTGGGCTGATTAATCTAGGAAGGCAAGGGGGGTAAGCATAATTTTTATTTGACCAAGGGGGCAAACCTAATAATAAAAAAAAAATGCATGTAAAAAAAAAAATTTGGGGGCCATTCCCCCCCCCCCCCCCCCCCCCTCCCTCCGCCTGTGGGTTCTTGGATGGCTTCAAGCTTTTCAGCATCTTCGTCAGCTGGTAGCAGAGCTCGTGGCATTTGAGGAGGCGACGATGCTCACACGTGAAAATGAAACTTACCGATTGTGCTATCAATAATGGCATGTGATGCAGCAATTAGTTGAGTTTTAAAAAAAATGGAAAATTGGTTTTGGAATGAATTGACTGTTGGAGAAGGTCATACCTAAAAGTTTTAGTTTTTTCAGGTGAAAATGATGGATCTTTTTAAATCTTTTTCTGCTGTAGTTATGCATATCTTGGAAGTTTAACCGGTTCTTCTCTCTTCATTAACATTGCTTTGTTTTGGATTGGGCAGAGTAAAAAACCATGCAATTATTTTCGGTGGCTTGATTCCCCACACAGAGACGAGGTGCTGCGGAGGTTGGTGCGAAAGGTTCAAAGGCTGGAAGATATGATTCGCAAGTAGAGTGTGAAGGAATGGAGACTTAAAGTTATGTTGTATGGTTCATGGTGTTTCTTCTTTATTGTGATGATTGTATCATGTTGGTATAAGCCAATACATCATGGAGTGTTGTTTTTTGCTTAGGACCTCTGGTAGAAGAATGGATTATGAGAGTTAAGAGTTATGCTGCGATTATGTTGTAATCATGTACTCTGATTTTGTTAAATCATAATGGTAATACGACGTTGTTGGCTCTCTTTAATTGTTGTAATCATGTACTTGAGATAGTTAATTATTATTGTCATGGGTAAAGTGAGGTTTTTATTTGTCAATAAGATAAACTGAGGGGTTAATGGATTTTGTCCATATGTATAGATACCTAAGCAAAGATATGGACTTTTCGCTGTTATTTACTTCAAATCTCCCCTTTTCAATTGGTAGTGTTCCTTTTTCAAAAAATTATTACATGTCAGCCTCAACACAGTCTCTAAACACGTGAAAGGGAGGAGATACTTTGTCAAATCCAGAGAGGAAACAAGAAGCTTGCAAGAGAAAAGAGCCTCTTATAACCTGAACCAAATAAAACTATAGGGCCATGTAAATTCTCAGGGGCGGAAGCAGGGGAGGGCGAAAGGTAGCGGCCGACACCCATTGCTCAAAAAAAAAATTTATATGTACTTTTTTTTAATAGAAAATGGCCTGACCCCGATACCCATAGACCCAGACCAACTTGGAGAGACCCCCCATTAAGTCCTGGACAATGACGAAATGGAGGATCACAGAGCAAGAAAGTTTCAGAACAATGAGAGAGAAAAGGTTGAGACTAATGAAGAACAGGGAGGTTGAGACTGAGTTACGGTGCATTTGCACAAAAAATATCACAATATTTTTCACCAACTTACAATAAAATATTACAATATAATCACTCTCCTATAAAAAATTACAAAAATATAAAAAATTATCTCTCTTCACTTTTTCATTAAACCCAATACTAACAAAAAAAAATCCAATACCAAAAAATTTTCAACATAAACACAACCTTAAAAGAAGTTAAGTAGAGCACTAAAGCTCAGATTGCATGACACATTCTGTTGTCTTGGCCTATGAAGCTCGGCCCACAAATGTTTTGGGCTTGTATCTTGGAAAAATTTATTCATTATCGGATACATGCTCTTCATCTGAGCAGTAGCTATTAAAGCTCTTCTTGGCTTTTTCTATTAACCGCACCCATAGGGGTCTCTCTCTCTTTTTTTTTTTTTTTTTTTGAGCGACCCCGTGGTCTAATTGGCAATGTCTATTTTTAGATAACAGCCCGTAACATAGGCCTAGATTCTACTGTGGCTACATTGTTGGGGGATGCCCCATGGAATTAGTGTTTTCCAAAGGTACAAGAGACAAGGAAGCATTAGGACAAAGGCAACTTGTCGAAATCTTAGTTGTTTTGAGTGGTTCTATAATGCGTCTTTGTCCTATATTGCTTAATCCTACAAATATATCTAGAAAGGGGATGTAAAGAATCCATTTGTTAATGAAATGATAAAGATATATTGAATTTTGTCCACTATCTTCTTTTTATTGGATTGGAATTTTTTCCATTGGACACCTTTCTTAATGACAAGATTGATATTTACATCAACATGTGGTCATTGTTTATTGTTGTTGGATTTGTTAGGAAATATTTGGAAATTATGAGTTGATATATTTTTGAATATGTTTGATTTTGATTAGATAATGAAAATGTATTTCACAAAAAAAAAACGAAGCGTGGAGGCATCTAATACTTCTAACGTGGACGAGTATGATCCAATTGTCACCTCTCAGTAGCAGTACATAGTACGATACATGTATTTCAATATTTTTAATGCTTTTCGTCTTTAATTTTCGTTATTGTAATTCTAAGACACTTTTTGCATTATGAAGGAATTTTTTTTTGTCATTTCGCCTTTAAAGTTCGACACCCTTAGATATTAATCATGGTTCCGTCACTGCATGTAATACCCAATAAATTCGTAACAGCTCTAGCCAGGAAGCATAGGACAACAAGCAGACTATGACAGTTAATAGATTATCTACCAGTCTTTCTCTCAAGCACTTAATACTTATCTTCCTCTCTAAACTCAAATCCATAAGTTCCACAATATACAAATCTGCTTCTACAATCCATAAATTCCACAAGTCTAATTACAGCTATCAGTTGCCATCTTCCATAAGTTCTACAATACTAGCTTCCACAAAAAACAAATAGGGATAAATATAATTTTCACCCATCAACTACAAGGTTTATGACACATTGCAACCCAAACTACCAATGTTTTGCACCATAAACTACTTACTTTGACATATTATACCCTCCAACTATTAATATTAAACACTTTGTACCCTCCATTTGACAATAATATCCTCGAGAAATTAATGAATTGACAACAATATCTTCAATATATGCAAAATGAGTCAAGAACATTATTGTCATTTTAGTCTAAAAATTTGACAAATTGGGCAAAGTGTCTAAGATTGGTAGTTAGAGGGTGCAATGTGTCAAAACTTGTAGTTTATGGTGCAAAGTGTGAAACCTATGATAATTCGTGGGTAAAAAATGTATTTTCCCAAACAAATATGAGCTTATACAATCCATAAGTTCCACAAGTTCTAATTACAGATTCCACAAAAACCATCTTTGGCAAGCTGTAAGAATAAGTTCTACAAGCCATCAGCCACTAATTCTATTCACATCTTCCCCAAAAAAATTACCAAGCTGGCCGACTCCATCTGTCTACAAAAACCTGGCCAGTAACTCCATCTATCTTCAAGTTCTAATACGTGGTTGCGACCTTCCAGTGTAGCGAGCCTGTGATCACAAGTGTTAGAAAAAATTGAAGGGTTCCAAATATTAAGTTCTTGGCTCCCATGTTGACGGGGTGATCGTCTTGGTGGTGGTAGTGTTGGACTCGATGGATGTGGGCTGCTCGGTGCAGTGAGTGTTGTCCTGTTTTTTTTTTCCCTTTTCGCCTGAATCGCCTCAGAGCCCTCTCTCCTTGGGCTGAAGTACCAGCTTCTTGTGAGGCGGACTTGGAAACATAATTAATAAAATAGATTTATTAGTCTACCAGCTTCTCAAAATGAAAACAAATGCATATTTTTTGAACTTTAACGAACTAACATACCTGGTGTTGCTGAGTAGGTTGGCATCGCCTCGCAACCATCTCTCCTTGGGCTGAAGTACCAGCTTCTTGTGAGGCAGACTTGGAAACATAATTAATGAAATATATTTATTAGTCTACGGCAAACAAAATGAGCCATAATGCATATTTTTTGAACTTTAACAAAATGAAATACCTGCTGGTGCTTAGTTTACATCAAACATATTTTTTGAACTTTATTAGAATACGCAAACAAGTGCATATTTTTTGAACTTTTACAATGTCATATACTTGCTACTGGTAAGGATTGGCATGCTTCTTGCAAGTCCTAGCAATGGGGACGGGATTGCCTCCAAAGAGGCTCCCGTCTGAAGAGCCAAAGGGATGACTGGAACGTAAAGTTCCAGCCGTCCTACGGTCAGGATTGCCCTATCAAGAGAGGGTTGTGGGTCCCGGGCGGGACCCACATCTAACCCGAACAGTCTTGGTCGAAAAATCTCTACCGTAGGACGGCTGGAACTTTACATTCCAGCCGTCCCTTTGGCTCTTCGGAGGGGAGCCTCTTTGGAGGCAATCCTTTTCCCTAGCAATGTGCCCAATGACGCCACATTTTCCACAACGCACGTCGTATCCTTCTTTTGACACCCAATAAGAAAGTTGAGGTTCCTCCTCAGCACGAATCAGAGCCTTTCTTGGCCTACCAGACATAGTCCTCACTCGGAGGCAACGTTTCGTCAACCTTGGCCTTTGGCCAATCCTCAGGACCCAGCATAGTATGAATGGTAGCTACATATGACATTGCGTATGTTGCCTTTCAATAACATACGTCAACGTACTCTTCGGGAGTCCTTTATTCAGATTGTCAACCTTGAATGAACCCCTATCGCTCCACTCACAAAAGCATGAGAGTTGCGCACACATGAGAGCACGAGATCTCATTCAGATGCTATCTACCACACGTGCATGTTCGTTTGACAATGTTTACCACCTTGCGTCCTTTATTTAGATTGTCAACCTCGAATGAACCCCTATCGCTCTACTCACAAAAGCATAGTCGTGAGCCATCCTTCGCCCTTTCCAACTTCCATCTCATACGGGGACAAATGTCCCATGTTGTTGATAGTTTATATATGCGGAATTAAACTATAAACAAACAACATGTTTTCAACAAAACATCATCCAGGATTTAGCATATCACATATCACATATGCATATACAGAAAAACAAATTTTTCTCTTTCACGTAGACAGTAAACTGTAAAAAAAAACTTGGGTTTTTTATTCTCAATCAAAATTCAGCAAAGTTCATATAATCCAACAATTGCAATCATGTGAACCTAATGCTCCGATACCACTGATAGTTTATATATGCGGAATTAAACTATAAACAAACAACATGTTTTCAACAAAACATCATCCAGGATTTATGATTACAATTTCGGATTCGATTCCATACCTGACACGGGAATTTAGGAATCTACAAACCTTAAGCCGCTTTACGATCCAATCCAAAGCTCCAGCAATTCAGAACAGCAACTCAGATGTGTTGCCTCCTAAGGGATTTATGTCACTCTTTCGTTATTGGATTTTCCTAATAGGTTCTGATGGCCAACCCCTTGAATATAACAATTATATTTATAGGCTTTGGAAAACCCTAGAAAGAGCATGAGACATAGGATCCTTAGGGATCTCAAATTCCAGCCGTAGGATAACACTGAAGAACTCTTCTTCTAATACAATTAGGGCTTCTACTAATTACAATCAAGTCCATCAACATATTGTAATTGACCCCTGTAATTTAAGATTATTGCAAATATGCCCCTTTTACATACAATTAATTCCTTTCACCATACTATATTCCATATGAGATATTAGGACCGAATTAATCAATTTGGTTATCGAGGGCACATAATTCTAACAATCTCCCACTTGCCCTCAGAACCAAATATCACCGTCATGTCCCTATCTCATGTAAACTTGATTTCTTAGTTCATAATTCAGTTGGACCACAAAACAATTTTGAAATATATATCATATACTTTTATGTATTCATAAAATAGTTTTGTAAAACACTCCGGCCGGATTCTTTTGGTCCAACTCTTTCATGAACAATAACTGAATATACTGTCTTTCCAAAAGACTGGTGGATTCCATGTTGAACATTCATACCACTCAATCATCACGCACACAACCCAGCATGTCCAGATATAGTCCTGAATGAACATCACCGGTTGACAATATCAAAGCTGTGTACACAATTCATGAATAAATACAAACCTCTCAGGTCTAAGGACAATACCGAATTGTGATAGAACAACCTTTAACTTGACAGTGATCATTTCCAAAAGGTGTTCTTAATCGGATCCTGTTCAGTGTATGTACTTGTTACATGACACCCACTCGTTTGCTTAAGGTCATACCTCAATGATGGAATCAATCATTCTCCGCACAACAAGTGTAGACTTTATGTTACAAAAGTCTAGAACACTTTCAGGCTTACAAGGAACTGAAAAATCATTATTCCCTGCCTTTGATTCATTAATCTCTAGCATGATTTTTCTACAATGTTACCTGAACAAATTTACATACATAACATCTCATGTTACGTATAAAACCATAACAACAATAATATATGTGAGAAACAAATAAACTTTTATTATCAAATAATAAAGAAAACGTCAAGCTCAATCATACATATATCTCAAACACATATTCTTAATATGTTTCTCAAACACTTCCTGAGATAAAGGCTTTGTAAACACAAATTTGGATGTAGATCTTCTATCATCAATGTCTGATTGAAATTCGAATCTGTATATATCTGGACAGACAAATCCTCACTGTCATACACTACGAAATAATGTTTTGTATTTCTCAAATACCTGAGGATATGTTTCACTGCAGACCAATATTCTGGACCTGGATTGGATTGATATCTACTCACAACGCTAACTGCGTGACTGATATCAGGCCTAGTGCAAAGCATAGCATACATGAGACTCCCTACAGCCGAAGCATAATGGCAGTTACTCATCTTCTCTCTTTCTTCAGGTGTTTTTGGACACATTTGCTTAGAGAGATGAATTCCATGTCTAAAGGGTAGAAACTCTTTCTTGGAATTTACCATGCTAAATCTAGCCAATATCCTGTCAATATAATTGACCTGTGAAAGACCCAATAATCTTTTATTTCGGTCTCTAAACACTTTGATCTCGAGTATGTAGGATGCTTCCCCAAGGTCCTTCATTGAAAATTGGTTAGACAACCACATTTTCACAGATGACAAAGCCCCTACATCATTCCCAATGAATAGTATGTCATCTACATAAAGAACCAAAAAAGTAATAGCACTCTCACTAACCTTCTTGTAGACACAAGGTTCATCCATGTTTTGTGAGAAACCAAACATTTTGATTGACTCGTCAAAACGGATGTTCCAACAACGTGATGCTTGTTTCAGGCCATAAATGGATTTCTCCAATTTGCATACTTTCGATTCATTTTCCCGAGATATGAAACCTTCTGGTTGGTCCATATAAATTTCTTCATGGATATACCCATTCAAAAATGTGGTTTTCACATCCATCTGCCATATCTCATAATCATAGTATGCCGCAATCGCTAATAGAATCCTTATGGACTTTAGCATGGCTACAGGTGAAAAAGTTTCCTCATAATCAATACCAGCCTTTTGAGTATACCATTTTGCCACCAGCCTAGCTTTAAAGGTCTCTACCTTTCCTGTTGGTCCAAGTTTCCTTTTGTAGACCCATTTGCAACCTATAGGCTTAATGCCTTCTGGTTTGTCTACCAAGGTCCATACCTTGTTGGAAAACATGGAGTCCATCTCTGATTCCATGGCCACATGCCAATGCTTAGCATCTTTGTCATTAACAGCCTCTGTATAACCACAAGGATCAATCTCCAGTCCCTCAGATTCCATTTGGTAAATCTCATTTAACAAACTGAATTTTACTGGAGGTCTTATAATCCTTTTACTACGACGAGGCTCCTGTGTCTCAACAGGTTCACTTTGATCAATGGGAGCAACCATTTGATCCTCATTGTTCTCGTTCTGCACAGTCACTGTACTATCTCTTTGCTCATCAAGAGCAACTCTACTCTCGGTTTCATTCAAACTATAATCCTCTTCAAGAAAAGTAGCATTTCTGCTAACAAACACTTTGTTTTCATTAGGATTATAAAAGTAGAAACCAGTAGTCATTTTGGGATAGCCTACAAATAGGCATCTATCAGTCCTTGATCCCAGTTTATCCACATTAAACCTTTTAACATGAGCTGGACAACCCCATATCTTAAAATGACTAAGACTTGGCTTCTTGCCAGTCCATAACTCATATGGGGTATTAGGAACTGATTTTGTAGGGATCCTGTTTAACAAGTAAACAGCGGTCTCCAAAGCATGTCCCCAAAATGATATGGGCAACTCAGATATGCTCATCATGGAACGAACCATATCCAATAGAGTTCTATTCCTTCTCTCTGCAACACCATTATGTTGTGGTGTGCCTGGTGGTGTGAGTTGAGATATGATTCCATTATCTTTAAGATAAACTTTAAAATCATCCAAGAGGTATTCGCCTCCCCGATCGGAGCGAATGATTTTAATGTTCCAATCTGTTTCTCAACTTCATTGTGGAATTCCTTGAACTTTTCAAAAGATTCCGATTTATGCTTCATCAGGTATAGATAACCATACCTGGAATAATCATCAATGAAAGTAATGAAATAAGAGAAACCTCCTCTTGCCATGTGGTTGAAGGGACCGCAAACATCAGTATGTATTAATCCTAATACTTCTGTGGCTCTTATTCTTTTTCCTGTAAAAGGACTTTTGGTCATCTTTCCTTGCAAGCAGGGCTCACAGATTGGATAGAGCTCAATTTTTAGACATTGTAATGGCCCATCCCTTACCAATCTATTGATCCTATAAATATTGACATGACCAAGTCTTAGATGCCATAAGTAGGTTGGATTAACATCCCTCTTCCTTTTAAGGGATAACACACTGGAATCATCATTCTCAACATTATTCAAAGAATTATCAACATTTAAAAGATAAAGACCATCACAAATAATTCCAGAAGCAACAAATTTATTTTGAAACTTTATAACAAGTTTTGAATTGAAAAGAAACGAGTATCCAGATAAAACAAGTTTCGAAACAGAAATCAAATTTCTACGTACTTCTGGAACATAAAGACAATCTTCTAGAATCAAAATTCTATTATTCGATAATTCTAAACTAAACACTCCGATGGCAGTCGCTGCAACAGTTGCACCCGTCCCCATCTTAAGGATCAGCTCCCCTTCATGGAGCTTTCTGGTCTCCTTGAACCCCTGCAACATATTGCAGATGTGAGATGTAGAACCAGAATCCACACACCATGAATTAAATGGACCATCCATTAAATTCAATTCAATTACAAGCATATTAGACACACTTTCAGAAGATTTCCTCTTTTTAAGAGAAGCTAAGTAAACTCGGCAATTTCTCTTCCAGTGACCGGGCTTGCCGCAATGGAAACAATTTCCTTTGCCTTTGTTCTTGTCACCTCCTTTGTTTCCTTGTCCACCTTGAACATTCTTTGCTGCCTGAAACCCCTTATTATTTTTCTTGAATTTCTTAAACTTGGGTTTCAGATTCATAGAGGCATTAGATTTCTCTGTGACCATCACAGTAAGTTTGTCCTTCTTGATGAGATCTTGAGCTGACTGCAACATATTGAGCAGCTCTGACAATGTCACACTCATCTTGTTCATATTGTAATTAAGGACAAACTGATTGAAAGAATCAGGCAGAGATGAAAGTATGGCATCAACTTTTGTGTCACTATCCATCTCAGCTCCCAAAAAATCCAGTTCGTTGATGAAAGAAATCATCTTCAAGACATGATCCCGAACTGGGCTTCCTTCCACCATTTTGGTGGACATCAGATTCTTCATAGCAGTCTGCCTAGCAGATCTGCTCTGCTCTCCGAACATTTCTTGGAGATGCAACATAGTGCCTGCAGCAGTAGCTATGCCCTCACAATCTTTCTGCAAAACATTTGAGATTGAAGCCATAATATAACACTTTGTCATATTATCATCATCATGCCACTTGTTAAAGACTTTCTTTTCTTCCTCAGTGGCATTGTCCAGGGCAAGCTCAGGTGTCTCAGAGGTTAGAACATAAATGATCTTATCGGCTGAGAGAACAATCATAAGATTTCTCTTCCAATCAACATAATTCGGTCTTGTCAACCGATTGTCATCCAAAATCCTAGCTAAAGGATTAAAAGTCATTTTGAATCTGCAAAATCATTCACATATATAATTCCATTAGATTCAGGTTTTTGAATAACTAATGGTACCACCCATCCGAACAATAAACAGATATATCACATATATCACAATAATGAAAAATATAACATTTATATTTATAATATTCTAAATGGGTATCGAGAACCTCTACCTTACATGCAACAACAAATCCATTTTGGTACTCATTGTACACATCTTGTAAAGGCGAATAGCTACTATTCATCAAAATTTACATCATATGCAAAATATTTTAAAAATATTTGTGATTCTCGATTTACTTTTGGCCTACCTAAATAAACACGTCTTGTACTATTTTAGCACTAGCGTTTATTTGGTTTGTGCATTCCATTATCTAAGTGTGTTCCAAATACTTGTGAGTTATGTCACTATTTTAGAAGACACTCCCACTAAGATGTAGACACTTATCTTCCCAAGAGATAAACAAGAAAATTTTACAAAATTAAAATCGGTTTTATCCATTTTGGCTTCAACCAATTTTAATCAAGTAAAACTCCTATTTATTGATAATAGAGACCATAGGAAAAATTACTATAATTAATCCTATTTGGCACCAAAAATTGGAAAACAAATTTACAAATTTTTTTTAAAAAAAAAAAAAAATTCCGGTCAAACCGGTCTGGTCAACGGTCAAACCGGTCTGACCCGTTGACCACCAGTCCGGGTCTAACCGGCCGGTAATGGGTAAATGTCCGGGTCATACCCGGACCGAATCATGTAATGGTCCGGGTCTAACCATAGCCCACTCATGGGCTGGCACATGAAGGCCCAGCCCGTGGTAACAACCCACCTTTCCATCTTTTTTTTTTTTAATGGTCCAGCCCAACGTTTGGGCTGGAATACTGGGCCTTGGGCTGGGTAGGCCGGTCTTGCTCCCTGGACCGGTCAAACCGGCCCGCTTGGAAGTGGGCTGGGTTCGTAACCCAGCCTGCCCCAAGCTTCGGGCTCGGACTGGACTCCCAGCCCAGCCTTCTCGCGGGTTGGGCTGGGTTCTAAACCCAGTCCAAAACCCCTTCCTTCCTTTTTTTTTATTTGATTTGACCCAGCCCAACATTTGGGCTGGGCTACTGAACCGGGTAGGGCAAAAGTGCCCTACCCGTTTGGCCCAAGCGGGCGACCCAGGGATCTCATCCCTGGGCGCCGCTTGTGGCCCCTGGGTAAGCAGGGAACGCCAGCGGCCAGCTGGCCGCTGGCCTCGTCTGCTGGCCACGTCCGGCCAGCCCCAGGCTGGACGTTGGCCGGCCTTGCCATTGGTGGCCACCGCGCGGCATACCTGCTCGCGGCTGGCCGCCGTTTGGGGCTAAAAAGCCCTTCCACACCCGTGTCTCACACGGGTGTGCTGGTGGTGGTCCACGGCCTTATCGCCGCCGGACCTCCACCTGTTCCAGTCCCACCGGACGCATCTCCAGCCTGTGGTGCGGCGGCTGTCGTCCTATGGCCGCCGGCCACACTAGTTTTTTTTTTACGAAAATATTATCGTAAAAATAAAATTTTGACAATACAGCAAATAACATGCATTCACTGTTGAATTAAATCAATACGGAAAAAATTCAGCATATCACATATGCATATACAGAAAAACAAATTTTTCTCTTTCACGTAGACAGTAAACTGTAAAAAAGAACTTGGGTTTTTGATTCTCAATCAAAATTCAGCAAAGTTCATATAATCCAACAATTGCAATCATGTGAACCTAATGCTCCGATACCACTGATAGTTTATATATGCGGAATTAAACTATAAACAAACAACATATTTTCAACAAAAACATCATCCAGGATTTATGATTACAATTTCGGATTCGATTCCATACCTGACACGAGAATTTAGGAATCTACAAACCTTAAGCCGCTTTACGATCCAATCCAAAGCTCCAGCAATTCAGAACAACAACTCAGATGTGTTGCCTCCTAAGAGATTTATGTCACTCTTTCGTTATTGGATTTTCCTAATAGGTTCTGATGGCCAACCCCTTGAATATAACAATTATATTTATAGGCTTTGGAAAACCCTAGAAAGAGCATGAGACATAGGATCCTTAGGGATCTCAAATTCCAGCCGTAGGATAACACTGAAGAACTCTTCTTCTAATACAATTAGGGCTTCTACTAATTACAATCAAGTCCATCAACATATTGTAATTGACCCCTAGAATTTAATATTATTGCAAATATGCCCCTTTTACATACAATCAATTCCTTCCACTATACTATATTCCATATGAGATATTATGACCGAATTAATCAATTTGGTTATCGAGGGCACATAATTCTAACAGTTGTATGCAAGATACCTTCTCTTTTTTTGACAAATCGGTTCATCAATTGTCTTCTAATTGGCTTGAGCATGGTTAAGATCGGTTTATCTCTTGCATCTTTGATCCAAGCATTGAACGTCTCCGTTATGTTGTTAAGTAAGAGGTCGCACTTGCTATCAGTTGTGAAGGTGTGACGTGACCATCCAGCTGGATCTATCTTATCTAGGTACTTGTGGGCTTCTGGGTACATCCTCTTTATATTAGCAATATGGCAATTGAAACGACTCTGCGTGCATGCCTTAGCACATCCATAAAGATCAGCTTTAAATTCTTGCCCTTTCCAACCCTTTGAGCAATTTGCGTGCAAATTTCTGACGCAATGTCGTTACTCAATACCCGACAACAAGTCTTCAAAAGCATCAAGAAGACCCTGCCATTATTGAAAAGAAAAAATTACTTTGATAAGGTAATAAGTACAAAGATATTAAAGAAATTTATCGTACCTTTTGCCGATTAGACATCCAAGTCAACCGATGATTGTCATCCATCGTAACATCCTCCAATAATATACTGAGAAACCAGGTCCAAGACGCTCGGTTTTCCACCTCCACGACCGCCATAGCAAGCGGGAACATATCATCGTTCCCTTTTGCACATAGTAGCTGCCCTTTAAACATTGACTTCAAGTGGCAACCATCGACTGAAATGAATGGCCTACACCCGGCAATAAATCCTCTCTTGCATGTTTCAAACCTATGTTGAAAGAACCCTCCTTCTTCCCTGACAATTCTAACAGAACTACCCGGGTTGAATTGAAAGGTAGTTGAAACATAGTCGTAAACATATTTGAACTGCTCCGCCTCCTTCCCATACACAATGTCCAAAGTCAACTTTTTCGTCTTGTACATGTGATTTTTTGATACGCCAACATTGAAGTCTCTTTGAATGTGTGACCCAAGTGCCTTGGGTGGCATTGCAGGATTATCCCTTATGGCTTAGCGTAGTGTATCGCAATGAACTTAGGGCCGATCTCAGGTCAAAGTGAAGGATGCCAGGGCATCCTGAACGCGAGGCCAATTAATTTCCAAGGCGACCCGCTCGCGAGGCCCTGAAAATTTCAAGGCACCCCTTGGACCAGCTATAAAACAATGGAGAGATCATTCGAAATTAAAATTGAAAAAGGCAAAAAAAATTGAATGTAAAGAAAGCAAAAAGGATCAGTAATACCTGCAGATCCAAAGCATCAGAGCCTTCGTTTCTTTTTCTGTTCTGAAAATAGACACAAAAGTAGAATTGACGCTTAAAATAACAATTTAAGAACATAAAAAAAAGAACGAGAATGAGAAATAAGAGCGTGATTCTCGAACAGAGCGCTCTTCTAGTCCACACGAGGTTGAAAATGTCATGAATTAGATCTTGAACGTGAACCAAGTTTGGTAAACAAACAAAAGTCAGATTCACGATGTTGTACTGAAGTCTGAAACTAAAAGGCCAAAATGAAAGGGTTTAACTAGATCGAAAGTGTTCTCCCCATCCATGAGAAGCTAGAATGAGCTAAAACGATGAAGAACTCGTGAGACGATGTGAGAGAAATTTACAATTGCCCTTCAGACTGAACTACGCCACCATCTAAAATTTAACTCGCGCGCGAATTGCTTTGGAAGAAAAGAACAAATATAGGACGAAGAGTAAAAAGGGGTTTTAGCGCTAAATTTCTTATATGCTTTAATAATCCGATCGTGTTGGACATATAAATTATTGTCTTTTATTTTTTTCCTATTTAATTGTGAAACAATATTTATATCACTATATATAAGCTATTTCGTTGTTACTCTTTAATTTAATATATTAAGTCTTTATTTTATATATATTTATAAACTAAATAATTGTCTTTTTACATTTTTTTTCTTATAGTTGTCAACAAATATTTATATCACAATATAAAATTTATTTTGTTATGACACTCTAATTAAAGTTATACTACATATATAAACTAGGACTTTTTAGCCATCCTATGCTTTGTTAGTTCAAAAGTAACAAAGAATATAATATGATATAAAATAATTATTTACATTAATTAACTTATAATTAATCAATATAATTTTTATTTTAATTAGACCTATAGCAGCGTTTGTGTTAGTTGACACAAACGCTGCTAAAGTTGGGTGCTTTAGCTGTGGTCACCGTGACCGCCGCTGTAGTATCAAATTTCTAACAGTGTTTTTGCACAAACGCTGCTAAAGGCGCGACCGCTGCAAAATGTCTGACTTTTAGTGGCGTTTAACAATCTATAGCGACCGCCGCTATAGATGATTTCTAGCAGCGTTGTTCCACGAACGTTGCGAAATGATGTCTTTAGTAGCATTTTTAGTGACCACCGCTAAATACTAATGTTTTTTTGTAGTGAAATAAGCCTTGATAGAATTTTAGACAAATTCAAAGAGATTAAAAAGAAGTATCTCTCGATTGTGAAAAGCAAGTGCTGAGCAAAGGAGAAGAATTCAAGAACACTTTCAAAGTTCTTCTAATTTGTCTCTTAGTTTTGGCCTTAGGAGCTCATGTGTTGAGCATTCCATTGAGTCTTCTTCCCGTTCATTCCTATATCAATATATCCAAGTGCTTATGCCTCCATGTATTCAAGTAAAGTTTGTAACTAAACTTATTTGAAGTATCCTTTTAATTTCAAGTATTTATTTTTTGATATCTACGGTCTCAATGGCTGGTATATAAATGGTTTTATTTCAAGTAATCATTTTAATTTATTTATGGTGATTTATGTTAATTTACTGTAATATAAAATTAGTATTCTTGTAATGTCTTTGTGATGGCCCATTTATATCATGCTATTCATAGACCAAGTAAATATATGCAGACTCTACCTTCTGCATTCAAAGTCAATTCTTTAGTATATGATCTACAATTTTATGTGGCTAGTTGTGATTAGGCGAAAAAAATATCTCTTAATTTTAATCGAGTTAGGTTAAGTGATCTATTGTTTTAATGCCCAAAACATAGTGAATTTTAATTTTTTTAGAAATCTAGTGAATATTTGAAAATCGGATCAAACTAGTTAGTTAATAGAATTTTTTTCTTCCGTTAAATCATCTTAAACAAATTGGGCTTAGTTACTTAATTTGTTAACGTGACATCTAATGAATAAAAAGATCTTTTCTTTTTTAAAATTGCGTAAGGAAGTAAAATTTTTAAGAATTTTGAATTTGTAGAAGAAAATTATGAGAGTTTAATTTTTTATGGAGAGAGAAAATTTGATATAAATTTTTTTATTATGAAAAAGTATTGAAGTTAGTGTTGTAATTTATGGGAAAATTTTGAGATTTTGAGGTTGGGTTGTAAACAATTTTAAATTTTGTAAAAAAGTAGAAAATTTTCAATAATAATTTTTCAGAAAATTAACGAAAACGTGATTCTTCAAATATTCACAATGTCGCTGAAAGCTCTCTGTAAAGCGAAGATCTGTCGATTCATGCCAACCTCGTCTCCAATGCGTATTACTTGTATGTTGGAAGCGTGGGCTGAAAAATACGAGGCCTGGCTCAGTACACACCTAGGCCCGTGGTGGGGCTCCCTCGGGTTGTGGCCGCGAGATGGTCTGTGTGTGGATTTGAATTTGTAACGGTTGCTGCTTCGAAATCGAAAGCGGCAAGTGGTTTTTGTATTTCAAGTATGGAGGACGAGGGGAAGAGGAAGAAAAGGAAGGTGCAGAAGCAAGATAAGAACGCGGTTGTGGTCGGGAGGCGACGACGAGTGGTCAGAGAACAACCTCAGTCGCCGACAGAGACACAGGAAGCAGACGACATAGAGGATATTGTTAGCTGGGAATTCGGCGGGGACGAAATCCACAAGATCAGGGAACGTCTTTTGGAGTGGTACGACCTGAATAAGAGGGACCTCCCTTGGCGCCCAAAGAAATTAGAATCTGCATCCCCATTACCGTCGCAACCACAAGACGAAAGGGCTTATGCGGTATGGGTCTCGGAAATAATGCTTCAGCAGACGAGGGTTCAGACTGTCATTCAATACTACAACCGTTGGATGCGCAAATGGCCAACCCTTCACCATCTCTCTCAGGCTTCTCTCGAGGTAAAGAAGGCATCTTTTGTTTTTTTATTTTGTGCTTTTAATTTGCTTTCAAGCTGTTTCCGTTTGTTTTGTTTGATTCAGAGATTGAAAACTCTAGCCGTTTCAATCTTGTGAGCAGGAGGTGAACGAAATGTGGGCTGGTTTAGGTTACTACCGCCGAGCACGTTTTCTGTTGGAGGTGCTCTCTCATCATTTGATAATACTGCTCTCCTTTGTCCTTTGATGTGCTGACACTAGTTCTTTTTGGGTCTCAATTCAGTATATATGAACTACGTTGACTTTGAGTTCTTGAATCTTTTAAAATCTCCTTTAAAGGTCTCTTTGGGCTACACACCACCTGAACAAGAGGTCCTTAATTGTTTACTCCTCCAGAATATTAACCATGAGCTTTTAGTGTTAAACTATTCTGTAGTAGCTCGAGTTGCCTTATCAGTAGCTCTAAATTGTTTACTCACTCCAAATGTTGTTGTATTGGTTACGGTTTGTGCTAATAATCTAGTTTAAACTTCTTAGTCAAAGCCCCTAGTGTCTTTGTCATCTTAAGGGTAGCTTCTAGAGGTCAATATATGACATGTAATTTTCCTAGGCCAAATTCGTGCGGTGATACTTGGGGTTTGGTCTAGGTTTGTAATACTCTAAATCCCCATGGCGTGCACTCAAAGGGACAACATAGAGATCTGTAACAAATCACAAAGAAGTGGATTCAAGTCCGATAGTGGATCATTATTAAGTGGAACTGAACTTTATTATGACTCAAATAAACTTCAAAAGCAACTTCGACTGATCCTTTTCAAGTTGAATGGTAGACGTAGCTAGCACTTGGAGCATTATGTGGTCAAATAGGTACGCAGTGTTCAAAAAGCCCCAAGTTGCTTCCTATGGTTATATACCTGCACAAATGTGGTCACTCCGTCTGTACTCCCTCAAATTTTTGATAGAAATCATTGATATGGCTCTAAAGGTCGATGTTTTCTGTCCTGTACCATGGACACATATCTGGAACAAATGCATGGGTATGTAAGCTAGAAAATACATAGTCAAGAAACAGATGATGAAAATATAATATGAACAACATAAAATGTACAAACACAAAATAAAGATGTGTTATGCGATGACATCCTTGTTAGATGTGTTATGCTGGGGAAAACCTTAGCTATGGTGCCTGAAGCATAGGGGCTGTGCCTATAAGCTTATATTCTTCTTATGCTTATTTCTAGCAACTCATTCAGCGCAGACCTTATGACCCGGAAGTTTGCAAACAAGTCACAGGAGAAGCATGATGTTGCAGTTTTCTAAATTAGATTTGGTTCCCAAGTTTTTTATCCTACATCACCAGTGAAACTTATGACTCAGACAAGCTAAGTACGAGAATCTGTAGATAAATGCGCTGATTCATCTCTAAATGATGTGAAGACAAATGACATTTGGTGCCTTGTACAATGCTGTGCCCACATGGCATTGTCGAAACTAGTTATACAGTTTGTCATAGATGTTAGACATCATAAAGGATGGACACTCTTAACCAACGTTTGTTATGGCCCTGATCTCGATCAAGAGATCTGTTGACTTCTAATATATCTGAAAAGAATGGACAACAAATAATTGGGAAAGAAAAGAATAAGATCCTTCTCTTGACCACAAATCTCGTCCTAATTCTCTCCCTCCATTTTTTGTTGTTGTTAGGGAGCAAAGATGATTGTTGCAGAAGGAGGTGAATTTCCCAAAACAGTTTCTGAACTGCGAAAAATTCGAGGAATTGGAGACTATACAGCTGGAGCTATTGCTTCAATTGCATTTGAGGAGGTGCGTAGCCTCTGGATCTTTTTTATTTATTTATTTATTTTATAAGCTTCCAGCATTGCTCAAGATTTTCAATATCAGGTGATGCCAGTAGTTGATGGGAATGTGTTAAGGGTTATTGCTAGACTAAGGGCAATTTCTGCAAATGCCAAAGATTTGGCAACCGTCAAGGAAGTGTGGTGAGCTCTTGTAACTCTTATAAGTTCTCTTTTGATTTAAATTTAACATGCAAACTTAATTTGATTTGGAGTAGAAAATTAAAGTAAATATATATTGATCTAAACCATTTCTTTTGTCCAATATATTGTGCTCTATTCTTCAAGTAGAATGTGTATTTGTGAGTCATCTCTACTACGATTTGATTTCCTGTGTCAGCAACTCTGATTATGAGATGTATAATGCAATCGTGTCATATTTCCTTTCTGTGTTCTTTTCCTGCTCCCTTTATGGTATGTCGTTACAAAAGCAATCCTCACAAGTTGTTATTGATATTATGTCTGGGAAGATTGTTACTTAATGTCCTGGATTAGAAGAACATATTTTGATGCTCGAAAGCGTCTTCAATTTGAGTTAAATTTGATATATCATATAGGCTTTATCTTTTCATTTTATATGAAACTACTGTTAATTAAACAGCTAGTGGATCAACTCATGGTGAAGCAGTTAGAGGGTAAATAATCTGCATGATAAGCAAGTTGCTGACTAAGCAGCTACACTTTCTATAGGTCCTGTATATACAAAAATACCTATGGAAAGATTTTACTTCTTTCATGCTTTTGTTTTCTGAAAAGAAAGACCATCTTACTTAAAGTGAATTGAAAGGCTGTTAACTCTTCCATAACTCACATCAACACATGCCTAAGATTACAACAATTTCATAGTACCACTTTTCATAGGAGATGATATTCTTGGACCTTTTAGGGTTATGCATAAATTTCTTTCCTTTTTGGAAAACGAATTTTTGAATGGAAAAGGCTTGTAAGTGCATGTATTTATTTAATAATGTATATGGCATAATAGTGGGGTGGTAGTAGTTCGATGATATTTGAGAGATTTGTTTATTCGAGTCATTCTCACTCAGTTTTAACCTTCTTTTCCACCGTTCTCTATTCTGGTTTAATGTCGTCTGTGGGAATAGGAAACTAGCAGCTCAACTAGTTGATCCTATTCGGCCCGGAGACTTCAATCAGGCTCTCATGGAACTTGGTGCAACTGTATGCACTCCATTGAATCCAAGCTGCTCCTCATGTCCTGCATCTGGCCACTGTCATGCGCTGTCGATCTCTAGACAGGATAGTTCGGTACTCATTACAAATTTCCCTGTTAAGGGGGTAAAAGTCAAACAGAGACACGATTTCTCTGCCGTATGTGTGGTGGAGTTACTGGGTGGTCAGAAAACATTGGAGGGAAACCAAACTGACAGTACATTTCTTCTTGTGAAAAGGCCTGACGAAGGCTTGCTTGCTGGCCTCTGGGAGTTCCCTTCTGTCTTGCTGGATGGAGAAGCTAATTTGGGCACTAGGAGAGAAGCAGTTGATCACTTTTTGGGAAAAAAATTTGGACTTGATCCCAAAAAGACCTGCAACATAGTTTTCAGAAAAGATGTTGGAGAGTTTGTCCACATATTCACTCATATTCGTCTGACAATATACGTGGAATTGTTGGTGGTACATCTAGAAGGTTTGTTCTCTCTCTCTCTCTCTCTCTCTTCTCTTTCTCTCGCTTCGAGATAGTAAAACAGGTGTGCTTCAAAGGAAATAGTTGTTTTGAGACTTGACTATGTCGGGGTGGGTGAATGTGAAATATAGACCCCACTCATATTTGAAATGAGATATTTGTGACATGGTACATGTCTGTCGAAATATCATTATTGATAGGCGGCATGTGTTTTATAATTGGCAAGGGTATACTTATCCATCCCTTTTTGTTCTTTTTATTACTTTCAATGGAAAGGTGCGCAGTTTAACCTCTCTTCATAACCCACACGCACATACTCATTTCTGCATGACCATTTTTTGCTTCTCGTGGCCTGAAGGTGGGAAAAATGGCTTGCTCACAAATCATGACAAAGAAACTTTGACTTGGAAATGTGTGGATGTTAACGTCCTTTCAAGCATGGGATTGACGTCTGCTGTGAGAAAGGTAAGGTCTTATTCCTCCAATTCATATGTTCCATGATGTGAGTATATGTATAATTATTAAAAAAAAAGAGAGATGTATAATTATAAAGTGTCAGGAAGTATGAAATAACATTATCTTACTCAAACCTTGGATTTGCAAAAAACAATATTTTTTCTTTTCATTTTGCTTGTTAAGGAAAGTAGACTAGGATTTGTGTAGTTATGGAAAGGATTTGGGGGTTTGCATTTTTTTTCTGCCGCATCTTCTTCCTTGCTTGGTTTTCTTTCTTCCTGATTCTTTGTTTCACTGATGTGAGCGGCAGCCCATTCATCATGACATTGGAATGTGGTTGCTGCCCGTGTGTAGTTGCGTGGTGGTTGGCTGAACCAAGAATGGCTGCCCTTGTAAACGAAACGCCCTTTGCAATAACAATTTTGAGGGCTGTTGGGTGTTGTTCTATGAACATGTGTTTTTCTCCTCTCTTTTCTGCGACATCTTAGTCTCTATAACATTGCTAATACAAAATTTATCTGGCTCAATGTATCTACTTTGAACTTAATTTCTTTCTTAATGTTTACTTTGTTTTATCTTGAATCTTGTTTGTCCCTATAACATTGCTAATACAAAATTTATCTGGCTCAATGTATCTACTTTGAACTTAATTTCTTTGTTAATGTCTTATAAAAAAAAATTCTTTCTTAATGTTTACTTTGTTTTATCTTGAATCTTGTTTGTCCGTTTCCAATGGGTTAGGAAAAAGTTTCTAGTCTTTAAAACCTTTTGAGGAAGCCAAAACAGGAAAGAAACAAGGAAAGTGAAAAGGAGCTTACACTAACCCTCCTATTTGCAAGATTGATAGTGCCATGTTGGTGCGCTGCAGTGTCTCTGGCACTCTATCATCTGGCATGATAATCTACTGGGCAGCTGATGTGTTAGTTAGTATAGCGGAAGCCACCAACTTAGGTAAACGCCAGCTGCAATGTGAAGCTGCTGGTTTCTAATTTTATGAAATAAAGCATAACAGGTGAATTTCTTGCACATCTGTTGCAAAGTTGGACATCCTATTCAACCATCTAAGTGTCTGAAATAGTTGAGTAAAAAATTTCTTTCTCAAGATTGCATTTCCATTTATTTTTCTTGTTTTGGATTTGTAGGCACATATCATTCTTATTTGACATTTCGTCTGGTATATAATTGCTGTGTATTATTCATTTGAGATCCTGTTGTCTTAGCTGGATGCCGTTTTCAATTATTTGCACCTGAACCTTCACCCCAACGCAGGCATACACCATGGTTCAGAAATTTAAGCAGGAAAATAATACCCACAACTTTATTCCCTCAAAAAAGAGGAGTAGAACAACTCGAACAAAATGAGATATTCCTGCCCCACCAGCCATTTGCACTGAACTAAAGGGGGTGCTTGATTCAGCTAATCCAACGCGAAAAAAGTATCAGATGGGTTTCTCTGCTTCTGGTTCTGCCGAAGAAGTGCGGTTGGGGGATTCAGCAATGCAATATCAGTGAGTACTGGCCCTTCAGTTTTGCTAGATATGTATATACGTATTTATTTATCAACAAATGGGTACAATATGATGTTTCCTTGCGCCTGTTCAATGCTGTCAATATTTATGCATATCGCAAATGTTCCGTCTTCTTTGGGTGATCTGTGGCACACATTTTGAGCAGAACCAGTAAAACTGTTTGCGGTGCATGCTTTTCAAGAGAAAAAATAACAAACGACACGTTTATCCATTCAACATCACCAGTATGCTGTCTTTTCGTCCTCAAATATCAAGTTTATGTGATCAAGATAAGTATTCGATTATCGAATAAAATATTATGTCTCCCAGTGATAGGATTGTGCAAAATGACTTCGAAACCAGCTCTCAACTCGACTTTGAGTCGTCTTAAAAACATTTCCGACTTAAGTAGGAGTCGTAGTTAGATTTTGAGTCCATAGAGTTGACTACGACTTGACTCTGATTTACATTTAAAAAATCATATTGTCTGCCGTAAATTACATGGTGTTTGGGCCTTTTGGGTTCAAAGAAAAAAAATCTACGAAGTGCTTAAATCTATTAAGAAAAAGGTTGTCATTTAAGTCCCTGTGGCCCGACAAAAATTAAGAAAAAGGTTGTCATTTCTTGCCTGATGTAATCTTGATTAAACTAGGTTTACGTACGTACTTGAATTTAAAGAAAAACCATTTGGTTATAAACAAAACCGACGTATAATTTGTTACTAGTTGTGAAACGAGACTTTTGAGCACTGCCTTGGGTCGCAAACTGAGGCTTTAACAGTGTAGCCGTGTTGGAGCAATAGCTTCACCCGGGACACCAACCATGACGCATGTGTATCCTGAAGCTCAGGTAACACACACCACCCTCTCTGTTCCACCAATCATTCTCTCTCTCTTTCTCCTCACCGCCGCCACCTTATAGAGCATCCTTTGTTCGTCTTCATAATCACCGACGCTGAAAGAATAACGTAAAAGTGTTCTTCTAGATGCGTTGATTTACGACTTGGAACATTCTTCGCTAGGCAATAGTTCCTTTGACTTTTTTTTTGGGATCAAAACAGTTAATAATCAAGGAGGTTCAAACACCTAGTTACACGCTCTAAAGGGCTAGTCATGAGATCTTCCAAAGAGGAGACGAACAATGAGGCCAAAAGACCATAAATATATTGACTCTGCTTTACATTTAAATTATATTTGTTTGCTATTAAGAAAAAGGTTGTCATTTAAGTCCCTGTGGCCCGACAAAAATTTTGGACTATGTAGGCCCAGAAGGCCCGATTTTGAATCGTCTCCAACTGATAGGTTCGGAGTCGGTTGATACTTATTAGTTGAAGTCTGAGGCGAAATCTAAACTTCAACAAAGTCAAAGTCGAAGTTGTATGTTGCCTTTCAAACTCGGACTGAGGGAGGCCGGTGAAAAACCATCACCGGTGATTTTTAGGGTGCGTATGCGTACCAAAATTTTATCCCCTCTAAAATTTTAACACAATTAAATATTACAATATAATCTTTATCTTTCCATCAAATCATTACTATTTTCTACAAAAAATATAAAAAAATTACCTCTCTTCACTTTTTCACTAAACCCAATACCTAAAATTTTAACAACACTAAAATTTTACAACACAAACACCTTAGGAAGTTAAGAGGCAGTGTAGCAACGGTCAAACCGGCATGACGAGTTGGCATTCCTCCAGAATGATCATTGAATTAATAAGTTTCGAACTCATAACATGATGTTTACGAAATTGCTAGTAAAACACAGTACTTATTGAAGTTTACCCTATGGGACAAATTCAAGAATAAGTTTCTAACTGGAACATGATTACCACAACCCTTTTGAGGAGGGGCAGAAACCATTGGTCTCTTATATATGAAACTTTTTTACTGCATTATTTGAATAAAAGTTTTTTAACAGTTGCTTCCGGTCTTCCAGGAAACTCAAGGGGCTTATCAACATATCCATTAGAGTTTATTAGAGTCCCACATTGGTAAAGCAATGTGGGCTATTGTAAGGCTTATAAATAAGCCTCTATGTAATCTCTCAAATACACACCAGTGAGTATACACATCTGCCCAATTGGGCCTTCACACAGTGGATGTAGGTCTATGGACCGAACCACTTAAATCTTGTCTCTCACTTCTCTTCTCTATCTCTCTTAGTCTAAATCATTCTTCTTTATTTTATTTTATTTTAACATGGTATCAGAGCCATTTCGATCTTGTGGCCCAGTTTGGCTCAAGTTGGTCAACACTCTTGTTGACTTAGCTTGACCTAGTTTAGGCCTAGTCCAGTCCAGCCTATTCTAGTTATTCTCTTGGGCCTTCTGGCGCCCGGCATTCCTTCGGCGAATTTCCGACATCTTCTCTTGGGCCTTCCGGCACCCGTCCGACATTCCTCCGACGAACTTCCGGCATCTTCTCTTGGGCCTTCCGGCTCCCCGTCCGGCATTCCTCCGACGAACTTCCAGCAATATCCCCATTTCGGCGACCTCTCCGGCCATCTTTAGGCGATTGTCTGCCTCTCTCCGATCAGATTCCGGCCAACTTCCGGCGACTGTCTGCCCTTCTCCGGCCATCCTCCGGTGCAATTTTTTCTTATGGGGAATTTCTTTTTGTAGTCCAAACTCAACGTGTATCCACCTTGCGTTTGCAGGAGAGTATTAGAGTTTATTAGAGTCCCACATTGCTAAAGCAATGTGGGCTATTGTAATCAAAGGCTTATAAATAAGCCTCTATGTAATCTCTCAAATACACACCAGTGAGTACACACATCTGCCCAATTGGGCCTTCCTACAGTGGATGTAGGTCTATGGACCGAACCACTTAAATCTTGTGTCTCACTTCTCTTCTCTATCTCTCTTAGTCTAAATCATTCTTCTCTCTTTTATCCTTCCCACAGTGGATGTAGGTCTATGGACCGAACCACTTAAATCTTGTGTCTCACTTCTCTTCTCTATCTCTCTTAGTCTAAATCATTATTCTCTCTTTTATTTTATTTTAACAATATCATCAATTTCGTGGGGAAAAAAACTTAAACTGGGTTTACGTACGTACTTGAATTTAAAGAAAAACCATCTGGTTTAAATGAAACCGACGTATAATTTGTTACTAGTTATGAAACGAGACTTTTGAGCACTGCCTTGGGTTGCAAACTGAGGCTTTAACAGTGTAGCCGTGTTGGAGCAATAGCTTCACCAGGGACACCAACCATGACGCATATATGTATCCTGAAGCTCAGGTAACACACACCACCCTCTCTGTTCCACCAATCATTCTCTCTCTCTCTCCTCACCGCCACCTTATAGAGCATCCTTTCTTCGTCTTCATAATCACTGACGCTGAAAGAATAACGTAAAAGTGTTCTTCTAGATGCGTTGATTTACGGCTTGGATCATTCTTCGCTAGGCAATAGTTCATTTGACTTTTTTTTTGGATCAAAACAGTTAATAATCAAGAAGGTTCAAAGACCCAGTTACACGCTCTAAAGGGCTAGTCATGAGATCTTTCAAAGAGGCGACGAGCCAACGAGCAATGAGGTCAAAAGACCATAAATATACCCTTGAGGGACAGAGAACCCATGAAAGGGCAACAAGCTAAAATGACCAACAGTAAAGGAAAGCCAACAGCGAAAGGAAGCAACAGAAACAACAAGAGGAGAAGAGGAACCGACTAAGAGGGAAAAAACGCGAGCAAGTGAGATGCACGTACGTCAGGAGAAAGGTGGCTCACAATTTGGTCCCAATCAGGCAAGTTGATAATCTACTAATTTCCAAAATGATGTGGGGACTTTCTTTATTGGGGGCCTGGGGCTGTTATTTTTGGAAGGTTTGAGACAAAGGTGGAGAAATAATCTACTAATTTACAAAATGATGTGCGGACTTTTCTTCATTGATGTGCGGACTTTGAGACAAAGGTGGACTTTTCTTTATTGGGGCTGTTTTTTTTTGGAAGGTTTGAGACAAAGGTGGAGAAACTTTGGGAAAGCCAATACCTTATCAATAATCTGTTTGAAACTTGGCGAAGATATGTTTGAAAAGCAAATATGTGAAAGTTTAAGCATCCTCAGTACCACGCAATTATTGCGATGCTTACAGACAAATAAAATAGCACAAAAGTCCCCAAAAATAATCAGCGCTACTGGATGTCAAAAGGAATAACACTCCATATGCTGATCATATATGACACAATATTTCACGCTCCAACTATATGACACATCTCACGCTCCAACTACTGATCTTATACACTTTGCACATAATTTTATCAATTTTTGTAGTCAAATTAGATGAAAATGACGATAATACCCTGTACTCACTTTGCTGTCAATTCATTAATTTATTGGAGGCATTTTCGTTTTTTCAAATGTATAAAACTTAATTTTTATCAATTTGACAGAGAGCGTAAGTGTTTTTAACAATGGTAATTAAAGAGTGTAATATCTCAAAATTGATAATTTAGGGTGAAATGCGTAATGAATGTGAAAAATGTATTTACCCCTAAAATAATTTTACAAAAGATTTATTCCTCTAATTTGAAAATAGCAGATAGAGAGTACACGGAAACTAGAAGGAAGGATGAGGATGTTGGAAACAATATAGTTGAAGAGTACATAGAAACTAGAAGGGGAAGATATTGTTGGAAACAATAAAGTTGAAGGTACACAAAGCTGATGTGTAATTATTTGTCCGAAACATGAGCTGCCGAAATCCCAAGAAATATCAGACAGATCAATCAGACAGTTAAGAAGTTCTTCTCCCTCAAGCATTCAACAGTGTCCCTTAGACTCGCATCGAAAGGGATAAACTTAAGCCCCAAACTTTCTACCTTCTCCTTGGACATCTTGCAGATCATTGACACACCTTCACAGCTGCAATGGGTTGAAGTGTAAGTCATTTGTTGCAGATTGGAAATAATTAAGCAAAGTCCAATCCATTCATTAGAAGGCAACAAAGCAGATATCTTCAAGGGCGAGCGAAACAGATGAAGATGGAAATTGACAAAGTTGATGCATGCTAGACTAGTGATGTTTACACGAACATATATAATATATATAGCTTAAGTTTCAGGAAGGTTAAAAGTCGGGAGTTCCCGCAAAATCTTGAGAACCTCAGAAAAGGAGATATTTGTTGCAACTACACAATATCTTCCGTTAACTAATGGATTCTCATATGCAAGTATATGTGCAGTAGCAGTATCTCTAACATCAACCCAGATGGGCACTGCTGGATCCAGCGTTTTTTGAGCCCCTGCATAAAGATGAACTGTGTCAACCTCTTGCAACAACAAAAGGCTGCGACTTTATTTAGAAGAGTATTCTCACTAGCTAGCGATGATGAGTACCGTTTATGAGCTTGAGAATTGGCTCCACAGTTATATTTACCGTTGGCTGTAAGAGAGGACCAATCACCCAACCCGGGTTTATTGTTACCAGGTCAATTCCATTTTCCTTGGAGAATTTCCAAGCAGCTGCCTCTGCTAAAGTCTTTGAAAGCATATACCAAAGCTGCTTAATTTGATGGAAAAAAGATAATATTAATAATTTAATCGGTCTAATTAATTAGTGTGCTGTTAATAGAGAATATGTGCACCTCTAATTTCTCACAAAAAGCAGGATCAGAAAACGAAGTCTCATCAAGTTCTACATCAGGAGTAAGAGGTTTTCCACTGAATAAAACAGCTGCCGTTGAGGACGTTATAACCACTCTTTTAACAGACGAAGCTTTACAGCACGATCTCAGAATGTTGAGTGTTCCCTTCACAGCTGGTTCAATTACTTCTGCCTGGAAAGAATTATAAACAAATTCATATGAACTTGTCAAGTCAATTGAGATGTCAACAATGGATTTAATTCCCTTTTAGTGTTGAGTCTGCTTAAAAAAAATGTATGCTACCTAAGACTTGAATATTCAAGTTAATTGATAGATATAAAAGAGAAATGATTCAGTGTAAAGATAAATTGTGCAAAACTCCGTAAGACCACTATTATTTTAAAAAACCAATCTAGTGAAACCAATCCAATGTTCCAAGAATGACCACGTCCTTTAATGAAGTGAGCCGTTGACTCATTTTTTCTCCCCAAGTTAAGTGATAGATATAAAAGAGAAATGATTCAGTGTAAAGATAAATTGTGCAAAACTATGTAAGGAGATGACTATTATTTAAAGAAACAAATCTAATGAAACCAATCCTATGTTCCAAGAATGACCACGTCCTTTAATGAAGTGAGCCGTTGACTCATTTTTTCTCCTCGCTTCATTAAATGACATGACCATTCTTAGATGTTTAGATTGGTTTCTTTAAACAACAACCGTCCCTTTGCATGACTTTGCACAATTTGTTTTTATATAAAATCCGTCCTCTAAAAGAAGCGTTCATGAGACACGAACAAGCATTTTGCGAAACACGTGAAATGGAAAGAGGGTGATCTATCTAGCCTGAATACAACTACAAGAAAGAAAATGGAGTATATGTATGTACCTATGGATCCGTGACATTGAAATTAACAGGACTTGCTGTATGAAAAATGCCTTCACAGCCATTAACCCCTGAATCAAAAGATCCTTCTTCCAGTAAGTCTGCTTTGAAGAAATGAAGTCTTTCCTTAGCTCCATCCAGTGCAAGTAAGTGTTCCATCTTCTTTGGCTCATTTGTGGCACACATTTAAAGCAGAAGCCGTCTGTAAACTGTTATGCCCTATTGTTGGAAAAACCCATGACACATGGAGTATCCACATGGGTATTTAAATTTTAAGCTGAAGTTTGAATTATAGTTGAATTGCATATCTTATCCAGGTTTCAAATTTGAATTCAAACTTAGCTGATTTCTCTCCTTGTGATTCTTTGTATGAGATTCTCACGTACGTTTATTTAAGAAAATAAACGTAGAGACAGTCTCACATAGAAGAACTTTATCTTAAGGCATCAAGACTTCCATCTTTTAGCCTTGGATATGAAGGGTGAAATTCACAAGGAGACTCTAATAGCCTCCTGAATGACTTGAGAGCAGAGTTCATGATTCGTGGACCATTGATCATGGGCTGTAAGACGATCAACCAATATTTCTACAAATCGGAGCTTCCGCACAAGGTATTTAAGATATCCCTCAGCTTGGTAAAATCTAACATTGGTATCAGAGCTAGGTTAGCTCGTTTTCGCCCTATATAACATTTTTTGATTTAATTTCTGATGATTGAATAACATGTTTTTATTTCAGTTTAAATTTGTTTAAAATTGAAATTGTTGTGAGCATGTTAAAAAATTTATTTAACATGTTTTTGGATTTCGTGTATGATATATGATGAGAACCACACGAGAATATGCAATGAAAATTTGTTTTTCAAATTTTGAATCGTTGTTTTCAAATCTTTATCATATTCAGGTTTGTATGACAATTTGTATTGGCCGTACATAGATTTATTTTTTTACGAATAATATTCACAATAATGCATATTGAAATAAAATAATAAATATCAATAACAAACAAGTGTTGATGCACTGGTGACCACGTAGCCTAGTGGTTCAACCATTCCTTTTGGCCTAGGCTGGAGAGATTAGAATCCTCGCGCGCCAATTGAAATCCTCTTATTTAAACAAAGAAGAAAACTATAGTTAAAAACATAAAAAATGGTAACTAACATGAGCCCGTCAATGGCTCAACGGTCAGCCACACGCTTTCACGCCTGGCGTGCAGGGGTACAATGAAAGGATCCCCAGTGACGACATGGGGGGTGATAGCCATGCGTGGGAGGATAGGTGCCGAGATGAGGCACCAGTGGCACCAATGGGCACCCATGACATGCCCACAGCGCGCGCGGTGACAAAACGACAGCAAAGCCATGGCACCCACGCGCGCGCGCGCGAGCTCAGTGCCCCAGCGCCCCAGACAAGGCATGGCCCACCAGCAACAGTCATGCCTGGCATGCCAGCCAGCCGGCTACAGCCATGCCATGACAAGCTCATGGCCTTGCCATGACACGGCGCTACAGCAAGTCCTTAGCCACCAGCCAAGCCATGCAGCCACAACAGGCCAGCAGACAAAGGAGTGGCATGACACAGGATGACCACCACCAGCAGCCACCACCAGTGGCGGAGCACCACTACCCCTACCGGTACTAGGTGGGGAATGGAAGAGGAAGGTCCCAGGACTCGGAGGAGCATCACCACCCATGGTGGTGCAAGCGGCGGCGGCGCCACCGTGGACGGTGGCGGACGACGGCGAAATCCCGGCATTGATGGAGGTATCATAGGGATTGCTTTCCTTAACTGTTTAGATTGAATAAATCATATCTTCTAGATTTAGGGATCCTTTCCTAAACTCTAGAAGATTCTTTTCCTTTATGTTCTTGTTATATTAGGCATGTAATATCAAATCTGCTTGATTCAAGGGATTTGATTTATAGTTGATTGTGATTTGAATTGATTTGATTGAGTCCATTAGGGTTTGTAAGCTCCTAAGTATGTCTATATAAACACCCTTAGGAGCATTAGAGGGATTATTCAGAATAGTAGAGTCTTGGAGAGCCTGAGTGCTTTTGGGAGAGAGTTTTGGCCAAGCATAGGCACGTATATGCTAAGTCGGTTTCAAGGGTAATAACCTTGTAACTTGGGATTCATTCTAGGCTAATAACCTAGTTTGGGTACCCGTTCTTGGGCTAATTAACCCTCGATCGGGATTGTTCTTGTGTTCTTGGGCTAATTAACCCTTAACCACGTTCTTCGTTCTTCATAATAAAATCTTGAGTGTTCTCAATTTATGTTGTTAGATCCTATATTTCAGCTCGTGTGTTGCCAAGAACGGTTTAGGAGGATCGATTGGCGTGATCGTGTTCGAATCACTTGGCGGGAGTTGGTGTTGTTAAGGCAGCCTAGACCGGGGTCCCTAACATACAAACCCCCGTGCATACAATTCAGTGTTTTCCCCTTTTCTTATTTTTAACTGTCACGCCCCAGACGTTAGTTCGACAAGGTTAATGATAGCCGTGAGCATTCCCAACAAGGAATACTCCAGCGTACTCACTACTTTCTTGCAGCGGAAAAGTTTTTTTTTTTTACTCTATCTCGATTAATGCACATACAGAACATTAGAACCTGCTCCTCAAACGATAACGTGAAGTAATAGCTATAATTACACCAGAGTCTCAAAACAATAAGTTGTTTAACAGCTCTCAGCCTACCAGGCCAAATAGCCCATGACCACCACATGTCGGAGGCTCATGACGGCTTTTTCCAAAAATTATATCTAAACCTATACTGAATAACAAAAGGGAGAAAACATTCTTGCTAACCATTCTCCTAGGGTTCAAGGTCCTCTTCTTAAGTTTCCTCACCTGAAATATTCTCTGGAATGATACAATTTAAAAAAAAACTGTGAGTCGAAAGACTCAGTAAGGGATCATGTGCAATAAATAATGCATGTCCTGCATGATCATGGTTATCAATGCACATGAATGCCATATGAAATGCTTGCATATGTATGAGGCAATGTACTTGATCATAAAAAGAATCATGCACTTGATCTTGAAAATACTTATTTCTTGATTTGGGCAACTTATCTCGCTCCATTTACCCCTGAAGTCAGGGTTGTGCGTTCCCTTTGGAACTATTCCCTTTCCCTTGGGAATACGTCATTTGGTTGAACTAGCCCTCAAGGTGGCCCCATGCCTAATGACTAGACTCAACCCTTAGAGGTTAACACCTTCTTGCAAGCATCCTTCGGTATGGGTGCCCTAGGTGACATCCACCCTTCACGTAAACGTCCTTCAGTATGGATGCACCTTCTTAACTAGTACGGTACCGACCAACTTCAGCCCCTTAACTTAACTTGTCATAACATACTTATCATACTTTCATTTGCACAAATTTTTCTTTTTCTTTCAAGAAAATCATGCAAATGCTTATGCCATGTCATGCTTGATACTTGTCATGCGGTGTATCATTCCAATTTTCATAAAAGTGTAAGTTTCTACTTACAATTTCCACTTACCTTGGTCTCCTTTGAGTATTGGTATAGAGTTCGCCTACAAGCGGTTCAAATATCTCATTTAGATGCTTAAGAATTTAATAACATTCAACAAATACTTGTAATTATTTGATTTTCCAAAAGTACAAATCAATGAAACATAATTTCGTTCACAAAATGTTACTTAACTAGCTTTTGTAAAACGAAAGAGGAAAGACAATCAAACACATGTATCAAACATCTCTTATACAGTTGCTAAGGAGGTCATAAGAAATACTCAATCAACTAGGTACACTTGCTCTCCCCCAACCATCAATGATTTCAAGCCTATTCATAAATTTCCCGCCATCCCAACCTCAATAGCTTCATAACTAAGCTTATTCAACTATCCTCAATCCTAGGGTTCACAAGTCTTCAATTGGAACACCAAATTCATCACATATGGAATTTTAACAGGTCCCGCTCGAGCGCCTGTCGAGCACCGGTCGACCGTCAACTTACTCAACTTCCATCAACCTTTGCTCGAGCAGCAGTCGAGCGCCAACTTACTGTCCAACTCTCTGTATGGAATTCCCAAGGGCCGCTCGAGCACTTGTCAAGCGTTGGTCAAACGACAAGAAACTGTCACTCATATTTCCTTAAGGTCGCTCGAGCGCCTGACGCACGCTAGTCGAGCGCGATGTTACCTAAAAATAGAGTGTTAAAAATCTTCCTATTCCAACACCCTAACTATGATCATTAGCTTGATTCTTCTGACCATAAACAATTCCATACACTCTAATACATGCCTAAACAAATCTCCAATTCAAAGTTACAACAAAACCATGATTCCATCCTCAAACTAAGCTATTGCATTTATCCCTTTTCTCTTGGTCTTTTTGTCAAACACCTAGGGTTCATAAATGGTTTCTCTTGAGTATGATTTCCCAGATCTGGCCACATTTCCATGGTTTCATGTACAACCTATACTACCCTTTAAACTTACCAGATCTATACTTCTTCAAAGAAACACACAAGAACACAAGGAGAAAACCAAACAAACACCACAACCAACAACCATTAAAATAAAGAAGAAGAAAAATGGGAAAGAAATGGGGCTGGTCGGCCAACAAGTGCCGAAATCCCTCACCTCCTTCTCCCTCTCCTTCTTTTCTTCTTCTTCTCCTTCTCCTTTCTTCTTCTTCTTCTTCTTCTTCTCCTTTCTTCTTCTTCTCTTGTGCGGGTGGGTGCTAGGGCTTGAAAAATGCGTAAAGGGAGAGAAGGGGGGGTCTTGTACGTGAGGCTTGGGGGAAGGAAAAGGCAAAACTGCCCTTCCCCCTTTTTTCCCTCATTCTCCTTCAATTTCATTTTATTTCCATTTTCTGCCACTCCACAAAACTACTCTAACATGCCTTTTTATGTTTATTTCTAAATTTCACACATTTCAAAGTTAAAGCCCTAATTCAATATCTTCCAAATATTGCAAACTTAAGGATATGTTCCAACAATTAAAAAAAAAAATTGGCCTAATTAATCTCAATTACTCAAATTTAACAATTGCAAACAATATAACCTTTATGTCATAGCTTAAGATGCATAAAATATGCTAGGGGAAAAATCCTACCTAGTCATGGTTTTAGATCAAGTCAAACATATATGTCTTTCTCAACAAATATAGCACAACTTAAGGAGTCATAAATTTACAACGATAAAAAAAAATAAAGTTGGAGTCTCACATTAACAGCCCAAACAAATTGGGCCATGGGCTAGGTAGGGAAAAAAATGTAATACCCGCTTGGCCCAAATGGTTGAAAAACCCAGCAACCTAACTAAAGGGTTGAGTAGGGCCGAAATCCCCAACCCGTTTTGCTCAAATGGCTGACCCAGGGAACTTATGCCTTGGGCGTCGTTTGGCACCCAAGGGGGAGGCTAGTGGCAGCCAGGCCAACTGGTCATGTTTGACCAGCCCTAGGTCGGACAAATGCTAGAAAGTCGACCTGCAGCCACTGCGCTGCCGTCCGGAACCCTGGTGGCTGCCGGTGGCAACCTTCACACCCGTGTGTTACACGCATGCGACCCATCTAGAGGTGTCTCCCTCAAATCTGCCGCTAGTAGGAGCTGCGCTGGTCATGCCAGGCGTGCTCCGGCCAGCAGCATCGATGAGTGGCACGACGACAACTAACCATGTCGCCGACCAACTTTTTTTCTTATTAATATAAAAACGACGTAAAACCAGTAAAACTAGAGAAACCCATGGAGCATCCACATGAATATTTAAATTTTATGCTGAAGTTTGAATTATAGTTGAACTAGATATCTTATCCAGGGTGCAAATTTGAATTCAAACGTAGGTGATTTCTTTCCTTGGGATTCTCTATTTGAGATTCCCACGTACGTTTATTTAAGAAAATAAATGTAGAGAGAAAAAACAATTGATATTTTCGAAACAGTCTCACAGAGAATTACTTTATCTCAAGGCATTAAGGCTTCCATTTTTTATCCTTGGATCTGAAGCGTGAAATTCACAAGGAGACTCTGGTAGCCTCCTGAACGACTTGAGAGCAATGTTCATGATTGTGGATCATTGATCGTGGGTTGTAAGACGAGCAACCAATATTCCTGCAAATCGGAGCTTCCGCACAAGGTATTTCGGATACCCCTCCGTCTGGTAAAATCTAACATTGGTATTAGAGGTACAATTCCTTCTTTTTGCAACACCATTTTGTTGCGAATTCCCACGAATCGTTAATTGCCTGTGTATACCTTTTTCCTCTCACAATAGCTGAAACTCAGTGGATAGATATTCACGACCCCGATCAGTTTGAAGAATTTTTAAATTCATCTCTTTCTGATTCTCAACCTCTGCCAAAAAAAGCTTGAAGCAATCCAATGCTTCATAGAGATAGAAGATCAGATAAACGTAACTGAAACGAGAATAATCATCTATCAAAGTGTGGAAATAAGATGCGCCATGACGTGCCTTTATGTTCATAGGTCCGCAAATATCTGAACGGACTAATTCTAGACGATGAGATGCCCTAGGTGCCTTATCAAAAGTTTTCTTACATGCTTTACCGGCTAAACAAAGCGTACACACAGGTAGGCTTACATTAGCGAGAGACCCCAATATGCCTTCTCTAGCTAGTCTAGCCATTCTTTCTTTTCCTATGTGTCCTAGTCTAGCATGCTATTTCACAGAGTTAGATTCACGCATTGAATGTAGTGAAATGGCCATAAAAAGTGTAGTTGCTGACTTGACCAAGGGAGAAAAATTGGACGGTACCAACTATGACATGTGGCACAGAAAGATTCAATACCTGCTGAATGAACATGAAGTCTTTGGAGAATCTGACCTCAAGTATGTCCCAACCTGAATTTGGGAACATTGCCCCACATCGTCGGGACATTGAGGCCACAAACTTGGTCCAAAAAGGAAAGGTGCTTGTGCTTTACTATGTTAAGCAGCATGCACAACGATTTGATTGAGGCGTTTGAGAACTACCTAATTGCCCAAAAAATGTGGATCCAACTGAAAGCTGCTTGTGGGGGTACATCTGCAACTAGGATGCGTGCTCTTACCTTGAGGTTTGAGTAATACGTTATGACCCAAAGTATACAATGACTGTCCGTTTGAGAAACATGTCTGCCTTAATTCGTGATATAAAGGCTGCATGTGTTAATCTCACAATTGAGCAGCAAGTTCAAGCTGTGATACGTTCACTGCCAGAGTCTACATATGGACAAATGACACCAGTGCTGACTCAAATTGAGAATATCAAGACATTTTGTTAGCCTAAGGTTGTTTTATAAACAATCTATTTTTGATTTTGATGATAACAAACTTTTTCAACTAGTTTGAGACCTTTAGATTCTACATTTGAAAATCTTTTTAAGAAAATGATATCAAGAGTTCTCTAAGCTTAAATTGGCCTTAGATATAATTGAACACCTCTACACAAGCTTATTGGTCAATCTTTACATTGTAGATGTTTTTGGAATACTTGATGGTATCAAGGGAAACCATTTTTCAGTCTAAGTGTTGATGGTGTCGACACATAGGACCATGGTGTCGACACATTGGTCATACTCCAGAATGCACAAAACTATGAGTCGACACATAGAAGACATAGTGTCGACACATTGAACAATGGCAAGATCCCGCTTTTTTTGTCGTCCGATCGAGCTGAAATTTGGAGAGGACGTTCACAACACAAGGTGCTATAATCTGAACGGTGAAGATCAGATTTGGAGCTCGGGAACAGTGTTTCTCATGCATGAACAGTAACCGCGAAATTTGTGTTTTCGGAATGCTTGTTACTATCAAAGAACACATTTTTCAGACTAAGTGTTGTATGTGTCGACACATAGGACCATAGTGTCGACACATTGGTCATACACCCGAAAAAGTGAGTTTCCAGGCAAAGCTCCTAGGTGTCGACACATACATGGAAGGTGTCGACACATGCTTCGATTTCTCAGATCTGGAGCGACGTCACTCATTCTAAAAGTGTCTCCAACGGCTCTAAATGCCATCCAACGGCTCCAAAAGATGACAAGAAAGCCCATGGTGCCCTAGAGACTATAAATAGAACAAGATTGAAAGAGAAAAGCAAGAGCTACACACGAAAATCATTCTTGCCCTAATTTCTTGAGAGACAAAGCTCAAAGAAGAAGAAGAAGAAGAGAGAAGCTCTTCCAATCTAGAAGGCTTGCATTCAATCTTGCACATCCATAAGCCTTCCTTGAAGAACTCATTCTTCCAGCAAATCTTAGGTTCTTATATTTGTAGATTTGGCTTAGAGAGCCCTATCATTTCTTGAGTTACCCATTTGTATATTTGGTTTAGAGAGCCCTATAATTTCTTGAGCTACCCATTTGTAGATTTGGCTTAGAGAGTCATCCTCCATTGTACCCATCTATTGTAAAACATATGAGTGTTGGGTAAACACTTGGTCCTACTTTTGAGAGTAGAAGAAATACTTTAGGTTGTGAGGATTTGTAAGAGAGTTAAAGTGTAAGCTCGGAAAACACTTGGTCCTACTTGTAAGAGTAGAAGAAATCCTCTAGGTTGTGAGGATTTGTAAGAGTTGAAGCGTGAGCTCGCAAAACGCTTTGTAAAGGTTCCTTAGCACCCGGGAAGCTAAGGTGTATTCGCTATTTGGAGAATAGTGGAGGAAGCCCAAGGAAGCCAATTGCCTTGGGGGTGGACGTAGGCACGTGTTTGGCCGAACCACCTAAAAACTACGGTGTCATATCTCTAACTCTATCTCTCTTACATTTTAGTACTTATTCATATTTGTGGAGATTTATACTTTATCATTCATTGATTATATTTGGCATAGCTTTAGACTCATTTAGATCAACATTATTTTTTGTTAAAGAGGGGTAGTTTTCAGATCTGCATATTCATTTAAAAGTGTTAAGTTTTTGAAAAACCCAATTCACCCCCCCTCTTGGGTTGTCATTTAGACTCACACATTTGCTGATATTTCTCGCCATTTGGAGCTATAGGTAGAGCGCCTAGGTGCAAATCGTCCAACTGCACTTATTGCCCAAGGTGGGCAACACAAAGCATTTAGGCCTAAGTGCAAAACGACTAAGAAATCAACAGGTACAACAAAGGGTCTTGGGCCTAATAATGAAAAAATTGTACAGCGCCACAGAGGTAAGCGCACTGGCAAGAAAGATAAGACCAAGATGAAATGCTATATCTGTGGTCAGAAGGGTCACTTTGCTCATGAGTGTACTGAGCCAAAGAAGGTACCATTTGGACCCAACTCTCTCTTTACTCTTGTTTGTTCACATGTATATGTTGCTCACTCGATCCCTGAATAGATTGTAGATACAAGAGCAACCAAACATGTAGCTAGAGATCAAGTTGGATTTATAGATTACAGAAAACTACCAGCAGGTAACTAGTATGTTATTTTGGGTAACAGAACGAGAGAAAAAGTATTAGGAGTTGGAATTTTTCAACTCAAGATGCGCATGTGACGTACATTACTTCTTCATGATGTGCTCTATGCACCTAGTGTTAAATGTAATCTATTTTCAGTATTTCTATGTTAGAACTTGGTTTTAGTTTTCATTTTGATGGGCCACATGGATTTTTATTTAAATAAAGTTTTGTATGGGCAAAGTTTTTAAATAATGGTTTCTTTATGTTGGATTTAGAACATTCCTCTATTTCTTACATTGTTGATAATGATGATGTTATTTCTAACTCTGTGAAATGACATGCTAGACTAGAACACATAGGAAAAGATAGAATGGCTAGACTAGTTAGAGAAGGCCTATTGGGGTCTCTGGCTAATATAAGCCTACCTGTGTGAGCCTTGTTTAGTCGGTAAAGCATGTAGGAAACCTTTTGGTAAGGCACCTAGGGCATTCAGATATTTGCGTACCTATGAACGTAGAGGCACGCCATGACGCTTCAAGCGTATTTTGGTAGAGGTTGAGAATCAAAAAGAGAGGAATTTAAAAATTCTTCGCACTAATCGGGGTCATGAATGTCACGCCCCAGACGTTAATTCTACGAGGCAATTGACAGCCGCGAGCATTCCCAACAAGGAACGCTCCAGCGTAATTAACTCTTGCAGCGGAATTTTTTTTTTAAAACCCGAAAACGATTAACGCACATACGGAACATTAGAACCTGATCCTCTAACGATAACGTTAAGTAATAACTATAAATACATCAGAGTCTCAAAACAACAAGCTGTTTGACAGCTCTCGGCCTACAAGGCCGAATAGCCCATGACCACCACACATCGGAGGCTCATGACGGCTCTTTCCAAAATTATATCTAAACCTATACTGTATTAACAAAAGGGAGAAAACATTCTTCCCAACCCTTCTCCTAGGGTTCAAGGTCTTCTTCTTAAGTTTCCTCACCTGAAATATTCTCTGGAATGATACAATTTAAAAAAAATACTGTGAGTCGAAAGACTCAGTAAGGGTTCATGTGCAATAAATAAAGTATGTCTTGCATGCTCATAGATATCAATGTACATGAATGCCATATGAAATGCTTGCATATGTATGAGGCAATGTACTTGATCATAAAAAAAATCATGCACTTGATCTTGAAAATACTTATTTCTTGATTTGGGCAACTTATCTCGCTCCATTTACCCCTGAAATCAGGGTTTTGCGTTCCCTTCGGAACTATTCCCTTTCCTTTGGGAATACGTCATTTGGTTGAACTAGCCTTCGAGGCGGCCCCAAGCCTAATGGCTAGATTCAACCCTTAGAGGTTCACACCTTCTTGCAAGCATCCTTCGGTATGGGTGCCCTAGGTGACATCCACCCTTCACGTAAACGTCCTTCAGTATGGATACACATTCTTAACTGGTACGGTACCGACCGACTTTAACTCATTAACTTAACTTGTCATAATGTAGCATAAAATGGTACTTTCATTTGCATAAAATTTGTCTTTCTTTCTCATGAAAAAAATGAATGCAAATGCTCATGGTGTGCTCATGTCATGCTTGATGATGAGAAATCTTAAATTCTTCTCATACTTTCATTTGCACAAAACTTTCTTTTTCATGCAAATGCTTATGCCATGTCGTAATAAATCATGAGTATTCATGCTATGCATCATTCCAGTTTTCAAAAAGCGTAAGTTTTCCATTTACAATTTTCACTTACCTTCGTTTGCTAGAGTGTCGAACGTCACTTTACCTACAATTGAATCATACTAATTGTCATTCAAAGATTTACTAAACGAATAGAGTAATCAATAAATTACTCACTCTTCAACATACAAATCGTACGTATTCTTGACTTCTAGCTGGTCATCTTACAACACAAGGTATTTTCTTAAGTGAAAAACCTAGTATAGTCTCCTAATAGGTCAACAGGAAAGTAGAAATATATGAGAAATTTCTTGAAATTCGAAGGAAACTGCTCGAGCGCTGGTCGGGCGAAAAGTCTCTGTAAGAGACTTTCGCTCGAGCCTCTATAGGGAGAACCTTGGGCGAAAACTCTCTGTATAAAAAAATTGCCCAGTTTCGCTCGAGCGCCAGTCGGGCGTACCTCGGGCGAAACGTCTCTGTAAGAAAATCTCGGACTTTTAGCTCGAGCGGTTGTCGAGCGTACCTTGGGCGACAATCAATATTCAGAGCACAACTTATGCCATACACCTCCAAAATCCATGAAATTTGTCTCAAAATACTCTCCTTTCACTCCCTCATTCTCAATACTTCAACTTTTCTCACATTCCAACTAAATCTCTCAGCTAAAACATGAGTCCATCTCATAAACTCAACTTATTGTCTTTCTCCCTCCTCTCTTGGTCTTTTTATCAAACACCTAGAGTTCATACTTGATCTTTCTTGGGTGCTATTTACCAAATCTGGCCACATTCTCCATGGTTTCATATACAACCCATACTACTCTTTAAAGCTTACTAGATTTACATTTTCTTCAAAGAACACAAGAACACAACATATATACAAGGAGAAAACCAAAAACCAACAAGCTTCACAACCAACAACCATCAAAAGAAAAGAGAAAATGTTTGAAAATGGGTATGGCTTGGCCGGCCAAAACCACTCACCTCCTTCTCTCTCTCTTCTTTTATTCTTCTCCTTCTCTTTCTCTTTCTTTTGTTCTTCTCCTTCTCTTTCTTCTTCTCCTTCTCTTGTTCGGGTGGGACCTAGGACAAAAATGGCTTGTGCGGTTTGGGGAGGGGGGTGTCTTATGCGTAGGACTTGGGGGAAGGGAAAACGCAAAATTGCCCTTCCCCCTTCTTTCCCTCCTTCTCCTCCTTTTCACCTTTCTTTTCCTTTTCTGCCCCTCAAGAAAACTTATTTTTCTTTTATGCCACCCACTCACCAAACTAACTTTAATATGTCTCCTCATTTGTTCCAAAGACTCACATATTTCCTAGGCTAAAGCCCCTAATTAAAAACTTCAAAATATTGTAACTTAGGGACAAATTCCAATAATTAAAACAATTCAAGCTAATAGATCTCAATTGCTCAAATTTAACAATGACAAATAATATAACAGCCAGATCCTAGCTTAAAACTCATAAAAACGTTAGGGGAAAAATTCCCCCTAAACATAACTTGAAATTAATTATCCATACATATATTCTCAATAATTAGAGTAATACATACTTAGGGAGTCATAATTATTTTACAAAGATAGAAATAAGGTCGGGGTCTCACATCCTCCCCTCCTACAAAAATTTCGTCCTCAGAATTTGGTCTTGCTTACCAGAAATTTTGCCCTGGTGGTGGGGGTCTAGGACCATATGGGTGTGGGCGAGCGTTTGAACTCGCCCCACTACTAACCTCGTCATAGCAGATGCGGTCTGGGGAGTTACTACCCGTCCAAGAATGGGACATGGATTCGTAACTCCGACCTATGGTACTGGGGTCATGGATCACATTACCTGAAGGTTCATGATATATAGGGACAAAGTCCACTTCCTGTGATGAGTCCTTAGGAGAATCATAAAGAATACTCGATCCTCTACCCAATTCTCTTCTAATGTATTCCCAGGAATCTTTTCCCCAAGACGAACTCTCTTCCTTACACTCATTTCCTATCATCCTAGGTGAAGGGTCCCCCTCCATTGGATCCTCTTCCAGATTCTCTTCTGGATCCTCTTCCGAGCTCATTCTCATTGTTTCAACTGGGCTCGGCCTTCTATTCGCCTCATTATAACTATTGTTTCATCCTTAGATTTGAAACTTTTCCAAATGGATGTGAAAACAACATTTCTAAATGGAGAACTTGACGAAGAAATCTATATGGATCAACATGTTGGCTTTGAGGCACAGGGACTAGAGCGCAAAGTATGCCGTCTCAAACGTTCCATATATGATTTTAAATAGTCATCTAGACAGTGGTACTTCAAATTTCATGAGAACATCACTTTGTTTTGATTTGAAATGTTGGAAGAGGATCATTGTGTGTATGCCAAGCATACATGAAAGAGCTTTGTGCTTCTATCATTGTATGTAGATGACATTTTGTTAGCTGGAAATGATTTGGAGATGATTGTCGCCACCAAAGGGTGGCTGTCCTCTACTTTTGAGATGAAGGACATGAGCGAGGCGAATTTTGTGCTTGGAGTCAAGATCTTTAGAGATCGATGATCTAGGAAGCTTCTTGGATTGTCTCAGGTCTTGTCCAAGTTTCAAATTTGAATTCAAACTTAGCTGATTTCTCTCATTGAGATTCTCCGTGTGAGATTCTCATGTACGTTTATTTAAGAAAATAAACGTAGAGAGAAAAATCAATTGATACTTTCTAAACAGTCTCACATAGAAGAACTTTATTTTAAGACATTAAGGCTTCCATCTTTTAACCTTGGATGTGAAGGATAAATTTCACAAGGAGACTCTGGTAGCCTCCTGAACGACTTGAGATCAGTGTTCGTGATTCGTGGATCGTTGATAATGGGCTGTAAGACGATCAACCACTATTCCTGCAAATCGGAGCTTCCGCACAAGGTATTTCGGATACCCATCTGCTTGGTAAAATCTAACACCTATATATGTTTCCTTCTTCACCATCCAAAAAGTGAGATGCTAGAAAAGTATTGGAGTATCTAGTACTCTTGAAAATGAAAAATATAAGTCTCCTTTTGAGGGTTACTAGTAAGTACTATAAAATGAATCGTAGTTGACCGAAGCTGCTGGTTGACTATAATTGGCATCATCCTAAGTGCAAACAATCAGCCTGATCAATAAAATTAAAATAGAAAGAAAAATCACACTTCCAACCTACTAAAGAAAAACATGAGTTAGGAACGAAATAGGTAATTTTCGAAGAAAAACAGAAGTTGTGGAATTATGCTACTTTTGAGTAGTTCTGACTTCTGAGTTTGGTAGCCCAGAAAGAAAACGAGAAACAAGAGGACTCATTTAGGTCTAGAACTGAGGCTTTGACAGTGTAGCCGCGTTGCAGCCAGTGGCGTATCTAGGATATAGAATGAGTGGGGTCGAATTTCTAAGGTGTGAGTCTAAATGACAACCCAAGAGGGGGGGTGAATTGGGTTTTTCAAAAACTTAACACTTTTTGAGTAAATATGCAGATCTGAAAACTACCCCTCTTTAACAAATAATAGTGTTGATCTAAATGTGTTTAAAGCTTTGCCAAATATAATCAATGAATGATAAAACATAAATCTCCACAAGTATGAATAAGTACTAAAATGTAAGAGAGATAGAGTTAGAGAGATAACACCGTATTTTTAGGTGGTTCGGCCAACACTTGCCTACGTCCACCCCCAAGGCAATTGACTTCCTTGGGCTTCCTCCACTATTCTCCAAATAGCGAATACACCTTAGCTTCCCGGGTGCTAAGGAACCTTTACAAAGCGTTTTGCGAGCTCACGCTTCAACTCTCACAAATCCTCACAACCTAGAGGATTTCTTCTACTCTCACAAGTAGGACCAAGTGTTTTTCGAGCTTACACTTTAACTCTCTTACAAATCCTCACAACCTAGAGGATTTCTTCTACTCTCACAAGTAGGACCAAGTGTTTTCCCAAAACTCAAAGATTTTACAAATAATGGCTACAAAGAAGGCTCTCTAAGCCGAATGAGCAAATGAAAATCTCAATACATGAGGAATGACTCTCTAAGCTGAATATGCTAATGAAAAGCTCCAAACGTATGAAATGACTCACTAGGCCAAATCAGCAAGTGTAAAGCTCAATAGGATGCAACAAGATGAGATTATTGAAGGAAACCTAAAGTTTTGCAGGTGGAAGCACAAGCTCTCTCAGTAGGTGTTGTTTTCCCTCTTCTTCAACAAGCTTTCTCTCTCTAGAAGTTAGAGCAAGATTGATTGCAAGTGTGTTGTCCCTTCTTCAAGAAATCTCTCTCTTCCTTTGAAGACTTGGTTGTCAAAGATGAGCAAGAGAAGAAGATTTGACAATGGAGCTTTGTTCTTGAATGATTCAACAAGTGAAATCTTTGGATTTTGGACTTTCTCTCTCTAGATGTGCAATATTGGTCGAGCTCACCCTTCTCTTTCTCCATCTTCTTCTTTTTATAACTTCTAGGTCTTCAACGGTCATAAGGGTCTTCTTGTAATGTTAGAGTGCCGTTGGAAGTCATTTGAGGCAATTTGGAGACTTTTTGAATCAATTGGCGTCACTCCAGGAAATATGAAATTTCGCACAATGTGTCGACACATTGATTGTATGTGCTGACACATTGAACTTGGTCTTGAAATGCAAACTCTCGGGTGTTAGTTCAATGTGTCGACACTATGCTCCAATGTGTCAACACTTCCAACACTTGGTCAAAAAATCACTTTGAATTCTAGAAAATGTAAAATCTCGGGTGTTAGTTCAATGTGTCGACACCAAGGTCCAATGTGTCCACACTTCCAACACTTAGACAAAAAATCATTTTGAGTTCCGGAAAATGTAAACTTTCGGGTTGTAGTTCAATGTGTCGACACCATCACTCAACGTGTCGACACTTATAAGTGCTGGAGAGTTTTTCATCAACTTCAAAGTGTTCAATCCATTCCAAAACTTCTTTAAACACCGACAATATGAAAAATTGATCTTATCAACTTGTGTAATGGTGTTCAAGTGCACTTTATAAATATTTAAGAGAGATAACCTCAATCCTTTGAAATATAACTTGGAAATTGTGGATTGACAAAGTAAAATCGAAAAGTTTTTGAAACTTAGAATTTTTGTTATCATCAAAATCAATAATGGATTGTTTGCAAAACAACCTTGGGCTAACATAAGGGAAAATGACTAAATTTTTTTTTCCCATATAATGTAAAATGTGTCTTAAAATTACAATATTGCAAATTAAGAACTAAAAATATTAAAAATAATGAAATACACTTATCCATACCAAGAAACAATTTATAACTCGTGTCTTGCAAACAATTTATCTATAGCAGTTTTTAAAGACTGGTAGCATGTGTCCGTAACATGTTCCACACCAAGAAATCGTTCAATCACCTATCAACTTTTGTTCACATTTCTCAAAACCACTGTCATTTGCTCATTCACTGAACTATCTCGAGACTCATCAATCATAAAACAAAAAAATTCATCCCCAATGTCTTTAATGATAGCAAGTGTGGTCTGTGCTGCACAAGTCAATAGATTTACGCAACCCTAAGTCAGAAATAATATCATCCGAACTCAACAAAGGGCGAGATCTTTTTGAACTAGAATCCTCATTAGAAGTAGTAGCCACATTAGGAGTATTAGACGACTCCATGCTTCGTGGCTTTTTTTTTATCAAAAATATATCCATTATCTAAAAAGAACAAAACAAAACAAAATGTCCATTAATCAAAAACAGTATTTCTGCGCTTTCCTTTCTAATTGGAAAATGATAAATTAGTGAGAACCTACATAATTTTTGTATTAGTGCAGTTAAAGTGATAATGGACCAGTGAGAGGGACTGGTGAGGCGTGAGGGCTGAGGGAGACACGAAGAGATCACAGAGTGAGAGAGACACGTGAGTAATTTTTTTAAAAAAAATCAGAGGGTGAAACGGCGTAATTTCACCCTCAGATTTTTTAAAAAATTAAGCAATTAGGCTACACGAACTGGGCCAGTGGGTGTGCCCCCGCTGGCTCAGTCCCGCCCCCACTGGCCATAGAAGCAGGCCGGGGCGGCTGGGCCAGTGGGGGCGGGCCTGCTTCTTAATAATCAAAAAAAAAAATTTGCAAAGAATTTTTGAAGTCAGTGAAGGCGGCCGCCCCCGCCCGCACCCCACTGGATCCGCCCATGATTGCAGCAAGAGCTTCACCAGCCATGAGGCTTTGTATCCTGACGCTCCTGTAACACAGATTACCCTCTCTGCTTTGCTACCCATAATTCTCTCTCTCTCGCAGTTTTCCGAGCGAAATGAGACGTATGGAAGGCTGTCACCGTGTTCACAAAACTCAAAAGCAGTAATTGTAGCTAGCATGCATCGTGTTCACAAAAATCTCCATAAAGACAAAAAGAAACGAAAAAAATTAATTAAGTTATATTAACCGAGTTGGGTGTCACAACTCGTCACGTGTCACTTATTGTACTAACAACCTAAATCTAGTGAGTTTTTTTTTTTTTTAAAATACAATGCATTTTTAAAAATTGCACCAAAATTTTTTATCTGTTCAATATACCGATCCAGGGCGTTCAAACAAGAAAAAAAATAGCAGTTCGAACATTTTACGTCGTTCGAAATTGTTAAATAATTCGAATAATGTTTGAACGTGATCAAGAGGCACGTTGTCTTCCGAACGTTAAAATTAACGTTGGAATAATTTTTTTTATTAAAATTAAAAAATTGATAGAAAATTATTAAAAAAGATATTAAATAACAAATTTATTAACAAAATGTACAATTAAATAATTAATCACAATATTCGAAACAATTACAATATAATATGCAATAAAAAATAGTATATATTGGCCGTCGCAGTTGGTCTAAACTGCTTCAAGAGTTTTTCCAACTCTGCGTGCATCGTCGTCTTTCTAAATAAAAGATTATAATCAATATAATGCTTAAATAATTGAAAAAATCATTAAAAAAAGTGAGCTGAATGAAAAATATATATAACTTACCTATACAACTACTCATGTCGTTTTGGGTGAAGGTGCTCCAATCCACAGCCTAAGAAAAGCTAAGGCCCCAGACATGGCTGATGCAGGTGAAACATTATATCTAACATGTTTACACCGATCGTATTTATTGTTCTCATTCGAACACATTCAAAACATTTTTTTTATTTGTTAGCAAAATTAGAAGTTTTGCATTATGCACGACAAATCTAAATTTGAGGTGTTGGGCTTCAAATGTATTTACATCATTGTGACAATATTAATATCCACAGGAAATAATGGAGAGAATAACAAAAGCTGATCCAACATTGTCCAAACCAACATCTTTCATTGTACAGAAAGAAATAGAGAACAATACCCTAGTAAATAGGACCGGAGTTCTAAAAATATTTTGGCCACACATTAGACAACAATTTCAATTTCACTTGCACTAGCACTATTCATTGGTCTAGACCATCATTTCTCAATTTAGTGCCATAGTTTTTCATCCAAGGACTTCAAGAAAGCCCTCATCCTTACCTTTCAGTAGGCATAGTTACTCCCATCAAAGTAGGGAAGAACAGACAAAGATTGACTCTTATCCATGACAACAACACAAGGGTCGAGGAGATCTATAAGGCTTTGATAACAATTGAAAATCAAGTTTAGACTTTATACTATACTTAGACGGGGTGAATATGAAATTAAAAATTATACAACTTTTTTTACCAAATCAAATACCAATCAAATGAAAATCAACAAGCTGTCAAATATGAGATTTCCAGTCGTCTGACTCAAGACTAACTGTATCTGACTCTAAAACATTTTTGACATGACATCAAAATCTTTAAGTCAAGATTGCTCAATTAGGGTTTAAGATACTTTATTAATCAATAAATACAATTAAAGAGACTAATTAAATCACAAAGACAACTTAAAGTAAATAAACAACCAATCAAGAAAATCACCACTGATCCAAGAAACAAAAACACTCCGGGTGTGAAGGGGCACACCACTGATCCACTATGAACTCAAGCTTTACAAACTGGTGATCCTAAGAAAACCCCATCACCTATATATTCATATCTTCCAATTTCGATAGAGCCACTCAAGAAACTTCTTGAGCCGGTGCCTTGCACTTAGTTATACGACCAGAACTTTGATCAACTCCTAAGTAGATACAAATAAACTCATTGACCCCTTTAGCTTTTGGAACTCCAGCTCATAGGTTTGGAGAGATGCAACTAATTCATCAACTTTGATATCATCTAAGTACTTGCTTTCCTCAATGGCTGTTATTTTAGATCTGAAACGTTTTTGAAGGAATTTCAGCACCTTTCAAATTACTTTAGACTCTAGAATTTTTCTCCCAAACTGAAACTAACATTAACAATTGTTGTAAGTATTCCATAGAATTCATCAAAGCTTTCATCGTCCCTAATTAGAATTTCTTCAAATTTTGATGCATTTAACTGAAGCTTTGAGTCTCTTACAACCTTGGTACCTTCATGAGTAAGAGCAAGAATATCCCATGCATCATTTGCAGTTTCACAGTTTGATATACGCATGAACTCCTTAGGTGAAACCCTTATGAAAATGGCGTTAATACCTTTGCTATTCCAGTTGGCCAATTCCCTTTTGTCAGCAGTCCATTTGCTAGGTTCTTTGACTTGGATAGCCCCATCAACCGAACCTCTAGGTCTAGACAAACCTAAATCTACAACATTCCAAACCATTTCATCGATGAATTTCAGAAAAACATGTTGGCTTTTGTGCACAATCGAGATTTTAATGATTTAAATAAATTGATTAAGTTTATAAATGGACATCTTCAAAGACAAAGTCATGTTTCATCAAAGAGCCAAAGACTTGAAGAAAGAAGATCAAGAAGATGCAATGAGCTCAAAAGTGAAGATTCAAGACCTTATGGTATATCCTCGTAACTCTTTGTTTCACTTTTGACAAGGATTTGAATCACGCACTTGCATATCTTTCAAAATATGCATAAATTGTTTTACCTTTTGTTTGAATGATTAAAATGCTTTTAAAGGTTTCAAAACACCCAAAACAAACTCCCAAACATTTCATATACTTATGGGAAGTTAGACTTTAAAACTGGGCTTGTAAAAGTGGTCAAAAATATGTTTTTAAAAGAACTAGACTATGTGCTTAAGTTGAAGCGGTCGACCGGCTGGTGGAGCGGTCGACCGATCTTCGATCGCTTGGTATAGCGGTCGATCGGTTGGTTTTAAAATAGAGTCGTTAAGCTTTTGACAATATGATCGTTGGTAACGGTAACTTAAAGCTGTCGACCGACTCGTTTTAACAGACGACTCCCAACGACTATAAACGACTAGTTTTCGAATGTGGCCTATAAATACACATACGTAACATCTAAAATTAATACCCAACAACCACATATCATTTAAATCACTTGAGAAATATTCTAAATCTTCATATTCTATATTTCTCATATCATTCACACAAAATACACTTTCATATCATTTTCTTTATGTGAATCAAGAGATAGAACCTTCCATTTTTATATCTACTCTTTGAGAGTCTTGTTTTTCAATCTTTATATCAAGAGTTGATTCCTTTAGTGAGGTTGATCACTAAAGAAGAAGTTTAGAGAGGGTATATCTCAAGCTTGGGTGGGTTTGAGTGTTGAGCCTGAGAAAACACTTGTATGATTCTCTAACATCCGGAAGCTAGAGTGTAAGCTACTGGAAGAATTGTGGAAAACCTCAAGGCTCGGTGAAGGAGCTCGAGGGGTGGATGTAGGCCGGTTTGCCGAACCACCTAAGAATTATGTGTTTGCTTCTCTATCCCTACTATTTAATTTTATCACATATTTACTCTTATTGCATATTATATTTTTGTACTAAATTAGTAGTTACTTTGCAAAGACGTTTTTGGGGGTCAATGGCGAAAAGTTTAGAAATCTAATTCACCCCCTCTTGGGTTACCTTAATCCTAGGACTCATAAAGCACCACTATAGATTGTTTCTCGCAGCATTTGCTCACAAACGCTGCTAAAAGTCAGACCTTTTACGGCAGTTGAGACTACTGCTATTGACACAAACGCTGCTATAGGTCTAATGAAAATTTTTTTTATTAACTATAAGTTAATTAATCTAAATAATTATTTTATATCTTATTATATTCTCTTTAATATATAATTTTATTTTGTCATGTATTTGAAAATTTTTATTTTAAAGGGACCTACTTAATAAAATATTGAATTAGAGAGAGTGTTATGAACATTGAAGTTGTTATATGATATATTTTAAATTATACCTATGGTTGTTATAGTAACTGCATATTTATTGACTAAATCTAAGTACTCTCTAAAACATCTATTATCATACTTATAATAAGCATAAATAGTAATATAATACTATTTAACTAGAACATATTATTTAATTTCAAACAATAATATATTGTGAGATTAACTTATACAATTAAAGTACATAACTTAATATATGGTTTTAGAGGCTATGATTTAGTCATTAGGTATATAGGTACATACATCGTGAATCTGACTTCAGTACAACATCGTGAATCTGAATTTTGTTTGTTTACCAAACTAGGTTCACGTTCAGGATCTGATTCATGTCATTTTCAAGCTCGTGTGGACTAGAAGAGTGCTCGGTTCGAGATTCACGCTCTTATTTCTCATGCTCGTTCTTTTTCTTTTATTTTCTTAAATTGTTATTTTAAGTGCCAATTTTACTTTCGTGTCTATTTGCAGAACAGAGAAAGAAACGAAGGTTCTGATGCTTTGGATTTGTAGGTATTACTACTTTTTGCTTTCTTTACATTCAATCTTTTCTGATTTGTCGATTTTAATTTTGAATGATCTCTCCATTGTTTTATAGCTGGTCCAAGGGAGGCACTGGAATTTCTAGGGCCTCACAAGCAGGTCAACCTGAAATTTCCAGGGCCTCATGCGCGGGGCGCCCTAGAATCCTTCGCTCCGACATGAGATTGGCCCGAATGGACTCCCTCGTGAATCCCCCGTCTTTTCCTTTTCCAAGGAGTCCGCCTCTTAGGGTACAAGAGCGTGGAGCCTCTTTTCTCGGGAGAAATTCGAGGAATCTAACTCTGCCGATCCCGATTTGTCCTTTGAATCAGCTCTTAAGATATTTCCCATGGTGAGTTTTTGATTGATCCAGTGGATAATTTTTGGTGGGTACTGTGATGGTTTTGGTGACCTATGAAGTTGGAACTTGTCATTTTTAATGAATATAGTGCTTTTAACTTTGGTGAAACAGTGGGGAAGAATGAAAATGCCCTTGCTTTTGTTTGGGCAATGCCCAAATCCAACTTTGAATTTATTGTTCTTTTTATTGGGCCTTTGGAGCAACCGTAGAGACTCCAAAATAGTATCCTGACTTAATATTTGCTACTTATCTTTGTCTAAGATCCAGTCATAATAATTTCTGCTCATAGGTTGCTAATTAAACGAAAATCTATGTTCTTGAGTAAACTTTTGCCTTTTCTCTTCTTTTGGGGTTTTTTCTTTTCTCTGTGTTATTGATTTGTTTGTTTACCCATATACTATGAATTAGATTTCATATGATGCTTAGTTGTAGTTTATTTAAATTCAATCGTGGGAAAATTTTGTTTGTTGGTACTTACCACGTCACAAGTTTTTCCTACGTAAGCTTGAAGTGAAAAATCAATACAAGTTTTTCCTATGCAATTTTGCAGAATGTAGATTTTGATGAAGATGAAGATGATTTTAATGATGTTGATGATGGTCGTGAAGGTATGCACATTTTATTGGTGATTAAACATCTTATGCTTGTGAGTTTTCTGTTGGAGTGACACCCACATTTTGACATGTAAAAATAGTACTAATGATTTTCTAACATTGCAGATGAAGACACTTTTTAATTGCTTTGTGATGGATGTCCTTCGAACACCTTGAGGAAAGTTTCGTGCATGGTCAGAATAAGGGGAAATTGTACAACAAAGAATGCTTATTGTGTTGTATTTGAATATTTTAGCGGGTCCCTGCTTATTGTTATTTTATATTATAAACTTGTTACTTTTTAGATTACTTGTACAGATTCTTCTGTTTATTGTAAAACATTATTAATCAATGATGAAATATATTTTGTTTTATTATCCTTGTTCTTTAAGTTTTTATATCCAATGAATTATGATTATTAAAATAAATTTATATTACTGATTGAAAAGCATGTATTGGGAAAAATTAGTTGTGTTTCAAAAATACTAGCAAATTGCAAAAAAAATACTAGCATAGACTTTTAGCTTATACGCATCTATAGCGGCGTTTGTAAAACGCTATTAAAGCCTATAGTAGCATTTGAAGAAACAGTGCTAAAAAAAGTACGATTGCACTTCGGGTATATAACGGTCTCCAAAATCGCCGCTATAGGCTACTGTGACCGCTGCTAAAAAACCGCCGCTATAGCCTATAGGGGCAGTTTTGCCCTTGTAGCGGTAGTTTCTGACCACCGCTAAAGGAGTTTTTTTTGTAGTGAACGCATTCTGACTTTCCAATATGAATAGTTCGAACCATCAAAAAAGGTGGAACATTGAGAGATTGACTTCTATCCATTTAGAAAAAATCGGGTCAAGGAACGAAATTTTGCTTTGATACTAATTGACAAATTGTTTTAGACCCAAACAATATACAATATACCTAGGGGTAAATAGGTTTCTTTAAAAATTATACAACACCATTTAAGACAATTTGAAATACACAACAATATTCATATCACACTAATCTTATCTAGATGTTAGCAATCCAAATCAGAAACCTCAATTTCTCAAATGAATATATTTATGTTCTCATAGATCTAATTAGACACGAAATCAACAAATCACAATCTATTATAATCCTATGTAAAAACTCCTCAAAACAGAGTAGTATTTCAGTGAACTATATTGAACTCCGATCAAAATTTGATTAACGTTAAACACAAATGTACAAGGAAATAGATCACAGACCAATCAATCAACATAGAAACCTTATTAGATTTAAGAAATCAAATCAACCACTTACTAACCTTTGGATCTTACTCTTTCTTTTCACAAGATCATTAGATCTACAAGATTTAAACTCTTAATTCAAAACACAAGAAAGATTAGATGATAAAAATGAAATCAAAGAAAATGTACTAAGATCAGTCACACACTTGACACTAGATTTGTTGACGAAGAGAAAACTCCTTAAAGAACGTCTTTAAGGAGAAAAACTATCCGGTCCCTTAGCTAGTTGATAAATCCATTAATTTTTAAACTCGATTACACACTGATAAAAAAATTATGCTAACCTAGCTAATCTAATCATAATGAAACTTACCCAAATTACCTCAATTTGGCTCTGCAACATGCAGGGACATAGAACTCCGTATCCATTTGAAAATTGGATTCTTACAGAGATTGAAGGTTGGTGATCAATGGGAAGAGCTTTCAGAGTTGAATAAAATCGGCAATGACAATACACTCTAAAGTTTCTTAAAAAAAAATAGAGGAAATAGAGCATTGAATGAGTTTTCATGGAACGTAGCTCTTTAGACCTGTGTATCTTTTCAATATCTCGTTCTCTCTATTTCTGGATGTTTGTAGAAGGCTTTAACTTAAGATAGTCCTTGACCCATGAGGCGAAGGAAAAGTACCTAACACCATATCCACTGTTGCTTCTTCTTCCTCAGTAGTCAAGGCAAAGACTCTGGCCGATACCGTGTTTCGCTGTTGCTTCCCACAATTTTTGGTTCCAACACCATTCCTTTGTTGCATCTAGGGTTGAGGCTGGGGAGGTCCATTCTTCCTCACTAGACAATGACGTACATAGTCCCCAAGCTGGCCACAACTAAAACAAGTGATTCCCGCCACCCGACACTCTTTATCGGGGTAAAATTTACGACACCGGGGCAAGGTTGGCCTTGGTTTCCCCGGGGTGCCATATTGCTTACTTGTATATTCCACTGCCCCCTGTTGCCTTGGAACTTCTTTACTTGTGGTTGATTCTACGAGCTACCACCCTGTTGAAAAGGGTGTTTCTTCTGTTGCACATAGAAGATGGCGTTGATCATGACACTTCGTTCCACAATTACTGCGTGCTTCACTAACTGAGCCCAATACGCGATGTTATGGCTGCAGATGCGGTCAAAGATCCGAGGGTGCAACCCTTCCTCAAACTTTCTTTCCTTCTTCTCCTCATCAAGTATCAGGTGAGGCGTGAATCTAAAAAATTCCATGAACTTTGGCTGCATACTCTTCCACTGACATGGACCCTTGAACCAGGTTCGGGAATTCCCTAGATTTCGCATCTCGAATAGAACGTGGAAAGTATCAGCTTAAGAATTCCATCTTGAACCTAGCCCAGGTAATGGGCACCCCTTCCAGCTATTGCTCTAAGAGCGAGCTTCTAGAGATCGACCACCTTTTGGCTTCTCCCGACAACTTATATGTAGTATCAATACTTTATGCTCATCGGTGCACCCCAAAACCCTAAATAGTTCCCCAATATTCAATATCCAATTATCGGCTACCACAACGTCGGGCTTCCCATGGAAACAGTTCAGACGTTGTCTATTGAATTGATCAAAGGAGCATCTTTCCATTCTCCCGTCACCCCTATGGTTAGCTTGTTTCATTTGTTGAGCCATAAACTCAGCTAGATTCTGAAGCATCTCCTTGGCATTAAAGCTCGGGTTGGGTTAGTATCGTTCTCGATTCGGGCTTCCATTTCCATCATTGGCTGCCATGAATATCCTGAGCGACACAACACTACTATTAATAGAGCAAGAGATAATGTAATCATCCGAAAAACACCAAGATTTTGATCCTAACTATGCTCTAATACCAACTATCACGCCCCGTACTCGTATTAATCTCTAGGCTCTCTTTATAGTAATAGAATGCCTAAATAGAGAGATTACGACACGAACATACCTTGACGCTCAAAAGACTAAAAACACCCTTATAAAAGGAAGTCCTAGAAGAAAGAACAAGTTAGAACTTAGGAAAAGAGAGGATATCAAATGAAAGAGGGCTTGGAAAGGTTAAAATAACCTCCCTTACCTTCCTCCTTCTCCTTCTCCTAACCTCTCTTTCTCGGCTCCATCTCTCTCACTCTCTCATGTCACTACAAAAAAAAATTGGTTTTTGGGATGGATTTTTTCGTCCCAAAAAAGCCCAATTCCGTCCGTCACACCTGTTGTCCCAACAAACCTGTTACAAAAAGGTTTTTTGGAAAGAAAATTTTGTTCGTTCCCAAAAATTTCCCTTCTGGGACAGGAAGGCTTTCATCACAAAATAACCTAATCGTTCAAACCCTTTCGAATGGATAATGGAGGATTATAGTCGAACATCTTCCGACGGAAAATATAAATCCGTTCGATAAGGAAAATTAACTTTCAAACCACTATAAAATTTTAGGTTCGATGTAATACTCCAAAAAATTGAAACAGTGTGTTAGGGATAAGTGGCTTATCCCTTCCATGTGAATTACGAAAACTGAACGCTTTTGTTCAGTTTCAAAACATTGCGATAACTCTCTCTCTCTTTCGTTCAAAATTTTGATTTCTCTTCAAATTTTGAACGGATCTTTCCTCCATTTTTGCCCTTCTCAAACCCATTGGAGATTATTTAAGTAGGGGTTTTTGTTATCTTAAAAGATGGTCACCCATCGTCATGAGTTCTCTCTCAGTTGAAGCTCTCTCTATCTCTCTTTCGAAACTCTCTCTCTCTCTCTATCTCTCACCTTTGGAGACTAGATTTGCAGGGGTTGGGTGATTTTTTGCAGGTAGGCTTGATTTAATCTGTGGTTAAGGGTTGTATTTCTTTGGATTGATTAGGCTTATGTCATTTTATAGACGACGTTGGAGAGCCATTCTTCAAGTATTAAGCGATTCTTCCATGATTTCTTCGACGCATTGGGTGAGTCTTCTTCAAGTTTCTATCTTTGATGCAGTGATCTAAGATTTCTAGATTTTTCAGCATAGTTTTTGGGTTGCTGTAGTGGAGTTCGTGTGTGTATGTATGTTGTTGGAATTTTATTGTTTGATTTACATTGAGATGTGTGAGGGTTATGATGAAGAGATGACTAATATTTTAAATGGATTTTAGGTGCTAATTGAATCTTCAGCAATTCTTTGAGAAATCTTAAGCTTCGGTTAAGCTTTGAGGTAAGTGGTTTATCAATGAGATTTTATTTCTCTAAAGTTTTGTGGAATCTAAGTGCACGAGATGTTTAATTATTTTGTGATATTGGATTGATTTGGATATATGCCTTTGTGCAAGATTAAATCACTTGACGTTGGAAAATTAGATTTTAAATCGTGCACTATTTTTATATGGTTTTGATTCATTAAATGGGGAACACGTACAAATTTTTGATAAAGATGAAATGATTTAGATTTCGTGAATTTGTTTGAAATGTTGGGTTGTTGGAATATATTTATTTTGTGATCATACTTGAAAAATTTATCCATGTGCTGGTCATATATCTCTGTGGTCTGTTTGACCAATGTATCTTTATGGTATGTCTGGCCAATATATCTTGTGGTCTTTGTGGCCAATTTAATACCCCTCGTGGTATTTAGAGGTCTTTGTGGCCTGAAGGTCTGTGTGACCGTTGGTGATTTCCCTTATCGCATGACCTTGGATAGTTTTATTTCAATTTATATTTTGGGTTTTTAGTATGGCTCACGGTATTTTTTTCTGGATTTCTGTTATTGTTATAAAATTTTATTTTTCCCGTACTCCCATTGACTTGCTACTTACTGAGCTAGTTATAGCTCACCACTTATTTCCTATCTTTCAGATTTAGAGGTTGGTAGCAGTGAGTAATAGAAGATCGCGAGTTCTAGTTTCTGAAATTAGTTGCAAGATGCAGAATTATTGAATAAAGAGCCATGTGGAGACTTTTATAGCTTATTTGGGAAACTGTTTGTTGAGACTTTTGGTGTGAGTAGTATTTAAAGATTTTAGAGTAGTACTCTGACTAAATTATTGAGATTCATATTTCTTTATTTGTCTTTTTGGGTATAGAGCATGGTCTTTGATTATTGAAGATGGAATAAAGATTCTTTGAGTTTTTCTTAGTTGGAAAAATTGCTTGTAAACAGGGTGGAAAGTGCCATTTTTGAAGCGGAACTCTGTCCGTTTAGACTTTTGGGCCGGGGTGTTACAGGTGTGTTGGATACTTTTCCAACGCTGTCAAATGGAACGTCCTAACCGTTCTTAATGCGTTACGACGGTTCACGTCGTAAACATTCTTATGGTTTCGGAATTTATGGGAAAAAACGTTCGAACCAATTTTGTAGCGTTCAACGAATATTGTTAACTCCATTCGATGTACCAATCGAGGAATTAAAAAATAGCTATTTGAACATGGTACAAACGAAAACGTCGAAACGTTCGAATATGGTTCGAATGTAGGGAGGCACATTGTCTTTGGAACACTAAAATTAATGTTGGAACATATTTTTTTTTCCATTTTTTAATAAATTTAAAAATTGTTAGAAAATTATTAAAAAGATATTAAATAAAAAATTTATTAACAAAATGTACAATTAAATAATTAATCACAATATTTGAAAAAATTAAATATAATTCACAATAAAAAAATAATCTATCTTGGTCGTCGCGATGGGTATAAACTGTTTCAAGACTCTTTTCAACTCCGCTTGCATCTTCGTCTTCCTAAATCAGAAATTGTAATCAATATAATGCTTAAATAATTAATAAAAATAATCAATAAAAAAGGCAACTGAATGAAAATATATTTAACTTACCTATATATCTACTCGATGTCAGTTTCGGTTAATGTGATCTAATCTCAGCGCAGGAAAAGCTAAGGTCCCAGACAGGGCTGATGTAGATGAAAGATTATATCTAACATATTTACACCGATCGTACGTATTGTTCTCGTTCGAACATATTCAAAATGTTTTTTATTTGTTAGGAAAATTAGAAGTTTTGCATTACGCACGACAAATCTAAATTTGAGTTGTTGGGCCTCAAATGGATTTGCATCATTGTAACTATATTAACATCCACAAGAAACTGGTGGAGAGAATAACAAAAGTTGTTACTACATTTTCAAACAAGCATTTTTCATTATATGGCAAAAATTAGAGACCAGTACTCCAGTCAATAGTGCCGAACATTTGAAAAACTTTTGGCCACACATCATACCTACAAAGCTCGCAGTTCTTTGCATGTTCTAGTTTGGAAGGAAGCATATTTGAGGTCAGTGCGTCTTCAAAACATGATTTCAAACACTTTGTCCCACTACCTATTCTTTTTGTCGCACCCACTAATTATTGATTTCAAACACTTTGTCCTATCTATTAATTTTTTTGGTTAATTTGGACGGAAAATGATTTTTGTGTGCAAAATGACAATTTTGCCCCCATTTTTTTTTGCAGTGACCATGGCACATGGATCCTAGCCCATCAAAGACTTCTAATCCAAAGACCTAGAATGGTTATCCTAAAAGAAAGGTCTATGTCCCCTCTTTTAAGCCTTTATTATAAATTTGTCATAGGATATTCTAAAAGAGATGCTTATTCCTTTAGAATATCCTTCATGCCTGAAATTTTTTCTTTACACTCTTTGTTGCTTAACTGGTTGTCCCAGTCTCTCATATGTGCGTCTTCAATGAAATCTACCTTAATTTATCATAAAAGATAATTAATTTTTGACACATGAATGAAATTAATCTTACAAATGTATCTAGACAATATGAACTAGGTACATGCTGTTTAGGAATAAAATATTGCTTGAAAATTTAATTTAATCTCAAGTTGCAAAATAAAGCAAAATCATCCTATTTCATCAATTCAATTCACAAATTGAATTAATGTCCTTTAATCAATTTTCCATCCAAAACCAATAAATATGTCATGAAAGAATTGTAATTATATTGGTTTTAAATGTACTAAACATGTAATATTCTAGCTCAATTAGTGGTTACAAACTACGAAGATGAGGTCAATGGTGGTGAACCAACTAGAGTAAAATATGGAAGAGAAGATTTTAATCGGCGGGTGAAAATGCAAGACATCGTCTTTATCTAGTTTGTAAGCATTTTTCAAAATTGTCACATACGGTACGATTGATGCGCTTAAAGACGCTACACAATATGAGTATTTCGACATTTAATACGGTGTTAGACTTGATTAAGGTGATATTTGGCTATCAAACATTTCAACTTTTTAAGAAATTTTTTCAAAAACTCAAGTTTTTTTACAACAGAACTTCAAAATCTCAAAGTTTTCGCACAAACTTCAACACCTTTCCACACCAGCTTCAATTATTTGTCATTAAAAAAGATCAAATATTCTCTCTCTTACTTTTTAACAAACTTTGTCACTTTTTTATAAAAAAAGTCATCAAATCTTCCCTCTCCTTACATTTTAATTAACAAACTCAATGAAAATCATTTTACAATCAAACCTTCTTTAACTTTTTCACCAACTTTTTACAAACCCCTTCATAAAAAGTCAAACTCTCAAAATTTTTACCAATAAACTCAAAATTCTTAATTTTTTTTGCAAAATATCACTTAAGGAAGCTCTACTAGTAGGAGAGACATTACCTAATTCGTATAGGGAGACAAGAACATTGAATCAGGTATGAGTCTTGATTATATGCCCATACATGCATCCAATAATTGTATTTTGTTTTGGAAGGAAAACGAGAAATTTGAAGTGTGCCCAGTATGTGGTGAGTGTAGATGGGTCAGTAATGCGACTAAACGGACCAAAGTTCCTACAAAAGTTTTGTATAATTTTTTATTAATACCAAGATTTCATAAACTGTTTATTTCAAAGAAGACAACTGAAAACACTACAAGAAAATACACTTTGGTTCTCAAAAACTTTTGCCATCCAAAGTGCGAATTTATTCAGCAAAGGTTTGGGTGAAAAAACGAGTTGTCACCCGGTTTATCACCTAAAGCATGTCAGCAAAGGTTTTTGGTGACTATTTCCATGTTTCCTCACGTAAAACGTCTAGACACAAAACTATATTGTCTTAACGGTTATCTTATTTCTTGTCAAACTCTAATTTCGTCATGGCCCCAATTCTCTCTATCCGTTCGCATGAAACGTGCGAACGTTTTCTCTAATGTGATGAAAATCATTGTCATCAAAATATCGGGAGCACGGTTTTAGAAAATCGTCTGCACGATTATGTTATTTTTTAGGAACGTATGAAATATCAATGACCCTACATCTGTCACCCATTCAATAGTTTGCACAGAGTTTCCGAACAACTTTTAATTTATACTTGAGTGAACAGAAGAATTACCCTGCAGATGGTATTTCATAAAGTAGGTAAGAACGAATGTGTACATTTAAAAATATTTTGCAAATAATTCTAATTTAAAGATATTCAATACTCATAATAATAATAAAATGTCTACCAATATGTAATCATCATAAGTATACAAAATACTTAATCGATAAGTGAGTTTGTGAAAATACATAATCTACCAAAATCTCCGTTTGGGCGTCCAATGGGATGTGAGTTGTCTAATGCGCTCCATCATCTGCTCACGCATTTATTTTTTCATTCATTGCAGCCTCTGTTGTTGCTCTTCCTGTTGCTTCTGCTGCTACTCCTCCAAATGTTGTTGATCCTCTCCATCGTCTGCTTCATTAATGTCTGCATGACTAGAAGCTCTTTATATTGCATCTGTCTAGCCCTCATCTACTCTATCTCTAATCTGACCTCCTCCAATCTTCGGGACAAATCAATGGACGATACTGAAGATGATGATCCAACTGAGCGTATTGAACGGCCTAAACCATGCATGTAACCCGCTTTCGTCCCCAATACCTAAGCGAAAATCCCCACTTCTATGAAACATAAGATATAACAAATGCATCATTAAATCTAACATTAAGACTTACAAAATTTTCTCGTGCATCTTCTCTTGTCCACATGCCATCATTATTAGTATGTATTTTTTTATACAACAATGTAGGATTAATCTGATCAGTTTTCTGGATTTTTTCTGTATAGCAAAATAAATATCTCTAAAAAATGTAAATTTATTACTTACTAACAACGCTCTCGCACTTGGAAGGACCTCTCTCCCTATGTGTGTTCAATCTTTAGCTTAACCCTATTCTCCCGGTTGATTGAACTCCTCTTCTACATTGTATATTTATAGTTGTTACGACAATTAATAATAAACTAAAATAAATGTACACGACATGTATGCCTCTTCTTTGGTATTGAACACCAAGTAATGTTGGTAAATTATATTCCTATGAGTCATGTACGTTGTGTTCATCGTAGACGTCATATTGATATGATCCTCGGGTCAATCATAATCTAGTTGAAAGTCATACATAACATATATAACAATTAGTACGTATAAAAGTTTGCACAATTAAAATTTAATAATTTATACCTACCAACACTCGGTTCATCACGTATGATTTAACTTGATCAGGGACATCCCTCCATTTAGTCGTCTGAAATAGGACATGTTGTCGAATGAGCGAACCAATATGACTTGAGAGTATCGAGGATGCCTTGTCATCACCGTCAGTACGTCCTTTAGGGATATGTAAAATAAGCTTTCTTCCATGACGAGCTTTAGTAATGCAATCCCGCGTGTACTACCCCTTCCGTGTTTGATCCTATACGTCGCTAAAAATTAAGAATAATACATTTAAGAATCAGTTAGCATACAATTTGAAAAGTTTTAATATTTAATCAATATCGATGGGGTAAGATACTTTGGGTGCCAACTAGACTGGCTGTGCTACTGTACTGGGAGTAATTCTAGCTCGAACCGATGTAACAAATAACTCGCACCAAATAAGTTTCCTCCCGCTAGCATGACGTTGTACTGTAACTAAATAAATCAATATTAGTGAAAAATAATATATTATGTAACTCAAAATGAATATAAAATACAAACACAAAGTAAATTGAAATGATAAAGTTACTTTAGTCCTCAGAGTCATATTCTTCAGAATCACAACAATCATTACTGAACGAGTCTAAGGAATCATCGCTTTCTTCTATGCCACTCTGTTGTGAACCACTCTCATCGGTTTTTGGCACATAAGTATCGACATCATTTCTAGTCGACGAGATCATGTCAAAAGAGCTAAAGTCCACAAAAAAAATCAATAGACTCATTCTCCTGGTATGCTTTACGGTTCGACGATCCTTCTCCATCTTCACTAGTTTCATCTTCAACAGGTGGAATATCATACGTGTTTCTAGGGGTAATCTTTTGAACAATCTTCCAGTGACCACCCAACTTCATATCATTGATATAAAACACTTGTTTCCCTTGAGACGCTAGCCCGAACGGGTAGTCTTTGTACCACTTTCGGGATGTGTTAATACTAACAAACTGACCACTTTTATCAAGACCTAAGTTTTGGGTACTCTAGTCAAACCAGTCACATTTGAGTAAATAATTTCTGGCATAAATAACGCATGGGTAAATCTCCACGACTTGGCCATAAAAATCAACATCTATCCCAGCATAGTCCCTCGGAACAACCACACCGTTATTCTGAGTACTACGAAACTATTCACGAAGGACCGTGTGAAACCGAACTTCATTTACCACACACCTAGAATAACAAAGTGCCCGTTCATCTAACACTGAGTCCGGATTTTCATTGCTCATAGTTTGTATCTAAAATAATAAACTCCTGTTAATGAGAATAGATAAAAAAGATTAATAAAAAATAAACATATAATAGAGATAAAATAAAATGAATATCCGATTTCTAAACTATAATCGAAATTCTTTTTCGTGCCTCCTATTAACATTTATTAGCGATTGTCTCCTCACCTCTTCCAAGTGCTCGCTATAAACAAGATATTTTATAATAAACTAAATACTATGAACTGATAAATTTTTAAATGAACAACGATTGTAAAAAAGCACTTACACTATATGTTTGCTGATTTCTGAACAGTTGTTGAGTTTGTACCCCTGCATTTTTGTAAATTTCTTTCTACCAAATCATGACCCCTACCAGCTACCAGCGGGTGAACATTATGAGTGAATACAGAAGGACGACATCCTCGACTTGTTCGATCATCTATCTAGGCATAATTTCGGTGCCAAAATTGAACTGGACCCCCAAGTTTCACTTCTTGAGGTAAATGAACGACTAAATGAACCATAATAGTAAAAAAGGATGGATGAAATAAATGTTGCAACTAGCAAAGAATCATTCTAATGTCCTTCGCTAACAGGTCCACAACATCTAAACGTATTGTTCTTGAGCACAAGTTTATGCTAACCTTCCTTTCATACTTCAACCCGAGAGATTAGCATAAGCCAAAAATTCATTTATTGTCCAAAGCAAAGTAGCACGTAACTTGAATGAACTTGACACTGCCTCGTCGTACATTTGCACTCCATTTTCCACAAGTCCTTAAACTCATCTATCATTTCTGGGACATCTTGGACACAAAATAAGCAATGAGAGCATGAAACTTGAATCCTTCATACATTTCCAGGGCAGTAGATTGTATGGAATAAGTACCACTGGCCATATACTGTACGATATGTTTATGTTGCCAAACAGATTGAACCCATTTGATGCCAAACCTAACCGGATGTTCTAAGATTCTTGACCAAACCATTCATAATTCTTATCAAGACCTTTCCATACCACAGATTCTAAGAATTCCTCATCACGATATCTTTCACCACATGTTGCTCTTGGTGCGACCATATATCCGTTGCCATTTGTTGTGATATAAACAACCGTTGCAAGATCGGTTTTAAGGGAAAATGTTGTAGCACTTTTTGAGGAACCTTTGATTTACTATTCTGCATGTACTTTCACCTCGATTCCCCACACACCGAATACTCTTGTAACTCACTGTACTCCTTCCAAAATAGGACACAATCATTTAAGCATGCACGTATATTATCCTAGCAAAATCCCAAATTCTTTCTTAATTGTTTCGCACTTATTCTCCAAATTTCAATGAAGTAATCTAACAATGAAGGACAACTTTGAGTACTTCTTACACTTGGGATACAATTCTTGCTCAGCAGGAGCCCATAACATGGTATACACGGAAAACCCTTCCCCAAAACTCGATTCATTTGTTTCAAGACCCGACATATTTTGTCCAACATTCCCATCAATCGCTGCTCCCACCTTAAAATCTTCTAACATGTCTCTGATATCATCGTTTATGTTTCACTTAGAATCCTCACTACTCGGTTTGGTTCTAATGTCACTACCCGATTAGAAGGTTCTGAAATAGATTCTCCGTGAAATACCCAATGAGTTTAACTCTGGTCAAACCCAATTATGAATAAATGATCCTCCATCTCCTCTACACATAGGAACAACACATTCTTACATAACTATGAGCAACATGCATAAAATCCTGAATACCTGAGTCCGTAAAGTGGAAAATTGGAAACCCAAACTGTCAATAAAGTGGAAAATTCAAGAATTACACTGAGTCCATTATTTGAATCTGTGTAATTCTCAAACGGGGCTAAGGCTACTAAATGCATACATGAAAAATATATGCGTCGGGACTATCCATTTGGAGGGGTCAAAACCGTCTGAACCATACATCATGCCTTCAGACACATAATCAGCGTGTCTGAACAAATCATGCGTGTCAGGACGAATGGTGTTCCGTCCGGACTGTGATTGTCGAAGAACATCATCCTTCGACGAACAAAACCCAAAATCAACAGGAAATCATCCCAAAATCAACACATATCACAAACACTTCATTATACTTCCAAACAACACTACCCGAACTCTAATGCTATCATTTTAGAACCCAAAAACTCAAAAAAAATCATGTTTTTCATCCTAAAATCAATAAAATTTTAAACCCACTAACCTCAAATGCAGTCCAATGTGAAATCCTTATTAAGTTGCTCCTTCCACCTCATTTTTGGTCAGATTGAACGCCCAAATCAGCTCCCCACATCTTCTCATATTCAAATCTCATTTTTGAGAAATTTTGACCGTTTGTTGCCCCTCTTTGTGATTTCCGTCTTTCATTTCGTAAAAAGACCATCCAGATGAACTTAAGTTCGTGCGCATGCTTAGGACATAATTGTTTAGTGGGAAATCATTGCCGCCTAAAATTGCACCCTGTCCGCACATATTCAAAGGAGTCCGCATAAATTCACTTTACGGAAGACACGTTGTTGAATCCAACAATGACAACATTTCTTCTTATACTTGAAAACAAACAATGATAGCGTATAAACATTCTGGATGACGTAGTTTTGCATCTCAACATGATAGCGTATCTTCGTATTCTTGCAAACAAATGATGTTTAACAATCACTGCCCGGACATCCATTGACGTTCAATGTAAACCGTTTGGAAGCTTAAATAGGCAACCATACATTTTTTAGCAAACTTATTTAAATAGCCAACGTCATACATTCAATTTCTTACTAATTTTTAAATAGCCAAAGTTTGTTGATATCAAATATAACCTGTGTGTTGATAAAAAAAATATAGTCACAGATATAATTACAAGTGTTTTAAATATTCATATGTTAACATAAATGATCTAAGTGTGCTAAATAATTTTGAGGTTTGACGTAGTGTAATGAAAAGAGAAACATAACATAAATTAACATGTTTAACTAAGTATGAATAAACAGAAATATCCATGCCCAAAATATAAAAAAAAATATGCAACTATATGAAATGTCCAAAATATAAATAACATAACTATATCAAATGTCCTCAAAATATAATATAAAAAACAATAAAAAACATAAAAATAATAATCATGGGAGCTACTCACCCGAGAGGGCGAGAGCATCATGTACTTGCTTCATGTGATCCTTTATCTCCCCAACCCTCTTAATGAGGACGACCAACTGTTTTGACAATGCCACAACCTTCAGATTAGACCGAACTAAGTCCACCTCCGACCTCCACTAAGACTCCAGCTCGTCGGCCATAGCCTCCAGGATCGTGAGCCTAGCATTGACATCATCGAGCACCTGGTGGGTGGGCTGCATTATATCTCACATTGCAGCAATCAACAAAGTCTTCAGATCCACCACCAAGTGATCTGCCCATGTCGGTCCCTTCGTCTGATGTCACTGTCATGAATATATATGCAGCCATAATAACGGGTGTCCTGCATGCCACCAGTAAATCAACTCTGCCCGTGCAATCGGACACTCTATAATGTGCTTCTTCAAGTCAATACAGTACGCGAAGATGAGGTGCATGATGTGCCAAAAGGAAAGCAGCTGCCCATGGTTCATGGTTCTTCCCTCCAGCACCATTGTATATGGACCCAACATTGTTCGAAATACCTCAAATGTAGGAGGCCGGTCCTTCTCAGATGCCCAATCACCGGGAAAGCATCCACCAGCTTCTCATAGCCTATAAAACTCGCTTGCTCATTCGGTGAGAACATGACCCAAGTATTGTGGATAGTGACTTCCCAAGCAACATTCGAGATTTTGGGCACTAGAAGAACCACAACGTAAAACTCAAGAAGGTCCCCAACCCTGAGATTTTGGGTATTCATAGAGGCCACACCCATCCTCTGCAAGTAAGGTCCCCAACCCTGAGCTCCTACAATCTCAAGAAGCGATCGATCCTCGAATATCAGGTCGTTGAAATTTGCGAGGATAACCTGACCCTCAATAACGATCGATCGTGACATTATTAAGGCCTGATGCTGCTCCAGAGACAAGGGTGATTCAGCTTCGGCTAGGCTGCTGGAACCCTCACCCACGGTGCGCTGAGGCTTGCTCATGTTTATATAACCGGGAAAAAAATATTCACACGGTTAAGAAAAGGCGTTCGCACAAAGAAAAAGCGTTCTCACATCCAAACAAAGAGTTCGCACAGATAAATTAGCGTTTGTACGCATAGCACAAAAATAATTTACTTTAACGAAACGTCACCATTTGACATCAAACACGTCCCGATGGATAGAAACAACGTCTGGACGAGTTGAAAATGATGATGTTTTTACCATAGCAACCTAAAGCTTAAATACAGGCGTCCAGATCATTTTCTATAGAATATGATAGTATTCTAAAGAATTTGAAGCTACGTCACCCATTAGTCCGAACACCTTACCAAAGGCGCCAAGACCAAATAGAAATGAAAAAAAGTAATTACAAATTACTATAAATTAGCATCCAGATAGCATGGAAAAGGCGTCCGAACACAGACAAAACGACATTGTCTGCCCTGAAAGATACGATTTAACGTTCGAACATATTATAAAAACCTTCCAGACACATCTGGGAAGATGATTGTGTGGACTTAGCCATGGAAGCCGACCTCAATTTCCCACACAACACAAAGTACACTGTTAGCCCAAGGTTGTTCTTGCAAACAATCCTTTTTTATTTTGATGATAACAAAGTTTTCAAACTTGTTCAAGTCTTTTAGATTTTACATTTAAATTCCTTTTCAAGATCATTACATTTTTCATGTATCAAGGGTTCCTTATTCTAAAATCTCTCTAACATACTTGATCATCATTACTCTTGTTAATTGATCATCTTTTATATTGCAAGTGTTTTTGAGAATTATTAAATTGGAGTAGTTGTTGTTAAAGAACCAATTTTTATGACCAAGTGTTGGAAGTGTCGACACATTGAACTACTACCCGAGAGTTTTGATTTTCTAGCCTTCAAAACAATTTTTATGATTAAGTGTTGGAAGTGTCGACACATTGGACAATAGTGTCGACACATCGAACTAACACCCGAGAGTTTACATTTCTGGCATTCAAAATGATTTTTTGGCTAAGTGTTGGAAGTGTTGACACATTGGACCATAATGTCGACACATTGAACTAACACACGAGAGTTTGCTTTTCAGGCCATTTGAAATGATTTTTTTGGCTAAGTGTTGGAAGTGTCGATACATTGGACCATAGTGTCGACACATTGAACTAACGCCCGAGAGCCTATTTCCAGATCAATTTTAATGTGTCAGCACATACAATCAATGTGTCGACACATTGTGCTATTTTGCAGAAAATCCGAAAACGACGTCAACTCATTTCAACTTCTTCTAATTGTCTCAAATGTCCTCCAACGACATTTAAACTTTATAAGAAGACCCTTGGTGTCCAAGAAGCTTTAAATAGAAGAAGATGAAGAGAGAGAAGGGTGTGTGAGAAAAAACTTTCAACAAGGAAGAAGCTCCACCAACCAAAAAGCTCGTACTTCCACCTGCAAATTCTGTAGTTCTTTTTGAATCTTGTCTCTTTGCACACCTCAGTACCTCATACTTATTTATTCAGTTTAAAGAGCCTTTTTACTAAGATTCACTTTGTACCCATTCTTGAAAAACACGTGAGTGTTTGTGAAAACACTTGTCCTACTTCTTGTGTAGAAGAAATCCTCTAGGTTGTGAGGATTTGTGAGAGTGAGTTAAAGTGTGAACTCGAAAACACTTTATAAATGTTCCTTAGCACTCGAGAAGCTAAGGTGTAATTACTATTTGGAGAATAGTGAAGGAAGCCCAAGGAGTCAATAGCCTTGGGGGTGGACGTAGGCAAGTGTTAGCCGAACCACCTAAAAGTCACGGTGTTATCTCTCTACCCTTATCTCCATTTACTGTTGATATTTATTTGTTGTACTTGTCTATCTATTCCTTTTACACTTCATTATAGTCCTTGATTATATAGATCTATTCACTTGCTCTTTAGAAAGGTTTCTTAGCATATTGGGTTTTATAAGAAAAGGACAAAAGTTATTAAAAAACCTAATTCACCCCCCCTCTTGGGTTTTTTTTGCCCTCTCAATTGGTATCAGAGCTGAGGCTAGACGCTCTTTTAAATGACAACCCTAGTTAGCACCTCTTTAGCTGAAGGGCAGTTGACAAATCGACCTCCCTTGTTTAATAGAACCTCCTATAACTATTGGAAGGCAAGGATGAGAATCTACATCCAAGCCGTTGATTATGATCTGTAGAGAATCATTTCAAGAGGTCCTTGATTTCCCCAAGGAGCAGATGGAAAGCTCAAGGAAGAGAAAGATTTTGATGAGAATGATCTTAATCTCATGTCTCTAAATTCTAAGGCTATGAATGTTCTATATTGTGCCCTTGATTCAAATTAGTTCAATCGTATCTCTGGATGCGATACTGCAAAACAAATTTGGGATAAACTTCAAGTATCCCATGAAGGTACGAATCAGGTAAAAGAAAGCAAGATTAGCATGCTTGTTCATAACTATGAGCTTTTTAAGATGAGATCTGATGAATCTATCTCTTCTATGTTTACTCGTTTTACTCATATCATAAATGAGCTTAAATCTCTTGGTAAAGAGTACACTAACGATGAAATGATAAGAAAGATTCTCAGGTGTCTTCCTAAAGCTTGGGAACCCAAGGTCACTGCAATCCAAGAAGCCAAGGACTTGACGAAGCTCTCCTTGGACGAGCTCATGGGATCTCTCATGACCCATGAGATGAATCAAGTTAAAGGTGACGAAGATGAAGGCAAAGAAAAAAGGGGCGTAGCCCTAAAGGCCACATACTCTAGTGAGGATGAATCCTCTGAGGATGATGAGGAAATGACTTTATTCACTAAAAGATTAAAGAAATTCTTCCGCAAGAAACAAGGAGATAAACGTCCTTCAAGAAAATCAAATTACAAAGGTGATAGCAGCAAAAAGAATGAAATCATCTGTTTCGGATGCAAGAAGCCGAGTCACATAAAGTCGGAATGCCCCAATGTTGAGACTTACAAGAAGTCCAAGGATTTCAAAAACAAAAAGAAAGCATTCTTGGCTGCATGGGGAGAATCCGATGAAAGTAGTAGTGACAGCGATCAAGAAGTTGCAAACCTTTGCTTCTTGGCAAAGGATAATGAAGATGAGGTACAAAGCTCTTCATTTGACTCTTTTACTTTTGAGGAATTACAAGATGCTTTTGATGAACAACATGTTGAGTTGAAAAGATTTTTTTTTAAAGTATTGTTGTCTCAAATAGAACCATGAATTGCTTATTCAAGAAAGTGATTCCTTAAAATGCCAAGTTGTTTCTCTTAAAAGAAAAGGCAAATGTTATACATGAAGAGTCAATTGATTTAAAATTAGAAAAAAATTGTTTGAGAGAAAAAAGTTGAAACTCTTGCTCAAGATATTGCTAGATTTACTCAAGGAAAGAAGAACCTTGGTATTCTCCTTGGCTCACAAAAATGTTGTTTCGACAAAAGCGGAATTGGCTATGAGTCAAGTGGATATCAAAAGTTATATTCTGATATAATTATTAAGTCATCAATACCTTTCCTTATGTGTAATTTTTGTGGAAAGCATGGACACATCTCACACACATGTCCAACTAGAAAAGGATCCACTCATGGGATCAAATTTGTATGGATTCAAACGGATAAGGTAAATGGATTTGTATCTAATACAAATGGACCAAAAAAGGTTTGGGTACCAAAGATCAAAAGCTGATTGTTTTTACAGGAATGCTTGGAGTCCAAAGACATCAAGGAACATTGGGTACTTGATAGTGGATGCTCCAAGCATATGACCGGAGACAAAAGTTGGTTCAACTCCTTTTGTCTTAAGAATAAGGGGTCCGTTACATTTGGTGACAATGGAAAAGGAAATATACTTGGTGTTGGAAGTATTGGTACGTATCCTAATCCCACCATTGAAAATGTTCTTCTTGTCAAAGGTTTAAAGCATAATCTTCTAAGCATTAGCCAATTGTGTGACAAGGGGAATTGAGTCATTTTTTAATCATCAATGTGCCTTGTTCAAAATATTGAAAGCAAGAAAGTCCTGTTTGTTGGACATAGATTTGAAAGTGTGTACAATGTTCATTTAGAGAGTATCTCCTCAGAAAATATAAAATGTTTTTCAGCTCTAAATGATAAAGACAGTTGGTTATGACATAGGAGACTTGCTCATGCAAACATGGACCTGATTTCTAAACTTGCCAAATGAAATCTTGTTTCGGGTTTGCCTAATCTCTCTTTTGAAAAGGATAAAATTTGTGCAGCATGTCAAATGGGCAAACAAACCAAAATATCTTTTAAACCCAAAAACATTGTGTCCACTTCTAGACCACTCCAACTCCTACACATGGATTTATTTGGTCCGACCCGAACATTAAGTTTGGGTGGCAAACGTTATGGCTTTGTTGTTGTTGATGATTTCAGTAGATTCACATGGGTTTTATTCCTAGCTCATAAAGATGAAGCCTTTCATGCTTTTGAAAAACTTAGCAAGAGAATTCAAAATGAAAAGGATTTTGCTATTTCTAGCATAAGGAGTGACCATGGTAAAGAATTTGAAAATTCCTCCTTTGAAAAGTTTTGTGGAGAAAATGGTATTGATCATACTTCTCAGCTCCTAGAAATCGTCAACAAAATGGTGTTGTAGAGAGAAAAAATAGGACTCTTGAAGAAATGGCTAGAACCTTGCTATGTGAAAACAACTTGCCTGATTACTTCTGGGCTGAAGCAATTAGCACAAGTTGTTATGTAATGAACCGTTGTATGATAAGGCCTATTCTCAATAAAACCTCTTATGAGCTATGGAATGATAGAAAACCCAACATTGATTATTTTCATGTTTTCGGTTGTAAATGCTTTGTGCTCAACAACAATAAGGACAATTTGGGTAAGTTCGATGCAAAAGCAGATGAAGGTATATTTCTCGGTTATTCATTTTCTAGCAAAGCTTATCGTATCTTTAATAAACGTACCCTAGTTGTTGAAGAAACAATTCATGTTGTCTTTGACGAATCTGACAATATTGTGAGAAAAGATGAAGAAGATGTTGTAGATCTTAACAAAAAGGTTGATGAGCTTACAATTGACAAAGACAAGGGAGAGGCACCTGTGCAAGAGCAAGAATCTCAAGAGCCTCAAGGAGAGTCACAAAATGATGATGATAATCTACCAAAATCTTGAAAGTACATCAAGAGTCATCCTCTCCAAAAAAATTTTTGGTAATGTTGAAAAAGGGGTAAGGACTCGATCCTCCATTCATCAAGCCAATAATCTTGCTTTACTTTCTCAACTTGAGCCTAAGAACTTCTCTGAGGCTAAAGATGATGAAAGTTGGATCCATGCTATGGAAGATGAATTAAAACAATTGGAGAAAAACCAAGTATGACATCTAGTTCCTAGACCCAAGGATTATCCAGTTATCGGCACAAAATGGATGAATCCGGGGTTGTAGTGAGGAACAAAGCTAGATTAGTAGCCCAAGGTTACAATCAAGAAGAAAGAATTGATTTTAATGAAACCTTTGCTCCTGTTGCTCGTTTGGAATCCATTCGCATGCTTCTCGCTTCGTTTGTTATAAAGATTTTAAACTCTTTCAAATGGATGTAAAAAGTGCTTTTTTAAAATGGATTTCTCACTGAAGAAGTGTATGTTGAGCAACCCCCGGGATTTGAAGATGAAATTCTTTCAAATCATGTATACAAGCTCACAAAAGCTCTTTATGGTTTGAAACAAGCACCTCGAGCATGGTATGAAGGCCTAAGTTCCTTTCTTATAGGAAATGACTTTTCACGAGGTAAAATTGATACTACTCTTTTCACCAAAGAAAAAGAGAATGAGTTATTAATAGTTCAAATATATGTTAATGACATTATCTTTGGATCTACTAATGAATCTTTGTGCAAAGAGTTCTCTCAAGTGATGCAAGGTGAATTTGAAATGAGTCTCATGGGAGAATTGAATTACTTTCTCGGGCTCCAAATTAAGCAATGTAGTGAAGGCATCTTCATAAGTCAAGCTAAATATACAAGAGATCTCATCAAAAGATTCAACATGGACAATTCAAAACCTATGAGCACACCTATGAGTCCATCTACAAAAATGGAGAAGGATGAAAAAGGTAAGGATGTGGACCAAACGAAGTATCGAGGTAGGATCCGCTCATTACTATATCTTACAGCTGTAGACCCGATATAATGTTTAGTGTATGTATGTGTGCTAGATTTCAATCATGTCCAAAGGAATCTCATCTCATTGCTGTCAAACGAATTTTTAGATATCTTGTTGGCACTCAAAATCTTTGTTTATTTTATCCTAAGAGTGTTGAATTCAATTTGCAAGGGTACTCGGATGCGGATCATGCCGGTTGTAAAATTGATAGAAAGAGTACTGGTGGAGCATGCCAATTTCTTGGACCCTCACTAGTCTCTTGGTGTTGTAAGAAACAAAACTCCGTAGCTTTATCAACTATGGAAGCTGAGTATATTGCCGTAGGCAATTGTTGTGCACAAATATTGTGGATGAAACAACAATTGGAAGATTTTAATCTTAATTTCTCACTCATCCCAATAAAATGTGACAACACCAGTGCGATAAATCTTACTAAAAATCCAATTCAGCATTCTAGGACCAAACATATTGAGATGAAAATTCACTTTATTCGTGATCATGCTCAAAGATGGAATATTATTCTTGAGTTTGAGAATATCGATCTTCAATTGGCGGACATTTTCACAAAACCCCTTAATGAGGAAAGATTTTGTTTTATTCGCCAAGAGATAGGAATGAAAATTCCTTTGGATTGAATTGTTATTATACCCTTGTTTTATCTCTTAATTTGTGGTCTGATTGCATTATACATGTTTGAGAATGATGGTTGTTTGTTTCTACGTGATTCATAAAATAAATTTTCATGTGATCTGTCAACACTTGGTGAAACAAGTGTCAGCACCTCTAGTTTTATAGTTTTTCATCCATGGAGATTATGTGTCGACAGCATGATCGCATGTGTGGACACATGAGCCATTCACCCGAGAGCTTTTTTTTTTACAATGTTTCGGGAGCATGACCAATGTGTCGACACATTGACCGTGTTTACTGTTTTTAAAATAGGCAAGGACACGGGTGGTATATCAATCTCATTTGAGTTAGGGTTTGGCATTTAGGCTTTCTACCCCTTTCAGACCTCTCTCTCTCTCCAAAAACCCACCGGCCGATTTTCCCATTTCCCTCAAAATCCCGTTCTCCATGTCTTCCAATCGTCATACTCGTTCCTCGCAAAGAACTTCAGCCTCTGGGGGCTCCAAAGGGAAGAAAAAAGCTAGGACAACCGAAGAACCCGCTCTCTCTCCTGAGGACTACATCTACAGGTCTGGTCTTTGCCAAAATCACTTTGTTCAAGATTTTCGTGATAGAAAAGTTATTCCTTAAAGATGTGTTGATTTCTGTTAGTTTAGTGAAAATGATTTTGATCTCCAAGAAATGTTTGAGTTTCAAGGTTGTTCAAGTCTTTTAGATTTTACATTGAAATTCCTTTCAAGATCATTATATTTTTCATGTATCAAGGGTTCCTTATTCTAAAATCTCTCTAAGCATACTTAATCATCATTACTATTGTTAATTGATCATCTTCTATATTGCAAGTGTTTTTGAGAATTATTAAATTGGAGTAGTTGTTGTTAAAGAACCAATTTTTATGACCTAGTGTTGATTTCTGTTGGTTTAGTGAAAATGATTTTGATCTCCAAGAAATGTTTGAGTTTCAAGGTTGTTCAAGTCTTTTAGATTTTACATTGAAATTCCTTTCAAGATCATTATATTTTTCATGTATCAAGGGTTCCTTATTCTAAAATCTCTCTAAGCATACTTGATCATCATTACTATTGTTAATTGATCATCTTCTATATTGCAAGTGTTTTTGAGAATTATTAAATTGGAGTAGTTGTTGTTAAAGAACCAATTTTTATGACCAAGTGTTGGAACTGTCGACACATTGGACCATGGTGTCGACACATTGAACTACTACCCGAAAGTTTTGATTTTCTAGCCTTCAAAACAATTTTTATGATTAAGTGTTGGAAGTGTCGACACATTGAACAATAGTGTCGACACATCGAACTAACACCCAAGAGTTTGCTTTTCAGACCATTTGAAATGATTTTTTTGGCTAAGTGTTGGAAGTGTCGACACATTGGACCATAGTGTCGACACATTGAACTAACGCCCGAGAGCCTATTTCCAGATCAATTTTAATGTGTCAGCACATACAATCAATGTGTCGACACATTGTGCTATTTTGCAGAAAATCCGGAAACGACGTCAACTCATTTCAACTTCTTCCAATTGTCTCAAATGTCCTCCAACAGCATTTAAACTTTACAAGAAGACCCTTGGTGTCCAAGAAGCTTTAAATAGAAGAAGATGAAGAGAGAGAAGGGTGTGTGCTGCGCTATTAACTCTTGCCTTAAATTCTAGAGATAGAAAAAGCTTTCAACAAGGAAGAAGCTCCACCAACCAAAAAGCTCGTACTTCCGCCTGCAAATTCTGTAGTTCTTTTTGAATATTGTCTCTTTACACACCTCAGTACCTCATACTTGTTTATTCAGCTTAAAGAGCCTTTTTTCTAAGATTCACTTTGTACTCATTCTTGAAAAACACGTGAGTGTCTGTGAAAAACATTTGTCCTACTTCTTGGGTAGAAGAAATCCTCTAGGTTTTGAGGATTTGTGAGAGTGAGTTAAAGTGTGAGCTCGAAAACACTTTGTAAAGGATCTTTAGCACCCGAGAAGCTAAGGTGTAATTCCTATTTGGAGAATAGTGAAAGAAGCCCAAGGAAGTCAATAGCCTTGAGGGTGGACGTAGGCAAGTGTTGGCCGAACCACCTAAAAGTCACGGTGTTATCTCTCTACCCTTATCTCCATTTACTGTTGATATTTATTTGTTGTATTTGTTTATCTATTCCTTTTACACTTCATTATAGTCCTTGATTATATAGATCTATTCACCTGCTCTTTAGAAAGGTTTCTTAGCATATTCGGTTTTATAAGAAAAAGGACAAAAGTTACTTGGGTTGTTTTTGCCCTCTCATACACAACCAAACATTGCAAAATTACACTTAAAACAATACTAACGCATAACAAGATCCATATCTACAACTTAATCAATCAAAGAAAGACATTGTAGTGCATGAAAAATGAGTTTGAAATTTTTGATAAAAACTCAAAAAATAATGAAGTAATGCGAGAAATACAAAAATTGTAGTTGGATATGAAGAGATCCTCAAATAAGAGAGTTTGAATACAAATTTGGGACCGAAAAATGCATGAGGGTGGAGGCCAATTGAGTGAGGGAGAAGTGTGTAAGCTGAAAACGTTCATGTTCGTAGCATCTAGACGGTTGTCATGTTCGTCCGGACGCATGTAACACAACATGGCCTAATGACATATGTTCGCTATAAATGCCAAGCGTCAAACGATTCATAACGATTTTAAAACATTAATAGTCCAAGCGTTTATATAGATTCTGGATAGTATTCTTCAGACATTATGCAATGTGGAAGCACCCGTTTGGCTTTATAAATGTCATGTCTCGTCCGGACAGTGTGAGGACATGTCCGGACAGCTATAAATATTTTCAATCGTCGTCCTCATTAAACACGTTTAAGCCATACGACAGTTATGTAAACGTTTAGACTGATGTTTTATTGCGTTTAAACAGTTTCGTCTGAAGTTAACTGTCCAAACAAGTTTTAATGTGTTTGGAAGTATCTTAGTTAAATTAACCATTACTTAATTAATTAATTAATTAGTGATCCCAATTTAATTGATTTAATTCACCCAAGTTAATTTATTTAAATCATTTAATTCACATAATGTAATTCACCACAAAGTTTTAACTTTATTTATATATTTTGTACCGCATTTTGGCTACTTACATCATACATATAGTTAAGCATATTTTTTAACTAAACGTAAGGGTGAGTACAGGAACGAATGGAACCAGAATGACTCATTCCCATTCTAGTTCCTGTACCCACCAGAACCTCTATTTTCATTCCGGTTCCATTCCAAAAAATTCCGGAATGAAACTAGAATTTCCGGAAACGAAATCCAAAAATTCCCGCAAGAGAGAATGGGAGGAAAGCAAGAAATATATGTGAAATATCTTGCATTCCCACAATACACAATCGGGATGCCTAAGAAACCAAAATTTCTGGGCAAGCCATTTGATCAGTTTTATTCCAAAAGAAAAAACAGACACCCAATTGAAAATAAGAAAATTGGGAGCTTCACATAAAGCATGCCTATGACGATCGACTAGATAAATTTAACCAAGCGTAAACTAATATGAGAATTTCTTGTCTATTTGCAGTGTCTCAGATACTCACTTCTCAAACTTGAATCCCTACCTTCCCAGCATATGACAAAGGAGATGGCGACAGAGACAATGGATGATACGTGAATAGATCTGATCTGGGCCATCTAGCTTTCGAGATCTGATCTGCCTCCAAGAAATGCAACGTGAGAGAGAGAGAGAGACTCACAGAGAGAGAAAGAGGAGGCTGCGACACTGCAATAGGGAGGGAGGGGGAGGCTGCGAATCGTCGAGTAAGTGACCTGGGTCGTTTTGACCCAGGTCAATATACATAGATTTTTTAACTCAGGGCTCAAAACACTGAGTTTTGAGCCACAAAAATTAAAAAGTAACAATAAATAAAATAAAATTCCAGAACCGGAAATTTTGACAATAGGTCTGAACTGGCGCCAAAATACCGGTACTAGAACCAAAATCGGAATTTCCGACGGAATCCGGATAAAATTATCACCCTTAATTAAACGTTCGTTATAAATAATTGTATTAACAGTTCGGTTACTTAGTACTTGTACTAATCGTCTCTTTAATTGTACTAATCATCTTTTTGTACTAATTATCGTCTGCTTAAATTGATTTAGTCCCTGTGATATGAAAAATTGGTCCCTATGCTATAGGCAAAAATCGATTTAGTCCCTATGATATGAAAATCATAAATTTAGTACATGTGATTTCAGAAAGTGATAAAATCAGTCCCACATGGAGGACCAACGACAAACGAAAATAGAATTACAGGGACTAAATTTATGATTTTCATATCACAGGGACTAAATCGATTTTTGCGTATAGCACAGGGACCAATTTTGCATTTATCCCTAAATTTAAACTAATATAAAAATATAATTAATATAAAATATCAAAGATATAAATCCTAAATGAAAATCATAATCATAAAGTCTAGTGCATGTCGGGGACTAAGAAAGCATAAGTAAATAAAAGCGAAACAACTAGTCTAAATCACGATGACTTGACTGGCTCATCGAGATCTTATCCGACGGAGTCACGCAAATGCTCTAACCGCTCCTCCATATTATCTAGTCGGTTGATGAGTGTCAGGAGCTATATAGGAGCGATACTGAGAGATTGGTACAACTGGGACACGTGTGCTGTCACAGAATTTGGTTCGTTCCCCATACTCAGACCCGTCCCCATCAGAGCATAATTATTCTCCAGAGTGGTCAAGCGGGTATGAATATCCATGAACAACGTCTGCGTCTGCTCCACCATAGCGTCCGCCCAAGCTGATCGCTCTGATAATTATGTGTCCAAACAAAGAGTCACCTCGTTCGGACAAATAAAAAACAAGACTTTTTAACTAAAAACATGTGTTATTGTCCGCACGTATACTAACGCCTAGCAGATAGACTAAAATATGACAATATTATCCTATAAGTTCGTCCGAACGTATTGAAACCTGTCCAGACAGGGCTTCGATGAACACAAAATTGAAACAACCATATTATCTACCCAAAAACAATCAAAATACAAGAAAAATAAAATACAAAGGCACAAATAAGGTGTTACCTGAGCTTGTGAGTATGGATCTCGAAATATCGAAGAAATTTATGAAGTTAGGGATAAAAGGTTGAGGGAAAATCAAAATGGAATGAGTGAGAATGTGATTTTGACAACTCTCTCTATTTATAAGATATAAGTTCAGCATCAGCACGCTTCTTACGTCTATTTGGATGGGTTTCAACGGTTAGATTTACACGTGGCCTAATCAAATTCAACCTTATTAAATCACGTATCTAAGGCATATTCAAAAATCTTATAGAACATACTTGCGTCCTACTAGCGTTCGGACGGTCTGGTAATTGTCCGGACAGTGTCGACTTCATGTTTGTGAAATTGTGCAACGTGGAACCATACGATTCGCTGAAGAAGCATTCCTACCTTTGCGGATGACATTTTAGCATTTGGACACAATTATCGTTTTTGGCGTGGGAAAACTTGTTGGCGTCCGGACGGTTTTAAGTATGCATGATGATTTTGAATGCGTCACTAACCGGTGACGATCATTATCGTTACCTAAAGTTGGTTTGGACGTGGTGGAAAAGTTTTCCGGACGGGGATGAAAAATTTATGATGATCCTAATCATCATTCATTTATAACGACTAGTATTTTGTCACCCACATATCCGTTTGAACAATTTTTGGACTTGTCCAGACGAAGATGAAATATTTGTGATGATACTAATTGTCACTCATTTGCAACGACCTGTATTTTGTAACACAACATATCCGTCTGAATGGTCTTTGGACCTGTCCAGACAGAAATGGCGTTCCTGGATCATTTTGGATAACAAAATTAATGTTTTGTTAGGAAAAAGATAACTTTAGATGACAAAATTTTATTTAAGACCCAAAAATTTGTCACCTAATATCCTATTTCTTGTAGTGAGATATGAGATGGCATAAGGAATATTGCTCTTTGTAAGCTACAAGAAGAGCGCTAATAGAACTTAGACTTTCATTCATATAATTCAGTAATTCACCATCTTGGTGCAATTTCACATTTGCGCACTTAAATAGTCAATACTCTCACGATCCATGTTCTATTGTTCGGCCACGTTGACATCAAAAAATTTTGAATTTTTTTTGTAAGAATTGGTGCGAAAATTCATATTAGAGTTTTATGAGAGTTTGTAAAAAGTGTGGAGATAGATAATTTGATAATTTTTTTATATATTTTTTATATATTTTTTAATCAAGAGATGATTTTGGTGTTTTTTTTTTAAAAAAATAAACTTTCGAAATTAAATAAGAAAGAAAGAAACTGTAGTACTTGGATCTTACCGTCGGTGTCAAAATTTAAAAGTTTGAAAATTTGTTTTTTTTTAATAACTGGTAAATATATTCCAAAAGCTTTAAAAAGATAGGGCATCGCGCCCTTAATGGCGCTCATAGGCTTGCCAAATGGGCCGTGGACAATAGGTTTTCTGGTTTAGTTCCTTTGTCCTGTCTCAGACAAATTTTGTTCTGCGACTTTGATTGCGAAAGAATAAATCTTGGCTTTGCTCATAAAAAACATACTTTGCCAAAAGCACTGACAATGCTGGCCCAAAAAGAATAATTTCTCTTGACGTTCTGAGCAGGCCAGTTTTTTTTAAAGTAAACGTGAAATTTTATTTTACTGGATAAATTACATCAATACTGAATAGAGATAAACTTTCAAAGTCGATTACAATGAAAAGGGGCATATAGCCCATAACAACAATCTTAAGATCCCGAAGGGCCATTCATCTACTAACCTCAAAGGCCTGAAACCAAATAGCCATAAAGGCTCCATACAAGTGGGCCAAAAAGCCCAAAGTTTTGAAACGGGTCCAAGAACCAAAAGTAAACGCCGCCACAAGCAGAGGAGTCGAACACCGGAAGAAAAGTTGAGCAAGCACCGCCCTCCCACTTCCCCGAAAACCCGTCCATACCAGCACAACCAAAAGGGAGGACATTGCGAAGAGCCATAAACTGTTGACCAGCCACTGCCAAAAAGATCTAACACTACTGAAGATGGCCAGCAAGTTCATTGCTGCAGGAACACGCCTCACCAATAAATCTGTGACGAGATCCTTCCCAACAAAACTAGAGAAATGAAATTATTGTTAGACACAAACAATTGCCGGCCAAAACACATGGACGAAGAAAGCCACCACAAACAACCCAAAATAAGCAAAATAAGGGCGGACGCTTGAGCATGGCACGCGTGGAACATCACGCTCCGGCATACCATCTTCGGATAATGGACATAGAAGCGTCTGGAGCGGAAGAGCTCTATCAAACTGAGCGTGGCCACCAAAAAGCCTCCAAACCTCCTAGATCTAACCATGATGAAAGCTAAAATGAAGGTGCCAATTGTGGTAATGGAGTGAGGAGAAAAAAGGCCAAGGGGGTAAATAAAGAGAGGAGAGAGGGAGAGAAAAAGGAAAGACAGGAGGAAGAAGTGCCCCTCCAGTCGCCGGAGATTATAAGAGTGGAGAGGGGTCAGGCTTAGAAAGGGAAAGTCTAGAGATATGGTGGACGCTGTCTCTCTATAAACGTCTTTTCTGAGCAGGCCAATTAATTATCTGCCTCGAGCACTTCAACCCGTCAGGACCAGATCAGATCATGAATACGGATGCTTCTCCATTGCCAGTGCTTTTGCTTGCCTCAGGCCTCTCTGTGGTTTAACAGCCACACACCCAAACACTCCTTCATTCTCTGGCTAGCTATTCCTGATGGACTCTCCATCTAAAAGGTATGATCTCCTATATAATTCAACATGCATGATGCGCGGCATAAATTCAAAATTCGTACAAAATTATAGAAGATTGATCAAGTGGTTTGTTCTTTATCTCTCTGTTTGCATAAATTCAAACTTCGTACTTCTGGTTTACTATTTTCTCTGATTATTTCATGAGCTTTAAAATTCCTCAAAATATATAGTTCCTCATATTTAAAATCCATCGAAATTTGGATGTTCGCAGGCGACTGTAGGGACAAAATTGGTATTTGTCCCTGCTCAAATGACCCTTCACCAGTTGCTTTAAATGTAGCACATGCTGCGTACTTGTAGGCCAATTGGAAAAATCCTAAATACGTGTTACAATTCTAGAATGTATACGCCGTCTACAGGGTTTAGGCATCATTCAAATGATGATAGGAAGAACATATATATGATTTATATTCGATCATAAAACGCTAATACCACGATCTTTCATTTAGAACATTAATATCCGAGTTAGATTGTTTAAATATTGTCCTCTCATGATCATGATCATTTACCAATGCTTTTTGGGTAAGGAATTAGTATAGTCACTAAAAAAAAACAGGTATACAGCGGCGGCCACTAAAAACGCAGCTAAAGAGTGTTTTTTTGCGGCGTTTTGCAAAAAAAACGGCTAAAGGTATGATCGTGGTCAGTCTTTAGCAGCGTTTTATGCAAAACGACGCTAACAGTATTGCCTTTAGCGGCGGTCACTGACCGCTGCTATAGAACCCATTTAGCAACGTTTTTTTGAAAAATGCCACTAACGGTATTGCCTTTATAGCGGCGGTCAGTGACCTTAGCAGCGTATTTTTTTTAAAACGCTGCTATACGTTTAATTCCGTGAATTTTTTATTTATTTATTAATTATAAATTATTTAATGTTAATAATTATTTTATTCCTTTTAATCTCTATTTTTATTTTTTGATGTATTTGGAAAAAAATTATTTTAAAGGTGTGAGACCCCGACTTGCACCACTTAGTTTAAGTCCAATTTAAATGTTTAAGACCTTGTTACATGACTTTTTAAGGCTGTTATTATGAATATTGGAAAGGAATGTATGGATGATTTTTAAGGTGAAAGTTATTTGTGCATTTTAAGTATAAATTATGGTTTGTGAATTTCTATTATGTAAACTTTATTATGTGAATTAATCATGCTAGGCTTGAAATATATGTTGCTGGAAATAAAAGACAAAGAGACAAGGTGCATGTGGCAAATAAAAAAAAAAAACCAAGAATGGCCGCCCATTGCAGCCAATGGGAGGGGGCGACGTTAACAAAGACCCCCCCCCATTTCACTCATCTTACACGCCACTCCACTCACATTTCACTCATTCACGCCACACCTCACACCCCACCCAAAACCGCACAAAGAAAAGAGAGAAAGGGAGACTGAGGCCTAGAAGAAGAAGAAGAAGAGGAGGAGGAAGAAGGCCGAGAAGAAGAAGGAGAAGAGAGAAGAAAATAAGAGGAAGAAGAAAAAGGAAAAGAAGGGAAAAGAGAGGTATGGTTCGGCCACCTTAGCTGTGAAATTTCTTGTTGGCCCACTGATGTTGTGTTGTATTTATTCTCTTGAAATTTCTTGAACATAGAATCTTTTGGGTTGTGTTGTTGTGATTTGCTGATGGAGGATGAGTGTGAAGGCCACGACTTGGGCTAGTTACAGCTTGAAAAACTTTCTGGGAGATTTTAGCATACATGTAGGTGGGTGACATGAAATTAGGAGAAATTGTCATTGCTCTTTTCTTGTAGAAAACCCATGTTTTCTTGATGTTAACTTGCTATAGGTGTCTTGCATGTGAGTAATGTGGGTGACTCAACTAACAATGATTAGTAAATTACTTCCAAGCGTAGGAAGTTGTCAAGTAATACTAGTGAAGTCCTAGATCATCTCCACAAGGACCGATGTGTTCAATTTTTCATTCCAACCACCATTACAATAAAATAAACTATGTTCTATTTACAATTAAAATGGTATTTACAAAGGGAAACACGTGATCATAAACGTAGCATGAGATGGAGTTGAAACTAGATAAACTCAAGTAGTTGTCGAATAAACATTTCTTGGCATTAAACTTGCTCTAAGAGACATTTCATCGAACACTTTGTACCCAATCTCTAGCTAGTCACAATCCATTCATACCTATACTCAATCCAACTAACAAAAACAAAACCAAACACTATTCTAACATTAAGGAAGTGAAATGGAAACATAACATAACATTTAATCATCCAACCAAAGCAAAACTTAAATCCGAAACATAAATGGAATATGACATTCGGTCCAAACAAGTTCTAAAACTGAAATGAAAGTGCAAATATAACTGAAAGTTCGGTCTAAACAACAGCAAGAGAAAAAGTAATGAAAACAACTCTAAAAGAAAAGAAATAAAAGCAACAACAACTACTCTAAAAGCTACGAAAGAAACAAAGCCAAAAGCAACAAGCTTTTGGTCTCTACGGGAACATCAAGAGAAAAAGGCAATAAGGAAAAGTGGTATTGAGAGAAAAATCTTTGGGAGACCCAGCAGCCAACCCAAATGCCTTCCACACCTGCCAAGAAATAAAACTTTCGAACCCCCTTTCTTTTGCAAGAAAATCTCCTTTTAAACCTTTTTTTTGGGGGCTTTTGTTATGACTCAACAGCAATGCCCTAGGGCCTTTTTCGACTTCCAAAAATACCCTCTAACATGGCGTCAGACGCGTCGCGCTCGACCGACGCTCGACCCCCCTTGGAGATTCTCACACAGAACCATAACGCGCGAACACCGCTCAACATGCCGCTCGAGCGCGCATGGAGACAATCAAGCAGAAGCTTAACTCGCGATCAGCGCTCGACAGTGTGCTCGAGCACTCTTTGATTCCAGCCTCCCTCTCACTTCCATGAGCTCACTTTATCTCCATTGTTCATATGCAAAACGTAAAAACAAAAGTCATATAGGAAATATTCCAATCATATTTATGAAAATGGAGACATGAAAATATGGTGAGAGGAGAGAAAACAAATAACTTAAATTTACTCAATTACACTTGTTCTTGTCAAAGTTAACAATTCGCCCCTTACTAATGCCCAAAGCATAATTTTCTCATTTTCTAGTGGAAATGGTGTAATTTTGAAACTTTCTTAAGTGATTAATTAACAAAATTGTGATACAATCAGTGGGTAGATGAGAAAGCTAAACACTTAAAGAAATTGGTTATACTTGGAGAAAAAGGATCAAGCATGTTCGGGTTAAGTGGATTTGCTTGCAGGCCCGTCTATCTCAGTCAGAGAAATGAAAAAAATAATCCGCTGCAAAACCAAGGTTAAGTTCGCTGGAGCATTCAATCGGGAATGCTCGCGGCTGTCATTGGTCCCTTCGGGTTAGCGTTCGTTGCGTGACAAAAGGACATACTTAATAAAATATGGAATTAATAGGAGTGTTATGAAAATTGTTGTTATATGATATTTTTAAATTATACCAATTGTTGCTATGGTAATTGCATATTTATTGATTAAATCTAAGTAGTTTAGAAAACATATATTATCATACTTATAATGAGCATATATATTTTGAATAATTAGTAATATAATACTATTTAATTAGGACATATTATTTAATTTCAAACAAAAAGATATTGTGAGATTAGCTTATGCAATGTTATATAGAAAACATTTTACTTTTAAATTATAAATATTATATATTATTATTCTCAACCTATTTTAATTGAGATTATTATACTAATTATAAAAAAGAATGTAAAGAATGTACATAATTATGTATTTATTTAATACTAAGTATAAATTTTTTTAAATACTATTACAATTTACAACTGATTTTAATTTACTAAAACACATCACTACAAAATATAACTTATTATTAAAAAATTTGAAAAACTACAGATTAGAAAAAAAAATTGAAATCACCTGTTCCGTGAACAACCTTTTTTCCCCTTTCCCGTCCCAGCGCCAAATTCCCCTTTCCCGTGCTCCTTCCTTCCCTCTTTCTCACAATTCTCTAACCCTTCTCGCCATCAGTCTCTCTTTTTCTCTGATCAAATTCGAGGTAGTTGCAATGGAAACAAATGTGTACTCACTCTACGAACCTCATCATTTCTCTCCGAACTTTGGGATTCATTATACAAACTGCAACTCCGGCGTTAAGCTTGCTCAGTCTTCAAAATTCAGCTCGTTTGGAACCCAGTGGAGCACTCATAAGCTGTTGGTGGGCTTGAGGATGTGAAGAAATCCATATTGGATACTGTCCAGGTGGGCTCTTTCATCTATACTACCTCCTTGTTTCATAGAACCCATAAAGGCTGCTTTTTTAATTGGAAAAGATACTGAGTGTGCAAATATCAAACGTTTGTGAATGGAGAAGATAAGAATTCTGGTCTTGGTTGCTATTCCTTTTTAATTGAAGATGAAGATTTTGAGGGAACGAGATTTGTTGGCAATGACTGCAAAGAAACTTGGTCGTGACCTGGCAAACGTGAAGTTTTGATTTTTTTTTTCTGCGGTTGAATTCTAGCAATCTCGTTGTTCATGTGATGGGGTTATTTTAACTTCTGTTCCATTTATCTTGCAATTGTTTATTTCGAAATATCTTATTTGTTTCTGGTTGTTGGGGTCGGCTAGATTATAAAAATGCTTGTTGTTTTGTTGTGGATTTGCATTCCAATTAGAAGTGCTTGGATTGTTGATTTTTGTTTTTTGCACTCCAACTGTTTATGAGAATGCTTTTATGTCATAGGGCATGACCTACGACTAGCTTTTGTTTTATATCATATGTGGCTTAATTTGGTTCTCCATATATGCTTGGATCTTTTACAGACACGAGGAGAGATGTGCGGGAGATCTTCAACATGACTCCTCATGACAAGCAAGTAAGGATGTCGGATTCTGCTATCTATGAATGTCATAAAGATCTTAGAATAGAAGTTCTGATTGATTTCATTTGTGGCTCCTAATGGGTCGTCGAAGCAATCTTTGGCTGTGAATGAAGGAGTTGAAATTGATCCTTCAAAGTCTCCACTGGGAGGGAGGACGGTATGCAACCTTCCTAAATGACTTAATTGTGTTCTCTTGCATTGCCTATGGTGTCTATGTAAAAAATACTTCACAATTCTCCACTAGCAGGATGTCTTTGACCTGCCCTTCCACATGGCTAGAGACAAAATAGAGGATAGTCTTAGAACTAAAATGACTTCCATAAAGGTGTATCTATTTTTTTTTTCTTTCTATTTAACATTTCATCTTATTGTTCTGGAGGATAATAAGCTGTTGAAAGGTTTTGTTGTTTGTGCTTTAACTTTTGAAGGAGAGAATGGTTCAATTGCAAGATGCACATAAAGGTGCTGAAGTTACTTTTGAAGCAACTGAGAGGGAGCTTGAAGCTCAACTTGTTGAGGCTATGAGCATAATACAGGAGCAGGTTGTATAGTCTCTTTCCCTATAGTATGAAATTTGAATGGGAGATTGGATGATATCCATTCTTCTTCACTGGTCAGTTATCTCATTGAATTCAGGGCACTATGCGATTCTGATAAATAGGTAATCAAAGGCAAAGTTGAGGAAGTTGAATTGCCTGAGAAAGCAGATATTCTAATCTCGGAGCCAATGGGTAAGCTCATAATAGAACTTACTTTACCTCAAAATCAGCATAAGTAGTCACACTTTATGGCTCGAGCTTTTGTGTGTTTGATTTAGAATTTTCACTGCGTGCTTATAGGAACATTGTTGGTTAATGAAAGAATGTTGGAATCCTATATGATTGCAAGAGATCGTTTTCTTGCACCAAATGGTAAAATGAGATTTTTACGGTTTTAAAGAAAAGTGTTTTTACGGTTTAAAATGAGATTTTTTGTGAGGCATAGTCCATGGAGTATCAGCCCAAGCCGGAGTTGCTTATAGACTTATATACAAGTAGATATATTGTTTACATAAATCTTTTGTTTATTTCTATTTCTCATGTGATATTTATTTTCTATTACAGGAATTCAAGATAGATGATTTTGATGTGTCAAAGGAGGAAGATTTTAATTGGTCCTTGCTTATTGTGTTGTATTTGAATATTTTAGTCAGTCCTTGCTTATTGTTATTTTATATTAGAAACTTTTTACTTTTTAGATTAATTGTACAGATTTTTGTGTTTGTTGTAAAATATAATTAATCAATGATGAAGAGGTTTTTGTTTTATTATCCTTGTTCTAGGTTACCATTTTAACCGCTAAAACCGCTACCGCTACTGGTAAGGGCGATTATTGTGCCTTAGCGGTGCGGTGACGGTGTCAAATATGTGATTCCGTCAATTGCGGTGACGGTTTTCGCCAAACCGTCACCTACACCACCGTTAACCACCCATAGTTGAGACTTAAGATGACTATTGATTATGTGACATACTTTTGTTAGAATATGTTAGTTGGTTTATGTCATATTGTTGGACACTTTTATTAGACTTTAGTCTTTATGTTTGAATATGATATTATGTTATACTTTTGGACAACTTTATATTTGTTATGATTGTTAATGATTATGATATTATATTTGAATATGTTATGATATTTGTCCATTTGATATGGTTATTGATTATGATATTAAGCTGGAAATTTAAACAGGTCAAAACAGTGCAAAAAGATGAAAAAGCTAAAGGAAAAAGCTTTTTTTTTTGTACAACGGATATACGGTTTAAACAGTTATCGTATAACCGTTACGTTAATACCTTCACCAGTAAGGGCGGTTATCGTGCCTTAGCGGTGCGATGACGGTGTCAATTATGTGATTCCATCAATTGCGGTTTTGACCGCAGCTAGGTGACCCGAGGTCTTCACTAGCGGTCACCCGAACCGTCGCGATATACCTATGCCGGTGGGTATATAGCGCCGGTCGCGACCGCTGCTATAGATTATAACAGCGGTTTTTTGACCTTCCGACCGCTGCTGTAGGTCTTTTTTTGTAGTGAGCATTATGTTTCTACATCTAAGCACGCCATTCAAACTAGCATTTAGATTACCTGGAGTTTTCAAATATTAAACCATCTCAAACTAAAAGATTACGGTTCTATCATTATGTTTCTAATTCACTTGACTAGCATACGTTATGTATAGTCTATGGTCCGTTGGTTGTCTAAGATTACTACTGATCTTTGTGAGTTATCTGTCCTTTATGTGTTATCTATATGGCATTTTGGTCCCCTGTTTGCTAGCCCATAGCCTTTTACGAAGGGTTGACTTGTCCTTTAGAGCATGTAAACGAGGTCTGAATGTCTTTGAATATTAATAAATGAGCTATTATATGATTAAAAAGAGAGTCAATTTAATTATGGTTCTCAATCACTAACTATGTTCCTATAACATTGAGATATTTAAGATTGTGACAATAGAGCTTTTGAGTATTGCCCTATGTCTGCATTTGCATGTCACAAGATATTAGGCCTAGAAAAAGAAGTCACAAATAATTATATATATTGACCTAACATAAACAAATTATCACAATGTCTATTATTTACTAGAATCTTGTTGACAACATAAACAAAAAAAAGGCAAATGCACCATACAAAAGATGGTAATTAGGAGGTATCGAAGGTGATTTCACTTAATATTTCTCTTTTTTTTGTCAACGTAATAAATAAAATACTATATATATACAAAGATAGGCCTACAAGGAGACTCCTCGTGATGATTCCATGACCAAATGTTACAAAATTAAAATCAAATAAAACGGAGTTTATTAATTTATATATGATTAATTTTCGGAGCAATAAGCAAATATAGGGCAAAACAGTACTAGCACTGACATTTATTTATTGGCCAATGCTATAAATCTGAAACATCGGACTACTCTAAAACTTCCACGGCTAGAAGCAAAACAATAACCACTTAAAACTTTTATATAAGAACAATAGATTACTTCTTGTAAAGAGCAAAAGATTATCAGGTACTCCTAGAGTCCAAGGCCAAAATGGTACTGAGATTCAATGGGTTCATGTACTTCGTAGATCCAGTCATGAATGTTTGTACGATCAGTCTGTTTGCCTTTTCAGATGGATGGAATGGATCCCAAAACGCGTACAAATCTCTGTTTGGGCACAGGTTGGACGCTGGAGTGCATAGTCCAATCCCGTTGTATGGTCCTTGTCCGCAGCATGCTACCTTCGATGTGACAAATCCTGCAAAATCATTAAAAGCTGCATGTAATTACTCTCTTTAGCTTAGGATCAGCTCTCAACATCTCAAAACTCTACTATTTCAGGGTTCATTGGATTGAGATTATTTCCCCGAAGTTCCTTACGTGGGTTTATATATATATATATAGAAGAGAAGCCAAAAGCAAACTTGGCTTACATAATTTCTTTTATAGCTTTTGCTCGAGTTCAATTACAATGAATTTTCCTGGTGATGAACGGAGCCTTATCTTTGAGCCACCTTATTTTAACGTGACATTTACTTCCACTGATCCCAAGAAAGCCTGTCTTCAATATCTTTGCTGTTCTGTCTCCTGACCAAACAGCACAGTTCGTTGCATCTACCATTCTTTCTTCAATTGGCATTCAGTAGAACTTAATTGACTTCAGAAAAATACTATGTGATCCAAACTTTCTCGGGAAGAAAATCTTCCTGATTAAGGTGAAGCGTGTTATATATCATTTATTACTGTCGAGATTTGATTTTTTGGTAATAGCTAGCTAGCTTCACCTTATAATAATTAACATTGCTGAGAGGAACTGCAGAAGAATAACTAATGGAGGCCGCTGACATACCGTACGCTTGAGGATCGCTAATAAAATCCATGTGCATGTCGAAGGCATTTGCTGTAACGAAAACGTCTGAACCAATCTCGGTATTAAGTTGATTGAGCAGTTGAACGAGCTGTGGGTTGAACAAGCCTGCAGCTTGTTGCAGCTCAGCCGCGCACTCACCATTTCTGCTATGCATGGCCAACTCTGCCGGAACACAACCCAGTGGTCCAGTACCCGTCACCAAAACCCTCCGCGCTCCCAACTCATATAGCCTCTGCATTAATACTCTCATACTTAATTAGATCCAATATTAGTCATTTAACAAGTTGTTAGAATCCAAAAAATTTGTATATGTTGGAAGAACGGGACAGAGCAAATGTTATTCTTGATATAAGCAGGGGGTAAAGAAGTCCTTTCGTTAGAGAGAGGGGACTAAACCTTTTGGATCTTATTAAAGGCTTTAATAATAAGCACATGTGACATATTTGTTTCCCCAATATTTGTCAAACAAACTCCAAAATTTTTAACTTTTATACTTACACTCTACTTTTCACAAACCCCAATAAATCTCAATAAAACAAAGATTCTCAAAATTTCGGGAATATTCTCCAAAATTTTGACAAACAAACAACCCCTAGAATCCCAAACGTAGTTCCCTAAAAGCATTAATGAGAATGAAAAAAAAACCACCAGACTTCTTGTTGGCCTGACCAACCAGAATGTCGATATCATAAATTCGATGCATACATATGTCCCCACTTCACCATTATTTTCTTCCTACTTTCTTGTGACCAATATAATTCTCTCATACACTACTTGTGGTGTTAAATTAATAAACATACGAAGGCGATAAGTTAAGTTCAACTTTCATATATTTATTAATGGAACCGATCTTGTCATTATAAGGCCGTCTCTGAAAGCTTTCAAAGTAAGTGACTGTTTAGGCAAATCTATATTGGTGTTGGAATATTACTTATGGTTTTACTACTCAACAGAAATAGATCACTTTTAACAAGGGAACAAATCCTAGCTAGCTAGTCGATCGAAAACCCTTAAATTTTATTGTTAATACCTATTACCCACAATTTGGGATAAGAAAAAGTGTTCTGGGTTTTGTCTCTAATAAGACGTGGAGAAATCTTTAGCAAGAACAAAAGAACGAAATTGCTAGAATTTACAACGGGTACAATTCGGTTGCTAAAAAACCCTACGTTTTGGTCTCTACTACTATAAGAGTAAGTGTGCGTGACAAGGGCATTATTAATTAGTGGCCACCTAGCAAAAAGTATAAGACTTGTATGTGACAAGGGTTAATTATTATAACCACCTACAATAAATATCATTAAAGATAGCGACCACAGAATTAAATGGTTTCTACGAGTATAGCATGAAAATAACTATAATATTCACCAAGTAAATATATATATATATATATATAGAGAGAGAGAGAGAGAGAGAGAGAGAGTACTATAATCATAAATGTACGTGGCTATTTTGAATGTAGATTAATTATTCAAATTTATTTTTAACTTTAGAGTTTTTTGTTTTATATAGCAAATTACGAATGATGCATAACTAATAATACTGGATAATTAATCTTCAAAACATATATTGAATTAGTTACTTATACATGCAGCAAGGGTAGTACGAACTCACGACTAGAATCTTCCGATACTCCGAAATCAGATAGACAACGTAGTTGGGGAGAGCAAATTGGCGAGATCTTGCAGAGAAGGGCACTAAGTAGTAGTTATTCACGAAATCGTTGCCTCCAAGTGTAATGAGGACGAGCGCTTCATTTACAAGCCGCTCAGTCTGGTCGGGGCCGATGAGTGCGCTCACACGTTGTTGGTACTGTCCAAAGTACGCTAATTGTTGGGCAATTCGGATAATGTTCAGCTGCAAATCAAATGAAGATATTTATATATAGCGATAACATTAATCTTGACATATATAGTTCATATATCATGTAGCAGTCTACTTTGAAGAAGAAATTCTGTTTTGGAACTCACAAATTGAACTCCTGTATCATTGAGTATTCCGATTCCAGCAGAAGCAAAGTTGGCACCGACGAGTAGTCTTTGTCCATTGAGCTGCGGGCTCAAGTATGGCAGCGTGGGCTCGGAGCCGATTTGTTCACCTGGCAAGACATATCGGATAACAGCTTTTAGCTACTGATAATTAATTGTGAGGGATCATAAACGACAACGAAGAAAATAAAGCCCTGTTACGTACTGATAAGGTCAGGGATGTTAAGGCCATTAGAGAAGCGGCCGGTGGCTCTGTGAGTAGGATAGTCGATGCCGTAAGGGTAGGAGTCGGCACGGGCAGTGGTGACTAGATAGTCATTGTTGCCATTGTCGACAAGTGAGTCTCCGAAAACAAAGAAAGCTCGAGCCTCAGCTTGAGAAGACATACTACTCCATGTCGTGACCAGGCCGACAAATAGCCAAGAAAGAAAAACCAAGGAGTTGTCCATAGAGATGTTTGTTAGGCAACTCCAAGACAGCTAGCTGAAATTTGAACACACTTATGTGAATATGAATCAACACTGCAGGGCTTTATATATATAAGGGCCCTGCTCTCTTTAGCTATTCATAGCACATTAAATTGCTTGCTCTACCACCTTTGGATAGCTAGAGCTAGGAGCTAGGACCACCACAAGGCAAGTAAGAGTAGGTCCAATGGTCTGGATGGGAAATTTTTCTACCACTGTTTAAACTATATTTAATCCAACAGGACCTTAGTCGTGCTTAGCAACTTGTCTTTGAATTTTCCATGTCGATGGATATATATGGATCGTAGTCTAGGGTTTAGGCCTGGGCTTGGGAACGCCGCTCGGTTCAGACTTTTCACTAGTTGGCATCTATCACTGCGTATGTCGGCAAACGGGTGATAGTACTGTTGTGCAGTCATAGCTACTAAAGAGACAAAAATATATAGGTCGAATATATCCATAGTAATCAATTCATACAGGGAGGATAGGTAAATTTTACTGTTAGTCGAGTACTGAAAAGCTACGTACGTACGTACGTACATTACTCGTCAATCCTATTTTTCTAATTCCTCGTTTGTCCTTCTTCATTTTCCCTTGTATATATATATATATGTAACGCCGATCTCATTACACCTAGCTCGTACTTTTCTTTTCATTCTTGATCATCTATATATATATTTCGAAAGTGTAGGTAAACATTTTTACCATCAAATAAGGTGATGTTTGGGTAAGGTGAATTAATGTTGAGAGCCAAACAACAATAACCAGCTTGGGAGGTACTGAGGTCGTATATATATTGTGATTTTGTCAGTTGAATAGAGTGGTTTCCATGTACAGTACACATGCCTAAACATGATTATTGATCGAGACTGTAAATGCAGCTAATGCCATTTATTGCTATTGCGCTACGTCCTAATCGACATACTATCTAATTCACTTGCAATATTAATGAACTCATAATTGAACCCTCTGATAAATCGAGCTAATTAGTACCAAAACAGACATGACTTTTCTGTAATATATAGCTAGGAGGCACACCCTATTAAATGACAAATTCTCGACGAAAGAGATTAATTAAAAAACAGTTAATTAGAGGCGCCGTGTGACAAGTAATATTAGTTACGTCCAATGGACTTGACTTAGTTACTTCCACCATCTCAACTCAAATCGGATTAAGAATAATGGATAAGGATCCTCTGCAATTTTTAGCTCGAATTGCACGGTGTAATTTGGAGAGATATAGACACAACAGACAGTAAACTCTATGGTAGGGCCCATACTACCCGAAATTTTTACATAAACAACATTAAATGGTGTAGAGTCCTCATATTTAAGTCTATCTCTTTCCAAATTGCACCGTGCAATACGAACAGTAAATTGCAAGAAATACTCATCCAAGAACAATATTTTTTTGTTATTTTTCGGTGCCAATGATTATTGTCATCAAATGATGATCAGAGCAGTCTTCATAGTTAAATGTTCAGGCTTCCATTGGGCAGAAAATATAGCAGTTCATGAAGGTGCACACTGTATCAGCGACATATGTGATGCATGTAATGCGACTTTTTAGCTTGACAACCCAACCCTAATTGGCAAAATTGTTTTATTCAACCAGCTTTATTACTCAGCATGCACCATTGGGTTAAGAGTACTTCACGTGTTATGTACAAACCCTAATCGGCCAAATCATCGTGAAGTCTATAAATTAATTAATGCAGCGCTTCAACTTCCTTTCGGCAATAATTTTGTTGAATAATTGACACTGAGCGCCAGTTAATCAACGCGAATGTAGACTCGAAAGTATTTGTTATAATAAGATTTAGAGAAGTACAAGGATCACCAATGGCCTTGTACGTCTTTTCGTTTTCGTTTCAAGGAGGCAGAGCATCCCCACTTTAAGTCGCTTCTGTAGGTTTGGATATTATCGTTGTTCTGGCAAGCACTGTGGGGGTTGACATCCCAATAGTAATAAATTCATTACGTACCCACGGGATCAGTACTGGCTTTGCGTTTTACTCAAAAAGTTATTTCTCTCTTAATCTCTCTCTCACTCTCAACAATACAGTAAATTACCTTGCATTCTCATACTACAGTTACTTTTCCAATATCTACGATAACATGAGATTTCGTGGTCATACATGTTCCTGTTTTTTTTTCCTAAACCGTGATAATACATGTCACTTCCAAATTACGAACAATATATATAATGTACACACTTAGGCCTTCAGGGTCTCAAAAATGTTTTTCACAATTTGGATTGTAATAATGTAAGTGTATATTTTTGAACGAAGCAATGGTTTATATACACAGCTGAGTATCAGCTATAACGAATCAAAAACTAACTAACATATTGATGAACTAACATATAACGCATGACTAACTTCAGCTACTGTAATGGCACCTCTCAAGCTGGACGGTGTATATCAAGTAGTCCAAGCTTGACAACTAAAATTGAAAACTTATCAAAAGATAGAGGCTTAGTGAGTAAGTCTGCTAACTCGTAGTCAATAGTAACATGAAGAGTTTTAATTGTCTTGTGCTGCACCATATCACGAACCAAATTGATAATCAATGACAATGTGCTTGGTTCTCTCATGAAAAATATGATTTGCGGCAATGTGTAATGCATCTTTACTCTCACAAAATAGTAATGTCGGCTCATAATGGTCAACATGAAAATCAGCAAATAGAGTAGTAAGCCAATTCAGTTCACAACACACTGCTATCATAGATCTGCACTCGGCTTCAACAGATGAGCGGCTTACTATCACTTGTTTCTTTGACTTCCAAGATATCAAAGAGTCACCGAGGAACAAAACAAAACTAGTAACAGAACGTATGGTATCTGGGTAAGTAGCCCAATCTGAGTCGCAGAAGGCCTTGAGCTGAATAGAGGACAAACTGGAAAGAAATACACATTGTCTAGGATTTCCCTTAAGATATCTAAGAACTTTGAGAGCTTCTTCATTATGAGACTTTCGAGGTTTTGACAAAATCCTGCTTAGATTATTAACAACAAAGCATATATCAGGTTGCGTGATTGTATTATTTAATTTTTGAATCTACGGTAATCTGGGATAAGTACTTGTGTAATCAAGTGAATCTCCACATGAATTATTTAATTTTTGATTGCAATCCATTGCAACCTTGGCAGGTTTAGTTGCTAAAAAGCAGCATCAGCAAGGACTTCCATGGTATACTTTCGTTGGCAAAGTGAAATTCTAAAAGCAGATTGAGCCACCTCCTGGCCAAGAAAAAAATTAAGAGGCCCTAGATCCTTAAGCTTAAAACATGAGTCCAACCAAGCTTTAAGATCTGTAATAGATGTAGTTAAGTTACTAGCGAGAATGATATCATCCACGTAGACCAGGAGAGCAATAAAATCATATTCATTTGACTTCGTAAACAAAGAATGATCAGACTTTGATTGCCGGATGCCATATTGCAATAAGTTGGTAGAGAATTTTTGAAACCACTATCTGCTTGCCTGTTTTAGGCCATACAGAGATTTTTGCAACTTACATACCTGAGTGTCACCAGAAAAAGAAAAACCAAGAGGGAGCTTCATGTATACTTCCTCATCTAACTCACCATGCAAAAATGCATTATTAACATTGAATTGATGTAGATCCCAACGATTAATGGCAACTATAGCAAGTAAACATCGGACTGTGGTTAACTTTGCAACCGGGGAAAATGTGTCAAAATAATCCACACCTTGTTGCGTGTAACCTTTTGCAATAAGCTAGGCTTAATTTCTCTCAAGACTACCACCAGCTCGAAATTTGCATTTGTAGACAAATTTACATCCAATAGCTATCTTGTTAGGGGGGAATATAATCAATACCCAAATATGATTAGTTTCAAGAGCTATGATTTTAGCTTTCATTGCGTCTCTCCACTTAGAATTTTTGACAGCCTCATGATAAAATTTTGGGGTAAAGTCATAGTTAGCCCATAAGTATAAGCAAAAATCAAATCAGTATGCCTAAGTATCAATTCAACGATTTGAGACCCATAACTATTGAAAATCGTGAATTCTGGCGCTCAGTCTAAGTTAGCCCTTAAATTCGAGGGAAAACCATGCAAAAAGGTCGAAATGCCCCTCCAAGATGAAATTTTTAAAAATAAATACAAATAATAAAAATTTAAGAAATAAATATAGTATTGAAATAGAGTTTCAATAGTTTTATTTAAAAAATATTTTGTTTTAAAAAAATATCATTTATTTTATTTTTAATTATTTTTTTAATTATTTTATTTTAGAGAGATATTTTAATCATTTTACATAATTTTCAATTTAAATTTAATTTTAGAGAGACTAGAATCGATGATTTTTAAAAGTTACTTACTCAAACCGCCGAATTGACCCATAACGTTTGAAGTGCTCATTTGAAGCGCTCGTAGAGCACTTTCACTACTGAACACGGTGATGCCATATAATGTAGTTCTTACGGGTGCAGATGAGCGCCCATAGCTATGTTTATTTTCCTTGTTTATTTTGTTTCGTGGATAAATTTAAGTAGCCTTATATTTAAGGCGTATTTTGTAAAGCTTTTGGAATTATTTGCTAGGTGTTGATGAGCTTTTGTACTGTTCATACTGAAAAATAAGGTTTAGACTCTAAAGAACACTTAAGGGGGTGAATAAGTGTTGATACTTTCTTTTTGGATGATTAGACGAATTTAAAACAAGTTCTAAATTAGTCTTGTCTAGATCTAGAATGTATTCAAACAATTAATAAATATGAAACACATAAAATATCATTCATATGCGAAACCAAGAAATTTGATGAAGAAGTCGAAAACCTTATCAAAGGAAAAATCACTCTGGGCTAATAATCCCAAAATATTCATAAACCTTACACCGGTGATTCAGATATAGACAACATCTAGTTGCTTGACTCTGATTACCTCGAAGTAATAATATAAACAATCTTTTGAGATTCTTCTTATGAATCTCCTCAAGAATGCCCTGGTTCTTCAACACTAGTAACACTGGCCTCCAATCTCCTTAAGCTCTTTGAATACTTCCCACAAGATAAGATATATGAGTGAAAATCTTTTGTATAAGATTTGAAACTTATTTCCAAAATATATGAGTTGCTTTCCATTTCTTTCAACGTGTTGATATTTAGACAATGACTTTGTCTCTATTTTAAGGATTAATTTCCAAACCTAATTATTTCTAAACGAGTATTTATAATTCGATAATACGCCGGCGATAAAGATGTTTTAAAAGATTAGTTTCCATAAACAAAATAATTATATCTTTACTTTCAAAGTCTTTCTACATCTTTCTAGGGCTAAAACAACTTTTCAATCAAAATTTCCGCATTAAGTCGAGTAGGGACATTTTTGTCATTTTGATCGCCTGGGAAAACAAAAGTGTCGTAATCTCGCTTAGTTAGTATTATATTACTATAAAGATAGCTTAGATGTAAATATAGGCACTGGACGCTACACAATGTTACTCAGCATTAATACATCTGTACGTGACATCTTATGTCTCAAGAAAATACCTAATAATAAATAAAAAAATAAATACGTATATATGATAATAAATAAATAAAATTAAATAATTATCTGAGCATTATTCTAAAAAACTAGTTTTGAAGACTATATTTCTAACTGCCACCCTATAAATGACTGGCGATCACACCATGAGCCATGAGTCATGAAGGGTGAACACTAGCTATACACGTGAGGGGGTTGAAGGCAAGAAGCCCGCCATTATGAAGGGTCCTTCAACCAAAGAACATGGAAGTAAATTTCTGTTTATATATTAATTATTCAGTAGTTTTTTAGTATTTATTAGTTTCTTATTTTGTTCTTTTTGTTATCTCATCTGGCCGTAATTTTAACAAGTGTTTGGGCAGCAGCATGTGGAGCATATTAAATGAAGATCGCAGAGGCGAAGACAAGGGCAGCGAGGGGACTGTGGCCCCCAGCCCCATTAAAGTCTGCCAAGAAAGAGCCTCTTTTTTAGTGGTTATTTTAACAGCTAATTTTAATATTTGATGCATTTCAAAACATCTACGAGGTATTCAATTAGGAAGTTTTTTTGAGAATTTTTAGGTGATATTAATTTTATTAGTATGCGTATTTTAGTTATTTTTATGTAGTGTTATAAATGATATTTGGTTGTAAAATTTTTTGTATTCTGAGAATTCAAAAAAATCTTGAAGATTTTGTTTAACCGAACATGCTCTGTATTTTCATGCAATATCTCTCAATAAAAATTCCCAGAGAGACACAGCACACTACAAGCTACTAGCTAGCTACACCATACATCTCCCCACCGATCTTTCCGGCTCTTCTTTTTTTGAACTAGAATCTCTACAATATCTAAGGCATTGTCATTGTCAATAGGAGAGAGAGTGACACATGAATACGGGTCCTACCGTGGGACTAACATTCTGCGTCTCTCTCTCCTTATTATACCATCTAAAGTATTGCATAGGAGCCAGATTTTTTTTTATTCCTTTCTTCTTGTCTGGCGACTTAATTCCGTCACCCACCGATGTGCACACATCATCGACTTCTGTGTCTTGCTCCACTCTCCTGTTCGTTTGAGCTCAGCTCTGACGGAACATTGAACTTTAACTTGCTTTTGTTAATTAGGTATCGGCGGTTCCGGTCCGTGCTCGTCTAACTAGGACTTTTTGAATGGAGTTTGTCAGCACTCAGCCATCAACGGCGCGCATCTGTCGAGTGTGGTCGCAAAGCAGCAGTACTATGGAATACCGAAGGTGTCCGTACGTTCCAGTGGCTTTGTTTTCTCTTAATTTGAGAAGACTGCATTTGCTAACACAATTTTACTCAAAATATTCTCTCTTCTAATAAAATATTACAATATAATCTCTCTCATCAAAAATATAAAAAATTACCTCTCTTCATTTTTTCACTAAACTCAATACTAACACAAAATTCAATACCAAAAATATTTCTAACACAAACACAACCGAAGAGTGCATGACACTTATGTTTCGGTTGGGCGAGCAAGAATAGTGGAGCACAGATATACTTCCTTGTCATTGTCAGCGTAGTTAATTGTGATACCAGATTCACCCCCTGGCCCGTAGTGGATCCATTGTCTTTTCTTTAATGGCACTGTAGACTGGCTGATCTAGGAAATTTGTTTGGGACGTACGTACCACCAACAACTTTTGTATTTCATTGGGATATAATTGGTCAATAGATTTTCACTTTGCTCAAAGAAAGAAAAAAAAGAAGTACAAGTACGACCTCTGAGAAATAAAAATTAAAATTTTGATGAGTAAGATAAAATTTTTAAGTGGTTCGGTCATTGACCTACATTCACTTTTGAAAAATCCAACTGGACATTCGATTTTCTCACTTATGAATCAAAATGGATACATTGAGCTTATTTATAACTTATTAATTTCAATTGTCCACATTTTCACTTTGAGTTTGGACATACAAAAACAAGGAAAATAAAATTACCGGAAAGTCGTCGGAGGTTGGCCAGGCTCTGCCGGATGGTTGTCGGGCTCTGTCGGTGGTTGCCGGGCTCTACCGGTTGGTTACCGAGCTCTACCGGTGGTTGCCGGGCTATGCCGGATGGTTGTCAGTCTGAAGCCGGGAGGTTCTAGAAGGTAACCAGACTAATGCCGAAAACCTTGCTTTGATACCATGTAAGAAATAAAAATTTAAACTTTGATAAATTAGACAAGATTTTTAAGTGGATCGGTCATTGACCTACATCCACTTTTCAAAAGCCCAACTGGACATTCGGTTTTCTCACTTATGAATCAAAATGGTTACATTGGGCTTATTTATAACCCATTAATTTCAATTGTCCAAATTACTTTAGCAATGTGGAACTACATTTTCAATATGCTCCACAATTTTCTCAAGAAACTAGCCAAGATCGAAAACAAATAAAAGAACAAATCAGAACAAGCTTCAGTAATGGAGCAAGTAACAACACCTTTTCATTTTTTCCTGTACACCAATGTCATTGCTACTCAAAAGCAAGGAACGCCTTCTCCGTTGGGATTTATACTACGTACTTAATTGTAGGTGTCCGAGCTTCAGGCATATAAGGCCTGGACCCCTTGTGTCGCACTAATGCCTTGGGATCCCACACCATATACTGTGATTCAAGTTTAAGTGTGCGAGGTATGATACCACCGTGAGCCACTGTTTTTACCAGAAAAAAAAATTGTCGTTTTACGAATGGAGTTGAAGAATAATGTTGAACTCGGTTAAGAGATATATATGTAGCTTTCTATCAGCATTCTTGTACTCTCCCCATCATTAATCGTCTCATCTTTCCATCAAAATAAAAATAAAAATAAAAATAATTGAATCAAATTATCTCTCTTTACATTTTCAAACTCCATAAATTTTCAAGTCCTTACCACGGTTATATTAAAACAATAGACAAACAGTCAATAGGTTGTCAACTCATTCAATGTCAATAGGTTGAACCCAAAATAATGGATCACTCGTATTAAAGCTTTCCCATATCTGTCTTTTTCTATTCAATTAAGTTAGAACAAATTTAATTAAATTATCTTTATTTTTATTTTTTTACCGACTTCAATAAAATTTCACAATTTTTCAAATCTCTCCGGTTATATAAAATAATATGAGAAAAATATACGAGTACTAACACTTTGTACATCCATTTTTCAATTACTTGACATTGAGATTTTTTTTTTATTTTTGTTTTTTAACAGTCGATTTAACGGGTACAAATTAACCGTCGAAAATCGAAACATGAAAACCTCAATATATGACGAAATTGTATGATGGAGGTTATGTAAAGTGTCACTACCTCAAACGTAAAATGTGAACTTTTCCCAACCAATATATATACAAACAGTCAAGAAGTTGATAATTCATTTGAGCAGGTAGTTGGTTGAACCCAAAATAATGGAGCACTGATATAAAAGCTTTCCCATATCTGTCGTGAAAGATGGAAACTTAGCTGGCTAGTCATGTCTCCTTTGCTATTCAATTAAGTTGGACAAATCTAAAAGGGTTTCAAGTCTAAGATGAAGTATTAATTATGAGCTGTCTAGTATTCAATGACGCCAACTACTTTAAAAAGGAAATCCACTGATACGCATGTATAACAGATGCACAAATTTTAAGACAGACCCAGCAAATCATAGCGGCTCCCCAATAGGCTCGGCCAATAGGTAGAACTATTAACTCAACCCAAATTGCAGTAGTACTCCTGTACTGCAGAGACGCAATAAATAAATATATATATATAATACTATCTATGCCTTTTCCAATTTTTGACAGCCAAGTATATATACTCTCTTGGATCCATCAACAGAAATATTATGACAAATTGTACATTACACGACTTATGCCATTTTGGAATCAAGAATTCCGTGTTTCTAAAATTTGAATTTTAAGATACGTGGTTCTTCCGTATGTGGATTCAAGGCCTCTCCTAGTTTACCATCTATCTGAAGATAGAGAATGATTACATGTAGTGGCGGAACGAGGAATAAATTTGAAATGAGCAAATTTTTAAGAAAAATGATAAAAAAAATTTTACTACGTAATGTAAAAAGTGTCTTAGAGTTAAAATATAAAAAATTAAAGACTAAAAACATAAAAAAAAAATATTATATCGAAATATACTTAAAGTACTATTTACTGAAACTGAGATGCGACAATTGGATTTTACGTGTAATATCTCTAATATTTTGAGCTACTTTTGAGATCCTTATGTTAAGGCTTTCTTTTAAATATTTTTATTAATTGTGTTTTTTTTCTTAATATTTGCTTTATTTTCGTAATTTGTGCATTGTTTAGTATTTATCATTTGATTAATTGCTTATAGGATTTATTTCCTTTAATTTTTAATCTTTTAATTGAGATCACTATTTTAGTGTCAATGTATGTGTTTAAATTGTATATTTGATTTTTTTTTATTTCCTCTAATATTTTAGAGTAATTTGGTTAATTTTTAGTATATGGCTGAATTTCCCTTCCTTGATTTAAATATTGTATTTCTAACCTTAGTTTTAATAAATTATCTTTCTTATATTAATGTGATGTTATTTGTCTAATTTGATTTTATTATTTTAGGTATTTGATTATATTTGTGCTTAATTATTTTAAAATGCTTGTTTAATTGTATTTAAAATTCAATTGGACATAAAGTTGTTGAAACAAATATTATTAAATTCCAATACGTACAAACATATTATTTCTCAGTAGTTCTACATAAAAAAAGAAGAAAAAAAAAGAAAGATAATTTAACACCATAATTCTTCAAGATGGAAGTGGACAAATGTCATTCTACTAACAGCAACGCGTCATTAAATATTTACCCAAGGATATTAAATGTGGCTCGGAAGTTCACGATTAACATTCAATAAGGCCTCTTAAATGAGGGTGAGTAGAGTTGGCATTCTTACAACGCCCCTGTAATTTTCAAGTCAGACAAATGTAGAGACTACTTAACCCACAAACAAAAAGCAGAACTTTTCAAGGGGGCATGCAAAGACTACTAAACCCACAAACAAGCAAACAAAGCGTTTCAAGAGGGGCGGGCTGAGTTTTGGGTGGGCCAAGCCGGGGTAAAAATAAAAAAATTAAGGAATTTTTAGTCGATGGGGGGCGGCTGCCACCCATCGTCCCTGTGTAGTTTCGCCCCTGATTTCATGGCGATCGTAGTACATGTCATCGAACCTGTTGTCATGAGAGCGAAACTAAATGGGTGAATTGGAATTGCAGCTGCAGTTGTTTGTATCAAACTTGTTCTGCCCGCTTGAGATAACACCTTCAATCTCCACTATGTAATGTTTTTGAACACCTGATCTTTAATATCCTCAAAAGCTTTACCCCTCGATCTAGGAATAATCAGCGGAAGACCAAGGTGGTTTGCTTTAGGAGGCAATTGTTTGGCCTTCATTTTTTCCATGATTTGCACCACTTGCTGACTATGAAAATTATCTCCAAATGGGTTGACGACTTAGCCTTGTTTACCTTTTAACCTGACCACCACATATACACCTCTCTATATGATCTGTCTCCCCTAATTTTAGTGATACTCCCTAACAGACTGAAAACGCAAATGTAAGATATGCATTGACTCCCAAACAATGTCAAAACTCAAACTAGGATGCCAGCAGAAAACCAAACCTCCACCTCTTCCCACAGGCGAAATTTCAACAAAACAAGAAAAACACACGACACTGTAGAACCAACCTTTGTTTCAATCAAAAAAATCCCTCGCGGATCCATTTATTTAATCATGGTTCAGAAGGCCCTAGTTGCCGCCGGTCTAGCCAGACCGCCACAATTCCACGATAGTAGCTTCATGGGGCCGGGTGGGGCACATTAAATCCCACCTTCACGCGTTTTGTCTGTGTTGTAGTAACCTTTTTCCTTCCTAAAACCTCCCCTGGGACATGGCTCTCCGAGATAAACAACACCGCCAAAGATGCTTCAATCGGATTTTGGGTCTTTTTATCTTCCACTCGATTTTTTTTAGACAAAAGAAGACCCCCTCTTAGGGCTGGGTAGCAATTTAAATGGGGGAGGTTATGCCCTCATCCGCGACTGCTACCGCCCCTCAACTGCATGAGATGATTCCTACAACTAACGATGATGGTTTTTGGGAGGCAGTTCTCTGTTAAACCGCTCAAATTTGGGCAGAGAGAAAGAAAGAGATTGAGTTAAGGAGAGAGGGGCCACGCGGACTGAGAGATAAACGGAGCGGTGGCTGCAGCTTCAAACAAGAGAGGGAGGGGCAACTAGTTCAAAATTGTGAGGGCTAGCCGGTTGGGACAACGGTGAGGAGGGAAGAAAGCGCCAATGAGGGGCACAAAATTTTGAATAAGAATAAAAGGCAGCATCAAAATGAAATGATTTGAAGCTGCCTTTTTTTAACTTTTTTAACCATATTTAGCAAAACGACGATGCTCCTTATTAATGGGAAATGTCGTCGTTTTTTGAAAAACAAAACGGGGGTGGCTCTATCTCTGTCCACATGGGGCGGGGACCCTCACTACAAGAAATATAGCTTTAGTTGACAAAATTTTGGGTGTCAAACCAAATTTTGTCACCTAAATTGGCATTTCCTTGACAAAATATTAATTTTGTCACCCAAAACCATCCAGGAACACCAAAACAGTCTAGACCGGTCAAAAATGACATACACGCGTCGCGAATGAGTGACGATAAAAATCGTCACAAAATACAAAATACCTTCCAGACAAATAAGCAAAACGTATGTCAAAATTTTCTGGGTGACAAATTGCAAATCGTTGTAACTGAGTGACGATTAGAATTGTCAAAATTTTTACAATATTTTCTGGACTCATTTTATACAAAGTCCGCACGGATATACCTACCGAATAATAATCTTTAGCTTATAGTAACAATTAAAAATCATCATGAACACTCAATAGCATCCGGACGTCATCAACCGCGTTCCAACAGAAAAAATACCTTCCCCGGACGATACAAAACATGTCCACACAGGTATGATCGCTTCTTCCGCGAATCGTGTGGTTCCACATTGCAAAACTTCAGACACGTGATTTTGAAACCGTTCATACTAATCAATATCGTCCGGACGGTTTAAGTTCTAGAACTTTTTAGAATCAGACATATTTAATAACGTTAAATTTGATTAAGCCACGTGTGAATATAACCGCTGAGAATTGTCTGTACTTTTATGAAATACGTTTGGACGATTCCTGAACACATTAACAAGGCCAGACTTTGTCAAAATCACAAACTCACTCTATTCTCTCAAAATTTTCTCTCAAATGTTTTCACTACCCGTTCAAGATCTCTAAAACAACTTTAGGTAAAACTTTCGTCACGAGTTTGCTTCTCAATTTCATGCATTTCAATTCAATATCATCCGTTGTTTAATTTGTTTGCGCTCATCAAATTATGCTGCATTGTTTCTGTTCATCGAAACAACGTTTGGAAGGATGTTTAAGACATTCGGTCGACTTTTTTCCGTGCCGACGTCTTAGAATTTAAACGACGCAATTTGATATTCTTGCGAACGGTTTGTGCTTATGTTCGGAAGATTTTTGCTAGGTTGACCACGGAATGCTTCGGGAGAAGTATCACCAATGTCGGGGGGTAGACAGAGAGACCAGCTTTGGCAGATGCCTTTTTAGTGGAGTTGAAAGAGAGTATTCGGGCGATAGTGGAGCAGACGCCTTCATTGTGCATGGAGCTCCAATGCCGCTTGACCGGTCTGGTGACCAAACTTGCTCTAACGTTTAAGGCTCCAACAAAAGAGCTAAATATTTTGCCCATGGAACTGTTCTCTGTGAGAGAACAATTGTCTTAGTTGTCCCAGTTTGTCTATACCGTTCCGATACAGCAGCAAACACTCGTCAGACGGGTGGATAATATGGAGGAGCATTTGGCGCATGTTCGTGACGCCCTCGAACAAGAGCTGGACGAGCCAACTCGTGATTTTGAACTAGTCTCCTGTTTATGCTTTATCACTATTATTTATTTATCCTTTAAAGGACTGACTCCGGCTTGTACTAGACATTATGATTGTTTTTTCGTTCAGTATTTGGATTATATTTTATATTTCATATTAATTATTTTTTTTCATTGCATTAAATTTATTTCAATTTAAATGGATAATTAGTACAATCAAATGGGTGATTAGTATGAGTGCTATGTTAACGGAATGGTTAGTGTAATTAGATTGTAACGGTTACTGTAATTCGCTTGCAATTACAATTAAATGAGTGATTTGTTATAACAGATGTTTAATATAAAAATAAGCTTAACTATATATATATAGTTAAACTTATTTTTATATTAAACATCTGTTATAACAAATCACTCATTAAACATCTGTTATATGTATTCAAAATAAATAAATAAAGTTAAAAATTTGAGCCAAATTAAAATGTATTAAATTGAGTGAAGTAAATTAAATTGAGGTAAATTAATTACGTAACAGATAGAGTATACATGTTTAATGAGGTAGGCGTTCGGATGAAAAGTATTATCATTCGGACTTTTATGATGAAAAGACGTTGGAACGGTTGAGTACCCCGTTCGGACGTTCCTGTAACCGTCGCATGACTTACACATGTTTACGTCATACAAAATTCGAACCACATGTATACTGTCCAAACGTTTATTCAGCCAAACGTGCGCCTCCACGTTGCGCCAATTCAGTGGAAACCCATTTGAACGACGGGATAAGGCATCCAGACGTGTTTATTATGTCGAACCATTTTAAACGGTTTACATTTTGGCATCTAATACGAAGTACGTTGATTGAGAGGATACCCAATCTTGTAAAGCCAAACGTGCGCCTCCATGTTGCGTTTTGATAATGTTCGTATGATGTTCTTGTCGTTCGGACGGTCTTTTCATGTTCGAACATCCTTCTAACCATTCGAACGCTCTTTGTGCAGATTCTTAGGGTACGAGAGATATTTGGCAGCGTTCTCAAACCAACCAATGAGCCAAGAGGGCTGGCATACTAAGGTCGAGGTATTCCGGACTATATTGGGCGAGCATACAACTATTTTGGAGGGAAGCTATATGATACACAAGCATCTGCTTCTTTTTTGGCGGATCATACACCTAATTTTGTGCTCCGACATCGACTCGAAGAAGCACACAACAAAGATGTCTTATAGCGGGGTCGATTTCTTGTACCACGTAGTTGTACGTGGACTAGCTGCTGATATGGCATCATACATCTATCAGTCCATTCGTGCAGAGGCCCTGAAGACTAATGCTATGACTTCATTGCCGCATGAGATTCTCCTGACCCAGTTCCTGCACGCCATGATGTTACCCGAGGGTGCTGATGAGCCGAGGGCAGGAGAATCTCATGCCGAGTGCTGAATGCCGCTCGGGCTGCTAGAGTTAGACGATAGGAGCAGCCTGATGAGGCAATGGAGGAGTAGGATCCTGGAAAGGGCTCGACCCAGGGACTTGGGGCACAACGGCTGAGTTGGATGGACGATATGATGACAAATCTGATTCAGTGGATGCAATCGATCATGCGGCCAACCCATTTGATGGTGAGTGATATCAGTGGTCGACTGACAATTTTGGAGTGTAAGGTCATAGACATGGACTCTGGGTGGAAGAAGATGGTCGATGTGGTTCAGGAGGCCATGCGGAGAGTGTCAAGTAGTGCAGAGATATTTGCCTTGACTCAACGAGTTGTGGTGATAGAGGAGCACATTCGTCATGTCCGTAACATTCTAAAACTAATGGATGATGATGATGATGATGAGCAGTAGTCTATCTTTATTTAGTTTTATTATGACGTTAATTTTTTTTATTATGTTTTGAGGACATTTACTTTTATATTATGTTTTATGGACTTGTATTGGTATTTATTTGATGTTATTTTGTTTATATTATATTTTGACAATATTTGATATATTTATGTTATTTCAGTTATATTATTTGTATTTATTAGAATTTAATACAATATGTTAATTAATGTTATGTTTCTAATTTTGGTACACTCATTCAAAAAAATGTTGATATTAGAACTTAACACACTGAAGGTTATTTATATTATTAACTAACTTTGATTATTTAAAACTTGCTAATAAATAGAATTGTACAAACTTAAAAAAAATTGTCAAAACCCGTTCGGACGACAAGGTAACCGTCCGAACTTTTTACTGAAAGCTCGAATGGTGTCGGATTATATAAAACAAACTCTCAGAATGGTTGTTTATACGGTCGGGACGCTTTCATTTACGATCATTTTCTTGAGACGCTCTCGTTTGAGGATTTACAAACGGCGTCCGAATGTTGATGTTTATGATCAGACGCTATCATTTTGGTATTTTTAAAACAATGTCAAGAAATATAAGCTAATGTTCGGACAATGGTGGACCGTTCGAACAGGTGCTTTTATGATCAGACGTTGTCGTTTAAAGATTACTAAAACGGTGTCGTGAGCTGTAATAGATAGTTCATACGTGTATGTAGTCGTGCAGACGGTTATGAAATTTTAGGCGGCAACTATTCTTTTGAAAACTAATACACGAAGGCATCCGAACACCCTAGTATGAGTCAGAACGATATTCAATCGTATGAAAGTGACAGAATCACAGACAGTGGATCAAAAATGGAAAATACTTAGAAAACGAGATATTTGAGGAAGATAAGAAGAGAAGAGCTGATTTTGGGCGTCCAACCTCATTGAATAGAGTGTGGAAGGAGCAACTCATTTAGAATTTGATATTGGATTGTATTTGAGGTCAGTGAGTTTTAAATTGAATTGTTTTAGAATGAAAAGCATGGATTTTAATATCATCATTGAAAAAGAAACTCATTTTAATCTCAAAAGAAATTTATTTATTGAAAAATGAGAAAGATACTCTAAAGCTAGAAAATGATTTGTTCCAACAAAAAACTTTAGAATTTGAAAATGAAAAGGTTGTTTTGAACAACAAAATTGTTTCTTAAAGCAAAATCATTGAGAAGTTTACTAAAGGAAGCAAAACTTTGGAAAACATGCTTAGTAGTCAAAGATGTGTCTTTGACAAAAGTGGCTTAGGCTACAAATCTTCAATTTACCAAAAATATTTTAATAATTATTTTGTGAAGGTTAGGCCTTTTAATGCACCTACTCAAACATGTCATTTTTCAACAAAGATGAGCATCTTATTTTTTATTGTGCGTTAAAGAAAGATGAGAATCTTAATTTTTATTTTTTATTGTGCGTTTCAAAAGGAACCAAAACTAACATTGAAGGACCCAAGAAGGTTTGGGTACCAAAAATAGTTTCTTGATTCTCTTGTAGGATGGAGCAACAAATGGTACTTGGATGAAACTTGCCTATCAAGAAGACTTATGACATTTGAGGACATATGTTAAAGGGACAACCTTTGGTAACTTCTAAATCCTTATTTGAGAATAACTTCAATTGTTGGTTGATGATTTCTTATGTGTTAAATACAAATGTATTCATATTTGACATATTTCTTGCATTTATCAAATCGAACATCTCCATGAGCTAACTTTTTTTACAAAATCATGAACTTTGATGAGTTTTTGAGAGCTTAAACTTTTTTGGTTGAGAATGACCTTTAAATTGTCATTGGTAGCTAAAAGGTTGGTACAAACTCACTCGGTGGGTACTATCGTAATAGCGATGGACTCTTGAGTCCCTGTTAGTCATGCTCTATACCATTTCAATGAAATTCTTGTTTAAAATTACAAATTGTTCTTTTGGATGAAAAATGAGCTTTTAAATTCTATCCATGCATTCACTTTTTTATTGACAAAGGGGGAGAATTCTTAAATGTCTATATGCTTGTATTCCCTTTGATCATATGACCGTTTTTTGTTAATATGCATCTTTAGGAAGAAATGTGTCCTTTGTCTTTTTGATGTGACAAAGGGGGATAAATGTGCTAATAGTTTTGATGACTATATATTTTCCTTTGAATTGGGCAATGTTTTAATTGCATTACTCTTTATGAATCCAAATGGCTACAACTAATGCTTTGTCTCAAGTTTCAAATGTTTGTTCAATTGCAAAAGATAAGGGGAGTCATCCAAAAATTATCAATTTATTGTCATCATCAAAAAGTGGGAGATTGTTGGCTTTTGTGCACAATCGATATTTTGATGATTTCAATAAACAGATCAAGTTTATAAAATGGACATCTTCAAAGACAAAGACGACTTGATGAAAGAGCCAAAGACTTGAAGAAAGAAGAACAAGAAGATGCAAGGAGCTCAAAGTGAAGATTCAAGACCTTAGGGTATAATCCTTGTAACTCTTTGTTTCATTTTTGACAAGGATTTGAATCACGCACTTGCATATCTTTCAGAACGTGCATAAACTGTTTTAAGTTTTGTTTGAAAGATTAAAATATTTTTAAAGGTTTCAAAACACCCCAAACAAACTTCAAACCCTTCATATACTTATGGGAAGTAAGTCTTTAAAATTGGGTGTTTAAAAGTGGTCAAAAACATGATTTTAAATGAACCGGTCTATGAAATTATTTGTAGCGGTCGACCGCTACATAAAGCGGATGATGTTGACAACATTCAAATTTATGATCGTTGAGCAACGACTAGTTGATGCGGTCGACCGGTAACAATGGTAAAATTGTCAAATCGAACTCCCAACGGCTATAAACGGCTAGTTTTCACATGTGATCTATAAATACACATTCATAACGTCTAAAATGAAGAACCAACGACCACATATCATTTGTATAGCCTGAGAAATATCTTAAACTCTCATATTCTATATTTCTCATAGCATTCACACAAAACACACTTTCATATCCTTGTCTTTGTGTGAATCAAGAGATATAGCCTTCTTTTTCATATCTACTCTATCGAGAGAGTTTTTGTTCTTCTATCTTCATATCCAAAAGATGTGTTTCCTTTAGTGAGGTTGTTCACTAAAGAAGAACCTTAGAGAGTGTATATTTCAAGCTTGTTAGGTTGTGAGTGGTGAGTGTTGAGCCCGGGAAAGCACTTGTACGGTTCTTTAGCACCCGGAAGCTAGTGTGTAAAGCTATTGGAAGATAGTGGAAAACCTCAAGGCTCGGTGAAGGAGCTTGAGGGGTAGATGTAGGCGGGTTTGTCGAAACACCTAAAAATCGAGTGTTTGCTTATCTTGTCCTTACTCTTTACTTTTAGCACATACTTACTCTTATTGCATATTATATTTGTGCTAAAGTAGTATCTACTAGCAAACACGTCTTTGGGGATCAATACCGAAAAGTTTTAGGAAACCAATTCACTCCCCTCTTGAGTTGCCTTAATCCTGAAAACTATGACTCACAGCGTGATGTGCGTAATTGTATCTGCTATTGTGATAGATGTGTTGATGTGTTTAGAAATTTTGATGTAAATCTCCTTTTGTCCTTCGGATACACATTCATCATTGAGCTTACACACTACCTTAAATGGTGGGTGTTTATGCTCAATGTTGTAGGCATGTGTCTGATGACTGAGGGGAAATGCTGTAGAAATTTCTAGAGCATCGGTCACAATGGTCGGTTCAATTACGTTCAGTACGTGATATTGTAAACTTGAATAAGATAGGACTTATCACCCAAACAAATTGGAGTTGTGTATGAATGTTATCATTGTTTGCATTATTATTTGTATTTTCCTCCTTGACGGATCAATATGGATAAGTGCTGGATTTATGAGGCTGAGATTTTATGAGTGTTGCCTGTAGTTATGCATATAGTCGGGAACTAATAAGATGTTCATGTAAGAGGTTTAAGAATGTGTTGTTCCAACGTGTGGACGAGATGGAGGATCATTATTCATAATTGGGTTTGACCAGAGTTACACTCATTGGGTATTTCACGGAGAGTCAATTTTAGAAGTTTCTAACGGGGTAGTGACTTTAGAACCTGAACCGAGCAGTGAAAGCTCTGGGGGAAACACAAATGATGATATGAGAGACATGTTAGAAGATTTTGAGGTGGGAAGAAGGGTTAATGAGAACGTTGGTGAAAATATGCCAGGTCCTGAAATAGTCAAGTCGGGGTCCCGAGATAGGTTTTTCAAGTATACTAAGTTATGGGCGGATGCTGAGCGAGAGTTGTATCCCGGGTTTAAGAAGTACTCAAAGTTGTCTTTCGTTGTCAAGTTATTCATGTGAAGTCGGAGAATATTTTGACTGTAAAGGCGTTTGAGGATGTGTTGGGCTTAATAAAAGATGCGCTGCCGGAGGAGGAGACACTTTATAAATCTATTAAAGGCGAAAAAGTGTAGAAATAATATAGGATTTAGCTACGAGAACAAACATGCATGCTTAAATAACTGTGTACTGTCTTGGAAGGAGCACAGTGAGTTACAAAAGTGTCCGGTGTGTGGGGCATCGAGGTGGAAGTATAGTCAGAATACACAAACAAAGGTTTTCCCTTAAATCGAGGTTGTAGAGATTGTTTCTGTCAAGGCAAACGACAAAAACTAGTACAACCTACAAAAGCTAGGTTTTTGAAATATACAACTACTCAAAATGGCGAATAGAAAAAACATTGCAGCAGCTCCTAAAATGAAAAGGGATATACGATTTCACAGTTATGCACGTGGTTGAGGAAATAGAAACACAATAGCCAAAGTGTGCACGGTTTAAAACCCTGCCCAAATTTATTAAGTGTTTGGGAGTCAAAAAATTTTGGCCCTCAAAATTTTTTCCCCAAAAAAATAACTCCCCAAAATCATGTCTCCCCATCAAATCTTCACTTTTTACTCCAATAAATATAAGAAATTTATTCAAATCATCTATCTCTTCACTTTTCCACCAGCTCCAACACTCTAAGATTTTAAACACTTCAAAACTTTAACAATCAAACACGTAGTTAAACTTCAGCAACAAACCCTCACGGAACGCAAGGACCTCTACCTCGAAGATGTTGGGGGTGGTTGAAAAAAGTGAAAAACTTATTTACTGTGCAACTCGACAAGCTGAAAAAAGCCAAAAATATGCAGTCTCGCCGCCGTGTTCAACGCCCCACTCTAGATTTTTGTTATGCTATTTTTTTGGATTAATGATCATTTTCATCCCTATGTTTTGATCACTTTTAAAAATTTGTCCTGGGTGGGTTTTGAGATGTTGTCAAAATGGTTATTCTGTCTACTCCGTTAGCGAATTACTCAGTCAACTAACTGTTTTACACATCATGAGCAACCAGAAAATAACACTAACAAAATTTGTTTACAAATGCCACGTCATTTTTATTGGGTCACATCAGTAAAATAAATAAAATTATAAAAGAAAAATTAATTAACAATTTTTTTTTTTTAAAAAAATCATCCCTAAAGAACCAAGGAGCTAGAAGGCCTCCCTGGTTTTTGGGGGTGGTGGTGAGCCACCCGTAGAGTGGGGAGCCTGCGATGGTGGCTCTCGCTGCCACAAAGGGGTGGCAGGGAGCCACCCCGCAACCCTGGTTTTGGGGTTCAGGCTCAAATTATGTTTGCTCTACCGTAGGTATGTTGTGATCCTTGGAATGTTGAGTGCGTATTGTTTTTGGTATTTGACATGTACTGGCAATCGGTGTTGTCATATTCTGATAGGATTTTCTCTGTGCAGACATCCATCTCATTGGTGGAGGATATGTTTTCTCTCTACTCTAGATGGTGAAAATTGTGGGCTTGTAAAATATTTGGACATTACCGGACTAGTAAGCACAAACATATTGGAGCCTATTACAATTCGAAAATTTTTGATTGTGGGATGGAGGAATTAGAGGATAATGCTTCATTGCAAGGAAAGTTTAAAGTTTTCTAGAATGGGGACTGAGTTAGAGTCTGCAAAGATTCCATTTGATTAGTAGCTGAGGTTGTGGCGGAACCACGATTTCAATTGAAGGGGGTCGAACCCCCTAAGGAAAAATGACAAAAAACAATTACAACGTAATACAAAAGAATATCAGAGTTAAAATTTTCAAAAATTAAGAACTAAAAACCCTAAAAATATTGAAATACATGTTATTCATCAATCTAATATCATCAATAATTCATCACATTATTCATCACAATATCAAATTCATCACATTATTCATCAATAATTAAAATAAGTTCATCACAAATTCACAAACATTTAATAATCCTAATTAAACCCTAATTAAAGATTCACAAATTCATCAATATTTCATCGCATTATTCATCACAATATCATCAATAATTCATCCTAATCAAATTCATAATCAAATTCATAATCAAATTCATAATCTATTTAATAGAAAAATAATCAAATACACAAATTCCTAATCAATTCATAATAAATTTAATATAAACATAATCAAATTCTCAAATTCATAATCAAATTCACAAATTACTAATCAAATTCATAATCTCTTTAATAGAAAAATAATAAAATTCACAATAACCTAATCA